>OX411751.1:10956401-12185523 GCA_948252205.1 Orthosia incerta | reverse complement strand
TTAGAAACATGCGTTTCATCCCACCACAAACGGTTTCCTTTCGACTTTTCTGTCTGAATGTTAGTATCAATATCAACATTCTATAAGCTCTCTTATTTCTTAGCATATGTGCTGCTATTTGATCCTAATAATCCTAAGATTTAGATTTTTACTAACCCTATTAGCAATAGGCTATTGTCATTAATACACAGTTGTGAATTAAACCTTTGGTCAGTGGTAAGGGATGCAAATGTAAAAACCCACAAAAATACGCAGCAACAAAGATGAATCAACTTGTGTCGTAGCGTAGACGGCAAAGCTACGCTACGACTTACGATGATCGCGTGTTTACAACAAATGAATGTGACACAGTCTCTCTTTTTGAAGGTTGTGTTAAAAGTGCCTTAAGAAATACGTTAAGGGGACGGTGGTTTCTTAACCCGTTAGTAATACCGTGGATGGCAATTCGTTAGCCATACGTGTAATGTTGTCTTCTCTCAATTTTCAGCACTGTGAAGCAATGGGTGTTTAAGGGATGGCAACAGTGAAGAGTTATTGTTTACCATAAATCCATCATTATTTTCAAAAGGTATAAATATAGCTGTAACTTTTACTACTCAGATATTTGAACGTAGACCTTTGAATAAGAAATTCTGCACTTGTATTCAAAAGTTTAATGAATTTTTTCAATGAAGTATTTTGTTATTGATTTTTGTCGCCTTTGTCCTTTCAGTATGAAAACCTTTTGAAAAATCTAATAAGCAGCAAGACCCAGAACCGAAATTAATCCATGTGAACTAGGACAGACATTCGCTATACAAAGAAAACAAGTGCATATAGAAACGTTTCAATTTTCTGCAATTTAACACAGCATTTTGAAACATAAACATGAGGCTGGGGGTGATTGAGGGTGTAGCGGCATTAGGCGTGCGGGGAGCTGGGGTGTCGTGGGGTTGGCGGGGCGTGGTGGGGTGAGGGGGTGCGGTGCAGTCGCAGGGTGCGCCGAGGTCACTGCCACCGTCGCTCACGGCCGGATTCAGCGTTCACGACTATTTTGGCGACAGTCTCACTGAACTCTAGCTACTGTCATGCATCGTAAACTTATTGACCCCACATTATAATTACTTTCTAATGTGTAGTTTAATCCTAAATGATCACAGACATCTTTATTTCGCAGTCAGCAGTAATTAAATATGTTTAAAATTATTAATTCATATTTTGTGTACCATTGTTTAAAGCCGATTCTATTACAGATTAGTCGAGTTTCTAAATTAAATATCTTGTTGTTTTTTATTACTGACATCAAAACTGATGAAATTCAATATAACTATGATCTTAATTAGATTTCGATATATCTTTACACTTACGTAGATTGTAGATTACTTTCGCAGTTATAAGCACGTACGAATACCTATAATGTACTTGAAAGATTGGATCGGTTCAAAATATTAATCGACCTAGGTCGAATACTCATTTAGGTGTTCATGCCTCAAGGATTAGGTTTATTATTTTTTAACAAGCATAACTAAGCGTTATTCATGTTTTTTTTTTCTATAGTCAGATAACTTTCATCTGAAGGCAACACAGGCCTCTTCTCTGTGAGAGGGGATGGGCCGTAATCCACCACGTGGGCCCAGAGCGGGTTGGTGGAATATGTCACATGTCTTCTAATTTTTGGTTCTAGGACATGCCGGTTTCCTCACGGCCTTGTAAGTCGCGGCTGGTACCACTGGGCTATCACTGCTCTAAGCAGCAAGTTAACACATAATCATTAAAAAAAAACTAATTTTTCATCAAAGCGTAATTTGTATGCCTCAGATAATATAATATACCAGCTTCTGCCCGCGGCTTCGCCCGCGTTCAAAAAATAATTGCTCCGATCGCCACCAAACTTAACAGGATTATCCGCTGGGTGAATCTAAAGATTCTCTGGCAATTTCATTATAATCGGTCCAGTCGTTTCAGAGTCTATAAGGATCATAGATGAAGATTTATTTATTCAGAATTAAAACTGGTAAAGTATAAATTTTAAATCTTAGAAATAATTACAAGGCTTACAATGTTAGTTGCATGTACTAGAATAAACCAGTACCACAGGCGATAGGAGCTCTTAGGGTGTGGTAATTATAGGGCACTACAGTTAACAATATTTTCAACACACTTGCTCATAAAGTGGCTCTAATTTCACCGCAATTAGGCACATAATGATACCTGTTATCAAACTGTGACTTTTTAATTGCTAATATTCACAAGTGAGTTATAGAGTTTTTTTAATTTATTGGTTGAGTTGCTTTGTTCTTAAAATAGTTTCGATACAAAAAAGATCGTGCTCAATAGTACAAATAAATTAATGTACCTATTGCTTGCTCATTTCAAGCAACTTCGTATTTAAACAAATAATTTCAACTTAAATTTTAATAAATAAAACTTTCACTCAAATATAAATTTTATTTGCTCTGTAATTAAGAAAATTTAAATTCCCTATTTTGTACGTTGCTACACTATCCGCGAAAAGCCAAAACAAAAAGAAACCTCATTCTTTTAGTCTGTGGCCGATTGCCATTGTTAAATTCGCGCGCATAGGAAAACTGAATAATTTTGCCCGCCATTGTGAAAAAAATTTCACAACTCGTTTTTACTGTTGAAAATGATTTATTAGTTTTATTTTCTTCACAAGTGTGTTGAAAAACGTCGTATGATACACGTGTGTATTGATGATTACCGTCCTCGGCTCTCTTAAGACCCTCACCTACGGCTCGGGTCTCAATGGCGCCTCAGCGGTAATCACCAACATTGCACACTTGTACCATAATGTACATTTAACAGTCTTGATAATAGTTATCTGATATAAAATGCCATAAGTGATTTAGTCTATGGTGAGGTTACTTTGTTTTATCGATAGCTTTTTATGGCTTAGTGTGTTGGGAGTGAAAGTTGGCTGGCATGGAAGGGCACCAGGACACGATGGGGTGCAGTCGGGTGGCAGCGACTCGCGCATGCGTACCACGCCGACTGGTCCTGCAGCCGCGAGCCTCGGCCTGCGCTCACACCGCCAACATACTTGCTTTTTTTTGTAAATTTACACTTAAAAGTTACACTTTAAAGGTCCGACCGCATTAGGCGTTATTACGCGTCAGCGGAGCGACGCGACAAAATATATTGTATGAGATAAAGTGTCGCGTCGCGTAGTTCCGCTGCCGCGTCTTGCGGTTTATCTCATACAATTTCATAAAAAGTATATTTGTACATGTCGCGTCGCGTCGCTCCGACGCGTAGTGCGGTCTGACCTTTACACGTCAAACCTTTTTGTCAATTTTATCAGCTCCTTATTTAAACTAGCTGTGCCCGCGTCTTCGCTCCCGTCAAATGCCTACCCTACCCTACATACCTAGACCTACCTACCCTGCTCACATTGCTACCTACCTACCATTTTTTTGTCTAGGGTCATTCTTCCGCAGAGAATCTTAACACCGCCATTCCGAAAATGACGTCAAATTCACAACGCTATCTATCGAATATGAAGTTCAACTGTCCGAGTATCTGAATTGCGTGTATTTTGATATTTTTCTTCTTGAACACTTTAAATTCATCTAACTTTTATTAGAGAGTAATACTACTAATGTAAAAAAACATACACGCACACACGCACCATCACACACACTCACCACCACACACTCTCATACAAAACATACACACATACTAACAAAAACTTGACAATAGCTATTATGTTCTTGTTCACCTACCTAAAAATAATGCATCGAGATAAAGATTGTGTTAAGGGTGGAGTCCTGGGCCTGCAGTCTCGACATAGATAACGATCGATAACTCGTAACGATCGGTCGATAAGTCCTAACGATCGTTAAATAATGATTTTCGGTAGTCTCGACTTTCAAAGCTATCGATTTTTGACGTTTGTCATCGTTAACTTAACGTATATTTACGATAAGTTAACGATTTATCGGTATGATATCGGATTTCCTAGCGTGCATTTTTGACAGCCCGATAAGTATTCGTAACGATCGGTAACATTGTTTTTTTGAGTTTACGCAACAATAAATAAATAATAATTGGAGTAATATGGCTGTATAGTATTTAGCGTGGGCTTTGGTCGTGCTCCAACACAGACGCGATATAATAATGAGGTGGCAAATTGCACAAAACCGGCGTGAAAGTGAAAACCCTTTGGATTTAGAGGATGGCCAAATTCTCGATATTTACCGAATAAACAAGGACATATTTCATGAACTTCGCCCATCTATTCAAGTGAGTGTCTTTGCGTTGGGTAACTACCGTGCCTAAATAATATTTCTATTATTTTTTTCTAATATCCAAGATGTACATAAAATTTTCTTTTTAATAGATACTGACGGCACTCCGATTTTACGCAAGAGGGTGTTACCAACTACCAGTGCCATTACCAGTGCTAGCTTGTAGTGGGGATGCAGCATAAGCCAAAATACATGCTATAACTTAAGCTATCAATGAAAACCTTTTAAGAAGATACGTCAAATTTCCCATAACCTAAGAAGAACGGTGGGTAGTTAAAGAGAAGTTTAGAAATGCTGCAACACCCTGGGTACACCGGAGTATCAATAAACAAATGTTCATTGTTCAGCCATGAACGTCGTTGTAATATGCTTTGGTGTGCTAAATTCTGTTTTTAGATATCTATCCCACCAACGCCAGTGGGTAGTGGTGTATGGCTCATACATCATATGAGCCATACACTGCTGGCCTAATAGTCAATGCATGTGCAGTGATACACAACATGCACATAAAATATAAATTACATGAACCGGAGGTCACTACACCTATGCAAATAGTGGACAATAATGGTAGAGTTCATGATGATGGCCTAGAAGTTACAGGTGCCAAATCAATTGATTTATTTTAAGGTGTTCATTTTTTTTTTTTTATATTATATTTCCTTCATTCAATTAATGTACATAGTAATAACATTTTAAAATATTAGCTTATAAATAAAAAAACATATAAAAATAGTAGCCCACCGGTATCGGGTCCAAGCTACCGGTGAATATATTATATTTATTCATTACCTATTTCATTGGAATATCCATTTCTTTGACCCAAAGGTGATAGATAATGACTTACAGCATCAAGTCCGCCTTATGTAACACCATTGTATGAATACTCTTAAAATCTTGTTTATGTTATACAGGACTTGTATCATGCACTGGGCGAGCTGTTGCAGAGTGCATAAGAAGAAGACTCATTAATACTAGATTTACATAATTTTATTTTATTGACCCTCTGTGATTTAAATAAAAAACATATAAATTCATTTATTATTTTTATTTACAAATGTTGTAAAAGCATCAGCTATTTTATTTGCAGCCTATGCAAATAGCACCCATGCCTCGGCTTGTACCTTGGCTGCCTCAGCCTGCATCTTGGCAGCGTGTGCTTGAGTTGCAGCTCCCAGCATCTGTAAAAAAGTTAGATGTACTAAAAATGTCTCTTAATACCCTATAGCGTGCTTGTGATTCTAATAATAAAAAAGGAAATAGCATAACATAATCAAAATATTTTTTTTTATTTCACATAGGCCTTCATGGGCACTTATAAAACGTCGACAAAAGGTGCACAGTTCGGGTTGGTCATTTCCTATGGAGAAGAACCTTTAAGAAACTCCACGGTTACTCTTTTGAAACTTTTTAACGTCCGGGCAGTCGATGCCAAATGTGTACTCTACACCAATTAAGGATGTTATACATCTCTCCACCTCAGTCAAAGGCATCATCACTGCTGATGATGCCTCGGTTGCCAGACTGTATGATTTATTTATTTAATTTTGCTGCCTTAGTTCAAGCTGTAATTAGAATAGTGTATTGTACTAAATATAAATAAAACTGACGTGGATTGTACTTACAATTAAAAAGCAACTTGTGATTTCACGTCATGCACTGCTCGGGCTACTTGATGGATTCGTTTGGGAGTTTGTTGAGCTCCTTGGCAACCTCCTTCTAGCCTTTTTCAAAATTTGCCAGTGTGGAGATATGGACGGGCTTCTAAAGTCGCCAAAAGCGCATCAATCTGCCCCGAAGTACGCCTGAAACATTTAAGATATTCATTAAGTAAACATAAACACAAAATACTTTGGACAAACCCAAAGAATTAAATTTAGTACCAAAAATAGGAAACGAAAATTGTTGTAGGTTGTATTTACCTGACGCTCACGCTGCTGGCACTCGGGCTCGGGCCTGCGCCTTTGTCACTGTTCTCCACCATCAAAATACGGTTCTTTTCCAGTTTTTCTATCAATTCCAATTCTATTTCAATGTCATAATTTGTGTACAAACAAAAAACAAACTTGACATTGACAGTTTGTTTCCCATATTCACGTCTGTGTTGCAAGGAAGCGAACTATTTTCTTCTTTGTTATGCGTATACTTAAAAACGGCATAAGCTGCTTACTCGTTTTGATGCAAAAAAAATTTAACATGATAAGGTTTACCTATCTTCTGCACAATTTTCAAAGAAAAATAGTTTTTTTTGAATATCTTGTCTACCAATTTTCCCTAAAATACAAGGATTTTTTTCAACTGCCATAATTTTACAATAAAATCACCGCACTATGAATACGAACATCGTTATCGTACCGACAACGCTAAGTCAAGATAGTGACCGATTTTGCACGATAACTCAGCTGTCGAGACTTGCATTTAACGTTAGCGTCGTTACGGCAAGCGTATTTTATCGGTAAAAGTTAACGATCGTTAGCTCACTTATCGATCGCTAACTAAGTCGAGACTGCAGGCCCTGGTGTCCTGAAATACAGGCTTGCAGCCTAGTTTAGGCACCAGTCTCCCACAATAGTAATAAGCTTGTTAAAACATACTAAATGATGTATTGTGTAATATTGTGGTGAGAAATAAACACATTTTATTATTTATTATTATTATTTAGAGTGAACCGATTGCAATGAAACAAAAACTAAGTAATACTTCAAGTTACCCACAATTCTTATGAATACAAGTTATCTACATTGGTTTCATATATTTTACGTGATAACAAACAAACAAACAGACAAACAGAAAAACACCATAAATGCTGGCAATGGGTTATGTTGGTTATCCTTTAACACCCTGGCTATTTTTTTTGGAAATATTTTCGATGTACAAAAACGATTGCATCAGCATCATGTAAGGATCACGCAGCTGGCGTTCTACATTTTATGCCTAACTCGTGACAAAAAGCGTGAGTTCGTGTGTGTACTAATTTTATTCAACTACTATGAAACAGTCATTTAGGAAGAATTATATTCGTAATTTCCAGCTAGAACAAGAACAATCAGGATATGAAAAATACTATTATTTTGATGAAAAAGTGTTCAGTCAAACCGGAAGCGGCTTAATGTCAGTATTTACACTACAGCTGATTTTTTGAAAACGCTGCGCGGCCTCTGCTACAGGATCTATGCTGCAATTATGTCACCTTTTTTATTATTATCGATAGGGCCTACACCTAAACTCGAAGTTGTGGACGATTATGTCTACCTGGGACAAACGGTCCAGTTAGGTAGGTCCAACTTCAAGAAAGTGGTCAACCGTCGAATCCGACTCGGCTGAGCAGCGTAACATCCCGCGCGATATTTTCTCGTCCAACTTGCCACAGTGTCTCAAGACGAAAGTTTATAACCAGTGTGTGTTGCCAGCGATTGCTTTCGGGACATAGACGTGGTCGCTCACAATGGGCTTCATCAGAAGGCTTAAAGTCGCTCAAAGGGCAATGGAGAGGGCTATGCTCGGCGTTCCCTTGCGTGATTGAATCAGAAATGAGGACATCCGCAAGAGAACCAAGGTTATAGACATAGCCCGAAGAATTGCCAAACTTTAGTGGCAGTGGACATTGCTCGCAGAACGTATGGCCGTTGGGGCCGAAAAGTTTATAGGCAGTATTATAGGGCCTACGACGCCACTACGCCGCCCCTACGACGAGGGCTACATTGATGATGAGCTGCATCTACGACGGGGTTACGATGCCCCTACGACGAGGTCTTCATTGATGCTACGCCGCATCTACGACGGGGACTACAATGCCGCTACGACGAGGTCTATATCGCTGCTACGCCGCATCTACGACGGGGACTACGATGCCGCTTCGACGAGGTCTGCATTGATGCTTACGCCGTATCAACGACGGGGCCTTTTATCCCACTTCGCCCTACGACGAAGTCTATATCGCTTCTACACCGCATCTCCGACGGGGCCTATGATGCCTCTGCGACGAGAACTATATTGTTGCTACGCCGCATTTAAAGCGAGGCCTACGATGCCGCTACGGCAAGGTCTACATTACTGCTACGCCACAGCTACGTCACTTCTACGATGAGCTCTACGCGACTGCTACGCTAACTCTACGGGCGTTTACGTTGCTCCTGAGCCGCCACTACACCGGGGTATGTTCTGCTTCTACGCAGAAAGTTTTAGTGTCATGATCTATACTGGACAAACGAAAAAACGATAGAACAAACGACCGAACACTGTCTACAACAGAGTGACTTCTGTACATCCTGCGTCAACCCGATATCGAGATATGAAATTAAAAAAAGATTTTGTTGTGTAGATAACCAAGAAAATGTGTTATCTTATCTATATGCTGTTATGTGCTAAAGAAAATGCAATATCAAGGTTAGATACACCGCCGCCGCCGTGACGAACCCACGTGTGGAATAACGTGTCAAGTTTAAAGATAAGACAGTGTTTCAGGAGGAAGTCTTGTAAAAAGCCTTAATCCAACCATTGAAGTTTTAAGATATTATTCCTCGTTTTAGTCTATAATAACAATCACACTAGGTACAGTTAGCCTTCTGTAAATATGTAGGTCCAAAATGTACTCGATTTTTGCCAGGAGCTATGTGTATAGCTATTCAATTAAACATATAATTTATTATAAAATTAAAATGTATCATGCTGTTTATCATGATTTGCAATAAAAATATTTTTGTTTCTTTTCAGTTAAATTATTGTACTTAATAACACTTTCGAAATGACTGCGACAGTACACAATTGATCGTATCTATATAGTCATATTATTTGGATCAGATACAGTTAACACGCAGTTAATATTTTTTTATTAAATGTTAACTTTTTAAATGTACAAATAATCATGTTATATGTATAAATAATAAGACAAGAATTTCTTAAAAAAAAATTACCAGAATGGATTTTCCTAAAAGTATAAAAGTCATAAAAATGCACCTGTTTTAACAGTTCTATTACAATATTATTAAAGTTTGCTTTGGATTAAACATTAGAATTTAATTGCCCACAAATAATTCCCTCACTTATGTAGCCATAAAATAAAAGTTATGGGATGATATTGCTTAAGTAGTGGTCGGATTAATTCCCGCCGAGCAGGGCGTGCATAGCGTCGGTGTGAGCGCGGCCTGCAGCGGCGGCCGGCGGCGTCTCCTCCCGATCGATTGCAACGGCGGGACATGTATTCCTTCTCCCAGCTAGACATAACAGGTCCATTGCACTAATTTACGCGACTCCACCCTTTCACATTACCATACACATTTTTTACAGACGGGCTGCTCCAGTTAGAATAATTTGCAAATAAGTTGGCACCAACGCACCAACGCTATATTTTCCTGTGACTCAAATATTTTCACGACGACAACTTTTTAAGAAAAGATTTAAAAGAGAAGATTACCGTACATGATTCGCAATGACAATCAATTTATTTTAACGCACCAATGTTGTTCAGCGCAGTTATTTTTGGTTGATCTGTTCATATAATTTGATATATTTAAAGCTTGGAACCTTGAAGAGTGCAGCGGTGGAATGCCCTCGTGAGGGTACCTCAATGTCGGGCTCTGGTGCCAGTCGTCGCCCTCGGATTCACTACCCCCGGCCATCGCACTCAACCCTGCACCACTACCTCAACTATATTACCACTTTGTAAATAAACATTACCCTATTATTTCGTAAAATGCCATATCTCACGCACAAATCTCGAACGAATAGGCTATGTGGCACGCGCTGGGTAAAGCCTAAATGTGTAGCGAGAAGGGTTAATTGCGATATAATCTAAAATATTAAAAAATTACAAACAAAGGAAAACTATCCACGATAATAAATATTTCAAAGTCAATTGCTCCTGGTTGGACAAATATTGTTTAGTGATTCGATTAGGTATCTACTAATGTTCTAAAGGTGCATTTCAAAATTCATTTGAGAACTATGGTGTAATTTAAAGAACAGAAGCCAGTCTGGCTCAACAGAAATAAAAGAATGCGTTTATATTTGGAGCGCACGATTTTTTTGGAAATCGTTTGTGGGCAGGGTGCGGTGATGGGGTAGTGGGGGTGAGGGGGTTGGTATACAGCACACGTTGAGGCCGAAGTCTTCGCTGTCGTTGACACGGGCCGAGGACACGGGCTCCAAGGTCGCTCGGCCCTCAGTAATCCCTTTACAAAAGTTTTGCCATCGCCAGAAATGGATGCAACCGCATATAAAATTGTTTAATACTTTTAAGCACTTTAAAATCGTATTGGGTAGTTTAATATTATTTATTTGAGTCTGTCAATTTCAAGGGCGTGTCTCTTAGACGGAAGTGGTGTTATTGGGCTTATAAATTAAATAAATGGGCACCAAATCTACTCGTATGTAACTAATGATTAAGAATTTGCATCGTTTTATGAGAAAATCTGCTTGTTTATCTTCTGATATTCATTCAATGTTTGTCTGATTTCTTAAAATGAATGTAATACATTTTAAAGATATTAACAGCCTAGATTACTAGATATTAAAGTTTAATTTCTAGATTTACAGTTGTAATAGACGCCTGCATAAAGTTAGTTTGCGTGTCGCCACCTCAGTTTAGGGGCAAAAATCCGTAAGTCCTTGAAATGTGTTCATTACTTTAGTCAAACCAAGTTGAACCTAACTTTTCTAGAGTATAATATCTATATTTACAGTATTTACTTTCTACTAAACGAAAGTTTATTGCGAGAAAACCACAGTAACGGCTTTACCGCCGTGATAACCTTGAGACCTCTTCAGTTTGCATGTCTTTTTAAGATTTGAAATACAGCTTATACCTACAGCTCTTGTAAAAATCACTATTGATTGCAAGATTTCGGTGAATTTTCAAATATTTTCTAATTTCTATCTGGTTTGAAGGACGTCTTGGATTCAAACGGAGCAATGAACGTTAAAGTTGGCAGCGTGGGCCATTGAACGCAGTAGCCTTAGGGTGGATACTTCGTTCATACTTAAAGTTTAGTATCTGTTGTTAATCGATAATAATTAATTATTTAATTAAAACCATTAGACGAACTTATATTGTATTTTTTGGTAGGAACCGATATAAAATATGTAGTGACAGTTTGATTATTTTGCAATCTCCTAAGGGTCAAGCTAATGTATGAATACAGTAAGTCGTCATTTGGTTTTTCCAAGAAATAACTGATAGCATTTTAGTAGTATGTAGAAATCTTACGAAGAAGCGGTTAATTATGATTGTCTTAATGCTAATTGCCAAGACAGATTGACTGTGTTTGACTCTACTTAGGTATCGAACACCTGACGTGTTATAAGACTGTCACTCGACTGTCAAAAAGGGACATATGTATACAAGTCATATACATCAGTCCCTTACGCACACTCAAAATAAGCATGCTCTAAGAGGTTATGGTCACCCCCCTGCGATCCATCACACGTAGCAGATGATTCTGAAGTGAAGATCTGTTTTCTTTTTTCATAAGAAAGTAGAGGTTTTCAGTAATCATTATTATTGAAGCTTCTTTAATTAATTCTAGAAAGATGACGCATGATGATGATGATTTTCGATTACGCTTGAAAAATAATATGATGATGAATTTTATTTACTGACTATTCAGTGACGTAACTAGGGCGGGTGGTGCCAGTGGTGTCCAGCCACAGGGCGTAGACCCTGGAGGCGCAGAAATGACCAGACAAGGACCACAAATAATGTGATAATATAATATACTCTTCTTTCAAGTGAAAGAGGTAAATAACATTAATAATATTAAAGACGATGAGATCGTTTGGAAATATTGTCATCAGATACGAGTTGCTAATGTCGTTAGGACTCAAGTTCACATGTACCATTTTAGCGAATGCCGGTACTCCTTCTCCGAAAATTATGATAAAAAAACACCTTGTGTTTTTCATTCGATTCGATTCGATCGTTATAACACCTAGTTTTTTTTTTAATTGTTGTGGCGGACGCAAAAATTGCAAAAACTTATAACCAATTTACTTACTAAAAAGGTTTGGTTTGGTTTTTTGCAAATATCTCAAAATTTGTTGCAGACATTTGAAATCGCACAAAAATATTCGGAGAGAACAGAAAATTTCCTACAAAAAACTCCTACCTATCGGCCACCGCCGGAACCGCTGCCTCTGTACGTTTGTGTACATAAAGTATTAAATAAATAAATATTACAAATTTTAATTTAGTGATGAAAATAGAGCTAAATCGAGTGATGTCGCTATCTGACGCGCCGCTTGGTTCGCTCCCAGAATAAAAATTAACAAATATATTTTAAGCAATAAATATTTTTTTAAGCAACGATTTTTACTGGTTTTGTACTGATTTATAACCGGAGCCGGGTATGGGTAAACGGGTAAAATATTCAAGGGCGCAGTTATAGAAGCTCGCACTGGGCGCATACAAGCCTAGTTACGGCACTGATATTGGTGCCATGAAGATTTTCTGCTTTGTTTTGTTTGCAGTAAAGAGATTTATTATATCTGTTGATTTATCACTATAGGCCTATATTCTGCAGTGAACATCTTTCAGCTGAAATGATGATGACGATATAACATACAGATACAATTAAACATTTTAAGATATTTAATTTTCCTTAATATATTTTCGCAAAAATAATTCATTAATCCAATTAAAATTGTTATCAATCAGAGAAAATTAAAGCAATGATGCCCAACGCGAAGTACTAACTGGAGTGCGCGCAAGATAAGTCTGCGCGCGGCCAAAATCGGAACTAATCGTTTGTCATTTATGTCAGGTGTCAAGAGAGAGTGTTGTATGCCGTGTTTTTATTCGTTTCCGAAGTAAATAATCGCCATCATTATGCCAAAAGTAATTTAAAGTGCTGGCAGGGATGTTTTCTTGAAGTGAACCAGACAACAACGGGCCTAAGGTACCGTTTTACAAAGATAGAGCCCGCTTTGCTTATTTGACAGGTAACTTTTAGGGATACCATTATACTAAAATTTCCCAAAATATTTGTACTACCGGTGTCTGACAGTATTGGTTATTGGGTGCTACATAAATATACCAGCGAGACAGGACCGGCATTATGTAATATAATGCATCATTGCTATTTTGTTTTAGGCGTTTCTGAACGCACCGTCACGCAAATAACTCAAGAAGGTTATGTGGCTGCAGCTTCTTCAAAAATTGTTGAAGAAGAAATTAAAAAAGAATTGAATTGGATGGTTTTAGCCACTACAGGACCATTGTTAGACCAAATTTAACAGTAGGTACTACTAAGTATTCAATAAAAGATTTACAATAATTTCATAAAGGTTTTTTCATCATATTCTATGCAAGTAGAAAAAGCTAGTAATTAATTATGCTTAACTTAAATTACTTTAAGTTTCGAGTAATGAAAAGTGACTATTGATTTAATGAAGGAAAAAAGATCATTTATGCTGGCAACATTAAGCCTGCCACCCGTCGCGCGCAGACTTATCTTGCGCCATAGATATAGAACTTGCGCGCACTCCAGTACATCTGAGAACAATCAATACAACTATATTTAAATAGACTGGCCATATAACAATGCTCAATAAACAATGAACGAGACATTGTGAAGGTCCTTACACCGCAGGTTCAAGGCTCGGCGGCCATTACTTACTGCTATCGTTATCACGCGGCCGCGGCCTCGAATCCTGCGGACGACCGACCACTCTGCCTGCCTGCCTAGCATCGTCATACTTACAAGTTACAATTATAACTACCAATGTTTACCTACTTTATACTATTCGTACCTACTCTTCGTGAGTATGGTGGATTATCAAATCTTAAACTGTTTTATGGCAAAATCCGTAGTAAAATCGATTACTTTCTAAAGCTAATCTTTAAATAGGGCACGTGTAAGTATTACTATTATTTACCTACTTTCACGATAAGTTAGCAACAATAATTACAAAAGTTTTACATGCTAAGCTCCTAATACAGATAATAAGATTAACTTGTACCTATCTAAACGAAAAAAGTTCACCAACCCCGCCAAAACATGTTTACTTTCTTATTTCAGGTCAATAGCAAATTCTAGAATAGAGGGGGCTGCAGTAGTCTGGAGGCCCCCACAGTAAGGGTGGAAGGAGGGTTACGGTGCATCGTACGAAAGGGCAACTGCAGATAACGCAGGGCCCAGACAGTCAACGTCCCGATGCATTCCCGTGCCCCGCCGCCCCCGCTGCCCCCCTCGCCCCGCCGCCCCGCCACGCCCGCGCCGCTCCAACGGGAACCCGTATCCGGCGCGCCACGCACCACGCTTTTTGCAATGCTCCCATCGGCGGTCTCTCTCCACTCTCGACTCTCGTCAGTTCGTTGAGCTAATGAAAATGATTACTCGCTCGCATACTTGAGACAATGAAACACTCACCCTATTCATTTTTTTTTTGGCAATCATCCGATTTATTAAATGCAAGGAGCATTTAATAAATCGGATGATTGCCAAAAAAAAAAGACGAATGCTTTCATTTGATTGACACAGTAACGTTAACGTTTCGATTGACACGTAACACAAATATCTTCTGCCATGGGTGGACGAGGCAGAAAAGTTAATTTTCCATTTATTTCCAAATAATGGAACAGTAAAATGACCCCTTGCTAAGTGAAAACTTAAAGAAAAGCCCAAGAAGAAGTCATGCCATAATGGCAATGACAATGAAAACGGTATTATATAGTGAATCGGCACACAACAGGAAAACACAACAGTTTATTTAAGATTTTGACAAAAGCCACAAATTCCTGCAGATTCCTCATCAAGCTGCCAATTATGAAATGGAATGTGGGATAAAAAATAGATAATATTGTGGTAAGCCAAAAAGAGCAAAATTAGCTTAGGCTTTGTTCAAATCAAAAACTTGAATTGTACTTTCAGTAGTTGCATAATTCGAATGTACTTACATACTGATAATTGAATTTGCACAATACTGTGGGTAGATAGATATCCCCGTTCCATTTGTGACTGAAAGTCTCGCCAAGGCAATTGTGGGTGGCATGGAATTTCTTTGTACAAACAGACATGGAAACATCTTTCTCAACTGCCAATCCGAATTAATGCTTCCGCAAAAGCTAAATACAGTCAAACCTGGATAAGCGAGAGTTCAAGGGAGCACAATCTCATTCTCGCTTATAAAGGTTTCTCACTAACCCGAGTTTCTCGCTAATGCAGGTACATGGGTAGCGTTTCTCTCTTATAGAGGTACGCAGCAATAACAAGACATATATTCATGCACTATGTAATTTTATTTTATTTAGAACTTATTTACACTTAAAAAAATCCGTCAATTTCGTTTGGGTTTCTGTTTTTGTATTTTGAATGTTTTTTTCTAACTCATAAATTTTGTCGAATATTGCTTGATCAACAACCGCCGCGTATTCAAAGTACTGATGGACCGTCTCCATCGCATTTAAAGCTAGCTTCATTGGAATGATCTTTATTTCTGTTTCCGGAATCTGTGCCTCGTCTTCACTGTCATTTCCAGCAATACAGGTGTTGACACAATTCTTAACGATATCGTCGTCGGTTTGTTCTCCAGCGGTTGTTACGTCGTCGTCAATTGGAACGAAATCTTCGAAGCTCGGCATTAACATATTGGATTTGTGAGACACAAGCTTAGTCCATTCCTCGTTGCTAGGTCCAACTTCAACATCATTTTCCTCTGGCAGGTCTTGCTCATCTGTTCTTTTCCAAAACCCAGCTTTCTTGAAGCAGTTTTTGACAGTAACGTCACTGACTAAGTACCATGCTTTTCTAGCAAATTTCATAGCTAGAAGTACGTTAATGTCAGGGCTACTGTTTTCTTCCAGACTCGTAAGAATATGTTTTACGACTTCTCTGCGATAAAAGCGTTAAAAAGTGTGAATGATGCCTTGATCTAATGGTTGAAGTTTACTAGTTGTGTTAGCAGGTAAAAACATTACTTTTACGTTTGCAAGTGTTGGTAAGTCCGTATGAGCAGCACAGTTATCAATGAATAGCAGATTTTTTTTTTGGTTTATCTTCATTTGTTTGTCAACTTTTTTCAACCAATCTTTAAATAATATCTTGGTCATCCAAGCCTTTGTATTATTGGCATAATCAACGGGTAGAGTCTTGACACCTTTAAAACATCTAGGTCGCTTTGATTTCCCGATGATGAGAAGTGGGAGTTTGTCCGTACCACTCATGTTTACACACTGGAGAAGTGTAAGGCGTTCCTTGCTTTGTATGCCTCCATGGCATTTTTCGCCTTTAAACGTAAATGTTTTATCCGGAAGGCACTTGAAAAACAAAGCAGTTTCATCTGCGTTGTAAATATCGTCTGGTTCATACCCTTGTAAAAGATTTGGCAGATCTTCAGTCCAGTGGTTGCACACACCTTGGTCCACAGATTTACTTTCCCCAGCTGCTTTTTTGAAAGCTATATCATGACGCCTTTTAAAACCCTCTAACCAGCCGTTGCTAGCAGAAAAGTTCTGGATTCCCAGTTTTGTAGCAAACTCTTTTGATTTTTCTTTCAACAAAGGTCCATCTATGGGAATGTTCTTATCGAGAGTTTGTTTTATCCATTCCAAAAAGCACTTTTCGATATTGGGAAATTCAGAAACTCTAGCCCTTTTAATATTCCATGTCCATCAGAGCACTCAGACTTTATAGAGTCTTTTGATTTTATGATTTTATAATACGTGGATTCTGGTAAATTAAACTCCCTCTGAATTTCATTTCGCGATTTTCCGGATTCAAACGCATTCACTATTTTAAGTTTATCACTTAATGACAGTACTTTAATTTTCCGTTTTGACATGATGCAGAACAGAACTTTCCTCCTCAATTGATGAACGATAAACTGAGTAAGTCCGACAAACAGGACGGTACACAGGCACACGTGTCCATTTGAAAAGAATGCGATTAAATAACAACGTTATTTAGTTCCACGAAATAGAATAGGAACAATATTGACGAGGAAACAATACAAAAACAATGGTAAGAAGTTCTACGAAAGTTAAGAATGAGTCATAAAATAGCAGATGTTAAATTTGTAATTTGTTTTGTCATTTGTTCCTCCTAAATAATATACATAAATAAATAAAGCTCGACTGTCGCTTATAGAGGTATAGATAAGTAGCAGTCTCACTTACGGAGGTCCATGAGGGAAAAACGACTCTCTCTTACAAAGGTTTCTGTTTCTCGCTAGTAGAGGTTTTGGGAGCTTAAAATGACGGGTCCTGGCTATTACTCTCACTTATAGAGTTTTCTCACTTATCCAGTTCTCACTTACCCAGGTTTGACTGTATAGGAAAATTTTGAAACAGGAATAGAACTCCAAGTCTGCTCACACATAAAATATGAGCCTTAACATCCATTTGCAGTTTTCCCAAAATAAAGGTTTAGGCCGTAAAAAACGTCAGCGCAATTTCACGACCAAATGAAAATGCGTGGGAGTACTCACAACTGGCGGGGTCTATAAATGAAAATGGAATGAAAAAAGCTCTAACACAGATTTACTTTAGACTCAATGGAAAGTTATGTGTGATGGTTGATGACCTTTGGAAATGTACCTATAGTGTACCTCGGTGACCTTTACAATCTTATGCCTTCGTTGCGATTTTAAGAACTCTTTATGTGTAAAATCATTTTTGCAAGAAAACCGATAAAAATGGTCCAAACTAGAACAAAAATACAGATGACAGTCACATTTTTACTGCAATAAATTATTGCATTTGATAGAGCTTCAAAATGTGAAATCAACTGGTGTAAAATACTGATATTGACAAAAATTACAGACACGACACTATAGGGCCGGTTTCTGAACAATCACTCGGTTTCTAAATTAAGCATTTGTCAAGCTGTATTTTACCCTGATAACCAATCAAACTTGGGCACCGCACCCGGGGACTTAGGGTGGGGACTTATGGCCCCGTGCTCCAACTGATGAACAGTCATCATCTGCCTAGCCTTTTCCCAACTATATTGGGGTCGGCTTCCAGTCTTACCGGATTCAGCTAAGTACCAGTGTTTTACATGGAGCGACTGCCTATCTGACCTCCACAACCCAGTAACTGGGTAACACAGTACCCCTTGTGCAAGACTGGTGTCAGATCTCAAGCTTCTGACTACCCGTAACGACTGTCAAAGATCTTCAAATGACAGCCGGGACCAACGGCTTAACATGCTTTCCGAGGCACGAAGGAAACTCGGTATGTTGAAATGGTCACCCATCCACTGACCGACCTCGTCAAGCGTTGCTTAACCTTGATGACCCGTGAGACTGTTATTATTTAGCCACGAGCTCCTCAACTGATGAACAGTACAGTCAAGTAATTAAGAAAAATACATAATTTAATATATATAATCAATAGGATTTATTTTAACGCATTTTTCCAAAAAAAGTCCCAATGAAATTTAATTATTCATTAATTGCATTTGCGAATCTAAAATAAAATGGTAGTTTTCAGTGTTATTTATTTAGTTGGCGTTAAGTATATTTTTATAAAATGTAAAAATATTAGTACTTGTATTTTTAACATGTATTTTTGGTGTATACTTTGTTGGTTGTCCTGAATTAAATAAATACATTCTAAAGAATCGGTATTTTGCGATATTACTGTTAGAAATTCATTAGGGTATTTTTTTAGCAGTGAGCAGTGGTGGCCCAGTGGTAACGGCCCCGACTTACAAGTTGTAGGTCGTGGGTTCGAACGCAGGCAGGCGCTTTACTTTGTGTAAAATATTTATTCACCACTGCTCTTAAAACGGTGAAGGAAAACATCGTGAGGAAACCGGCATGTCCTAGAACCAAAAATTCGATGACGTGTGACATTCACAGCACTGCACAGCTGCACTAACAGCCGCACTGGTCGATCATCAAGGTTAAGCAACGCTTGAAGAGTTGTTGAAATGGTCACCCACCATTTCAACCTACCGAGTTTCCTCCGTGCCTCGCCGTTGGTCCCGGATTTCATTTGAAAATCTTTGACTGTCGGTACGGGTAATCAGAAGCTTAAGATCTGACACCAGTCTTGCCAGGGGTACCGTGTTACCCAGTGACTGGGTTGTGGAGGTAAGATAGGCAGTCGCTCCATGTAAAACACTGGTACTCAGCTTAATCCGGTAAGACTGGAAGCCGACCCCAACATAGTTGGGAAAAGGCTAGGCAGATTGATTGATAATGGTTTTTTGAACTCTTTATTGTGTTTGTAAATCCAACTCTCCGCTACGTTATTTGTACGGTGCCTCTCGTTGAATACACACCATTAGTTTAGATTTTACTAATATATATTTTTCAAAATATTGAATGAATGCCCTAATCTTCAAATTTTGAAAAGTTATACTCTCTGAAAAAACATATTGCCATCCTTTTGCAATACGATCATGGGGCAATAGAGGCAGCCTGCTGAAACATAGACCTACAATGCCTGTGAAAATTTTATTTTTGATGCCAATATTTTTGGATTTCTTCCAAACACAGTGTAAAAAAAACACTCCTATTAAATAACTGTTTAGATCTTTTGAATCATCTATTATTACCTACGGAAAACAATTTTCTGCACCAGTGTACAAAAACGCTTAATTCTTATATCGGGGTAAAGTAGGGTTTAACACGTTCTTAACTCCTAATACTCAATCAAAGAAATTAGCCTTTAGTATTTGTAGTTAAAAATGTGTCAAACCCTAATTTTATGACAAAATTTTGACAGGTTTTCACGCTAAAATAGAGTTTGATAAATACTCAACTTCAAATTCTTCACAATTGTACAATAAAGTATATATAAATAAATAACCCATAATATCGCGCCTGTGTTCGCCGACGAATTTAGGAAAGATGCTCCGAACTACACACGCATATTTCTTCAGTTATATTTAAGTCAGTGCATTGATAAGTAATTTGATTTTCCTCAGCAAATCCCAGACATCACTTACCATGAAGGAAAACTTCATTAGGAACCGGAATTGAATCCGCTCGAACCTGCCAGTAGTTGCGAGACTGCGTGACGAAGCATCGGCATTTCCCCTTCTTAACCGACTTCAAAAATAGGAGGAGTTTATGCATTCGGTGTTTTATTTATTTGTCCGCGTTACCGTCCTTTAGCTACAATGCCACTATCTAACATTTGGATGATTTTAGTTTTTTGATGCCATCGTGTTCAGCAAAAATGTATCTGTCGATCACTCTAATAAGTAATACTTTTTGCTATCAATATCAAGAGAATTAAAAAAAAAATATCTCCAAACCCAAATTGTGATGTCAACAAACCTATTTTTTATAAGATTACGTTATTGATATAAACAAACAATATTCCTTTTCGATAGTGCGCTATGAGATCTATTTTATAACACTGAAATCACTTGCATGTGATTTATCTAAACTATTATAATAATATTATAAAGAGGATAGATTTTTTTGTTTGTTTGTACTGAATAGGCTCCGAAACTACTGGACCGATTTAAAAAATTCTTTCACCTATGGAAAGCTACGTTATGCCCGATTTACATAGGCTATAATTTTGACGGGAGCGAAGCCGCGGGGGTCAGCTAGTAATTGATAAACAGATAGTTATAGTATCGTTTTTTGTATATGCCTGTAACTTAAAATATGGTTTTGTCAGATAGCGGCATTATAGTTTGAGGACAGCAGCGTGATAATTGTATGTGAGATATAAGTTTGTGCGCAGCAAAGAAAAAGTAAAAAACTTGGACTTAAAAAACCACTACAGGGGAACCTTTGTTTTAAAAATTTGTAGTATTTTTTTAATTAGTAGTTTTATTTGGTTTTAAAATCGTATGTAGAGTTTCAGGAACCGGAAAATAATAGAGAACGCCCCTGATATTTGTAAGCTCATGTTATAAACTTCTCTTGTGAAGATTCGAAAAATAGAAAATGAAAGAAATATGCTAATTTCGATGTTATTGAAACTAATAACTGAGCTAATCATTTCTAAGAAGGTTATGTTGATTAATATATGTAAGTACTATAATATATAATATATAGTAAGGCGAGCAGTGGTGGCCCAGTGGTACCGGCCGCGACTTACAAGTTGTACGTCGTAGGTTCGAGCCCAGGCAGGCGCTTTACTTTGTGTAAATTATTTCATCACCACGGTGAAGGAAAACATCCGGCATGCCTTAGAACCAAAAGTTCGAAGACATGTGACATCCACCAATCCGCACTGGGCCCGCGTGGTGAATAACGGCCCAATCCCTCTCACAGAGAGGAGGCCTGTGTCCCAGCAGTGGGAACATTAATAAGCTGATGATGTGATGTGATGACTATAATATAATAACTAGGTATTTAAAACTGAGTTATCAATAGCAAACAAAATAAATGTAAAAATAATTCTACCAAAATTGATCTTATTATTAGGCACGATTTAATATTTCAGCTTCAATGACACAAAATTGTGTAGGATTGATTGATTGATTATTGTAAATGTACAGTTATGTCTAGGTAATGTGGCCTCGAACTATTTTTGTTTTGATGTTAAACATAAGCACTCACATAATCTTAAAAACTCACAAACCACTAATTAGCATTTAAACAATTAAAGTTCTCCATTGGAAAGGAGGAATCTTTTTTGTTTGAATCGTGGGCGACCAGCAGCCGAATTGCGTAAGTATATTATCCAAAGCAAAAGAATCGATTCTTTCCCAAAACCGACTTTACGTAGTGCATATTGATACGAAAAGTCGTTTTTGTGAAGGAATCGATTCTTTTGCTTTGGATAATATACTTACGCAATTCGGCTGCAGGCCATTATGCCTGGATAGTTAAGAGGAAATGCGGGCAGAGAGCTCCGACTGAATTTCCTTAGTTAAAAGTCATGATTCGAGGTTTGGCTCTCACCTATTTCCTCCTCCAGTATTGGACAAATTTAAAAGATATTCCATAAATTGAATAAAAAATATATATGTTATTGTGCTTCTATGTTTTTCTTTTTTCATTTATAGTTGGCAAATTTGTACATTAGGCCTCTGTTGACAGCGCAATTTTGAGCATTTTTGAGGGTTCTATAGTGCTTCTTAAATAATATATCATCAAAAAGGAAAACATCGGGGTACAGTATATATCTTTATTTTACATACAGTATTTATCAGTGTATGGAATATCTTTTAAATTGGTCCTTTATTGGAGGAAGAAATAGACGAGAGCTAAACCTCGAATTATGACTTTTTACTTAGGATATTCAGTCGGATGCTGCGACCGCATTTCCTCTTAAGAAAAGCATGCTGAGTTTTTCTTAATTATTATTAATATAACCACGTCTAATCTCAACCAATTTTTTTTTTTTTAATAAATAAGGCCCTCAATTAAACAACCAACTCTATGGTTCCTTTACTTTCAGCGAAAAACCTTAAATGTTACAGAGAGCTTTAAATTAAAATACCAATAAAATCTTGGAAGAACTCTCGCTATTTTAGTTCCATTCCACACCGATATTTGCTTTGTCGTCTGACTACGATCTACAGCAGTTACGTGACCTGACGATATCAACCTTGAACTTGTAAGCACTGCCAAGGTTATCGGAACGGTTAAAAACAACAAAGGTTTTAATTGTAACGCGGTTAGTAATTGTAATCCATTGATGTAAATGTGTTATTTTATTAACATGCCACTGAGGAGCTATTTGATAATGTTTGTTAAGTATTTTTAGGGTTCCGTAGCCAAAGGACAAAAAACGGAACCCTTATTAGTCATGTCTGTCTGTCTGTCCACCCGTATGTCACAGCCACTTTTTTCCCGAAACTATAAGAACTATGCTGTTGCAACTTGGTAAGTAGATGTTTTATGTGAACCGCATTAAGAGTTTCACACAAAAATAGAAAAATAACAATAAATTTTGGGGGTACTTCGAACTGAAACTCAAAAAATGTTTTTCATCAAACCCTGTGTGGGGTATTTATGGTTAGGTCTTCAAAAATTATATTGAGGTTTCTAATTTCATTTTTTTCTAAACTGAATAGTTTGCGCGAGAGACACTTCCAAAGTGGTGAAATGTGTGTGGTTCCCCCCCCCCTGTAACTTCTAAAATAAGAGAATGATAAAACTAAAAAAAATATAATAATATGATGTACGTACATTACCATGTAAACTTCCACCGAAAATTGGTTTGAACGAGATCTAATAAGTAGTTTTTTTTTAATACGTCATAAATCGTAAACCGCAATTTACCAAGTACGGAACCCTTCGTGCGCGTGTGATTACATGATCACAGTAGGTGCAGAATTTTTCTTTTTTAGGGTTCCGTACCCAAAAGGTAAAAACGGGACTTTACTAAGACTCCGCGGTCCGTCTGTCTGTCTTTCTGTCTGTCTGTCTGTCCGTCTATCACCAGGCTGTATCTCATGAACCGTGGTAGCAAAACACGTATTTCTGTTGCCGCTATAACAACAAATACTAAAAACAGAATAAAATAAATATTTAAGTGGGCATCCCACACAACAAACGTGATTGTTTTGCGATAATGGTACGGAATCCTTCATGCGCGGGTCCGACTCGCACAAGGCCGGTTTTTGTATTTTTGTATATCAGCCCGGACATTATGGGCATATTATCATTTATAACCTTTCCTTATTTATTATTTGCTAGGTCTCCTTTACTCTTTTCTTCTCTGTTCTGGCACAATGAATGAATCAGTGTAGTTTATCACAACATTTTCGCTTAAGGGTACACTAGTCGACGGCACGAACTATTTTGTGCGCGGGGTTAAAATGCATTTTATATCAACCGACAACACGTGTGGAAGAGATAGATGCTGTGATGAGCAGTAGGAAGCTAGTTCGCGTACGAATACACACTTTTGCAAATTTGTAGCGAAATGGATAATGATTTAGGACGAAACCGAGCGCGCGAAATTTTATAAACAGATCTTTGGAAGTCTAGATATCATGAAAAAACTACTAAATCTATCTGTTCAAAATAAAATTATTTGCATTGTTGAACTACAAATCTATCCCTATATGGAGGCCGTTTTGCAATTTTCCGTCTTCTTATGGTATTTATTCGCGCCCAAAAATGCGTTAAAATTAGTGTCGAAATGTGGAACTTTCGACGCTCATAACTTTCAAATATTTTCTTTTTTGCTTCCATACAGGGCTAGATAATGATGAGACAAATAGATATCACTTTTTATTTTGAGCGTACATCGTCAAACAGTGGAATAATCCCTAGACTACGTTTGTATGGAAGAATTTTCGACTAGTGTACCTACCTTAAGTCTTCCACGGCGTCGCTAATAAAAAACACAAAAAAAAATGCCAATGTTTCTCCTGTCATTCGATAAGAGAAAACAAGGAACATTGATCAAAAAAGTTATGAAATAAAATTTTCCTATTTTGAGAGTCACAGATTACAAGCATTAAGTTTTATTTTCAGCTTTCACTAAGAGCTGAATTATTTAAAGCTCAGATAAAAGTTATCTCTCGTCTGAAAAATACATATGGTGGCAAGTTTTCCATAAGAAAGCTGTCTGACCATCATTTTCATGACTCATTTAAAAGTTATCTCACGATTGAAATATCGGTCCTTAAAATACAGGTGTTAAACTTGTGCTACGCATTAGCATCAGAAATTAAAAAGCATATAGTCGCTTTTATATAAAATTGATTTAACATTTCTATCCACAAGGCCATTGCTTTAATTAAGTTGCATAGCTTATGATCGATATTTGATAACATTCCAACATTATAACTAGTTTTAAATATGTAACCGTAAAATAATGTTTTGATAATTTCGGAATTCAAGATTAATTAAATGAGAGCTATTGAGTTGTTTGTTGAACTCAATTTGCATTTGCCTATCTGTGGAAACTATATTTTAGCGAAAATAACTTATTAAATGAAAGATACCTATGAATGTTAGCTTAATGATCCTTGTTTAAAGTTCTTAGTTCTTACCTTTCGTGAACACTTCAGCAACCAACACAACTTGTAGTCCGAAAAATCTGGTCATTACCGACCAAATTATGTTTAAAAAAAAAATCACTAAGAAGTGGTACCAAACCATGTAAGAAACCTGAAATACTTCCATAAAAAATGGACCAAAAACGTATAATCATACAAAAGTAAAAAATAAAATAAAAAATGCTTAAAAAGTCTTAAATTTTCAAGCAAAGCATGCAGTAAATAGTATCACGTCAGTACAGCTTTCTTATCAAGCGATGGATGAAATGGCATAAATACTAAAACAATTAAAAATCAAGTAGTAAATACAGCTGCTTTGTCCAGCATCGAGTAGTTATTTTATTACAGCCTTCGATCATATATTGTCATGTTCGTGACGACATGAAAGTGAGCTTTCACAATACGGGACATTACCTAAGGTCAACATAAAACATATCATAATCCTTTGTAAGTTATCGTTTCATACATATTTATCAGGCAGTTACCCACATAACCCTTTCATATCAAAAAATAATTAACAAAAGCTGCTTCGGTAATTGATATTAAAATAAAAGCCTACGTTATAAATGGAAAACAATTTTCTTTTACAATATTTTTACTTAATGGTTATAAATTGATTGTAAAGTATTTATAATTCTCTTACTTATTCAAAAACTATTGAAAAAAACCGGCCAAGTGCGAGTCAGACTCGCACATGAAGGATTCCGTACCATTATCGCAAAACAATCACGTTTGTTGTGTGGGATGCCCACTTAAATATTTATTTTATTCTGTTTTTAGTATTTGTTGTTATAGCGGTAACATAAATACATCACCTGTGAAAATTTCAACTGTTTAGCTACCACGGTTCATGAGATACAGCCTGGTGATAGACGGACAGACAGACAGAAAGACAGACAGACGGACCACGGAGTCTTAGTAAAGTCCCGTTTTTACCTTTTGGGTACGGAACCCTAAAAAAGATAAATTCTGCACCTACTGTGATCATGTAATCCTTACACACGACTTCCAAAAAGCTTTTCATAAGTTTACGAAAGCTCTGAAAAAGTTTGCTCTGTAATGCCAAAACCTTGCAATATAAATTATGTAGGAAGTGTCGCTATAATATTTACAACAATCGTATAGCCCACATTTATATCTCGAGAAAGCGTGTTTGAGTTGTCCGACATATCTCTGCGGTTCAAGGTGTCGCTGCTTGCTAAGGGGAATATCAACAGTAATGTCAAATTCAGTACATTTCAATTTAGTTCCCCATTACGCCAACTGCCAAGATACTTCGTAGGGGAGAGGGGAGACAGCGCGCGGAGGCTGCGCGGCGCGTGTCAAGGCCGTGTCCTCGACCGTGACCGCGCCCGCCCTGCGCGCCGCCGCACACCCGCGCGTATCAATAAACTTGCTGCCGCACAGTATTTCTACATAATTAATTATACATTTATTGACCCTTTGTTCATAGAATTTGCATGTGAGCTTTAAGTTGGTATTAGTAAGCTTATTACAGAATTCTGCGGCGATAAGAAAGTTATTCTCTTAAGGCCGTACCCTGACCAAAAAATCAGCATTGCGATATGAGCATTCCTATTGGCCTAGCGGCACTGGTGTCGCGTGAATTACGGTAGTGAATACGCCCAGATTTTAGAATAAATTCTTTATAAAATCGAATATTGGTCATTTGAAAAAAAAAAACTTACAAAATGTTCGTTATCAAATTGTCTATCCATTAGTGTTAGTATAAAAAATAATTAATGAATACTTTACGAGGAGATGCATGCTATCAATAATTATTTCACATTTTATGGTTTTGTTGGAAGGAGATTAGTGACACATACATCTTTAAAAAAAAAAGTGTACTACAATTTTAGAATCAAAATTATGTAGAAATTTAATGTATTTTTATTAATTGATATTTCTTTTTAAATAAAGAGTAGATAGCTCTTAAAAACTGCACAAAATTCGACTAGCGCGGCGTTTTGCTCGGGGACGCGCCTTAATCTCAACGTTCAATATAGTCATCGCCAGCGGGTGCTGGTAGATCACGCGGTTACTTTGTTTGTATCATCGGATCAATGTCGCAAATCGGTTTTTCAGCAACAATTCAGAGGAGAATTTCACCCTGCTGGTAAAAAATATAAACGTCAGTTTCATAATTTTCTAGTCTAGATTACGTTCAACTTCAAAGACATGACATATTGTTTACTATTCAGTTGCAGTTTTTAAATCATTCTAATGCAAGTGAAGTGGGCGAAATTTTTATTACAGTTGAGCCGGGCTTGTGAAGTGGCAAAAGCTCACGTGTACTAAAGACCAAAATATATATAAATAAATCTCCATCAACATACTATTTCTGAGAAATTGTCCGTCAGTTTTTTTTCTCGTGCGCTTTTTTTTTATTTTTGTGAGGCTGCCGACGACCAGTCGTATAGGATACCCAAATCGGATGCATTCAACTTTGTTTTACCACCATTTCGAACTGAGGCCAATTTTTACTGTTGTTTGATATCCATATTATAGTTTAAGAGTTGCTATTTTCTTTTGAATAGCTACTTTTTAGATAGATCCTTTTTTGTTTGTATTCAAAAGTTGCAACGTGTATTAAAAAACGACCAGTTAAGGAATCAATTGACCCCCAAACTCACCAAAGTTGACAAATCCATAATTTTTCTATGGGGTTATCTAAAGGGACGTATCTTTATTAATTTGGAACACTGAAAGCAGTCTATTTGTTACTTTACTAGTGGGATATCTAATAAAGTACTCGTATGTCAGAATTTGATGAAAAACACAACAAAAAACTAGCACATTTATAGGCAGCAGATTGGTAAATATTTCGTAGGTGTTGTTGTCCATAAGTGACTCCAGGAAAGACCGTTGCACAGTGATGACGTGCTGCCGTGCACAGCGGGGCTCAGGGAAGAATCATTTGCGGTCTCCCCAGGGATATGCCTTTGCACAGAGGGGGTTCGAGGTGGTCTTTAGAAGGGTCGCGGATAAATTTGAAAGAGAGTTACCGCAACCCTAGCCCTAGCACAATCAACTGAAGAAATACGGGTGGGTTTTAGTCAGTAAAAGTCTGACACGCCCTCCCGCTTCATCTAGAGCGGGAGAAGACATTGGATGACTTACCACCCAAAAAAATAAAAAGGTTGTCTTTAGAGAGGTCACGGGGGGCTCCGTTCCATGAGCTGATATAGTGATCACCGGGCTGGTTTTAGTGAGGTAAAAATTTTTAAGAGAAAGTGGTCTTTCTCCCAAAAATCCAGGCGTCTTTTGAAGGTGGGCAACCTTCAAAACCAACCAAAAGCAAAAAAACAAAAAAAAAGTTTTGTTTTTATGGTAATTCCATAATAAATTACGAAGCCTGTATAATTATAAAAAAATCTGGTAATTGTCGTTTGATACATAAAATATCTTAATTTAAAGTTGTAGGTATACCATCCGAGTTGTCAGGGTGCCCCCCTGTATTTTTAAATGAACGAATACCCAGTGCGGATAAAGAAACGAAACGCATTGCACATGAAATACAATCCTAAAAAAGTCAGTAAGTCACCATACCATCCTGTTTTATATGACACCCATGTATAATCGAGTTTGCCTCCATGGCGATTACGTAATCACAACTGCCTCCCTAAAACAGATTTTCAGTCAGATGAATGGGTGTGGCGTAAGACTTCCTCGTAAGACTTCGTAGCGCCTAGCACGTACTGAACAACAACGCCATCTATCGACAATCAGTACACTTACCCGTAGCGAAAACATACTAAATCTATGCACTTACCTATGTTGCAGCTTTCTTTAGGGATTGACTTGAGTATTTTCATAACTTTTTGTATTTTCTTTTTCATACGCCTGTAATCCATGTACACACACACACACACACGCCGCTTTGCTGATGATTTCATATACCTATTACGAAACAGGGGGTGAGCCTTGTCAATAAATATGCCTCCTTCGAGATAGTGTATCAATACAAGATACTAATCCCTGCGTAGTTCCTAAATTCATTTACTCGTTTGCATCAACTTGCCGTCATTACGGCTACAGACAAAAAAAAACTTGCGTAGCCTTGCACAGCTGATACGCATGTGACACAATTTACAGCTCATCTCGAAAACGTGACCGTAAAAAGTTATCATCTGTTGGGTTAACAGCAACAAAAATAATGTTTTACATGTTATTTAGTGTCTGAACCGAATCGCACGTGAGGGGCAACGTGCCCGATAGCATTTGATAATATTTAACTAATCGAAATTATCAATCATAGGTACGTATCAGTCTAAATATATGGGACGACCGTGTCCTTTAATTACGATTACTGATAACCTACACATGTGATTGGAACAATGTAATTAATACATAATCTGTTTGAGAACGCATGGCTAATTGCGTCGCAATGTTTACCAGCTACCATTGTGCCATTGCCATTGTAGTCAATCATGACGTCTTAAGACGATTGCGAAACAGAAAGCTGAAGTCCTAAAGTCCCGCTACACCATCGACCACACCATCGCTTAACACCAGGTGAGATATTTTACTTCAGTGGGACTTGAGTGTGTGTAAGGGACAGATGTATATGACTTGTATACATCTGTCTCTTACGCACTCTAAATAAGGTATGTAAGCTGTCAAAATCAATCTGCGTAGCCTTTTCCCAACTATGTCACGTTCGGCTTCCAGTGTAACCGGATGCAGCTAAGTACCTGTGTGTTTGTAAGCTTTATAAATGGTGACTATGGTGTGGTAACTAAAACTACTAGAGCCACTGAAAAATACCACAAAACTTCATTCCCCAAATTCGGCTCTTCAAGGCAGTAGAGTGTAGTCTGAGAATGGACGAATATTCATGACCTTGCGAGCGCTAAACTTTTGACCACAGAAGACCTCACGACTGCATTCCACTTTGAAAGTTAACTGAAAAAGTTGCTTTTAAACCCATCTAAAATGAGTTCAGTCCATCAAATATGAATGAAGATATTTCGAATTAGAACTGAAGAGAAAACAGAGAATCTACAAGCCACTTTGATAGTAACATTGAAACTAACTTTGGGGTAGATCAAAGTAAATCCAACAAATGATTAGTACATTATCAAATAGGTATCGGTAACGCTAACACAGCCCTATAAAGTGTACACCCACGCACGGCAATACACGTGCCGCATAAGGGTCATATTGCGGTGAAGGTCGCGGGTCCCGGACCAGGCCTCTGAAAATAAGCGCCTCGGCCGACGACCCCGAGGAAATCTTCCAGGGCAACTGACCTTGACCTTTAAGCGCGCACGCGCTGTCACCGTCACATAGTGCCCTGACCCTGTTACGAAAGGATCTGCTTATATACTACGCACCAGCTATGTTGTGCGTACATTATATTTACTGGGGTGCGAAGACGCGGCCTTTGTTTAATACTTCCTGTTTACTCGACAGCAAAATACCGTTAGCCTAATGATGTTAGTAACTACTTAACAATTTGCGGTGAACTTGACTTTTCAACTCCGACACCTTTCAGCTCTAGTATTGTTTGATGGCTTTTTTCAGTAACGTTTTTATAGCGGCTGAAAATAATGTGCAAGCGTTGCGTACTAAAGGACTTACATACTACATACCATGGCGCACCACTCATGTTATAATAAAGTTAAATCAAAAAACCCTACTAAGACGTAAACAAGAAGAAAATCATGCTGTGCAGTCGGAGGATACGAATTCGCGGGCTGGCTGACCAAAACCCGATGTATCCTACGACTGCACAGAATTATTTTCTTCTAGTTTACGTCTTTTTAGTTCGCTTGGTTTATTGATTTTTAGAATCATCTTTTTTTAATTATAACTTTTTAGTTAACATTTTTTTTTCGAATTTGGTACATTTAAACATATAAGTGTTATATTCCAAAGGATGGGTTTGGAAGAAAAAAAACTGTTTTTTTTTTTTTTTTTTATACGTGGCGTCTCGTAGTTCGGTCAAAGTGACTGACAACTACTTAACCGGGCTTCCCTGTGGAGACTAAGCTATATAGCCTCCAGCCAGGCAAAAAAAAAACTTGATTCCCCCATTGACATATATATTACTTGCGTAGAGTCCCCACAATATTGCACCCAAACGCCGCCGTTTTTCTTTTTTACAATTATAATGTAGCCAGTGACACTCGCAAGGTTATGACGAGTCGATTGACGTAAGAATCATCAAAATCGACCAACGCGTTTGGTCCCTAGAACGCCACATAGGAACAAACATACATAGACTGATAAACACATTATCCTCCTTCGGCAGTCGTGTAAAAAGCTATGCTGCAAGGACATACAAAACAATTACTGGAATATAATACGAATGGAATTAAATCTTTTACTTCGCAGGCTGCTTGGGAGCAGTTGAATAAGAGGAGCCAGGGATCGAGTTTATGCTGTGACTGGAAGGTCTATGTTTATTGACCAGCAGTGAACTGCAATAACAATCTGAAGATGATAATGGACATCACAAATGTCCCTGGAAGCTTGTCCAAAATAATATAGTGTAAATCATATCTCATGGCTTTTTTTAGATAGCTAATGGTTCTGCCTATTTATTTTGTCTTAAACGAGCTTCGCAGTGAGTTGTAATTTAACTCGAGCTGTCGTAAAATGTTTGATGGCGTCGTGCTCTACAATGTGACCTTAGATAACTCCGGGCTACAAATGTTCGTTTATTTTTAAATTGCTCAGTAAACCATCAACCCGGTGGCAGATGCGGAAGTCGTATTACTTACAAACAAATGTGAATGATTGTGCAGATTCTTAATACGAATTGTTGTTATCTGTAGAAGATCATGGCCTCGATACTGAAAGATAAATGTTAAATGCAGAAAACAAATAAGAGAATAAAAAAAACTGGCCACGGGCGAGTCGGACTCGCGCACGAAGGATTCCGTACCACTATCGCAAAAAAACGGGCAACAATCACGTTTGTTGTGTGGGATGCCCACTTAAATATTTATTTTATTCTGTTTTTAGTATTTGTTGTTATAGCGGCAACAGAAATACATCATCTGTGAAAATTTCAACTGTCCAGCTATCACCGTTCATGAGATACATCCTGGTGACCGACCGACAGACAGACGGACCGTGGAGTCTTAGTAATAGGGTCCCGTTTTTACACTTTGGGTACGGCATCCTAAAAACAACAGTAATAATAATACGTAATCCGTAATTCATACAAAGTTAGATTCTTATACTAATATTGAGGCAATATAATAAATGTATTTAGATCATACAAAAGGTGGTTATGATCTTGACACGTAAAGCGAGTTTATCCTTGCTCTATCTACCGACAATAGACTTGGGACTTAGGTACTATTAAAGCACTATTTTCAGGCCATTGAAAGTTGAGCGTGAACGCGTGAATTACAGCTGTGTAAGTACTTAACTTTATAAGTATCTAGATCTATTATTACGTATCAACAAATAACCTATTAAAGCACTATTTTCAGGCCATTGTCAAGTTGGGCGTGACCGCGTGCATTACAGCTAGGTTAGTATTTAACTTTATAAGTAGTAGATACTTATAAAGTTAAAGTATAGTAAGTTATAACGTATCAACGAATAAATTCCAGGGACGTAGCTAAAAAAAATAAAAATATATTTAAATAATCCGAGCTGACAAGGATTGACGGATGCTACTGCTACGGTGAAGTCCTGAAAAACTATTCAGTTGAGATTATTTTCTTGTTATCCCCAACCATCTTAAAGTAAGTCGACATAAATAAACTTATCTAGGCCCTCATATATCATGCGGTGAACTTTGAGTCAAGGTTTGAACTCTCACCTTGAATTAGAATTAGAAAATCAATAACCTCTTTGGGCGGTCGTACTCAGCTGTAGCCATTTACAGTAGATGATCAAGAAGAATACATTTACACCCATTTCTTTTATATTGTTATATAATTTCTCGTAAGCTCCATAAGCGAAAGTTTTTGTTAAATGATACTCTTACCCCACACTAAGGCATTTGCCTGTTCCGTGAGAGCGTTTAAACATAATATAAACTCACATACGCAAACACACCGAGCCGGAAAACTATCAGTAGGTATGGGCCATACCAATAATGATTCCTTGCGGGACTCGAACCCGCAACACGCAGCGCAGCAGCCAATCGCTTAACTGGCTGAACCGTGCCCTCATTTATGATTTATAAGTAACTAGCGACTCACCCCGGTTTCGCCCGTGACAAATTATACACCAAAACCTTCCTAGTTTATCAGTATTTCTATTGGTTCAACCGCATGAAAATGCGTTCAGTAGTTGAGTTTATCGCGTACAAACGCGGCGGGGGACTTTATTTTATAATATTTATTGATAATGAAAGATTAGCTTACTAAATGCCATATAATTAATCGATATCACTATGTAAACACTGTTTCAGTCATCTGCTGCGAGTCTTCAATCGAGTTCAGTTGACAACTGCCGAACTGCAATATTGATATAGAAATTAAAAGATATTTTCTTTTATACCATTCCCTCTCTAAAAAGCTTATTTTATTAGTGATTAGTGTGCTGTTTTTCAGTGGAAAACAGTGAATAAAAAGCACATTAAAGGGCCGACCGCACTAGGCGTAACTACGCGCCAGCGGAGCGACGTGACAAAATAAATTGTATGAGATAAAGTGTCGCGTCGCGTAGTTCCACTGCCGCTTAATGCGGTTTATCTCATACAATTTCATACAATAGTATATTATGCAACTAATGAATAAATGACGGTTTTAAAGCGAGGGCCATAGATGAATCACGAACAAGTGAAGGATTCTATCAACTGAATCACTACCGTAGGGAGTGATTCATGATGATTGAATCACGAGCATAGCGAGTGATTCAAGTGTTAGAATCCTGAGCGACGCGAGTGATTCATGGCCCTCGATATAAATCCGTTTAATTCAAGAGTTGCATACTATATTTTATACCATGACTACGAGAAAAAGAAAGTTGTGTCAATGCAATGTAATTGAATCGTTCAATTTGATCGTGCTCATTCAGTAGATTGTTACGACCCTTAACTCCGCTTTAGTGCCGTGTAACGGTAATTGTCTAAAGCATACTCCTTAGTAACGGCTATGTTAAAAGGTTTAAAAAAATATATATTTATTACTGATTCATGTAGGCTCGGAGGCTAGGAGGAGCTTGTGACAAAATAATAACAGCCGCACGTGTCAATCTTTAAGGTTAAACAACGCTTATCGAGTATGGTCCGTGGATGGGTGACCATTTCAACATACCGAGTTTCGTCCGTGCCTCGGAAAGCACGTTAAACCGTTGGTCCCGGCTGTCATTTGAAGATCTTTGACAGTCGTTACGGGTAGTCAGAAGCTTGAGATCTGACACCAGTCTTGCCAAGTGGTATCGTGTTAGCCAGTTACTGGGAAGTTGAGGTCAGATAGGCAGTCGCATCATGTAAAACACTGGTACACAGCTGAATTCGGTAAGACTGGAAGCTGACTCCAACATAATTGGGAAAAGGCTAGGCAGATTGATTAATTCATTCATGTACATTATTTGTGAAACATGGTTTTTAGGGTTCCGTACCCAAAGGGTATAAACGGGTCCCTAGGACTCCACGGTACGTCTGTCTGTCTGTCACCAGGCCACTGTATCTCATGAACCGGAAAGCTAGCAGTTGAAATTTTCAAAGATGATGTATTTCTGTTGCCGCTATAACAACAAATACTAAAAACAGAATAAAATAAATATTTGAGTGGAGTTTCCATAAAACAAACATTTTTTCTCCGTTTTTTGCGATGATGGTACGGAACCCTTCGTGCGCGAGTCCGATTCGCACTTGGCCGGTTCTTTTGTATCACTAATACTTTTGCTTTAAAAAAATATTAACAACACGCTATTTTTTCGCTTCTTTTGCATACTTGGATGATATTATGTACTATGGATGTTCAAAAATATTTTACACAGAAAAATTTATGGTTAGAATTTCTTCTTAACCTATATAGGTTAGTATCAAAATAGTTATTTATGCTACAAGTGCGGGAAGTAGGTGATTTCCGATGAGTGGTATTTTATTCACGAGCGAGCGAAGCGAGTGAGTGGATAAATCGACACGAGTCGGAAATCATCTTACGCACGTGTATCATACAACATTTTACTATGCACTGTGCGAGGAAATAAAAAAATATATCTGAACCAAGCAAGAAATTAATAAAATGGCGCTTATTCAAGGGCGCTCAGCATATCCACAGATTAACTAATAGTTCATAGTTCTACTGCGCATGTGCAAATAGCTGTCAAGTCATAACGCAAAAAGGCACGACCAAAATATTCATTCTGCCAAACATATTTTATGAATATTTAAAATTAATTTATTGATCAAAATCTAAATCTAGAGTGATTAAAAACGCCTTAAATGAAGTATTAGTTTTGTTTTACCTTTTATATGAATGATAATCTGTACTTAATTATTTTTTAATACTTTTCTCAAATAATAAAAACTCTATGCGGCGGGCTGACGTTGGAGTTAAAAATTAAAAAAGTACAGGAAAGTAAAAAGCACTAGTAAAAAAAGTGACACTTTCCGCACAGTTTGGCTGCTTGGAAAACGCTCTTTTCGAGGACATGCATTGTAAAATATATGTTGTTGTTAGTATCAATAGGTGTAAATCAAAATATATTTAGCAAACAAAACTGTCCAAAAGGAGGTCCGATATGATATTCAGGCCAGTACCGTGTTAACATTGGGGCATTATACGACTTAATTGAATTAAAAAGTAGTTTTTTGTTAAGCAGAAATTATTTTTTGAATTTGGAAGTAACTATAGTCCAGCATTGTTTGCTTATTGATAGAAGTACAGAACAATATTTTATTTCAAAAACATATACAAACTATTTCTGTTGCAGGAGCTTATTTTTAAGTTAAAAGAAAACTATAAATAATAACATGTCAATTAGATGTCAAAATCGGTCAAAATGGTGGAATATCCGTAGCAAAAAAAAAACTAAATCTATGGGAATATCATCGAAATGACAGCGAGATGGGTAAACTAATTGTCACTTTCTTATTAAATCGATAACACGTTTATTGCTAAGGAAATATGTATCTAAGCAAAATTCGACCTAATTGTACTAAAATGCCTGTAGTAAAATACGCTTAGGATGGGTCATAAATTAATCTTGTCGACGCTGTAGAGGTTGATATACATAAATTCACCCAATTGTTCATTAATAACGGTGGGGCAATTCGATAGTTATGGTCAATGAATCAGTCCAAGAGCGAGCGAAGCGAGCTCGGGAGCTTAGCGAGCTACCCCGACATGAGCTTTTTACATTGAGATAATATGTACGTGCGTAGTACATTATTACCTCAATGGTTGCCTACTCAGATTGGGCATTTTTCAATTTGCCCGGGCATTGTAAATAACGCCGTATTAATCACTTGGTCCTTAACATATCTACTTGATAAAGTTGATTGACTGCAGGATGATCTGTCAACACCTTATTACTTATAGATAGTTCAACTCATCTTTGCGCGCTGCGCTAAGTGTGGGTAAGAATGCGAGTGTGGTTGTTTGCTCGGACGACGACTGCCGCGTTACTGCCACAAAAATGCATAATGTACGTACAATTACAAGCGCACGCACACATGGCGCGGCGCACAGATGAGTTGAACTATCTATAGCAATGATAGATACTAATCAACCAAATATTACACGTAGGTATTCTCCGAAAGTGTAAGAGAAAGGTAAAGCTGGACCCGTAGTAGGTACAGCCAGCTGCAGTTAATATGGACGGGCGCGGAACCAAAGAAAAAAGAATCCGACACCGCACCGGTCTTTTACTGAAAATTACAATAGGTTTTGCTAAAAACCTAGATGTTAGCAAAACCCATACTTAGTAGGTACTTGACAATTTGTCCAAACTGTAATTTTTTTTTCTTCCAACTATGCTTTAATTTCATCACAATCACACTAAAAACTCAGTACAAAGCGAGTCTTTAATGCTCTAGAGCAATAAAAATGTATGAAATTTCATTATTGCACAGTTTTTTTTTTAATCGCACCAAAAGGTGCCAACCTCAGTGGATTAGCTCTATTCAGCCAGCCGATATCAATACTTTTTTTTTTACGTACGTATTATTCGTTTCTATCCTACTTGTTCCAAATTTAAAAAATGATTGCTGCTAACTCTGATTTAAAAATGAAAGAAATTTAAAAAAGTGATTTTCGACATCGCCGCGTCCATCTACTTCCCGTGATAACGACTTCATTGTAACAAATCAGCCAGGCCCATCTACCTCGTCTGATAATATTATTCAGTCCCAAGTTAAACATACAAATATAAATTTGCCCAATAAAACTCTTAACCTTACGTTTAATAATTGCTCAAGTATAACTTTTAATTTCAATAATTAAACTTCTATTTTAACTGTTTGATATGAGTTTCTTTTATCTACTATTCCTATAGGTAATAGTTGAAAGAAATGCAGATTATGCACCTCGCTTTAAGTAATTTATATAGCCCTCGTGCCTGTTAGATTAGAGCCCTCGCTAACGCTCGGGCTCTAAATCAGGCACTCGGTGCAATAATAAATTACTTTGTGCTCGATGCAATAATCTACTATTAATTACAGTTTTCACTAAAAATGTATAAATAAATTACAGGTTAGGTACGACATCTGTTTACGTTGTAAGATATAACAGCGATAACCACAAAACCAGTGCTTTAGCGTTGACGTATTGATTTCATAGATGGCGCCTGTAGGTATATTATAGCACTCGTGCGCAATAAACAAATTATTTTTTTTAGTTCTTTATTTTCCGGGTTCAATTAATCCTACTACTATTATAAACGGGAAAATTTGTTAGGACGGATGGATGGATAGGCGGGTATGGCGGTACAAGTCAGCAGATTGGGATGGCATGCGATCTTTCTTCACATGCTATCCTTGGCAGCCTACTTGCTTTTCTTCCGATGTGCTGCGTCAGGGAATGGAGTACTACATTCCGTTCTCTGACGTAGCGATGTCCAGCATTCAGCGGCCATGGTTTGGCGCCGAACGTTATCGCGCCTTCGCGCTTAAACATGAGGCGTAGCTGGCTAGGGTCGACGCTCGATCGCGCAAATAGAGTGACGTGGGTCAGAAGAAGAAGGCCTTCAACAGGGATGCCAAGTCCTGCAAGATGGTGTTAAGAGGGGCTCGGTTCGACCACATCAGCCGAATAGGGACCAAACTTGCTTCTTACCCAGCAGGTAGTAAAGCGTTTTGGCCCCTGGCTAAGTCGGTCGAGTCGAACTTCTGCCGTCACTACCACCGCTGCTGAAACCCATCGGGTCGCTGGCCCACTCCGCTGAGGAGAAGGCAAATTTATTTTCTCACGTCTGAATCCTGGTGACGCGCGACCCCCTCCTTTGCCTGATGGATACGAGACGAGTATGTCGGACATTCGCATCCATCAAAAGGACGTTCGTAGGGTGCTGCGGAACCTCGACGTGAATAAGGCTAGCGGCCCTGACGGAATACCAGCGGTGGTTCTTAGAACCTGTGCGCCTGAACTGTCTCCGATCTTGAAACGCCTATTCCGCCTTTCGTATGAGACTGGAAAAGTGCCGAAGGCAAGGAAGCAAGCTAACGTACAGCCCGTGCCCAAGAAGGGCAGTCGAGCTGACCCGGCCAACTACAGACCCATCTCTGTAACCTCCATACTATGTAAGAGTATGGAGCGTGTACTTAACACGAAGCTCCTGGCATACCTAGAAACTAACGAGATCCTTAGTGACCGCCAATACGGCTCCCGCCGAAATCGGTCTACTGGGGATCTTCTAGCGTATGCCATTCACATATGGAGTGAGGCCATCGAGAACCACGGAGAAGCGTTTGCCGTCACCCTCGACATCTCTTAGGCTTTTGATAGGGTCTGGCATGAAAGCCTTATTAGTAAGCTTCCTACATTCGGTCTGCCCGGTGGTCTATGTAATCACATAGACCACCGTGCACCGGGCAGACCGAATGAAGTAAAATCGGCTTGCAGACTTCCTGAGAGATCGGTCCATTCGAGTGGTTATAGATGGATGCTCATCGGACCAATTGGTTATTAATGCCGGTGTCCCTCAGGGGTCGGTACTCTCAACAACATTATTCTTGCTGCACATTAACGATCTGCTAAAACCTTTGGGTATGCAGACGACAGCACTGCAGCCGCAGATCCGCAGCCTAATTGCGTAAGTGAATTATGCAAAGCAAACAAGTCGATTCCTTCCCAAAAACGACTTTACGTATTGCATATTAATACGTAAAGTCGTTTGCAGAATTCACTTACGCAATTCAGCTGCCTGTCTCTCCGTGAGGCCATGGAGGAGCGTTTGAACATGTCCTTGCAGGCAGGCTCCGAATGGGGCGATTCCAATCTGGTCAGGTTTAATGCTGCTAAAACCCAGGCGTATTTTTTTGCCGCTAAAAAGAGCCAATTTGAACCGGCTCCAACTTTCCGAGATGTGACCGTGCGAATAACGGACCATTTTGAGCTTCTTGGCGTTACGTTGACATCGGTTCTCAATTTTGGCCCTTACATTGTGGCAAAGGCACAGTTGACTGCCTCAAAGTTGGGGATCCTTGCAAAGGTGAGAGAGTACAGTTCTCATCTCTGGGACGGATCTACCAAATACCAGCTCGACGCACTGGAGTCGATCGAAAACCGGGCCAAGAAGCTCAACGGTAATGAGGCACTGGTCAAGTCAAAGCTCCAGAGTCTTGAACACCGTCGCCAAATTGCCAGCTTGTCAGTTTTTTAACCGACTTACCAAAAAGGAGGAGATTCTATGTTCGACTTCACGTATGTTTTTTTTTATTTTTTTTATATGTATGTTCACCGATATCTCCGTCATTTGGGGACCGATTTTGAAAATTAATGTTTGTTTGAGAGAATAAGTTCCCAAATTGATCCCATTTTAATTTGGTAAAGATCTGATGAAGGACTTCGAAGATATACAACAGAACTCTTCAATAAATAACGGCAAACCTCCGGGAATCGCATGTCTGTTCATTGTCTATACCATTTCATACTATAACATTATGCCAGTACGTTCTTAAGGGGAACGCAGATCTCTCATATGACCGGTAATGTTCAAGTTTCATGATATTCGGATAATCTATTCTGGCGTTATAGGTACCTTACTAAACAACTTGCCTATTATGTAGGTACAACAAAAAAGTGAAAAATAGTATTCGGTAGTATTTTTTTGCAAAAAAAGTTTTTTTATCGGTTACATTTCGGGGAGTATGCGTTGGAATTGCACGACCTAATTCCACATAGTCCGTTTCATCATCGGACTACCAGACGTACGGCGATGCGCCATCGGTACATGGTGGACAATGTGGGCATCCCACCCATACGCACAAAACGTTTTGGAAACACTTTAATTATGCGTACAGTTAGGTAGTGGAATTTCCTGCTGAAGTCTGTTTCCCGACAGCTACAATCTAGGAGTCTTTAAGTCAACAGTGAATAGGTTATTTCTGGGCAGACGTGTCTCACTGTCGACCACATCATCGCTTACCAAGGCCTATAAAATAGAAAAAAGAAGACCTTTCTTCTCACATCAGCAATATGAATCTCCCAAGAGAAGTGTCAAGTTTTTCGCGTTATATATGGGCACTGAGTTATACATTACTGGCATATCTTACTAATATTGTAAAAACCAGCTTCTGCCAGCAGCTACGCCCACATGAAAAGTGTTTTGTTATGCCAAGGGACCATATTGCCAGGATAAAAACTAACATAAGTGATATTCCAGACTATAATTTATCTCTGTGCCAAATTTCATCCAGATCCGTTAAGCCGTTCTGGCGTGATTGAGTAACAAACAAACATCCATCAACCCAAACTTTCGCATCTTACTAATATTATAATGTACCCGTGGTATAAAACACTTTTCACACTGGTAGAAACTAGAAGACAATAAAATGGAATAGGTACTTCGGGGACGCTTTTTTTTACATTAAAGTATAGTAGTGAATATTGAAAATTTTCATTTTATATCTATAATATTAATTAACTAGCACTCCGCCCGCGATTTCGTATTTTATCCTACACAGTCATGACTTTCTTATGTGCAGTTAGTGAAGGCCACCAAAAATAAGCTATTGTTACATTAATAATAATGGGGTATCGTAGATATCGATTCGTTATTTGACATACATTTTAGGTTACTCCCCTGAAAACTTAATAAGCCCTTTTGCCCTGATGAGGCTCGAGCTTTTAACAACCCAAATATGTTAATCACTATTTCAGCCCTATAATATTTTTTGTTTATGTTAGTCAGATTGTGCAGTAAGTTTGTAACAATAATAAAACATACCACTATGTATGTTAGCTACATCTGGTTTCCTTTTGCCAAACGAGTTCGATTATTAGTATCACTACTTGATTGTTTGGTAATTTAGGTACTAGATGGCGCTGACATATGTATGGCATTGATGAACGTATAAATAAAATATATCCTATTTGTGTGCAATCATTTAATTCAATAAACACACAAATTCAACATAGAGAATAATAAATTATTAAATTCTTTTCAAATTAGTTACATAAAGGATACTTTAGAAAATGCGTCTATGGTTTAAAATAAAACGTTCAGGGTCTGTGGTTGGCATGACTGTCAATTCTTTTACAAGGGTGAACTTGAGGTCACTGGCACCTGTGAACTAAATCATCTGAAATAAATATCTTTGATAATGTGAAGGACAAGGCTGGCTAGCGTCAAAATGAAAGGAACAATCGTTCAGTGGGCGCTGTGAGTATTGGCTTGAATTTGTCTGAATTTCCATATTCGTGACGCGTGTCCGTTTGATTTTATCATGCAATTTTCTTTTCCTTGGCAGGGCTCCAAATGTCTCCTTAAGAGTATCCTAGATAATAAATATGATATTAGATATATAATGGTCAACTAGCAGATATAGCTACAGCAAGGTTTCGAACACTCCTGATGATATAATTTACCAAAGTTTGAAGACAGCTACACAGGATAACGGTACTGTTTGAGAAATCATATCTCCAGTATTGTGAATTGATGGTAAAATGTGTTCCTTCTGAAAGTGAGTTGTTTATACGTATATTTAGAACATTTAGAAGTGGTGATAACGGACTGTATGCTCGATGAATTAAATTAGTTGACCAAACTGTATGCCTTTTACTTCAATCAACTTCATGTTAAATAATCCCTGCTATAGTCTCATGCAGAATACCTACCCCGGAGCAAGCTGGTGAGAAAGGTAGAAAATTCTACCTTACAAGTTGCCGCAAAAAACTTTAACACCCGTTAACCTTATCTGGACGCTAGTTTTATAAATCGTATTATGTCATATTGATTATTTACTTTATCTCCAAGGCATTAGTTTTTTCATAAAAACAAATTTCCCCCTATTCAACCCCTTGAAGGTTTATGTAATTCCCGAAATTTCCTTCACAGTGCTCTCCTAGACCCTTACATCAAAAAAGAAACCCTTGGCAGTAAGATTCTTAGCAAACTTTAACACACACTAAATCGTATTTTGAGGGTGATTTTGAAAAACTTATAATGACAACCTTTATGTTTAATTAGGTTGGTATTTTTTTTATTACATTTATGTCAAATTTCAAGTTTATTAACACAAGAAATAAAATTCTTCAAACAAACTTCAGCACCCCCTAAATCGACTTTTGGGGGTAGACTCGAAAAACTAATAATGACAACCTTTATTGTTTACTTTTGTTGGTATTTATGTCAAGTTTCAAGCTTATTTTAATTATCTGAAGTAATATGATTCTTCAAAAAAAACTTTATCACACCCCTAAATCGTTCTTTTGGGGATAGTTTCAAAAAATAATAATAACAAACTTTATTATTCATTTAGTGCAGTATTTGTGCCAAGTTTCAAGTTTAAGAAATCATATTCTTCCATACAAACTTCAACACCCCCTAAATCATCATTTGGGGTAGTTTCGAAAAACTAATAATGAAAACCTTTATCATTTACTTAGATTACTATTTGTACCGAGTATAAAAAATTTTGGCCGAAGGAATTAGATTTTTCATACAAACTTTCAACCCCCTTTTTACCCCCTTAGGGGTGGAGTTTCCAAAAATTCTCTCTTATCCGATGCCTACTTTACAGAAAGAACACACCCTCCAAGTTTCAGGTTTCTATGATCAGCGTTGTAGGCTGTGCGTTGATCCGTCAGTCAGTCATTCAGAACAAAGCATTTTATATGTATAGATTTGTAAAATTTGTTGAAACTATTTGAAAAATTGGAATATAACTAAAATGCCAATGTGTAAAATCGATTAAAATTTCTTCTTAAATAATGTCGATTGTTATACGAAATCTAATCGATAACGCATTAATGAAGTTAAATGATTAGTAGGTATTTGAGCTATGAAACAGATTAAGAACAGAGACACAGTTATTTAGTTACAAGTTTTTTATTTTTTATTTAATTCAATTTTATCAACAAATTATAACCTTATCAATACAACCATCTATAGCTACCACGACACGTCCTATGATTAATCAAATAACCCGCCCCTAACTGTTCCCGGCGCAAAGATGCCCAACCATAGAAATATAAAATACATATTATATCTATGTGCCCAACGCTTGCTGCATTGCCGCGTTGGATGGCAATGGCCAACCTTTGAACCAAGAACGAGCCGGAGCGGGGGTCACCCGTTTTGTCACGGAGCTTGTGCCCTATCTCGCTAATGAGCTCCTCGGCCTCAGTGCCCCAACTGCCCATGGTCTCAACGGCAATGGGCACAAAATGGTAACGGTTTACCAACTGTGCTTACTCCACCCTCACTCCTCTTGCCCTCAGCGTCATCTTCTGCTGTTGCTGACGGTGAGAGGACGGTGCGACCAAGGTGGCTAGCGGCTACAGTGCTGACACAAGTTGCGTCCCATATTAAGCACTTGCCGTTCTTCCAAGGCACTAGGGTCAGCCCGTCCGGCCTCCTGCTGTCAGTCCTACACAGACCCGGAGGCTCCAGCACGCAGGGCACATCTGCCGACACCAATGCCCTCCGCACAATATCATTGAGCGCATGGTGACGTGGGAACCTTCCCGAGCAACTCAAAGCGTGATGGCCATCGGCCTCCACCATGGAACCGCAGGTGCGTCTGTGGGATTCAAACACCTTGCAGCCCAGGCGAAGGGCCTCCGCCACACGCAAAGAGTCGTCATCAAGCAACGTGCCCAGGTGAGGCGAAGGAAGCGCGTGCAGCCATGCCCCCGATTCCGGCTGCGATACAGCCCTGAGTCTGGCTAAATCAGCCCCCGAGGAACCCAATAACGTCCGTTCCTGGATCAGCCTAGACGTGACGTCGTCCCACGCGCGCTGAACATATGTTGCGTCACCCCAAGACCCCCATACCGGACAGGAAGAGCCACCTGCCTCCACCGCGCATCATTAAAGGACACATTCAGGATCGACTTAACCGTTGATTTCAGAGCACTATCAAAAGAACTTACCTCCTCAGGACATAGCCAGGTACGGGTGGCCCGCAAGAGACATGTAACCTTGGGTAAGGCAAAACACAAGCGCAACAACAAAATCGCAACGTGCGCGGAGAGATCCTTGAGACGCTCTCCAGCAGTGAGGAGAAGCTGCATACGGGAGGAAATCGCCTCTGGCACTCCGTCAAGGAAAATGGGAGATCCCAGAAGGGAAAAAGAAAGAGGAAAAAGTTCCTTGAGGCCAGGTAAATGAGAACCAAAGCGTGAGAAGTGTGTACGAGGTCCAACGCCACAAGGAAAAAAATCGCATTTGGAAAAGGGATTCACCTACAGACCCAGCTCATTAAGTTGAGGAACAAGAACCTCCAGGTCCTGGCAAACCTCTTCCGGTGAACCACGTGAATTATGCCATCATCTAGGTACCACAGGTTCAGAGCAGATTTCAATCCGGACTATGAATTGCTAAACTGAAAACAAGTGGCCCCAATGGATCCCCCTACTGCGCTCCCACTTGAGACGAAATGAGACAATCACTAAAGAATAGATTGGAAGGAGAATAATATACCTGATAGAGAAAGGGGTATAGAGAAGGAATTTTATCCTTGACCTCACTCAAAAGGACGTCTCTTTCTAAAGTATTAAAAGCATTGCTTATATCAAGTTTCAGCACCACGCAGTCCGAGTTCACAAGGTCCATGACGAACGCACTCGTCGCATGGATAGCGGCCTCGCACCCCTGACGCGTCCCGAACCCTAGCTGATGCGGCTGCAAGTATTCAGACATAGCTACTCTTACAGACCGGCAGGCCAGCTCAACCGTCAATCTCCTAAACATACTGCCTGTGGTTATTGGTCTCAGCCCTCCGTCCTTTTTCTTGAGTGTCCAATTTACTTTAGACATCGCCAGAATAGTTGTCATCTGTACTTGCCATATAAAAATCGTACTAATATTATAAATGTGAAAGTTTGGATGGATGTGTGTGTGGATGTATGTTTGTTACTAAATCATGCCAGAACGACTGAACGGATATGGATGAAATTTGGCACAGAGATATATTATAGTCTGGCATAGCACATGTAAATTTTTATCCCGGTATAATGTTTCCTTGGGATGGTAAAGCACTTTTCACGCGTGCGAAGCCACTGGCAGAAGCTAGTACCTACATAATCAAATAAAATATACATAATGCGGACGTAACACATATGTGTTTAAAGTAAAACACTAATGTGTGTAAGTATTTGGCAGTAAACATAGTGTGTCACCCTTTTCGGCAAGTTTCGCTGCGGTAGCCAACACTACAATTAAATTTACTCTTCCACTTTACCGAGATCACGTCTGTTTCAATGATTCAACAAATTGTTCAGTTGCATAGACATTTCAGACACAAAACTACACCAATTTGTCACTACAATATCCACTAGAAATTAATTTGCGGAAAAGAACAGTAGCCGCAGAATATCACACAAAAAAAAAACCGCCAAATACTCGAAAACTTCTGTACCTATTCAACCATCAGCGAGCGATTGGCAATCGAAAAAAAGTAATCATTGAATTTGAATTTACTGTCAAAAACCATGCATAATGCGAAATGATCGCGATCACCTTGCAATAAATGCACATTTTAGTTAACAGATTGTTATTTTTAGCAGCGCTGTCGTAAAATTGTTATGGGGTGGCTATCACTCATACATCATGCGGATTCGCGATTAAAGAGTAATTATTTCGCAAATAAAATCGCGTTTTTTTTTTAAATAAAGCGATCGCGCGATGATTATTCAATCTCTGCGCAATTGTTGCTGATTGCTGTTTCATACGTAATAAGCTTGCGGAGTCTGGTTTTGTGCCCGATTGATGGCAATAGATGCCACTGCCCCATATTACATGGGACTTAAACACAGACGAAATGTGAGTGTATATCTCTGCACAACTCTTCGGGGAAAGAAGGCATGATGATACTACTTTAGTGTTAATCGACTTCTCAAACGCCTTTAATACCATAAATCACGATGTATTTTTGTCTATCCTTTCTTATCTTATGGGCTCTCACGAGGTACTGGAAAGGATTTCCTCTTATCTTCGGGGGCGTCAGCAAACAGTTCATGCTGGAGACTCTTCTTCAGAGTGGTGTGACCTTACAGCTGGCGTCCCTCAACGCAGTATTTTATCACCTCTTTCGTTCTCCATTTTCATTAATCTTATAACCACCGATCTTCAGTTTGCGTATCATCTTTACGCTGATGATTTACAGCTCTACTGTCAGGGAGGTGTTGACAACTTATCGGATGCGATCGAGGGGCTAAGCCGGGATTTAATTACGATTAAACACTGGTCCGACCGATTCGGTGTGGCGGAAGAATTAATAAAATCAGAAGTATGAGACGGACAAAGCAAGAGAAGATAGACTAACGCAGATTCCAAGCATGTCAAGTACACAGATATTGAAAGCGAGAGATAAGATAAGGAGGGGTGGGAGAGTTGAATAGAGAGAAAAGCGTGGTCAAAGCGCGTAAATTTCGCCATTGCCGAATGGGCATCCATTTGAACTGAGATCTACAGCTCGACATATGGTCGAAAATTTCCTCAGGTTGAATATGAACCGGATGGAGTTGCTTAGGAGCCTATCAAGCTTATCCAGGACTATCGCGTTCAGGTCAAAGTAGCACACGTCACCATAGTCCATTTAGTTGAGTATAGGGAAGATTATAATTTGCACAAGCATGTCTTCGTTTCTCAGACGATACAGGCAAAGCAAGGTCTCGTTGACTCTTTGACTGACACTAGAAACCTGACTTTGCCAGCCAAGTGTCGAGTCAAGATATAGACCAAGATCTTTTACACTAGGGCTGATGGGGATAACGGGTACCATTAAAAATAATAGGAGGAAGAGAGCTAATCCCTACCCGACCCATCATGCGCGAGCTTCCAATCAAAATGGCCTGATATTTTGAGGGGTTTACAGACACCTCAAATCTCTACTACTTCATAATCTCTTCTTTTCGTGTAAGGATGTGGGCACCTCTAGTGTCTGAATACTTATTTTCACATCTATAAACGTTCTCCAGTGAAAGCCTGCATTCATGAAGATGATACCTAAAATGCATGCCCCGCCGGTGGTATACGATGTTCCGTTGCTTTTCATTTATCCCAAAATTGAGAACTAACAAAATGTAATGTGTACTGGCTACCTAGTATCTCTTCTTTTATAGCTACGTATGAATAAGTATGATATTATCTTAAGCTCATCACATTTTTCAAGACTGTTATTTAAAGTCATAGTTAAACTAAGGATTATTAACATCATCAACACAAATGAAAATACATAATAATACCTGTTTTCAGTGATCCCACGCCGGGCCGTGCTACGCCGTAGCACCACAAGTAATTTATTTTTTTCCAATAAAAGCGGTATGGCGATGCGTACATAAGCAGAAATATAAATACTTCTACTAAGGCTCGGCGCAAATGGGCCACCGACCACAGCCACCGGTGGTTGTCGCCATGCTTCTATTGCTGTATAGATAAGAATGTGAATCCCAAATAGCGGGACGTAATTGGATTTCAGATATGAAAGTATCGACATCCATTGAGGCGTCGTCGAGCTCCATGGTGACGCGCGCTTTCAGTTTATTATAATGTACTCTGTGCCTAACGCCTATATGCGCGGGGGTGGAGCAGCGTGACAGTGGCGGGTCTCGGCATCTTGTGTGGCCTGCAGCGACCACAAGTGGCGAGTCTCGGACACTGCTGTAGCGAGTGGCCGCCACCGTCTACACGTGTGCGTTGGGTCTGTACTAGGGCATGCATTTCGAAATTTCATAGTTTCGAAATTTCGGACCATTTTTGCATGTTTATTAATTTCGAAATTGAGACCCCCAAAATTCGTAATTTTGAAACTTTATTTAATTTAAATATATTGCTGTTTGTTTTTCATAAAATTATGTTTATTATTGAAACCAACACCAAACCAAACCAAGGATCTGAATACGAACCTAGCCAATGAGAACGTTGGGATGAGCGAAAATACATCTGCCAACATTACAATAAATGAAAGGCTAACCAAGGTGTTAAATAAAAAAGAGTAGTGAAAGAAACTCGGCCATTACAAAATACCGCGCTTTATAAGAATGGTGGCCAGCAAGAGGAATACCTTGACAACACCTACAATCGTATGCTGGGCATACCCAAATCTTTTGTTACAAAGGCACTTGAGTTTTTGGGCAAAAAAACCAGGAAGTGTGGTATTTTACCTCACTAAAACCAAACCGGTGATCACCATCAGCACACAGTAGGGGCCTCGTTACCTCTTAAAATACCACATCCCTGGGGGGACTGAAAAAGAGTTTCCCTTGAGCTGTGCACGGCAGCACGTGATCACTGTGCCACCGTATTTTCTGAGGTCACTCAGTGGCAAACAGAGACCTCACCTCTGAGCGCTCGAAACACCGGAGTTCCGCCTGCCTTAAATGATATAGGGGGGTTTTGGAGTGTTAGGCGTCGAGGCGGTTGCCTCCACGATGCCTTCTTCTCCCATTGGGATCAGCCCTCTAACCTCAAGTTTTATGTCTCCGCTAGCAAATTCCTCACTAATACCGGCTAAATTAAGCTTAACAGCTGTTGCAGCCCGGGTGAAAACTAATGAGTCTTTATAAATGCTTAGATTAACGCTGTGGGCCTTTGACAATTTATAATGAAGTTCTGTGCTACTTGGGTCGTGTGCAGAATCCAGGTCACCTCCGCAACGATAGCAATTTGCCGTGGTGTCTCACCCAATGCTATTCAGGTACTCACTGAAGCTACCGTGCCTGGTCAGTACCTGAATGAGCCTGTAGGAGATGCGCTCTGCTCTTTTTCAGCCAGCTCCGTGCTATTCGAATAACCATTTTCTGTTGCAGGCTATTATTATATATAATTATATATAGGATTTTAGTCTTGCAACGGACACCTGAAAGTCTTTTAGACCAAACAGACGGTCTATAAAGTACCATCGATCGCACTTCACCCGCGTAGAGGCGGCGAATTTCTTCTCTAAGTCCTCCGAGATTGGGCAGCAGTCTATGCAAATCGCCCACTGGCCTACTAACACGGTGAAACAGGCGCTCGAAATAATCTTCGAAGCCCCACCATCCAGGGTTAAACCAAGATACTGCACTTGCGGATCTCCAATTATCATTAACGAGTGTGGTGGATCCCTGCTCCTCGGCAGCGCCTCAATATAATGTGGTGCTGTCTGTAACTCCAGCTCGCCGATCAAAGCCAAACGAACGACCCTTGCCACTCCAAGCTCGGAAAGGTGGATGGTGTCGTCGAAAGTGTTCCCAGCAGTGGAGTATTATTATTAGAAGAGGAGGTGATTTAGTGTAGTTTTGGAAAATGTAATACAGTTTATGTACCACAAATCCAGATTACAAATTTTTCATTTTCAGTTTATTTAAAGTATTATTCTGATCTCCCACTACATTTGGCTTCTTAGTTTAGAAATTTCCCTGCCCTAGTCTATACAAAATATATGAAAAAGTGTGATGTCGCTCTCGCTGTTACCGGTGTCAGTGGTCGGTGGCCTGTTTGCGCCGAGCCTAAGCAAAGAATGACTACCCCAATCGTCCTTTCTGCATTGGTATGAGTATAAGCACAGAATCTATGCAAATTAAGAACAATTCTGATTAAATAAACAATTCAACAGCAATGACTAATTAATTATACACTATTTTGACTAAATAAGTACCTAAGTGTAAGAAAATAATAGTAATATATCCTTCTCAAACCTCCAAAGTAAATATTATACTTAATTGTAAAATCGAAGTTAACTATTCGTTCTAAGTTCGACAAAACCTAATTACCTAAAAGTAGGTATATTCGTTATTAATTATATGAATGTCGCTCTTATAAACGCAATACCAAATAATAATTTATCAGGAAATCATTTACTCAAGTTGTGAGAAATTACTTATTAGACAAAAAACTACGATTCAGCTTAAAACTTACAAACACTAAGTCACCAAGACGTTTTTCCTAGACTTGGGGATATTATTCGTCATTGTTATTTTCCAGCAAAGCCAGTGCTATGTGCATAGGTAGGTATCGGTGGCACAGCGCGTGGGCGGCGGTGCTGCAGGGGAAGCGAACGTTAACCCTTTCTGCAGTTCATTCGCCGTCTGGCCTCACCCCTGCAGACCTCCCACCCTCCCCAGCCGCCTAGCCGCCAACCCGACTGCACGCTTGCCATACTGCAAACCAACACTTTTTATCTACTACCTATGGCTAAATGTACGAACATTAAACCTACGTTCTGATCCTGTTATAACAGTACTTTATCACTGCGTAGTTATTTACAACAAGGTGAAAAACACCCCTGAGTATAGATATATTCCAACATGTCTGAAGCATTTAATTGTAGTTCTTAATAAGAACATATATTATAGACACACTTAGAGGGGATCCTTTTTAGGTTTCCGTAGTCAACAAGGAACCCTTATAATTTCGCCATGTCCGTCTGTCTGTCCGTCCGTCCGCAGCTTAGCTCAGAGACTCTTAGCATTAGAAAGCTATAATTAAGCGTGGATATACCGACAACGTTGTAAAATGAAATAAAGAAACTTAATTTTTTATTTCACCCTGTACACATAAAGAGGGGATATCTATCCTAGGTATCATTGGATAGGCCATACAAACATATTACGGGTCTGCGAAAACCATTTTTTGATTAAGAGATCCGTTTGCGTAAAATTAAGTTTTAAGTTGCTTATATGTGAAAACATTCACGGCTTTAGTACCTACATATTTAAGACGACGACTAACGCAAACGACCTAGACGGAACAAAACGCGCGCTCGTTTCACACCTGCGCGACCCAAAATTGAGTAGTTTTTTGTACTTTCCTTATTATTCTATGATATTAAAAAAAATTACAACCGACTTCCAAACAAAAACACTACTTAGTGAAAAATAACTTCAATTTCGGCAGTCGGTGTTCCTGTTTTTGTTTCTTCGTTTTTTGACACCGACTTCCGAAATTGAAGTTATTTTTCACTAAGTAGTGTTTTTGTTTGGAAGTCGGTTGTAATTTTTGTAAAAAGTTTTTTATTTTTTACTTTTCAGTTGTGGTACGTACTGGACCACTTTGGGCGTTATAGGTACCCCTAGCCTGAGGTACCTATAACGCCCAAAGTGAAGCCAGAATAGATTAACCCGATAACATGAAATTTAAATAAACAAAACCGTGGAATGAGAGTACACCAGGGTGAATTGTTCACACCTGCGGACCCCTTTAAACCGTACCAGTGTGATGTTATGTTATAAAATGGTATAAACAATAAACAGATATGCGATTGCAGCTATTCCGAGGGATTTGCTGTCATTTATTGAAGAGTTCTGATGTACATCTCCGAAGTTCTTTATCAAATCTTGATGAAAAAATAAATGGGACCACATGACAAACACCAGCTTTCGAATAAAAAAAGAATCATCAAAATCGGTTTACCCAATAAAAAGTTTTGAGGTAACACACATAAAAAAAAAATACAATCGAATTGATAACTTCCTCCTTTTTGCGAAGTCGGTTAAAAAAAGCTTCAGATCAAAATGTAGATAATCAAATTGTCTTTGAGATGGTGTCGATTTCATTCAAATACGCCCAGCGGTTATGTCCGTGACTACCGCAGGACCCCGACGGCAATCGTTTCCATATTTGGTAAATAATTACTACTCAATTGGTACCGATTAGTACTCGAATAACAAAATTGGTCCCTTAGTAGTTTTCGAGAAAATCGACTTTGAAGGTGGTCCTGCGGTAGTCACGCTCCATTCAGCAGGACCACCATGAGCGCCGAAAACGGAGGCATGCTACAACAATTCTAAGTATACAAATAATTACTACCCATAAATGTGATTCATTTCGTAAAAAAAACAGAACTGAAACATTTGTATTTACCGAGAAATCAACGATGATAACTTTCGCTCGCTCGTTTAGCAGGACCACGACTTTGAATGTTGATTCCAAGTTTGAGCAGCCTGCGCCTTTCCTCAAACCTATATAGAAAATTACTACCTAGCAAGATAAAATTGATACCCAAAATTCACAACTAGTACTCCAGTAGTTTACGAGATAGGTATACCATGCCATTGGTGGGGTGGCGGTAGTCACGGTGTTAAATTTTCATTTCAAGATTTCTCTATTAAAATTTTTGTGATTTCTTTCCAAATTTATACAAAAAATACTACTCCTAAAGAAGTTATAGCGATCAAACATTCAGATACCTAAGTGTTGTATTTTAAGAGAAATTAGCTTTCATTACTTTTCCATACTAAATCTCCGCGTATAACCCGACGAAATTAAGTTGTCAATGGCATTGAGCTGTTTACGTGTACATAAATTTATGGATTTCGGAATGGTAATAACAACAGTTCACTTTCTATATTTTTTATACAAACTGTGTACCTAGGCATATAACAAGAAAAAAAATACATTTCGTTGGCCTATAATACCTGTGTTAATGCCGTGGGTAGGTAGGTACCCTAATAATTATTTTACTGTATTGTAAGTACCTAACTTGTGTTGTTATACGAATATTATTAAAGAGCGATAGGTATTTCTTATTTATTTCATTCCTACTGATTTACCATTGCTGCAAGCCTAAGTACCTACGCACAGTGTTTTATAGACCCAAAAAAGTGACATCGGCTTTTTATTGGCTATTTCTACCTAATAGTTCATTACAAATGTACGAGTAGAACTCCCATGTGCCAATTTGTGTTTTTCATCGTAAAGTTTTCGTGACCTTTAAGGTCAAAAGAACAAAAAACAATCGTATAAAGAAAATTATGCCATGTTTAAGTAATCAAATACGATAATAGAACTCGCAAAAAACAATGTTTTACCGAAATCAGTATTTAATCTTTTATTTATTTTCTAGCTCGAAGTAGAACCTCTGTCAGGTACATACAGATTTCTTATACTAAGGTTTATCATCCATAAAAATATTACTTGTAACTTGGGCCTAGGTTCTAAAAAAGTGATTCTCTTAAATATGTGTTAGGGTTGTCACTATTTTGATATTTTTAAGTAGTATTTTTATATTTTGTTTAACAGATACATCATGTAGAAAATGCTATGAAAAATAATGTCCTGTGGCTAAATCTATACTTCTAGTATTATAAAGCTGAAGAGTTTGTTTGTTTGAACGCGCTAATCTCAGGAACTACATTTATCGAGGAAGGTTATAGGCTATATAACATCAAATAAATAAGAAATACCTATCGCCCTTTAATCATATTCGTATAACTAGAATATAAGAGTTAGAATAATTTGATTATAAATAAGTGTAGATAGAATATGTGTAGCGTTATAAAACTGCAGCCGAATTGCGTAAGTATATTATCCAAAGCAAAAGAATCGATTCCTTCCCAAATACGACTTTTCGTATCAAAATGCACTACGTAAAGTCGGTTTTGGGAAAGAATCAATTCTTTTGCTTTGGTTAATATACTTACGCAATTCGGCTACTGGTTTACGTATAAATGAGTAAGGCGCGCCGCGACTGCCGCGAGACACACACCTACCAATACAAATAGCAGACAGTAGCAACATAACGTCACCGTTCGGGTTTTTAAAATGCTGTCACCTAATACAAAAAAACTTACTTTAAGAATCAGCGTGATAGTACAAGAGAAACAATTGACAAACACCATACAAACTAGATAAATAATTGGTTCAACTAAACAAAAACAAACAAACGAAAACACGGTATTTTTAAAGTGCGCTATTTCCGCCGCTAGTGACTCCCGGCCTCACGAGCGCTCCGAAACAATTCCCGATTCACCTTCGTAAGGCAACAAATAAAATATATATACCACCAATCTGTGGTGATAGAAGATCCTAAAAGAAAAAGGGCAATTGTACAGTGTCAGAGGTGCCAACAATACGGTAATTTCAAAAACTACTGTATGAGGCCCTTCCGTTGCGTCAAATGTGCAGAAGCGCACAAAACCTCGGAGTGTCCTAAAAAAGACCGAAATACACCAGCTCAGTGTGCCCTATGTCACGGATCTCATCCAGCAAATTACAAGGGTTGTGAAGTGTATTTGGAGATCCTATCTCGGAAGTATAACTCGCAACAGGAAATAAAACCGAAACACACTCACGAAACAAATAGACAAAATAATAAGAACAATGATAATGTAGTATTTCAAGATAAAACCGTAATTCGTCCGCCCAGCGCACGACAAATTGATAAATCTTATGCCGATGCGGCAAAATCCACGCACACACCAAGAGAGAAACCAGACCCGCAAGAATCCCATACTATGATAGAAAAACTCTTAATTAAACAATCAGAAAAATTCGAAGCAATCCTCCAACAAATGAGTTCGCTGATGAGTCTCATAACAATCCTCATAGAAAAATTGCCAAAATAGGTAGCCATAAAATTGGAACGCTCAACACAAACGGGTTGGCACCGAATAAACAAGACGTGGAACTCATTATTAAAGAACACAAACTGGACATTCTCCTTGTATCAGAAGCCCACTGTACTAATGCAACGTCCAACATTAGATTAAATGGCTATCGTACCTACGTCACGCAACATCCTGATGGTACTGCTCACGCATGAAGCGCAGTCATAATTCGTGAATCTATCAAACATCACCTGATGCCTGAATTTAAACAAGACTTTCTTCAAGCTACTACAGTAGCAGTTGAGGATGTGCACGGTTGTTTTAATGTCTCGGCTGTATACTGTCCACCAAAACATAAAATTGACGAATCGATGTTCAACACCTACTTTCATTCTCTTGGAACCCGCTTCATCTCTGGGGGAGATTGGAATGCGAAACACACATACTGGGGCTCTAGACTGATAACCACAAGAGGCAGACAACGCAAGTCGAGTATAGATACAAAACATCTCACCGCTATTTCTACCTGCGAACCTACCTATTGGCCATCAGACTCCACAAAAATTCCAGACCTCTTAGACTTTTTCATAATTAAAGGATTTTCTAAACATTACGTCAAGTCTGAATCATGTTTGGATTCCTTTTCGGATCACACCCCAGTTATCTTAACCGTCAGCACCCTGCTCATTGAAAACGAAAAGATGGAAACACTATACAACAAACGGACTGATTGGGCCTCATTCCGAGAGGAAATTGAGATGGGCATCGACCTGAAAGTAAAACTCAAGACACCAGATGATATTGAAGACACCGCTAAAAATCTAACAAATTTAATACAAGTTTCCTGCTGGAAAAATACACCAATGATTAAACCAACATACCACCCAACGAATTATCCTCTAGACATCAAAAAAAAGATAATGGAAAAAAGAAGACTACGTCGAATCTGGCACCAGAGTAGAAACAGATCGGATAAAACCGCATTGAATAAGGCAATTGTGGAGTTGAAAGATCTGATCCGCAACTGGCACGACGACACATTGCAGTCTAAGCTGGAATCACTGTCTGCTACTCCTTCGACGAACTATTCTTTATGGAAATTCACAAAATCATACGACAGGCCGCAGATTGCAATACCACCCATAAAGAAAAACAACAATGCTTGGGCTCGAACTGCTCAGGAAAAGGCCGATGCATTTGCTGAACACCTGTCCAATGTATTCACCCCAAACGAGACCAACGATCGTGAGTCCGAATCGGAAGTTAATGCAGCTCTAAACCAGGCCTATCAAATGTCGATGCCCCCAAAACCAGTATCAGTGAGAGAGGTTGCCAAAACTATCAGAGAGCTCAAGGACAAAAAAGCACCTGGCTTCGACCTAATAATCAAAGAAATTCTAAAAGAACTACCTAAAAAAGCCCTGTTACTTATAACCATCTTGTTCAATGCAATCCTCAGAGTGCAATATTTTCCCAGGATATGGAAAGTCTCACGTATTATGATGATCCACAAAATGGGCAAGCCAGTGAACGAAGTAACCTCGTATAGACCAATCAGTCTGCTGCCAATTCTGTCAAAGCTGTTTGAGAAGGTGCTGCTACGCAGAATCTTACCAATACTGACAGAAAATAAGATCATACCCGATCACCAGTTTGGTTTCCGCCAGCAGCACTCTACAGTCGAGCAAGTCCACAGAGTTTGTGAGACGGTAAGAAAGGCCCTAGAAAAGAAAGAATATTGCGCATCCGTATTCCTGGACATTCAACAGGCATTTGACAAGGTTTGGCACAATGGCCTCCTCTACAAAATTAAGAAAAGCTTACCTCATAGCTATCACATGCTGATGAGATCATATCTCTCAGATAGACTATTCCAAGTGAGGGAGGCGGGTTCGAGTTCTGGATTTTACGACATAAGAGCGGGCGTACCACAGGGATCCATCTTGGGACCCATACTGTATACCATTTATACGGCAGATCTTCCAACACTATCCGGCTTAACTACAGCTACGTACGCTGACGACACCGCCATCCTGGCGTGTAACAATGAGCCAGCTGTCGCATCTGATACCTTACAGCAGGGACTTCACAAGATCAATGAGTGGCTTCAAACATGGAAAATCAAAGCCAGCACATCTAAGTCTGTGCAAGTCACCTTCACGCTGAGAAGGGGTAACTGCCCACCTGTACAACTAGGAGGCACCACCTTACCGCATGAGGACAAAGTCAGGTACCTGGGTATGCATTTGGACCGCCGCTTGACATGGAAAAATCATATCAAAGCTAAACGAGAGGAACTCAACATTCGATATAGACTCCTACACCGGCTGCTTGGTCGAAACAGTAAATTATCCACAGATAATAAACTACTTGTGTACAAAACTGTCCTCAAACCTGTCTGGATGTACGGCATACAGTTGTGGGGTAGTGCTAGTGACTGAAACATCTCGATACTTCAGCGTCTGCAGAATATCATCCTTCGAACTATAAGGAACGCTCATTGGTTCATCACAAATAACGAAATACACCAACAATTACAAATGAACACGGTCAAGGAAGAAATACGATCGACTGCGAAGAAATACAAACAGCGACTGTCTCGTCACCCAAATGAACTAGCAGTCCAACTGATGTACCAAAATTACTCCAACAGTCTCAAAAGGCATAATATCATGAAGCTACACAATAGATGGTAGCTATCCGGTACAGAAGAGTAGCTGTCCTCGCTGGAGGAAGCACTCTACAAGATATTGTCCCAGGAACACATCTGATTATAGTCAATGAAGACTGATGGCAGATAAGAAGGCAAAAAAAAAAAAAAACCTTCGTAAGGCGCTCGTTCACATAAAAGCGTGTCGCAGGGCCCGACAAACCCAGGTCCGCAGTAGTAATGCCGCGTCGCACTCGTGCACTCTCCAGCAGCTCGTCACGCAGGTCACGACGCGCGAGGCACACCACGAGGAAGCGGGGGCGGGTCTCCACCGGCGCCGTCGCCTGCGTCGCGTTGATTCGCCTACCGCCGATACGTTCGGCGCTCACTATGTCGCGCGCTTTGATCTTGACGCCTATTTTGGACGCAACTAACATCGCCGTATGAATTGGATTTTCACCACTGGTCTCGGGTATGTTTGAGATCTGGATATCATTAGCGAGCAGCTCCTGATCCCGGTCATTGATATCGCTCCGCAGTTGCGCTATTATATCATTCACCTCCGACGATGCTTGGGGCTGAGTATGTTTAGTTTCTAACACAGCTACTCTCTCCTCCAGATTACTCATCCTATCGTTGGTAGCGTTTAGAGAGGATCTTAGCTCGGAAAGATCATCACGGAGCAGCTGGAATTCATTCCGTACCGTCTTCAGAAATTCCTCCCTAAAAATGCTTAGCTCTGCCCTGAGGACGTCTAGGTTGAGCTCGTGTGTGGTGTCTAGGGCTGTGCTATTTATGGGGCTGGTGTCCATCAAGTTAACTAGGTTTTCCATGTGTGCAGCTGGCGCTGGTGAACGCGCCCTTGCCGGCGTTTCAGCCTGGTTGTCCCTCACCAGGTTCGTATTACACTCAGGACAGTGCCAGGGGGACGTTAAAGGGGCAGTATGCTGTATACCCACGCACGCTCGGTGGTACCAAGACCTACATTTGTAGCACTTTGCGGCCTCTGTCGACGACAGAAACTTGCCACAGCCACCGCAATTAGCCATAGTGTTGACTATGGCTAATTGCGGTGGCTGTGGCAAGTTGCGGTGTTGTTCTTAACAATTTGTGTTATTGATCAGACCAAGTAGTACACTGATAGGACAATAGATGGCGCTGTTTTGAGAAACACGTTTAAGGTGGTTTTCACGGTGTGTATGGTACGGATAGAACCATAGGCTGAGCACAGTATCGATGTAAAAGGTGCGCACACACTGAAAGTTTGGTCACAGGTTGTTGCCCGCTCACGAACAAAACACTGTTTATTTTCCTTCGGATGTCAGGTACTCAAAAATTTTATTTTTAGGACAATAAAACTTTTTAAAGTTTATTATATTTAACACTGCACATAAACATTGGAAAATTTTGTTACTTTACTTGTAAGTTGCACTTATTCCTACAATATACTTTTGCAAAACAAACTTTTTGTTTTTATTTATTTCGCGAGAAGTAAACAGAGAGCTTATGACTGATTGACATCCGTGACGTCACCCTTTTGCATCATTAAAGGCCTGTCGTGTTTCCTGACGTATTTTGGCTATTTCAGGAGTCCACCATGGTACCTTTTTGCAAAAGGCCTTCTTCTCTGGGCAGTTATCTTCCCAGGCACCGATGGTGCCTGCCTTGATTCTGTCCGCTTCAAATTCTATATCCAGTATGGAATTGAGCTTAGGTACCTTTATGAGTCCCAATTTGTATGCCTTGGGTTTCTCCTTCGTCTAGTTTCGGCTTCTCCCGCCGTCCTAAACCTAAAGCATATATAATTATGGTCAGACAGAGAAATTTCGTCCGATACATGTCAATTTTCAATATGAGCGCTGGCCCTGTTTGAAGCCAGCGTAAGGTCAATAACTTCAGTCCTCACAGAAGTCCTAAAAGTATGTTCATTGCCTATGTTAAGGATTTGTAAAGAAGAGCTTACCACAAAGTCCAACAAATCCTCCCCTCGTTTGTTGACATCCGAGCTGCCCCAAACGACGTGGTGTGCGTTCGCATCACAACCAAGTATCAGGTTCTTTTGGTTGCCGTAATCAACCAGTCTTCTGATTAGTGGTGTTACTGGTTCTTTTTGTTCATATGGGAGATAGGCATAGGTGAGGATAATTCTCCTTTTCTCTGTTCCCGTCCCCACTTGGATCAAGGTTGTTGTGAGATCCCTGTAACAGAAAGTACGTAAGGGCATTGCCTCTATATCGCCCCTGATATAGATGCAAGTCCTCGCGTCATTAGTTGGACAGTCATAGAGCACCATGCCCTGTCCCACCTAAGCCTTTTATAGTCCCTTTATACAGATAAGGTTCCTGTATCAAGGCAACGTCGTATGTGTTAAGCTTCAGTTGCCGAGCCAGAAGGGCAGTAGCGGCTCTGCAATGATGCAAATTAATTTGTACACCTACCTTAGTCCCTCCATCTTGGGTGATTTTGATGGGCCTGTGTTGATATAGGAGGGCCTTAGTCTTGAGGCCCCTCCTCCATCGCCTGGCTCTCCTCGAGAGCAGTCGGCGACTCAATCCCCAGGGTGTCGAAGTCCCCGAGGATGTCATTCTGGTGGTCTGCCTCTGACGCCCTGGTCCCAAAAATTGTTTCATCCCCCGACTACCTTCGAGCCATGGAGTATAGATGTTTTCGAAAAAAACGTCAGATCAGTCGATTCGAATATGGTCTCCTTACATTACAGTCAAGGCGCACGCTCCTTGAGTCAATGACTATTCAGTGTATGCCGAAACAAATTTGTGAATTCTGCAAAGCAAACAAGTCGATTCCTTCCCAAAAACGACATTACGTATTAATATACAATAAGTAAAGTCGTTTTGGTATTAATATGCAATATGTAAAGTCGTTTTTGGGAAGGAATCAACTTTTTTGCTTTGCTGAATTCATTTACGCAATTAGGCTGCTGGTTCCTCGAACAGTGCAGGGGCGGGAGGTGCGCACCAGGCAACTATTCGCTACTATCTCTTGCAAATCTAATGCTGGTGTGCGCTCACCGCTACGCCGTCTAGTCGATACATACAATAAACTATTTTGTGCAATTGACTTATTATTTGTAAGCAAATATACCTTTAGAACTAACATAATCAAAATTTTGAAGGACCAACAGTAGCTTCTAAGGTTTCTACATATCCTGACTACATTAATGTTTGCTAATCAGTTTGTCTTAGTGTAAGTAGTAATCTGTGGAAAATGTAGTCGGTAGTAGTATATTTTTTTTTTAATATGTTTAAGACAATTTGTATATTTTTAGTAAATCGTGCCGAAAACTTTGCTTGCGTGATGCAAGATTTGTGTGACGTCATGTCATTAGTTCGTAAGTGGCGACGTTGGTGCCGCTACATCACTCCCCTCCGGAGACCGGAGGTCGATAGGTTGAGTCGTCCGTACATCTCGTGATGCGTGCCAGGCCAGTGGAAGGGTTGTTGCTGGCTACAGTGGGTCGAAGCGGCGCTGAGCGGCGTAGTGGCTTGACTGCTGGTGGTCGACCAGGAGAGCATCTTCAAGGCTCTGCTTTGTGGACCGGCCGATGGTGCAGTGTGCTGTGCCAGGGTCGCTGATGTAAGGATGATGATATAAGCTAAGGGTCATCATCAGCCTTATAATGTTCCCACTGCTGGGACACAGGCATCCTCTCTGTGAGAAAGGTCCACCACGCGGGCCCAGTGCGGTTTGGTGAATTTCACATGTCTTCGATGTTTTCCTTCACCGTTTTAAGAGCAGTTGATGAAATAATTTACACAAAGTAAAGCGCCTACCTGGGTTCGAACTTATGACCAACGTCACGTAAGTCGGGGCCGATACCACTGGGCCACCACTGCTCTCAAAACTCGAAGCTGAAGCTGATGACTAGGAATCCTGCATGCTGGTGGTCAGAATACCCCCGTAGATGCCGTAAGTACTGGCTGGCTGTGTGACTCGCTGCTCGAAAGCTTGAGGAAGTGATGATGACGTCATTATGAAGTAGCTCTGCACGAAGGCTGCGCTGACGTTCATGTTCGAGGGTAACCCTATTGGAGGCATGCGTGAAAAGGCCCGCAAAACTCAATTTGAAAGGGAGGATCCTCCGACCAGACGGGTGTTGTGTCTGGTCTGGGCAAGTGCCCAACGGTTATTGTCGGACTGTGGTATGTGTTCAAATCGCACCAAAAACTTTACTTGAGCGATGCAGGATTTTTGTGACGTCATGTCATTAGTTCATTACGCGGTTATCACACTGCCACGCATCACGCTGCATGTTGCCTGAAAACGCACCTACGCGCGTACTTGCGTGCGTTTTTTCTATACAAACGGAGACACACAAGTACGCGCGTAGGTGCGTTTTCACGCAACATGCAGCGTGGTACGTGACAGTGTGTTAACCGCCTTACCTACCCTTGGAGATTGAGGAAGGAATTGAGTGTGTGTGATTTTGCTTTATAATAATAACTTGCTTTTGCCAGCACCTGCTTCAAAGCCGGAAATCTTCCTAATAATCGTGGGATAAAATATATCCCATGTCTGAATCCAGGCATGATCTCTTTGTGATCCAAGTTTCATCATCAGTTCCTTTCAGCCGTTAAAACTTGAAAAGATAACAAACAAAAATTCTATTGATATAAAGCTAAGAGAAGACTTAGTCAGCAGGACAAGTCCTCTCAGTTTAAAAATGTAATCATTTTGTAGAATATTAGTATAATATGTGTGGACATACATATCATCTTATTAGCTTCTGCCAGCGGCTTTGCTCGCATGAAAATTATCCCAAGGGAACATACTCCTAGGATAAAGATACAAAGAGTTACTTATGCATTTATAATATTAGTATGGATGTTGAATGTAATAATAATATATTATTATTACATTAATATAATAATCATAATATCTATAATAATCAATAACTACCTATTTGTGGTAATTAAAACAATTTTGTTTTATGAATGATTGTTTTATTTTAATATACTTTTCAGTAACATAAATGTTTCAACTGCTTGTATCAAAGATTACTATATTATACTGGTTTGTATAACTAGGTAATAAAACTGTTACTCCCATACTTGTAGTTCATGCTTGTGTTTTATATTCTGTTCTTCCCTGATGGACACATCACTTTTGTCGCAGATGCTCTTGAGAACAATTTTGTTTTTTATTTATATGCAAAATCATTTGCTTCCGGGTCTCTGATAGATTGAATATCGGTTTTCTATTACTTGTAAGCTGAAACATATAACATAGTAATAACTACACTTATTGGCCAAGTTGAGTGTAGTTCTGAAATAGCAAATATGCTTGGAAGAAGGATAATCCAGTAAGATGCTGCTAGGGATCCTGACCGTACTATTACAATTGTCTTTATAGGCTCGAATGGTATACTTCTCCACTCCTAAAGCAGCTCAGGATAATTTGTCCCCTTGGTGGTACATCTCTAAAATGCTAATGACTATTTTTTGTGGCGTATTGAGTGTGCAAGTCGTCCTGTGCCATTTTATAGCCCTGTATTTTATCAGTGGTCAAGCGAGGGCCAATAGTTATCAGTCTCCATATAAATTTGCAATAGCCCTGGACCAAAACTGGGGTTTGTCCCTGGGTGTACTTACATAAGGGTAATCATTTGGTGCGCAATGCCATTTTTGACGTGTCTAACGGGGCCTCTGCGAGTTGGCTTCGGTCCGAGATCGCAGGGTCCCAAGATTTATAAATACCAATACCTTCATTCATAAACACTGAACTCTCATAGCTCTATCAAAACTGGTTTTAGCAGCCTTTGGCATAAATTAGATCTGCGGTCCCCTGCAATAATAAAAAAAAACTTTACATAACTATTCGTGTACTTATTCATGTAAATAAACATGACATAACTCTTGTAAGATTAAAAAACAATGTATTACTTCTTTTCTTGTTGGCTGCAGTTGGCCGTTTCCTTTTCCTGGCATGTTTCAGAGGAGATGCTGTTTGCGTGCATGGCGTTTTAAGAAAATTATTATTATACGCCTACAAGGAGTCAAAATAGCGTTTAAACGCAATCCATCTCATGTTTTTGACATGTTTACTTTTTTTTTTTTTTTTTTTTTGTTCCTTACGGAACAGGCTAAGGTCTGAGACCATGCTGCCAAGTCATCAGTATTTTCTTGAATTCTTTAGTATGCATTAGAATGCGGATGTAACGTATTCTATTGTTTTTTGGAGTATTTGGCAGCAAATTGTATCGAGTCAGCCTTCCCAGTAAGCTTTGCGGAGGTAGTCAATACTACAATAAAATTCTCCGCTCCATTACACCGAGATCGCTTCTGTCAATGATTTCACATATTGTCCAGTTGCGTAGACAGTTGAGACACAAAACTACACCAATTTTATATCACAATATCCACTAGGAATCAATTTGCAAATAATATTAACAGCCGCTGAACTTCCCTCGAAAAAATCCCGCCAAAAACCTTGACATGTTTTTTAGTATTTTATTTCGTAATGTTTTTCAGAAGTTTTTGGATTACCAATAGACTATAGACTTCCCTTTTAGTTACTCTATGCCATAGATAAATATACCCCTACTAAGTCCATGACCCCTACTACTCTATGCTATAGACGGTCTCATTAGATCGTACCAGATCGTACGTTATATTGCCATGCATTTGTATCTATGAAAACCAATGAGGTAGGAAAACTATGGAGACGGCATATTCTACTTTATGAAGAATAGATATACAAATATCTATAATATCGACACACGCATGTCAAAAAGCGTTTTGTCTCTTTTTAACTAACCAAGAGCTGCATATGAAAAGAGAGACATCAAAAAAGACTTAACTTGGTAACACTTTTGAGTGACGTCAAAATCATGCCTATGCGTGACCGGTCGCCATGTTGATTGCCGAGTAAAATTGGTAGTTGTGTGCCGTATATATACGTTTATCTGTATAGTAGTGCTGTCAAACAGTTGCAAATGGCCTACCTCATTGGCCAATGGGCAGCCATCTTAATTGCCCGATTTTTGTAGGTATGCACGCTAATTGCGTAGGTATGGCAAGTCCATAGGTTTATAAGTCAGTGATGAAAACCCATTTTTGTCGTGGCATGTAGTGACTCATGACACAAAGTGTAGTCTAAGGCTGGTTATACACGTTCGGTTTCCGATACGGAATTCCGTGAGGTTTTCCGACCCTTACGTCAGGTCATAGAGCAACACGGACCACCGGCGGACCGGAGGGGAGTAGCCATAGCGTTTTTTCCCGATACAAAACTGTCTGTCATTTTTTGCGGGGGGAAATCTGCTCTACCCACACTTTCTCAAATTCTCACACAAAAATAATCGTCTGTTACTACGAAACCCACACATAAAAAAAAAAAAATACACTAACAATTTCACACACACATATATACTTTCTGTGTCATAACAGTATAATGAGATAACGCAACTAGACTGTCAAGATGCTTACAGCCGTGGTTGTAACTACTGTCGATACGCATTATCGATAAATTCAAGAAATCGGTTAGGGATATTAGGTTTAAAAAGTGATACAAAGGTAGATATTATATAAAGATTGACTTTATTTATTATGTACTACAATAATTAACATATAACAAATAAACTTAATTATTAGATCATTTTAAAAACAAGATAGTTGTATCTATCACTGGTTTTTAAAATGGATTAGTTTTGTATAAATATGACGTATACATTTTTGTGGGTCTGCTTTTTTATTAATAATAATATAATATAATCCAGGTTAGTCTATTATTACAAAATTTCTTCTATGTATCCCTTAAATTTGGATCTTTAGGAAACCTGCAATAAATAAATTAAAAAACATAATAGTTGAAGTTCACACTAAGTAATTTTAATAATATGTGTTAATACTCGTAAGTATTGTATTATTAATTTTACTTTATTTTATTATTCAACTAGGTATAATAAAATAAAGCTTACAATATAATATTATAAACAAATCAGAAAACTTAATCTCAAAAATGTCTCTGTATGGAAAAATGTCCTTTGACATTTTTATCGATAACTATTTACAAACAAACCGGTAACAACACTTTCGCTCGGTGACAGCGACTACTCGGAAACAGACTCGGATCAGTCGCTCGACCGATCCGCATATTGTATGTGGGCGAGCGGCCGGTGTTGGTAAACAAATCCGGAACGTTACTACCGATAATATTGTAATTTTTAAGTTTTATAGAAGTAAATAGTAATAATGTGATTAAAAATTACTTACATATGAAAGGTAACGCCATCTTAATGTAAATTTGACGTGGCAGATCTCTTTTTGCAGCAAAAAACAGAACAATTCTGCATTTTTTTAGGACGTCGGTTCGGTCGCGTAACTAGATTAAGTCTACTGCGCAGTTCGGCTGCAACTAGTTTTATTGTACGCATAGGACCGCGTGGTCTTGTACTTTGACAGAGGGGAACGCCTGCGTATGGCTACTCCCCTCTGGTCCGTGTTGCTCTATGCGTCAGGTTTTTATCTAGGAAAATATAGGGACGTAAGTAGAACAATTTTCATTCAAAAAATGTATGCTTTCAGGTTTCGGAACCTGAATTTCGAATCGAAACATAATCAGGCAAACAAATGTTTGTGGCCAGCCATAACCTGTTGCAAGACGCAAGTTAGCAAACGCATGCGTCTGTGAAATTGTCAAGCCTTGTTAGATTTGCACATTAATTATAAACACTTAATAACAAACGAAGATACATTTTACATAATATTAACCTGTTATGCGCTATTGTTACCAAAGACCATAAACGTATTTGATTGTTACTGTACTGACAGCTTTCGCAGAGATCAAGCTATAATAAACACTAGTATTTATGGGTGTGACTTAATACCCCTTCTAGACAGTCGGCCACAACCGCCCGACCAAAATGCGTGCCCTTGGTCGAGGCACCAACCAGATTGAGTTGACCATTGTTGGGAAGTATGCGCTTGCGACCAAGGGCAAATAGAGGACGTTGAGTCAGTGTCCACTTATTTTTCTATATCTTGACTTGCACCTAATAAAGTTATAAGAACTATAGCCACTCCAATTTTCTCATATTTTGAAAGGCCACCATTTCTTGTTTGTATGACTGCCTGCGAATAAAAAATCAACTAAGGTTGTGTCTATCACCCAACCGAATAGAACCAACGTGCCAGTTGGTTGGCTCAACCAAGGGCACCTTGGTCGGGCGGTTGTTCCGAATGTGTAGAAGGTGTTTAAGTTAACACCAATTTTTACTGATGCATTGAATGAAGCTTTTACCTGATAATTCACGGCAAACCTTCATAGTCCTTACATTCCAGCATTACAACCTTAACAAAACGGATGACCTGGTTAATATTGCGTGAATCCGCTGTCTGCGAGACGCACGGGACCGGGTTCAGCAGTGGACCTCTTTTGGCTGAAACGATGTTGAAGCACAACAAATACTCTGAATACCGCTTGCGTTATTTATTAGTTTCATTTTCAATAAAATGGTTATCGGTAAGCTAATCTGAATGTCATCTTAACTTTTTTTAAATCTGGCAACGCGATTTTTTCGAACCTGTTTCGCGACGCGACGCGAAACAGGTTAAAAAACTATCTGACTGTCAAACGAATCTGTCTAAAGACTTTCGTAGTCTTACTGTATATGTTTGTAGTTGTACTCAAAATTATATAAATTATGCCGAAGAATAAAGGAAAAGGAGGTAAAAACAGGAGGAGAGGAAAGAACGAGAACGAAACAGAAAAACGTGAGCTGGTTTTCAAAGAAGACGGACAGGAGTACGCCCAAGTCACAAAGATGCTCGGTAATGGCCGCTTGGAGGCCATGTGCTTTGATGGCATAAAACGTCTTTGTCATATCCGAGGTAAACTACGGAAAAAAGTTTGGATAAACCAAGGTGACATTATACTAATAGGGTTGCGAGATTACCAAGACGCGAAAGCCGATGTGATCCTGAAATACACTCCTGACGAAGCAAGGAATCTGAAGACGTATGGTGAATTTCCAGAGACAGTACGAATCAATGAGACAGTGGTTTATTCTGTGGATGGTCTGGATGAAGATATCGAATTCGGTGATGAAGTTAGTTCAGAAGATGAAGCAGATGCGGTAGATGCTATATAAAGTTAGCACTAATTATGTCTACAGTAAGTCTATGTAAATTGTTTCGCTGTTATGAATAAACATGACTTTGTGATTTTATATATTTAGTCCTCGAAATTATTTCGTAAACAACCTACATTGTGAAATTATGTCTATATCCTGTAGACAAACAGTATTTCTCCATAAATAACATGTAAGTGTTTGTAACACATTAGCGTACAATTGTAACTTCATACAATTTTTCATTCAGTTGTTAATATCTACCGTTACTTGAAATTATAGTTAAATTATTGTGCAACATTCCTTGAATATATCCCATTTGTCCAAGTTGAGAAATGATTTAAAAAAATAAGGAATGTACATATACCTACCTATTAAATAATTATATCAACATGACTCAATTTTTATTATTTTTCCACTCCCCGTTTACAACTGGTGTCATTAACACCCTAATTCAAACATAGCACTATTTCTAATGCTTTGTAATAATGTTCACACTGAAAAATGAGAACTTCTACAATGGAAATCAAACATTATTCTTGGTGATATATTGTATTTTTGGCAACAAATGCATCAGTCACACTTGTTGACTAGAGCAATTTTGAAATTTGAACTTGAATGTCCTCTCTTACCTGTCCCTAATATATCTATTTTTATGTAGATTGAGTTTTTAATTTATTGTAATAAATATATTATTCCATGTTATGACTCCAATTGAACCTAAAATTTTATTGATTCAGTTAGGTAATAACGCTATGGAAGCTACGTGGTATGTGTTATGTTCAATGCCAACAATGGTCATGTAACTAATGAGATATATTTGACTGTTGTTGACCATGTTTAGAACGTAGGTTTATTTAATTAAAAAGCATAAAATAAAAATGTATGTGTTATTATAGTTTTTAAACCTTTTAACATTTTGGATATAAATCTGAGTATAATCGTGACAATCTAAGATGTCTGATGGTTCTCATTTTACATGCTGCAATAACTTTGTATGAACGTCTATGGAAAATTAAATTCATAATCCTAATTAATTACTGTTACCACTATAACAACGAGTATCATTTGTAAGCATAAATATAATCTTTATAATGTATTTCTAAAGCTGTTAAATCTGACTTCTTAGATTATCATGAGTTTAGTTATCTCATTTCTTCCCACCAGGCAAATTATTATGTCAGTTCACAGGAGCGAAGCCGCGGGCACAGCTAGTATAATATATTTATTTGGAAAAAAGTACACAATTACAGGTTATAACTGGCAAGGTACAAAATACATGATCAATGCCCTCCATGCTAGGAAAACCTGTGTTATAAGGAGTCATCCATCCGTCCAATATAGCAATGATAAAACAAATGAATAGATAAGGAAAGTGCATTTAAAAAAAAGTGTACCTAAATTAGCCTGATATATAATTTGGGGATTAGGGGACAGGAGAGAAGGTAAGGGGGAATAGTAAACTAGATAGAAATTTCCAAATAAATAACGTAAAAGGAACAGGGAATATCTTTCTTTTTTGTGTTGGGTGTGTTTTGTTTATAGTCCGGTCAAATTAGACATATCAAATTGCATTAATTTGCATAGAGCTGAAAATTGGTACGAATGTTCGGAACACCATTATAAATGAAATGTAAAAAGTCCCCATCAATCCCACACAATTTTTTTTTATTCAAGGTCACAGTTCGCAAATATGGGTTTTTTGCGTTTTTTTAGCCGAACGGTAAGTTTTATGATAAAAATAGGCGAGACAAAATTGTAGATTATGCAATTATCTATAAAAATTGTCTTTACAATTTTTCTCCTCAACGTCACCGTTTCTGAGATATAATGGTTGAAAAAGTTGCATTCTTCGACCTTCGTAAAATGCACACGTTTCCACACCACCTGGGAGGTAGTGTACTTGGCGCGTTTTTTTATTAACGTGTGATCCTGTTTAATTCAATACTATTCAAAATTATGTAAAAACTGGTACTATTGGAAATGATGAAAGCCGTGTGAATTTTTAAAAATTGGTAAAATTATCCTTCTCATTCATAATCATCTGATAATTCTGCTTCCTCTTCTTCCTGTTCTTGTGCGTCTTCTTGTACTTCTTCTTCTCCTTGTTGTTCTTCTTCTTCCTGCTGGGTGTAAGTGAATTGTTCTAACAGCGATGTATCAGATGTCTCCTTACTGATATCGTACGAATCCTCTTCTGATGGCTATTCATCATTAGAGCATGACTGACCTTGACAACTGGTACATGCTTAAGATCAAAAAATCTGTCCCTTATTCGATCTCAAATTGGTACCGCTCTAAGAGCTCATGGTCACCCTCCAGAAGAGGATTCGTACGATATCAGTGAGGAGACATCTGATACATCGCTTTTAGAACAATTTACTTTAGCAGGAAGAACAAGGAGAAGAAAAAGTACAAGAAGACGAACAAAAACAAGAAGAAGAGGAAGCAGAATTATCAGATGATTATGAATGAGAAGGATAATTTTACCAATTTTTAAGAATTTGATTGATTTTTTGCCGTTTTTTGCGATAATGGTACGGAACCCTTCGTGCGCGAGTCCGAATCGCATTTGTTATAGATAGGTAATTGCATAATCAACAATTTAGTCTAACCTATTTTTATCATAAAACTTACCATTCGGCTAAAAAACGCAAAAAACCCATATTTGTGACCTTGAATACCGAATTTTTTTTCCAAGTGTGGGATCGATGGGGACTTTTTACATTTCATTTATAATGGTGTTCCAAACATTCGTACCAATTTTCAGCTCTATGCGAATTACTGTAAACCTAACCCTATTTTTTGGTCTATTTTGACCGGACTATTATAGGTAGGGTAGGTAAGTGTTTGCCTGGATTGCCAAGGGTTTAGTCATGTTTCTGTGTCATCATAGTTTAGGGCAGTGTTTTTCAACCTTTTTCATGACACGACCCCCATAGTATGAAAAAATACATGGCGACCCCCGACACTTCGCTTTTTTTTAACTGACTTCAAAAATGATGATGTCCGTGACTACCGCAGGACTTCGACGCCAATCGCTTCCATTATTGGTAAATAATTACTACTCAATTGGTACCAATTAGTACCTACTCGAACAACAAAATTGGTACCTTATCTTATGTTATGGAGGGGCCGAGAAATAACTCGGACACTTCGACCCATTTGGATCTATTGTGGTCAAATTGGTACCTTAGTAGTTTTCGAGATAATCGACTTTGAAGGTGTTCCTGAGGTAGTCGCGCTCCATTCAGCAGGATCACCATGAGCGCCAAAAACGGGGGCATGCTACAGCTATTCTAAGTACCTATACAAATAATTACTACCCATAGGTAAATTTGATTCATTTTGTAAAAAAACAGAACTGAAACATTTGTATTTACCGAGAAATCAACGATGATAACTTAACTTTCGCTTGCTCGTTCAGCAGGACCACGACTTTGAATGTTGATTCCAAGTTTGAGCAGCCTGCCGCTTTCCTCAAACCTACTTAGAAAATTACTATCCAGCAAGATAAAATTGATACCCAAAATTCACAACTAGTACTCCAGTAGTTTACAAGATACACCATGCCATTGGTGAGGTGGCGGTAGTCACGGCGTTAAATTCTCATTTCAAGATTTCTCTATTATAAGCTCTGTGATTTCTTTCCAAATTTATACAAAAATTACAACTCCTAAAGAAGTTTTAGCGATCAAACATTCAGATACCTAAGTGTTGTATTTTGAGAAATTAGCTTTCATTACTTTTCCTTACTAAATCGCCGCGTATAACCAAATTAAAAAGCATTGAGCTGTTTAGATGTACACTCGTGTACGTAAATTTATGGATTTCGGAATGGTAATAACAACAGTTTACTTTCTATAATTTTTATTACTTTTATATTATTATATTTTATTTTCGTTGCCCAAGATCTGTAATACCTTTGTAGGTAGGTAATAATTAATATACAGCAGAAGCCTCTTTAGAAGAGGACAGCAAATTTTGCACGAAATTCAAATACGGTTACTGTAACTGTAAATACGAATTAAATAATGTGTTATTTTTTAGGGTTCTGTACCCATAGGGTAAAAACGGGACCCCTATTACTAAGACTCCTCGATCCGTCTTCTGTCTGTCCGTCTATCACCAGGTTGTATCTCATGAACCGTGATAGCTAGACAGTTGAAATTTCATAGATGATGTATTTCTGTTGCCGCTATAACAACAAATACTAAAAACAGAATAAAATAAATATTTAAGTGTCCCATACAACAAATGTGATTTTTTTGCCGTTTTTTGCGATAATGGTACGGAACGCTTCGTGCGCGAGTCCGACTCGCACTTGGCCGGTTTTTAGAGATATTATGGCAACATTACTTACCATTTTTGCGGCGAAAATAGACATTTACATAGAAGTGGCAACTTTATGATGACTTAAAATCAAAATTTGCAAAGAGTCCTTCATTCGTAATACCGCATTGCATTATCTATACTAATATAAAGAGGAAAGATTTTTTTGTTTGTTTGTTTGTACCGAATAGGCTCCGAAACTACTGGACCGATTTAAAAAATTCTTTCACCAATAGAAAGCTACATTATTCCTGAGTGACATAGGCAATTTTTTTAGCCCGAAAACGGGTCCTGTGGGGTGGCACACAGGAGCGAAGCCGCGGGGAACAGCTAGTTTATACTAAAATTAATTGACCAAGTAAAGATAAATCATTTAATTTTTAACTAATTCTACTTGGTTTTAACATCAAAACTGTGCTATTTCATAAGATTCGTGCATTTTAAACTAAAAAAAACAATTTAGAAATTTAAAAGTGTTTATTTTTAACTAGCACTTCGGCCGCGACTTCTTTCGCGCGATTTCGTTTATCCTATAAATTACTTTCTTATGTGCATTTAGTGAAGGCTACCAAAAATTATCTATTATTAAACCAATAAAAAATGGAGTAGAACTCTTCTGTGACAACGAAAGCCTTTTCTTCTCCCGTGTCGTCTGTAGTCGGAGGTTTCTCTGTGGGCCATAATTCGGGCCCAAGAGATAAAAATCTCGGCTCGCAGTACCACTCGTGGTCCGAGTTGAACCGCAGTGGCACGTCACGGGTTGCTGCATCAGCGATGTTCATCTTGGTGGGTATCCATCGCCAATCTTCGACTTTGCTATTGTCTTCAATAGCAGCTATTCTGTGAGCAACGAAAGGTTTGTATACTCTCGCTCCTCTTCTAATCCAGGTCAGTACGGTCTTGCTATCTGACCAATACGTTACTGACGTGGGCTTGCAGTCGTGTTCACTCATCACTGCTGCGGCTACGCGGGTTCCCAATACCGCGGCCTGAAGTTCGAGTCTCGGTATCGAAAGCAGTTTCAGTGGGGCCACCCGCGCTTTCGCCATAACAAGGCTTATTAAATGCTTGCCTTCCACGGTCGTGGCCCGCCAGTATACAGCGGTAGCATATGCCATCTCGCTTGCATCAGTGAACACATGCACCTGCATTTCTATAGCGTCGCTATACCCAGGATAGCATCTTGGTACGCTAACGTTTTTTAGTTGGCGTAAATGTTGTACCCAAATTTTCCATTGTAATGCTAGGTCAACATCTAGCCTCTGATCCCAGTCGACGCCTCGCCTCCATGCTTCTTGCAATATTTGCTTCGCCTTGATGGTTACTGGTGAGGCGAGTCCGAGTGGGTCGTATAGCGACGCGACTATTATGAGCGCCTCTCGCTTGGTGGGCGCCTCTCGGTCCAAGATACCCTCAGGCAGACGCGCGAGTGTGAGGTTGAAACCCAGCGTGTCTTCGCCTGGCCTCCATATGAGGCCGAGTATCTTTTCCGATGTATCTATATCTCCAATGGATACCATCTCAGTTTGTATATGCGATGGGTCCATTTTTTCTAGGAGCTGCGAGCTATTTGAAACCCATTTCTTGAGTTCAAACCTCGCCTGTAGGTGTATTTTTCGCACCATACTAGCGACTTCTGCCGCCTTCTCGATAGTTCTATAACTATCTAGGTAGTCATCCATATAATGACTACGTAGTATAGCATCCACAGCTTCAGGGTGCTTTTCTATATATTTGTTTGCGTTCCAGTTCTTTGCAAAAATTGCTGTGCAAGGCGAACTGGCTGCGCCGAAAATGATGGACGTCATTCTATATTCTTCTGGCGCTCCTTCTCTGCGGTTTCCCCTCCACAGGTAGCGAAGCGCGTCTCGGTCTTGGCTCCGCACCTTCACTTGCATGAACATCTCCGCTATGTCACCGGTTATTGCGACGCAGTGACGGCGAAACCGCATCATTACGCCTGGCAGCGACTGTAATAGGTCGGGCCCAGTTAGCAGGAAGTCATTCAGTGACATTCCTCTCGATTTGGCGGCAGCGTCATGTACGATGCGAAGTTTGTCTGGCTTCATTGGATTGAAGACATTGAAGTGCGGGAGGTACCAAGTTTTGCCCGGCGTGCTAATTGCGGGTGCCCTTTCAGCGTACCCTTTCGCAATTAGCGAGTCCATCTGGTCTGAGTATCTTCTTAGCAGTTCCTGGTTCTTGTCCAGCTTCTTTTCTGTTGAGACGAGCCTCTTCAGAGCTGTCTCAAAACTATCTGGCATCTCAGCATGCTCATTACGCCAAAGCATGGCGGTTTCGATGTGTCCATTCTCTAATTGGACAGTTGATCGATTCAAAATGTCCTCTGCCCTTCTTATTGGGTCAGAGGCGGGTCGCTGTGGGTTTATGCACAGCGATTCTATGGCGAAATATTTGCGCAACTGATGATCCAAATTGTCATCAGTTGTTATTCTATTGACATGATGTACTTGTTGTCGTAGTAAACTACTATGCGCGCCATGTAGTGTCCAACCCATCGCTGTAAGTGACGCAATTGGTTGGTGTCTTGGACCTCCGCGAATCTCGCTGGCCAATAACAAATGCCAGTTGTCTTGGCCGACGAGTATTTTTGGCACGCCATTGTTGTACATCAACTCTTTTCTCAAGTCGGTTAAATGCTTGCAGCGTGCGACAACTCTATCGCTCACTGTTTGTTTTGCCAAGCTGAGTTTAGGTATAGTACGTGCTTTAAATTGTACCCTTCTCTCTTGCGGGCTAACCAGTGTCACCTTGACTCTTCTTGAGCATGGGGTGGTGAGCATGGTGTTGCCTATCGCACCGATCTTGAGCGGGTCCACAGGGCCCTCTGCCCCGACTTGCCTCGCGATGTCTTCATCCATCAGCGAAACGGTGGACCCATCGTCTAGGAGAGCGTATGTTGCTACCTCTCCCGCCGGTCCGATGACCCGGACCGGCACTATCTTTAGGTACGCCTGGCTCGATGGTGACCCGAAACTGGCCACCGTTTCCTGAGGATCCTTGCGGGATTCAGGAACATCGGGCTTCTTGTTGGCTTCCCTCTGTTGTTGCTTCTTCTTATGAAGAAGCCGATGGTGCGTATCTCTGCACCCGTCTTGGCCACACTGTTTTCTCCTGCAAGTGTGGTTGCCTCGTCGATGTTGAAGGCAGCGATAACATAGATCATGTTTTTTCGCTAGCTCCCATCTTTTCTCGACAGGTACGCCCCTGAATTGTGCACATCCAGTGGCGTAGTGATGTCCCACGTCGCAAACACGGCATTTTCCTACCGGTTGGTCCGTAGCTATATGCGTCCTTTGTGTGACGCGTCTGTTGGTGTTCGCCTCGGCCGAAGCGATGCCTTCGGGTGGGGCGAATGGACTACAGAAGTGTGCTTGTTCAGATATGAAATTACTGAACAATGAAATATCTGGCACCGATTGGTACTTCTCCGAATATGATCGGTACCATTGTGCTCGTAGCGAATTGGGTAACTTCTCTGTTAACAATCGCATAAGCTCCGCGTTCATAAGGTAATGACCCTTTTTTAACGCGCGGAGCGTGACTACAGCACCTCTTACGCGACTTGCAAACGCGCAGATGTCTCTTGGTGACTCACTGCAGCGCGGCAGTCCGCGTAATCTATCTGTTTCAGCTTGCGCTATGGAGTCTGGACGGCCGCACTGCAGCTCGAGTTCCTTCATGATGTCATCGGGCCTGGCATGTCCGATGAGTTCTGAGCTGACGGTTTCAGTTGCACGTCCATGTAAGCTTCTCCTCAGCCTCGCTGTATTCTCGATGTCCGTAAAGTACGCTCGAGTTGTCTCATATATGGCCCGAAATGATAGCCATTCTGTATGAGAACCATTGAAATTCGGCAATGTCATGACAAATTTCGACGCAGAGGGGGTCGGTTGGTCCCGCTGTTCTATTTTCCTGTCGGCTAGCGACGCTATAGCGGACGTCAACTCCGTCAAGAATGGACGGAGACTATCCCTCTGACCTCCTGTACACTCAGCTGACGCTGCAACTGGAGGCTTTCGCACTTCTTTCTCCTTAGGATGCTGACTAGAAGGTCAGGTTTGCGATTTGGTGGCGGCCGCAGTCAGGGGTCTATGCATAGAATTTCTGGTTCCCCCTTCAACGACGTTATCCTCCTTCTCAGGCTGAGGTTCTGGTGCCTCTTCTAGCCATGAACGCACGTACTCGTCATTCGAGTTTCTGTCATCCAAGTATTCAGCTTCGGAACCCTCTTCCTCCGCTCTCTGAAGTGCCAATTGTGCAAGCTCCAACTTAATTTTGAGTAAGTCTTCGCGAGCTTTGTCTATGTTTTTTCGTGACCGAGTCACTCTAGTTGACGGCGGACGGCTATGTTCGATACGGGCGTCACCCCGGGTAGTCATCGGCATCGCTGTACGTCTGTCTTCTTCGAAAATCTTCTCTTTCTGAGAAGGTTTCAATGTTGTGTCTGAAGCTCCTTCTAATCTGGTTACTCTGGTAGAAACCGCTTGATCAGTTTCTATTGGTTGATGCGTCGGAGTGCTTTCAGTTTGAGGCGCTAGATGGCGCTGCTCGTCCGACGGCTCGGTCCCTTCGGTTGTGGAAGGTGAACACGGCGGCAGCTCATGTCTGATGCCAACTGGTTGATCCAACTCCACGGTCCATGCCTCCGGCGCCTTGCCTTGGGATCTGGTGACCGGCATTGTCGTTCAAATATTTTCTTTTGAAAACTCGAAGTTTGTTTTCAAAGATAAGTCCCAGTTCCGGGCTTCAGCGTTCGAACCGACGATCTCCAGAAGTTAACCTCCACTTCGATTGACTATAATTCAATCTTCAAATAAAAAATCACTAAAAACTTACGGTCAGTGATAAGTCTTCAGGAAACTTCAGGCATCTGCTATACAAGTTTATTTTTCCCATAAACGTGTATGTTCTATTTGATTGACTATAATTCAATCAAATTCTAAAATCACCGAAAAGTCAAGGTTATTCTTCGGTGGTGATGCTTCATGAACTGCTTGTCCAAAGCATCAGAGCCGTGCATCAATCTTCAGAGCACGTATCTTGCTTGATTGAAGAAAATTCAATCTTCAAATAAATCACCGAAACGTCAAAGTTATTTTCAGTGATAGTGCTTCAGGAACCGCATAGTCAGTACATCCGAAACGTATCTAAGTCTTCAGAGTACGTTTCTTCCATTCACTGACGAAAATTCAGTCTTCAAAATTTCCTGAAAACATAGGGGTTGTTTTCAGTCATAAGGCTTCAGGAATTATTCTTCAATCATCAAGGATGCACATCAGCCTTCTAAACGCACGTCTTGTATTTTTCTGACGGGCGCTCGTTTTTTAAACAAATTGCTAAAAACATAAGGGTAGTTTTCAGCGATAAGTCTTCAGGAACTATTCTTCCGCATCAAAGACGCAATCCAGTCTTCTGAACGAGTATTCTTGGTTGAATAAACAAGCGTTCAGTTCTAGAACAAATCACTGACAACATAGGGTAGTTTTCAGCGATAAGTCTTCAGGAACTATTCTTCCGCGTCAAAGACGCAATCCAGTCTTCTGAACGAGTATTCTTGGTTGAATAAACAAGCGTTCAGTTCTAGAACAAATCACTGATAACATAGGGTAGTTTTCAGCGATAAGTCTTCAGGAACTATTCTTGGGGCTTCAAGGATGCGCATCAGTCTTCATACAGCATTTTGCGGCTCACAGAAAATTTCTTCTATTTTCTTAAAATTATTGAAAAAATAGGGTATTTTCAATAACTGTCTCCAGAATTTTACCTCATAGATCCAGCGGCAAATAGGGCACGTAGGACTTGTTCCCTGCAGTGCACGTCGATTTTTGGTTTATTTGTGAAATTAATTTCCCCAAAATTCGAAAAATTAATTCCACCACTGTTTCTTCCTGACGTCCTGGGGCGCTCCAGACTTCGAATTTCGGCTCGAACGGGTCAACGTTGTGTTGCACGTAGCCGAATTAATATGCAGGCACCCAGTTGTTTTTTCTGGATCTGCTGTTCCCGACGTCCTGGGGCTCTCCAGGCTCCAAAATTCGGCTCGATAGGACCATAAGATGTGCTGGACGTAGCGTGTTCACTGGCCCCGAGAAAAGAAGGGCGTAAACCTTCTGGCCATTGCCGCTGAACGCCCCTATCACACCACGAAACAAGGTTCTTGGATGCCTAGCTGCAGCACTGACGTAGGGTTGCAAATCGACTCTAACGATTCAACGATGTGTTGGCTGTACTCGAGTTATTTCCAGGTTCTGGGTTGCCTACTTCTGGATCACCACTCCTGGTGTCCAGGTCCCGAGGTTCAGCTCGACAGGATCGAAAAGGGGTGTCTTCATAAGGGTTGAAGTTGATGAATTGAATGAAACAGTAAGTTATTCAGTACACGGCACGATTCTAGGGCTCTCAACAATTTCTGAGACTTGATTCTATATAAGAATTACTTCTTATTTACTAAGACAAGTACAAGCGACTAGCTTTGGATGACTACAAATTCTATTTGGGCCCGGGGGGTGTATATACCCTCGGACCGTGCCATTATTGAGAGCCCCGCAAATTCTCGCCGAAAATAATTTTTATTTCTGTAAAAAACCCTTATCAACATTTGGTAAATAGGGTTACCGCACCCCTTCCACGGTGCTATCAATAGCTGGATTTCTTCGTACTGTAACACAGTAACGCCCCCTATCTCTGTATCTAATCCATATACCTAATTTCCAGGTATTGATAGCTTCCCTAGACTAATTCCATGAAATAAAGTAACAATTTCCTTTATTTCTCGGTTAAAACCTTAATAGCTTTTAACCTAGCCTAAGGATATCTATAGGTTGGGTTGACCTGCTGGTGCCAATAGCAGGCTGTCTGTTGACGTCTAGAAAAAGCTTATTTTCGGGAATCTTCTATGGGATATCATCCCTTATGTAATGAATCTATAAATTCCTAAGTCATTTCACCGACTTTAGGACTTCCTACTTAGGCTAACCAGACAATCACCGCCTATTATGGGGATTCTGGTAGCCGATAGACCACACTTTACATTTCTAGTGTTCATATAAGTCTATCTAGGCTATATGCACATAAGGTGCCTCGATATGTACAAATTCGATAGCTGGTCACTTTCTTTGCGCCCAGCTATCAGAGAAACTATTTATAAAACCCTAACAAGATTGGGACGACACGATGGTGCGTTTATCGGGCCATCGGGAGGTCCCCAAAAATTCCTTATTTTCGGAATTCCCAGGGGTGTATAGTCCCGGGGAATGCCAAAAACTGACTAAAAATTACATTTTCCAGAAACCTATTTTCTGGAATTGTACTTAAACTACTTGAGCGATTTTCGCTCCAAAGTGATGGCTTGGTAGTTAGTCTAGCAAGCCATCCGAAAGTACTTACACCACGAGTACATCTATTCCCTTCATGGAGTTATTCCACCTGAAGGGTCTACAAATTTCAACGTTTTACGTTGTTTACATTTTTTCACGACTGTTTATCTCGCTGACTATCCAAGCGATTCTTCCCATCTAGAAACCGCCTGGAAGCCCTTTTAGCAAGCTTTCCAATGGTAGTACTTTTACCAGTACACCTATATGTTTTCTAAGTACTTAGGGCACCTAAACCCGTAAGCATTTGCCGAAAACCAGATAAACAGCAGCTTTCTATTATATACCGACTTGATATCTCAAGTAAATGGGCTTTATATAAAAGACTACGCTAACTATGAGGTGTATATAGGTTTCCTGTCTCGGTCTAGGTCTCCCATATACCCTAAAATGACCTAAAACCATATATTTGGTGTTTGAGATATCAAGTCAATATTCATATTTACATAGCAGAAACTATGTGTTTTTCACATAGTTTCATCATTATGTACTGATTTCATGTCCAGTACATAGGATAAGCCCTTAAAAACATGATTTTAATTACTATAATTTTTCCAAAAAACTCCAAAACTATATATATCGGGTGGGGCCACCTCGCGGGCCATTCGGAACTAATCCGTCGTCGAGCAATGACGTATCGTACGACAGAAATTTATGTTTTTCGCTATGATAACTCTTATCAGTATGCTTTCTAATGCTTTTACTCTATTAAGGGTGAACTATTGAACCCTATAACATACTGACAAATACTAAAAACATTATACTACTATCTCAAAAAATGTAGGTAAAATTTTAGTATAAATATGAACGTGCCTCTAAAAATCATTTCAGTGTGAGAGCAATTTATGACACCTCCGTGTTTTTATACATGCGGGGGGTCAAAATCGAGGCATGGCGTGGGAAACGTGGGCCTGCCCAGTGTCATAGGTGCCAGCAGTTTCGACACAGCTCGCACCAATGTCACCGCCCAATCGCCTGTGTGAGATGCGGCGAAGGGCACATGGCAAGGGACTGCCCTCGCCCCAGAGAAGAGCCGGCCACCTGCGCAAATTGCGGGGGCCCACATCCGGCCAGTAACATAAAATGTCCGGCTTTCCAAAAGGAAATAGCTCACAGGCGACTGGGCACAGTCGCCATCTCATCCAAAACGTCACGCTACCCACAGAAAGCGGGACAGACAGAAACAATACAAACACAAATTACGCGAACACAGTCAGACGAAACGCAAGGCGCGACGTTGATGGCGGCTGCCAACGGGCCCACACAACGCGGAGATGCTGCCTCCTCCTCAGGGCGGAGGAAGAAGAAGAGGGGAGGTAAGGGCAGAAAGCCCCATCACCCCCCTGTGACCCAGGAAATGACCCACCAACCCACGGAAAAAAATCTATACACTCACAGTACAAAAGACATAAACGCGCAGGCAGTGAACAAAATCAACAATGTTGATAAGTTTACAAGCGCCGGCACTGTGAAACAACACTCCGAGCGCCATCTAGCGACTGAAGTTAAAACTAAAAGTTGCACCAGCCAATTAGATGTAACCAGGAAAAACAGATCGGCCAATCACGTGCCGGCACAAAATCAACAAGAAAACCAAACTGAGAGAAAGAAGAATTTCACTGCCTGCGCCATACAATTGCTGATGGACCTGATAAAGGCCATCAGACAGGGTCAAGACGTAGAGCAAGTGATCCTTGACGGCTTAGCGGCCCTACTTAACCTTTACCATCATGTATAATAAGCCGTTAAGGATCTTACATTGGAATGCTCGTAGCCTCAAGAGTAAGGTCACTCTCCTCCGCCACCTCCTCAAGGAACAGGACATCGACGTGGCGCTAATAAGCGAGACCTTCCTGGGACCTGGAGATAGGTGCAAGTTCCCGGGATATCTCGTTTACAGGAAGGACGAGCGGTCGGAAAGCAGCGGACACAGCTACCGTGGCCTGGCAGTCATTGTCAACCGAAGAGTCGTTCACCAGGAGCTCCCAATACCACCTCTGCAGACAGCATACGCGCTGGGCGTACAACTACACGCAGCCGGCGAGAACATAGAATTATACGCCTTTTACAAGCCGCCTACATACAAACTCAACATGTCGGAGTTTAGGAAAATCCTAACAAACACCGACAACCCGACAATCCTCGCCGGTGACTTCAATGCGAAGCACCCAGCGTGGAACAGTTACCAACAGAACAGCGAGGGAAGACGACTCTTCGCTGACGCAGAGGCCCACGGGTACACGGTGTCTGGACCTGAAACACCTACTAGATGGCCACCAACAACAGACTTGAACCACATGCCAGACGTGATAGACATCGTCGTACACCGTGGGTTGAAATGCCAGATCACACAGCAGGTACTGGAGGACGAGTTACAGTCCGACCATCACCCAGTACTTGTTGAACTATCGGACATACCGACCCGACTCAAGCCTCGAGCGCCACGTCGACAAATCGATTGGGACGCCTTCTCAGAAAAGATTAACCTTACCACGCCAACTCGGCCTATCACCACCGCCGCCGACGTCGACCTACTAGCCGATGAGTTCACTGCTTGCGTACAACAAGCAATGGAAACAGCAACGATAACGCAGCAGCAGGGGAGAGTGCAACAGCCGCCCCTGCCAGCGCATATTCGTCGGCTCATTACCGAAAAAAGGCGCCTACGCAAGCAGTGGCAACAAACCCGTTGCCCCACTATGAAACGGACTCTAAATAAACTCACGTAAAGGGTGAAGGCCGAGATGAGTGCTTATAGAGCCGCGAGCTGGGAGGAGCACATAGACACCATAGAAGGGGACTGGAACTCGGTACATAAGTTGTGCCGACAGCTTAAAAATACCCCAGCTCCGGTACGACCGCTTAGAAGCACTGACGGGGCGCTTAAGTACATAGCGGGAGACCGAGCGGAGGTCTTTGCCGAACACCTGGAGCGTCAGTTCCAACCGAATCCGACCACGCAACACGAACATGTCGCAGCAGTCGAGAATCACATAAGAGACTACTTCGCGGCGCCGATAGCTCCCGATGAAGATGCCATCCACTTCTCGCCTGGTGCAGTCAGACGCGCCCTCTTGAGAACGAAGCCCCGGAAGGCCCCAGGTGCCGACAACATCCCGAACACAGCGCTGCGCCACCTGCCCCACCGCATGGTCGCGGCAGCGGCGCGCCTGTTCACCGGGATAGTCCGCACGGGCTCCTTCCCGGCCTCGTGGAAAGAGGGGCGCGTCATCATGCTGCCCAAGCCCAACAAAAATGTCCTGAAGCCGGAGAGCTATCGGCCTATCACACTCTTGCCCACGATCTCCAAAGTATTCGAGTCTCTGCTGCTGCGGCACCTCGAACCTCACATCACGCCACGACCAGAACAGTTCGGATTTCGCGCGGACCACAGCACGACGCTCCAGCTGTCAAGGATACTGCACCTGCTGTCAACAACAATGAACAGGAAGGAGTACGCGTGTGCAGTATTCCTTGACATGGAAAAGGCCTTCGACCGCGTGTGGCACGAGGGACTTGTCCACAAGCTGGCACTATCCAGCGCGCCCCGTCGCGTGGTAAGAGTAATACAATCTTTTCTGACCAACAGGACCTTCAGAGTGGTGGTAGAAGGCGAGCTATCCGCCCCCCGCCCAATTAAGGCGGGAGTGCCGCAGGGAGCCATATCATCGCCTGCGTGTTACTCACGTTACACGGACGATATCCCCACAACACCAGAGGCGACGCTGGCGCTGTACGCTGACGATGCCGCGTATATCACTACGTCAATGAACGCCAAGCACGCAGCCAAGAAAATGCAGCGCGCCCTCGACCTCATCCCCGAGTGGCTAGCGAAGTGGCGGCTATCCGTTAACGTGGGTAAGACGCAGGCCCTTGTTACAGGACAGGTGACTCTACCACCACTGCTGAAACTACAAGGAGTCGACATCGAGTGGTCACCCCATGTTAAGTACCTGGGTGTGACCATCGATCGCCGGCTCACGATGGGGCTGCACGTCAGAAAGGTGGTGGCGCAGTGCAGGGTCGCTCGTAACCTCCTCTATCCGGTGCTCTCATCCCGCCTCCCCGCCCGTACCAAGCTGGGCATATACAAAACATACATACGCGCTATACTCACTTACGCTACCCCAGCTTGGTACGCTCTCACGTGTGAGAAAGCCAAGAAGGCACTAAGAGCGCAACAAAACCAAACCCTAAGACGCATACTCGACGCCCCACACATGGTGAGAAATGATGTCATCCTGCGCGACACCGGTATAGAGAGCCTGGACGAGTTTATTGAGCGACTCGCCACTACTATGTTCGCGCGGGCCGACGCTTCTGCCTGGCCCCATATCGCCGATATCGCGCCGTGGCACGCGCGCCCGCCCGACAACAAGCGCCTCCCCAGAAACCTCATACATGACGACGCAGCCCCATCCACCTCCCGGACTTGACGCCTGAGTAAGCAGCAACAGTCTACACGCTGCTTACTCACACAATAACACTGCTCACTCCACACGACACCCACGGCGTGAAGTTTGTACTAAGTTAACATAGACACATTTCACGTCGAAAAACAGACAATCATTACTATACATTCGCCAGTACACTTGCACCGAATAGCGTCGCGAGTACCTCGCACGCTATTGGTTCATGGGCGGTGTTACACACAACATTGCCGCTCCTACATACATTGGCGGCGCCACTAGGCGCTTACATCAACAAACTGCAGGTTCGTCCAAAGCCGGCACGTCTGCCGCTGGTCACCTTCGCTAGGCCTCCCAGAGTACGCTCTGGGTCTCACCCGGCGGAGGTGGACCGCCAGAGTGCTGTGAAGAAGCGACGTACCGTTCAGAAACGGGCGTCGCGGCGCGCCTGCAGTAACACAAACAACATAAACATAGCTAGCGCCGATCATTTTGACCACGCTAGCAATATGCTAGGTCCAACGGACACCACAACGATGGGTTCGTTGTAGCGAGCCTCGGTGATGCACCCGCGGGAAGGGGACTAAGTCTCGTGACCGCTCGCCTCGCCCCCTGACGGGGGCGAAGCGACTTCTAATGGAGGGAAATCATTTCAGTATTAGATGGCGCGCCGTGGTGAGCAGACATGTCTACACATACAAACTTTAACTCTTATGAACCATTTAGTATGGTTGATGACGCTTCGTCGCGAACACCCTTTAATCCTGTGGTGTATAGATATCAATAGATCGCGCTACAAGCCGATAACAGTATTGTAAAGTTGCCTCGTGCGCATACGCCGCTCGGTTATAAATACCGGTCCGAGTGGTGGGGGCTTATTTTAGTCTCCACAGGCTAGTCCGGTTAAGCAGTAACCAATCACTTTGATTGAAACTGCGAGACGTCACACATAAAAAAAAAAAAAATGGGACGATCAGTCGTTATCGGACTGTCGGCCTGTGCGGTGGTGCGTTGGCGAGTCGACTATTAATATTGATAAATGTGCATATTTTACAAACCCTATCTGGTAGGTAGTTTTAAAAAACGTTTTATGTAAATTTCGATTTGTTACTTTATCCCCAAGGAATTAGATTTTTCATACAAACAAATGTTGCCCCTTTTCACGCCCTTATAGGTTAAATTTCCGAAAATTCCTGCTTAGTGCTGCCCTAGAACCCTACGTCAAAAACAAAAACCTGTCTAGTAAGATTCTTAGCTTGGGGTTAGTTTCGAAAAACGTATAATGTCATACTCTAATGTTTATATGTTGGTACTTAAGTCAAGTTTATTAACCCAAGAAATATGATTCTTCAAAAAAACTGACACCCCGTAGGAATATCGTCTTTTAGGGGAAGATTCGAAAAACTAATAATGAGTACGTTTCTTGTTTACATAGGTTGGTATTTAGGTATGTCAAGATTCAAGTTTATTAACTAAAGTAATAAGATTCTTCAAAAAAAAATTAAGCATTCCCTAAATCGTCTTTTGGGGGTATATTCGCAAAAATATTAATAACAACCTTTTTTATTCATTTAGCATAGTATTTGTGCCAAGTTTCAAGTTTATTGACCCATGAAATCAGTTTCTTCCATACAAACTTTTAAGTACCTACTTAAAATTTTACTGATGATACAAATTCTACCTACCATAGAATCGACTTTAGGTACTGCAAAAATACATAGGTACCTATTACTTATGTAATCCATTTATACTTACGTTATTATCAACATATTTTTAACCAACTTAAAAAAAGGAGGAAGTTCTCAATTCGTCGGATATTTTTTTTATTATTTATGTTCCCTGATTACTCAAAGACGCCTGGACCGATTTGAAAAATAATTTTTTGTTTGAAACTGTTTATTTCCCAGATGGTCCCATGGTCATCAGGTCAGGATCTGATGATGGGATCCTGGAGAAATCGAGGGAACTCTTCAAATATTATAGGCATACATAATTTGATATTTTCATCAACAATGCAATCATATGCACTCAGAAAGTATCATTTTGTGAAGTGGAACTGATGAAGAAGATCACAGATGGCCACTGGAACTCCTTAATGCTAAGTATGTCATGGATATAAGATATCTCGAATAGTTAACCGACTGTGATAAAGCAAATACTTATAGATAAATAGAACTGATGAAATAATAAATAAATAAATGTATCCTAGTCGTGTTTGGGCTTATTGGAATCGTAATGAGATTTATTCTGGCAATTGATTTTCATGGTAATTGGAGGTACCTACCAAAACTAAAAAGAGATAAATAAAAACTTTTATACAAATAAATCAAACTGACTGCCAAAACAAAACACTACAAAGCGAAAAATAACTTTCTATTCTGAAGTCGGTGTCGAAAAACGGAACTGCCTGGGCTCGAACCCACGACCTAAACTTGTAAGTCGCGGCCGATACCACTGGGCCACCACTGCTCTCAATACTAATACCTATCATTCTTTAATAATATTCGTTTAACAACACAGAAGTTAGGTACTTACAACACATCACATCATCTGCCTATTAATGTTCCCACTGCTGGGACACAGGCCTCCTCTCTGTGAGAGGGAATGGGCCGTAATCCACCACGCGGGCCCAGTGCGGGTTGGTGGATGTCACATGTCTTCGAATTTTTAGTTCTAGGACATGCCGGTTTCCTCACGATGTTTTCCTTCACCGTTTTGAGAGCAGAAGTGATGAAATAATTTACACAAAGTAATGCGCCTACCTGGAATCGAACCCACGACCTACAACTTGTAAGTCGCGGCCGATACCACTGCTCTCAACAACTTACAATATAGAAACATAATTATTCAACTACCTACCTACAAAGGTATACAGGCCTCGGGCAACGATAGGTTATTTTTTCTTATTCTATAGTCTCTCCTTCTTCCTCTTCTTGACTATGCTGATGTCTGCTTTCTTGATGCGACTGAGGAACTCCTTGATAAGCTCGAACGTCTGCAGAATTTGTGCATCCGCTTCGTTTTTGGCCTTCGAAAGTACGACCATGTGTCTGATTTACGGAAGCGGTTGAAGTGGCTGCCTATTCGACAGCGCCGAGATATCCACAGTCTATCTTTACTCTTTTCTGTTCTTCACAATCCTAACTCTCCTTCATATCTTCGAGAGCGCTTTGAGTATCTTGTTCCGAGAGGAAAACCTTGCCGTTCCTCATCATCTCTTCTCCTTCGTTTTCTGCTCCACTCCTCAAGTTGTTACGGTGAATCATTTACTGTTCGTGCTGTTCACCTCTGGAATACTCTTCCACATTCTACACGGGATAGCGTTTCGTTGTAGGTTTTCAAGAGAAGAATAAGGGAACATTTCCTGTCAACATGACGCATAAATATGTATTTATAAATGTAAGATCTTACTGCCAGTTGCCCAGCTCTGTTAACGTAATCGAGGATTAATCGCCTGTTAATTCTACTTTCAGTTTCTCAAGTCCCAAATGTAACAAGCATTTAACAATTTGTCACAATAATCAAAAATCTCGAATTAACCACATGTTACAGTAGTTTTTGGTTTCTGAGAACCTTTTTCAATGTTAATTTCTTGTCAACGAGCCTAATATATAATTGTTGGCAATTGGTCGATTATTCGCAGATTAAAATTAATATTACCTATGATTTTAAAGGCTTACGATAAAAAAGATAATAAGGGTCGGTGAAAACTATGCTAAGGGTTGAGTTATATAAAATATGTTAATTTTGGAGCTTACAACCCGGACTTAAACAGACATTTTTTTCTAAGTTACCTATAGAATAAAAAATATGTATATAGGTCGCCTTCCATCTTAGTTATAGGTACTGTAGTTTACTTAACTCAAATATATTTAACTAGTGGATCTAACTGTGAAGTGTTTCTCTCCAACCAACTAACGGCGAACCAGTGTACGGACTTACGACCCGTACATTAAATGGTCCTTCGAACCTTTTTGTATCTTAGTGTGTTTGTGTCTCTTGTTACGGTAGCGAATCGGTAAAAAAATTGTGAGATAACTATAGAAATTGACCACTAACGTAGCACCTACCACAACAAAAAGTATAGTACAAAAAAATACAACCGATTTCCAATTAAAAACACTACAAAGTGAAAAATAACTTCAATTTTGTAAGTCTGTGTCAATAAACGAAAAAAACGAAGCCATAAACGCCAACTGCCGATATTTAAATTATTTTTCACTTTGTAGCACAGAGAATAGTATATTATGCAACTAGTGTTTTGCTTATCTCGTGTCTCCTGTGCGGGTCACAAATAAATATTTTTTCTTTCTTTCTTTCTTTTATCAGCATCACGATTGAATGTCTGAAGATTCTAGTTTAAGGTTTAATGTTTATTTTGACACTTGGAGTCTCGGTTATTAATTAAAAATTGTTTTTATTTAACACACATTTAGGAGGAACGATGTCCGCGCTGATCACAAGAAGACGACTGTCATTCGCGCGTTCAGCGTTAGCCAATCAAAACTCCTTATTTCATTGCAGTGTTGTTACAATGAAAGACAGCTTACGCCATCTAGCGAGAGATCCATCGATGATCTCTAACAGCCCTTCAGCTTATGAGCTCAATACACCACAAATATACCTAGTGACTCTAATGATTCCTGTCAATAAATGATGAATAGGCAAAATAGCAACGAGGCGAAATATTTAAACTTATAGATTATACGTGAATGGCGAATGTATTAAAAAAAAGGGCATTGACGCTTCACCATGCACCCCGCCTTGGAAAGTCGCGAGATCTTACAAAAGAAAGAAAAAAAAAGCATTTATATTCTATTCAGAAATAACTGGAAAGCTATGACTGATCAGAAAATCGAGGGCGTAAGTAGCCATTAACAATAAAATTGTAAATTAAATTATATTAAGTATGCGGATAAAAAATTAATTACGGAAATAAGTGGTAATATTCATGAATTATTTATAATTTATTGCGTCGGAATAGGCTACAGTTTGACGACAGGGCGTTTGAACCTACCCGATTTGGTCTTCACCATGGCGACACGAACGACATCGTCGGTACCTTTAAAAACTTCGGTAATGACCCCCAAAGGCCACGACAAAGGAGCTGAATCGTCCTGCCCTACGAGTACGACAGTCCCTATTTCTACCGGTTTACCTGGAGTAGCCCACTTTTGCCTAACTTGCAAATACTCTAAACGCCATTTTTTCCAAAAGGATTGGACCATACTGTCTAGTAATTCTTTTTGCTGCGCAAGACAGATGCGCTGATCGGAAAGATCGGCAGCAGGTAGGTATTGCAACAGGGTTGACATCAAAAAATGTAATCACCTCAGGATGTGGATCGGAATGTGGATCGGAAGATACAACATTCAACGGCTCGTCCGTTGAATGTTGTATCTTCCGTTAGTTCAGAATGCATTCAATATGCGTCAGAACAGTTTGCAATTCTTCATAAGTAAGAAGCTGACTTCCAATCACCCTGTACAGGTGCGTCTTCATACTCTTTATATTCGATTCCCACATTGATCCGAAATGGGGAGCTCGAGGCGGAATCATTTACCAATCAATGCGGCGGGTCGTCAACTCATCCGAGAGTGTCGACTTGAAGTTTGAGTTTACTAAAAAACTATAAAGCTCATCTAATTGGGCTTTAGCACCAACAAACGTGGTCGAATTATCAGAGTACAGACAGGATACAGGACCACGACGGGAGATAAAGCGCTTAAAAGCGTCTATAAATGCGGAGGAAGTTAATGAAGAGACCAGTTCAATATGCAAACTGTGTGTAATTAGGCATACAAACAGGCAAATATACGCTTTCTGAGCGTGCTGACCTCTACGACGTGTAAGAGTTATGCGTATAGGCCCAGCATAATCGAGACCCGTGTGCACAAAGGCTTTCGCTTCTGACACACGATACGCAGGTAGATCTGCCATCATTGGATAAGGATGCGTTGGATTTACCTTGAAGCAAGTATTACACTTCCTGCACTGAGATCTGATGACAGTTCTGGCATCTAAAATCCACAAACGCTGTCGCAGAATCGACATAAGCAATCCTGGACCAGTATGACAATTCATGACATGGTAATGTCGTATGATAAGATTAACGATATGATCCCGTTTTGGAAGGAGGACTGGGTGATTGGCATCAAATGGAAGATCGGATTTAGAAAGTCTTCCGCCGACCCGTAAGATATCCTCGGCATCTAAGAAGACAGCCAAGCGTTGAAGTTTCATGGATGGTAACTTCTTATTCTTGATGCATTTGATGTCATCTGCAAAATGAACTGATTGGACGGTGCGGACCATAGATCGTTCAGCGGCGGCCAAAGCTTGAACCGAAAGTGGTTTGATATTATCCTTTGGCCTTAAAAAATTCAGGATATATGAGATGATACGCAGCAATTTTTTCCAAGAAGAAATGCGTTGCGCCATCTCACATAATAGCGGTAGTTCTAATTGCGAAGTCACAGTTAACACATTTGTTTTGTGCTCTGGAAGCTCACTACAGTCAGTGGGCGAAAATGGCTTAATAGGCCATTCCTCAGGAGCAGCGTGCATCCAGGAGGGACCGTTCCACCAGAGGTTATTCGAGACAAACTGCGACGGGAGCATTCCCCTAGAAAGACAATCACTGGGATTCTCTACTCCAGCTACGTGGTAGAAGTGTTTTGCGGCCAAATTTTCCTGACACTGAGCGACGCGGTTACTTACAAAAATCGACCAACGATGTGGGGAGGAATGTATCCACGATAAGGCTATTGTCGAATCTGAGAACGCGTATATTCCTGCAATGGGAACGCGTGAAGCATAAGTATCGTGGACAATTTTCACTAATTTTGACATAAGCACGGCAGCACATAGCTCAAGACGTGCGAGAGTCGTGACTTTAGTTGGTGATACCTTTGACTTAGCGCAAAGTGAGCGGACCCTGATGCCAGAAGGGTAGGTACAGTGTAAGAAGATCACACAACCCATTCCATTCAAACTAGCATCACAAAAAGCGACAAGATTCACAATGCAGTCAACATTGATACCTACATGGCGTGGAATCCGTAAGGTATCCAGCAAGGGAAATTCTTGTACGAGGGCAGAGAAGCGGATTACAATATGTTCGGGAGCGGGATCGTCCCAGCCACTGTTGCACAACCATAACTCTTTAATGAGCAATTTGGCATAGAGGATGACAGGAGCGACCAAACCGAGTACGTCGAACAAACGTGCAACTATTGAGAGTATGCTCCGCTTTGTGCATTTGTCAGTTATCTGAGCGGTGGTGAAGAAGAAATTATCCTCAGAAGGTTCCCAGGAAAGACCTAAGACCTTCGAGGACACATTGCCTTCGTCAAAATCGAGGGATTTGCGGTGCGAGTCAGGAAGACTGGCTAAAAGAGCTGGTGAATTACTGGACCATTTCACTAGATCTAAATCACCCGATCTGAACATATTTATTAGGTTTTGTGACAGCTGCATAGCGGTTTGTTCATTATGAGCAGAATACACCAGATCGTCCATATAAAGACTGGTTTCTGCGTTTGCCGCAGCGTCAGGATAAAGTGGACTCATGTCGTAAGCCAGCTGTCGCACAGTGCGCATAGCTAGATAAGGGCTAGACTTGAGGCCAAATGGTAGGCGGTTGAAAATAAAAGTTTGCACTGGTTCGTTCTCGTTCAAACGAAACAAGATGCGTGGGTATCTGGTCAACGTGTACACCAATGCGTAAATACATTTGTTTAATGTCAGCGTTCATCGCGACAGGAAACAAGCGGAATTGCAACAGCAATAAAAACAGATCAGCTTGCAAATTAGGACCTATATGTAATACGTCGTTCAATGACAAGCCCGTATGAGTTTTCGAACTAGCATCTACCACTATGCGCGGTATCGGCTTATCAGGACGCACAACAGCGTGGTGAGGTATATAATAACCTCCGTCAGAAATTTCAGATTCATCGATCGGGCTAAGGTAACCATTGTCGATATATTCTCGAATAACCTGCAGCCTAATTGCGTAAGTGAATTCGGCAAAGCAAACAAGTCGATTCTTTCCCAAAAACGACTTTTCGTATTGCATATTACACTCTGAAACGGAAAGGTTATGCTCCTTTCGATTACTAATATTTTGACGTAGAATTGATTGTAAAGAATTAACTTAAGATAAAACTTCACTATTAGTATTATGTAATGCAAATGTCAAGTATATTTGACAAGCGTAAAACCCTTTCGTCGCTGTCATTGATATGTCCAATATTTTTTGGCGCCTAGGATTTTTCGTTGCACAATACCGAAAAAGTTGAAAGAAATGATTCTGATTCTTTGAAAGAATCGACTCGTTTCCTTTGCGGAATTCACTTACGCAATTAGGCTGCTGGTTGTAGTTGTCCCTCAAATCAGGTGACTGACGAAATTTCCTTTCCAGTGCCGTAAATCGGCGAAAAGCAACAGCGTGTGAATTGCCAAGTTCAGACGGATCCTTGCTGAATGGCAGCGATACCGTATAACGACCGGCATCATCACGTGTCACTGATGTAGTGAAAATATTTTCGCATTCCGTCTCTTCGGGTGATAACAAACGCCTTGTAGGTATTTCTTCCAGTTCCCAAAACTTCTGAACTATGTCGTTCACCGCGAGCGCGGTGAAAGAAGCGGTAGGTATAGAATGATCACGCGAATAATCTCCCATCAGAATGTAACCAAAAGTGGTTAAAAGTGCAGGTGGGATTCGCGGACCGAAGTCAACCCTATTCCCCAGATAAATGTACGGGAAGAGTTGGGCACCTAATACTGCCTGAATGTCACCTGGAACATTCCAACTAAAATCTGCGAGCGGAAGGTCATGGTAATTTACGTTCCGATTCCATTCGATAAATTGCGACGGCAATTGATCCGTGATACATTACACAACTAAAGCGTGAATGTTGTATTTTTGTTGCGGGTATATGCGGGATTCAATATCTAAATATACATATCCAATGATTGGACGCGAAGTTGACCCAACACCTTTGACAAAAGAATTGCTCATATAGGAATTATCGGCAAATTCAAAACGCGACAACATTCAGTCGTCACCAGATTGTTCATACTTCCGTTATCAATTAAACATCTGATGATAGTCTTCGGACCTGTACTACCTTTCGGTTAGTTAGTGGCCAACCTAGTGTTAGTTTTCAAACCATCTAGATACCTCTAACAGACCTCATCTACTTTTATAAAATATGTAAACGTGTTTGTACAAACCAACTTACAGAAATAATATCATTTATCATTGAACTATCTGCAGGCCATACAAATATTTGTTCCGTGCGGAACTCGAATCGAACTCGCGACACGCAGCGCAGCAGCCGATCGCTCAACCACTACGCCAATCGTGTCGTCAATTTCAAATACATGACGCTGCGGTATTTTTTTATTAGTACTTCAAATACTTGTGGCTTCAAAATACATTTAGCGATTTTATTAATAGATGCGTTCTGCAGAAAATAGCTTTCATAAGCAAAATGGCGACCGCTTACGTCAAATTGTCAAGTACCTTGTAAATTGTCATTTTCATTTCAAACGGTTATTTTCACCGAACTTCTGTGTATTGATTAAGTTTATTAGTACGAATGTCACGATGAATGACCGACTGTATTTTGTTATTTGTATTTTAAATAAAAATAGTTAAAATACTGTATTTTACATTTTAAATACACCACTTAAAAATATTTTGTATTTCGTATTTTATATACATGCGAGATATTATTTTGTAATTTGTATTTTAATTAAAGCAAAGCATGGTTTTTGCCCAGCAATCGTGTTTCTTATGGTGTTCACCAAGTATCGATATCGATATTGAACGTGGACTTTTTATCAACACTTTTTTAACTAACACATGGACAAATTCCCTCACACATAGATTTTATATTTTTGGTTTCGTTTTCCATCTGACTCTGTGTATCTTGTACATACTATATCTATGACTTGAACTCAAGTCGCAACTCTAAAAAGAATGAGGTCACTGTCAACTGTCAAGTACAGGGTAGTACACGAGTCGATTATTGAATCGATTAATATTTAAAGTAATCGATTCCTAAATCTGATTATAAATAACTTTTAAAAGCGTGCGAGTGTTGCCTTGTAGGTGAAAGGACTACCTGTTTATTTATATCTTCAAATGAAACCACTAATATTATATCGATCGAACTTCACTTAAGAAGTTCGTTTGATCATACATAAAAGTTGATTCTACCGTACATTCGGAAATTAGCTTGTTATGGAGAAGAATGCACAAGAAACTCCATACTTACTCTTTTAAAAAAAAATGTTTTTTACAATATTTAGTTACCTAAGTATGTACATACATTAATAAATTCATACATGTGAGGACAATGCACCCAGAATAGCCCTACACCTACAAGTACCTAGTACCTACAAGTTACTATTGTTACTCACTTTTTAGAGTTTATGTTTTTTTTTTAAATTATTTTAAAACAAAAACATCGTTATTTTTTTACTTTAACTCTATGCTTCGAAAGTACTCCTTAAGGCAAGTCGTTCTGCCGCGGGAAAACAACCACTTAAATTTCACGGTGTATATACACACACATATACATACATACATATACATATATGTCGCATCAAGGCTGGCCGATAGATTCAAACCATCGGGAAGTCGGGAAATATTCCCTTAGGTTAAGACATCGTGTGTGGGCAGGTCGGTGGGTGAATCGTGAAAATGAAATCACACAAATTATTCGATACACTGAGTATATTCAAATAGACACAAGTTACACTCCTGCTTACTAATATTACGGATCGACACTGATTCTACGACGTCTTAGCACTACGGCTGCCAGTACTCAACTGCTCTATTTCCTCCACGCAAGTGCTTATAAAAGCGCGCCAATGCGTATTTGCTCTTTATTGCCGCTAGGGGCGTGCTTGTGATTTGTTTTGACGTCCGTACTATTGACTAAATCCGACACGGCCATCCTGCGAGACAGGCGTCCTCGTCTGTTCCTAATTGTCAGGTTTTTTAACAGTGTATCGAATCATGTGGAAATCCTCAATGGATGTCCTCAGCCCTTGGGGAAAGCTGAGGGGTCTGTCAGACTCCCACTGACTAAAACTACATGGTATTCTCTAGGCCGTAATTCCTCTTGAGAGGCGAACGTGGAACACACACGTCGCCTTCTCGGGCCTCTCTCAGGTGACAGATCCTCAAATCTATCACCCGCAGGCATCATCTTCTTGTCCTTGCTCCATGCCATCTCATGGTCACCTCGTGTTACACCACACGTCGTCTTAGTCCACTTCATCCTGTTGTTTTGAAAAATACAAAATTTTCAAACAGTATTTGCTCGTCCAATCCTGACTCATATTCTAGAGTGAGGAAACATTTTGAGACAATCAAACAAGATCATTCAAATCGCTCTGTTCACTATTGCAAGGAACGAGTAATTCTATTTCCAATTTAAAGAAAATAGCAACCTCATCGATTTGGTACCTAAAAGCACCCAATCTTCGTGATTACAAAGTCCAAGTACCACTGATAGTCATTACTCTCACATTAAATCAAACAAAAGAAACAATACACCAGGTTTCTAATTCAGGATCTTTAGCCATCACATAGCTCTACTAGCTATCTCATAGCTCTCTTAGCTATCTTAATTGCTCTACTCGCACATCTCCACGATGTCGAGTCAACTCAACTCTTTGAACTCAGAACCTGTTCACAGAGATCCTATGTTACGTCAATTCATTATCTAATTCATCAACTATTTCAATTGGTACTTGAAATTTATGTGTCTTACTAACACGATCTACGCATAGTAATCAAAATTATAAAACCAAAATTATTTTAATTTTCGTAATGAGGGCTTGACGATTCGAACGTCATCAACATTAACATGGTCTCTCCACACGCGTGACTGCGAGTTTACTTTCCTTTAACCTCATAACTCAATAGGAACTTTCTGTAAGGTTCCTAACACAAACATGACTTTTCACACCAGACAGTGTCACACAAACTTATAGGTGCCATACAGGCCTACCGTTGCCACACAGGCCAACAGTTGCCACACAGGCCAACAGTTGCCACACAGGCTCATAGTTTCCACTCAGGCTCTCAGTTGCCACACAACGCTCGGCTACTCCTGACCAAACTAGATTGTTGGTTTCGTGAAAATAGGGAAATTTGAGAACTCTACTCCTGGGCCATGTACCACTAGTCGCTTCAAACAAACTTTAAAACTCTACTGCAGCAACAACTGCCAAGCTTACAGAAACCCTCGAGTAAAACCTCCAACGCCACGGCTCTCTAGCCGACCAGCAATTATATTGCTCTCACAACGGTCTCTCGGTCTCTCTCTAGACCCCAACCTCCGCCAGAATCCACTGGTACGGTTAAACGTAATGCTTTCGATAGACTGAATTACTCGACACCTTAAGCTTGCTCATTATCATCAAAATCCTTTTGACATCAACATCGACTGGTACATGACCCGCTGGCATCTGCCCTTACCTACAGTGTGCATACTTGTAGGTTCCAAACGTACCTATTTAAAGCTTTCGGTGTATAACGATCACCATCCTGTCGTAATCACCTATCGCGGACTTAATACAGGGCCTATTTAGTTTTCGTATTAGAGTGTCCCACACAACACTATTCATTAGAAAAAGGTCCGACGATCAACAAGTTCAACAAATAAACAAAGTAATTGTAACAATGCTGTTACGGTTTGTTATAATTCATAGGCAATGCATACTCAACTCATGAAACTTTCATTGTGATTTGTGCACCAACACAAACCAGAATCGTATCTACCAACGATTCTTTACATATCTGCCGCCACATATGCTACAACACATGAGGGGCTCTGTGCACCAACACAGACAAGAATCGCACCAACGATTCTCAAAAATCTAGCGCAATATGTGCTACAACACATGAAGCGCTCTGTGCACCAACACAGACAGAAATCGTATAAACGATTCTCAAAAATCTAGCGCAAATGTGCTACAACACATGAGCGCTCTGTGCACCAACACAGACAGGAATCGCACCAACGATTCTCAGAAATCTAGCGAATATGTGCTACAACACATGAATCGCTCTGTGCACCAACACAGACAGAAATCGCACCAACGATTCCTGGTAGACCCATCGCCACATGTTACTCATGAGGTGCGGTCTAAAGTTTCGAGTATGAGTGTACAAGCCATGTTTAATTACCACTGTCATCAACTATGACGTCTAATTCTCAAGGAACTTGGTGATCGAGGATCCTTCTTACTAGATTCGCTCACTAACTCAGTCTTACATGATAAGGAAAACGATCGCGAGATCTACTCTGCTATCATAATATTACTTTCAAAGTAAGCAAGTGAATTCAGATCTAAAGACGGTGGTTGTAAATCGTTACGCAACATAAGATCTGTTCCGAATACACGCAAATGACCAGTACCGTTACTAACTCGATACAATTGCCTTCGCCCAACGACTTTACTAACTCGCTTTGTCACTGAAGATGACTCAACTAGTCATCTTCAGTCACTTTGGATAGATCATCTTCTTCAACATCTGCCTAGCCTTTTCCCAACTATATTGGGGTCGGCTTCCAGTCTTACCGGATTCCGCTCAGTGCCAGTGTTTTACATGGAGCGACTGCCTATCTGACCTCCACAACCCAGTAACTGGGTAACACGGTACCCCTTGGCAAGACTGGTGTCAGATCCCAAGCTTCTGACCACCCGTAACGACTGTCAAAGATCTTCAAATGACAGCCGGGACCAACGGCTTAACGTGCTTTCCGAGGCACGGAGGAAACTCAGTATGTTGAAATGGTCACCCATCCACGGACCGACCTCGTCAAGCGCTGCTTAACCTTGATGATCGACCCGTGCGGCTGTTATTATTTAGCCACGAGCTCATCTTCTTATGGCATATTAAATCCTAAAGTTCGTACTGAACCAAATGATGAAACTACCGCCAATAGCAAACTCATTAACTACTTGCTTACAAGTGTGTCTTAATTACCTAGTGATAGTGCCAGATGTAACCACGACCAACTCAGTGGTCAAACATGAACACTCTTCAATTTTGAAATAGCATCTCTTCACTAGAGAACATTCGACCTCACTATCGAAATAAAATGGAAGCGACTCACCGAGTATTCCATTCCAAACTTGCGCGTGTTCGTAACGTTCGGCTACCAACTGCGAACTGCTAGCCTGCCGTCGTCTCAACCTCTCAGATGTTGACACGTCAACCTTCGCATTCAGCATTGGAACCGCTAGCCTGCAGCAGAGGCTCCATTGTGACGCAATATGGTATCTGAAACATGAAAAACACTACGAGAGTAAATGTTCACACAGTTATCTTAACTATACACAGCTTTGATGGAAATTAACCGGTGCAGCGGTTTTATAAACTAAACCGGCACAGCAAAATGGGTTGTTGCGGACATGAACCACACAGACCACACTGTACAGAACCCAAGTGTCCAGGTAGGTATATGGGCTTTAGAGAATCCAATGAATGCCATAGCGTCAGTGGAATTTTAAGTCGCAATTAACGAGGCCTGGTAGGGTTTATCACCTTTTAGATGGTTTGGCCCTCCGACCACAAAAGAAGAATACTATGCTTCTCCTCAAACTTAGTTAATTCTCGCTACATAAAACTATCACACTACAAAACTAATCAAAATAATTCATTTGGAATTATGACATTTTTCAGACTGAAGTATAAGGTAGGTACGTCACTGTCATCGTTCTAACTTCCAATAACAGTCAGCCAAGGCCAGTCAAGGGCCATTTATTGCCAGTGTTAGTAGAATAATAACTCTTCAACAACACCAAAACTTGACCATCGATTGTAACTAAAGTGAAATTATAAACCGACAGGGGCCACCCCATCGATCCACTGACCGCCATACCGTACACAAGACCAGAATTTTTAATAGTCAACACTCTTGGCCATAGTCATAACAAAATGAAAACGACTCACCAGATTGGCATAAACGGATCTTTCCACACGTCCACAAGCTCTGCCTTGACCTGTCCAGCTCCTTGGTTGTTGCTAACCTCCTTGCTGCTCCGCTCCAAACTGGTTTTCATTATTCAATACCGAGGGTAGTCGCAACTGACACCACGATTTTTTTTTGCAAGAATGTAACCGACATTTTCACTAGCTTTGTTTTTACGTGTGATATCATTAGCACGATCGAATCCCAATTCTGATGTCGCATCAAGGCTGGCCGATAGATTCAAACCATCGGGAAGTCGGGAAATATTCCCTTAGGTTAAGACATCGTGTGTGGGCAGGTCGGTGGGTGAATCGTGAAAATGAAATCACACAAATTATTCGATACACTGAGTATATTCAAATAGACACAAGTTACACTCCTGCTTACTAATATTACGGATCGACACTGATTCTACGACGTCTTAGCACTACGGCTGCCAGTACTCAACTGCTCTATTTCCTCCACGCAAGTGCTTATAAAAGCGCGCCAATGCGTATTTGCTCTTTATTGCCGCTAGGGGCGTGCTTGTGATTTGTTTTGACGTCCGTACTATTGACTAAATCCGACATATATATGTATATATACTCTCTCGACTTCGTAAACACAACAGCGTATAGGTTAGAACACGCACGAAACACGCGCACGCCGCACGGCTTACAACTATAGCAAAAAGTGTCGTTACAACTTTTCGTTAGATTTTTTCTGTCTAGCCCCCTTTCGCAACGCGCGATAAGTAACTTCGTTCTAAAAAAAAATACTCAATGTCTGCAGCCCTTCCCCATAGTAAGACATTATACTATGAAAATAACTAAAATATACCAGTCTCGCGGCATCCACATCCGTTAACCAACGAATCTTTCCAACAGCATAAGCCGCCGAACTCAGCCGCCCCGCAAGGGACACCAACTGAGGACCCCATTGCAAACTTGAGTCCAGCGTGATCCCCAGGAAAACCATTTTATCGACGAATTCTAGCTTCTTCTTGTTTAACATAATGTCACAATCAGTACTTTTGACATTCGGCAATGAAAATTTTACGCACTTGGTTTTTTTACCATTTAAAACTAAATTATTGGCAGTAAACCAATCCTGAACCGGCCGTAGCGCGTTATTTACGTCGTCAACCTGACAAGTACGTCTATTCATTTTAAAAATTAAAGATGTGTCATCAGCAAATAACACCATGTTTAGTTTGTTTTCCAATAAACGGGGTAAATCGTTTATGTATACTAAAAATAAGAAAGGACCTAAAATTGAGCCCTGGGGTACCCCCATTTTCACGTTTAACCCGGACGAATTCACACCGTTTATTTGAAATAATTGCTGTCTATCATTCAAATAAGATTTAACCAAACTTAACGCTGATTGACCTAGCCCGTAATGCTCAAGTTTCAGAAGTAATGTTTCATGATTAACGCAATCAAACGCCTTCGACAGGTCGCAGAAGATACCTATGGCATCCTGTGACTCTTCCCACGCATCAAAGATGTGTTTTAACAGGGTGACAACAGCGTCAGTTATACAACGTCCTCTGGTGAAACCATACTGTTTATCATGCAAGATGTTATTCGAATTAAAATGAATGAGCATTTGATTTAGCATTATCTTCTCAAAAACCTTGCTGAAAATTAGCAACACGGCTGGTCTATAGTTATTTGTGTCTTTACTGTCCCCGGATTTAAAAAGTGGTATAACCTTACTATATTTCATTAGATCCGCAGCCGAATTGCGTAAGTATATTATCCAAAGCAAAAGAATCGATTCCTTCCCAAAAACGACTTTTCGTATCAATATGCAATACATAAAGTCGGTTTTGGGAAAGAATCGATTCTTTTGCTTTGGATAGTATACTTACGCAATTCGGCTGCCGGAAATACTCCTTGGCGGATCCACAAATTGAAAATCAAAGCCAAGTACGGCGCTATAGTCTGAATAATGGAGGTACAAGCTTTGATGGACATTCCCCACAGATCTTCAGTCGGCTTGATTTTGATTTGCTTAAAAGCTTTTATTACTGTTATGGGGTTTATATGTGAAAAGTTAAATACATTCGGGCAGGCTGAAACGTTCGCGTATAATATTCCGAAAGCAAGCGAGGGCGAAGAATTTAAGGTTTCAGTAGTTTTAATTGGGATGTTGGTAAAGAAATTTACAAATTCTTGCGTAACTTTTTTGTTATCTCTAATAAGTCCGTGTGTGGTCTCAAGCGTGTAATCAGTATTATTTATTTTATTCCTATTCGTTTCATTGTTTATAATTTTCCAAACCGTCTTGATTTTATTTTCTGCAAATTTAACCTTATTGCTAATTTACAAGGCCTTAGCTGCCTTGCAAGTATTTTTATAAATTCTTGAGTAAGTAGCAACATACTTATTAAACGTTTCAGTGTTAATACAAGGCTTAAGGCCATATAGCTCGTAAAGTCTATCCCTACTTTTTCTAAGTCCTGTAGTCGCCCAGTCATTGAATAAAAACATAGGCCATATAGTTTTAGTTTTCTTCTTAAAAGTGTTATTGAACTCTTTTTGAACCACTGAGAAAACTTCATCTTACAAAATATTACCAGCATTCACTGTAACTTAACTTACTGATAAAAGTGCTTTTAAATTTATTTAATTTACCGGATGTTATTGTTCTGGATTGAATCTGCACTTGTTTGATTAGTATGTTGGACTCAAATGTTACCAGTAGGCCACTATGATCCGAAGGCAGACAATTCATAATGGCTTTGTCTAAGTAGTCGCAGCAACAAAAAACATTATCAATACATGTAGCAGTGGTCACAGTTGTTCGTGTTGGTTCCATAAACACATGTGACAAATTAAATGATTTGAAGAGATTTCATAATCTACTGCTATCTGAATTATTTTCTAAAATATTTATATTAAAGTCACCACAGATTATGACTAGTTTATTACCATTTGCAAGTTTTGCCAAAACATCCTCCACCGCTGATTCAAATATAGAGTAGTTTCCATAATTGGGGGCTCTGTAAACGCACACTATAACATGCTTATCCAGCTCAACGCAGGACAGTTCAACCATTTTCAGAATTATTCCGATATGTCACCCTGTTTGGAGAAAAATATTGATCTGTCCCCCTGTTAGTTAGTATTAGTTCTGTTCCCAACAAATTTATACCACTTCATACTTATAACCTCCTAATACCTACATAATTGTCAAATGCAGTTTGTAGCTAGTGTAATTGCTCAAAGAAGAAAGGACCTAATTGCACAAATTCCCCATACAAAAACTGTATTCGCTGGGAGACAATACAATAAGCGATCAGCAATAATATATAACAAAATTAACAGGAAAATATATATATACCCAAAAAAATACTACGATTGTAAAAAAACTTTAATAAATTGGATAAAATCACTAACCTATGATGACACGGAGGCACTTTTGGAACACATTAGGTAAATCCTAAATAAGCAGCAAGAATAATCACACACTACACTACCCACACCTATATCTCTAAACATCAAATGCACAACACGGACACATATCACACATCAGACGCATATAAGTAAGTAAAATAATACAACAGAAAAAAAAACTATAACACACGCTCTTACGACATTCATCACTAATTCAGTATCATCACTCTGACACACACGCAACATAACACTACTATCCTTAATACACAACACATTACCTTACTTAACATTGAGCACACACTTGCAAGCAGGATTTGCATTAGATGGTAACTTAATTATATAGTAAATTCTGTAATGTTTATCATATTTCTGTATCTATTGTCTTTTGTAAATACCTAGTTTTCTAAATTTGTATTGCTTTGCTATGGAAGAGCGGAGCTTCCCAACACAGGCATTACTTGCTTAAAGGGAAGCTCCAAACACAAAACGTTTCTTTTTGTAAACTTATGTAACAATAAACTATTTTGTATTTTTGTATTTGTATTTTGTAATTAAATTACGTTTGGTCACTTGTTTGGGAACAGAACTAATAAAACTAACAGTGTGACAGATCGGCATAATTCCATTTTCATATCTTTGTGGACAGAGATTCTTAGCTTTTTAAAAAGGTTTAAAGAGTTTTCCGGTACGTGCAGACAAGGATTCGATGTGGGTCTTCCAGCTGAGTAAAGGCCGATATACTTGACAGACGAGACTCGTCACAGTCCGACATGAGCAGATAATTGTTTCAGCACGCTCGTCACAAACATGGGCTTTAATTTGTACTAGGAGGGATCAAAAAGTAGTGAGAACGACATACTCCTTGGTAAGAAAAAAAAATACTGGCAGGCATAGCTCAGATACATATTTGTAATATTAATAAAGAAAAAAATCTTCAATTCTCTTTTGTTTTTTCTGAATGTAGTCATTTGTTTGCTTCGTGTCGGAACGTGTTCTCGAAAATGGAGAAAAACGAAGTGCGAGCCGTTATTAAATACCTCTGTTTAAAAAAGTTAACGACGCAAGAGATTCATTGCGATTTGGAGGCAACATTAGGAAAGTCTGCTCCGCCGTATTCCACTGTCGCAAGGTGGGCTTCTCAATTTCGAGTAGGGAGAACGAGCACGGAAGACGAATATCGTTGCGGCCGTCCATCGACGTCAGTCACCCAAGAAAATGTTGAAAAAGTCGAGAAAATTGTACTGAGCGATCGAAGAGTTACCATCCGATACTTAATTCAAAAAACGGGCATTTCATGGAAGTATTCAATCCATATTGAAACAATCTTTGAATATGAGAAAAGTCTCCGTAAGATGGGTGCCGAGAATGTTAACCGACAGTCAGAAACAAAATCGACTTGACATTTCGAAGATATTGTTGGACAAGTTTCAAGAAGATTCTGAAAACTTTTTGTCTCGTTTCGTAACAATGGACGAAACATGGGTAAATGATTTGATCCCGAGACAAAACATCAATCTTCGCAATGGAAACGGCCATCATCACCGACCCCGAAGAAGTTTCGTGTCGTGGCATCGGCTGGCAAGGTTATGGCCTCAATATTTTGGGACTCAGAAGGGATATTGTTGACTGATTACCTGGAGCGTGGAACCACTTTTACAGGCCAATATTATGCAGCTTTAATTCCCATGTTGAGGATTGCCATCAAAGAGAAAAGGAGAGGGAAAATTAGAAGGGGCGTGCTGTTTCATCACGACAACGCACCCGTGCACAGGTCGGCAGTTGCGATGGCTGCTATTCAGCAAGCTGGCTTCGAATTGGTTGACCACCCCCCTTATTCACCAGATCTGGCGGCTAGCGATTTTTATCTGTTCCCGAAATTGAAAAAATACTTAAGGGGAAACAGGTACGAAGACAATAACGAGGTGATGGATGCCGTGGAGAGCTTTTTGCAGGACCAAGACAAAACGTTTTTTGTGAAAGGGATTGAAGCATTGGAAAAGCGCTGGACTCTGTGTATAGAGGGACTCGGAAACTATGTAGAAAAATAAATTATTAAGTTATCAAAAGTCATTATATTAAACGCGTAGGCGCTGTGCCATACGGTCAACTTTCGTTACTCACATCTACTGCGTTTGACCATAATTCCAGCGTATCTCAAACATTTGCGAACTGTGTATACATAACCGAATTAGTCATGAACACATACAAGTGCGGCGCTTGCGAGGAACCTCTATCCGATGGTGCTCATTGCACAATATGTAATCACGAACTTCACTTCCACTGTGCTGGAATAACAGAAGCCGGATACCGGAAGCTGGGTGAAAGAAAACTGACGTGGCGTTGCAGCAATTGTAAAATAGCTGCCGCTACTCCGCCTCCAGTGTCAGCTGCCACTACTCAACCCCCAGTGTCACCAAGGCTGGAATCGGAGTCGGTTATACTTAGTGAGATAAGAGCACTCGCTGAGAAACTTGCTCCTCTAAAATTTTTAAAGGAAGAGATAACTGCGCTTCGTACGGAGTTTGCTGGTATAAAGTCGTCATTAAGTGAAACAAATAAGGAATTGAAGGGGTTCAATGAGAAAATTAAAGATATAGAAACGCGCCTTGTACACGTCGAGAAGGTCCATGAACAGGTGGGCATCCTTCATGACCGCTTGGATAAGCTAGAGGAGGATAATAATGCTAAAGAGCAATGGACTCGATTGAACAACATCGAAATAAAAGGTATACCCCAGAACAATCACGAGAACCTGTTTGAAATCATCAGCAAAATTGGCACTAAAATTGATTATCCCGTGTCTAAGGCCCAGATAGATATTATAACTAGGGTACCAACCCGTGAGAAGGATCACACAAAGCCAATCATAATGAGTTTCTGCAACCGTTACGTGAAGGAAGACTTTATTGCCGCTGCGAGACTACTTTTCAAGACTGCTCCTTTAACTACTGGGCAAATGAACCTTTCTGGAAACCAACGGATTTACGTCAACGATCATCTGATATTACAAAACAAGGCATTGCTGTCCAAAGCTAAAAAGGCGGCCGCAGAAACGGATTTTCGCTACGTCTGGGTCAAACACTCCAAAATACAGGCGAGGAAGGCCGATACGTTTCCTATAATAGTGCTAAAATCCGAAAAAGATCTCATAAAAATAAAATAAAACTATTTCTGTACCAATTTAAAACTAAAAATATGAACAAAATGTCAAAGTCTGGTCGTGCAACTTCAAACATAAGAAATAAGTTTGAGAACCATGCGCATGGTTCTCAAACTTATTTCTGCTGTGAGTGCTGCCAGCGTATTCCGCCAATTATTGTGTCGCTCACTGTGTAAAATAATGTTTGAATGTCATAATCAAGTTGTGTGTTGTCGTTGTGCCAAATTAGTCCTTATTGTCGCTACAGTGCAATCTTAATTACTTACCATACCCAGTTGTGACTTACTGGACCCGTGTCGTTTCTTTTGTTCCTTTGTTTGCGAGTGTTTCAAAGTGCCTTGTCTTAATTCACTGTGCATTGCTGTGCCTTATGGTGCTCCCACACCGCTGTTCAAAAATGTTTACAAACATTAGTAAACTTTTTCTAGACAGACATTTTCCTAACATTTGTCAGTAAATGTAGTGTTAGAAAATGTTTGTAAACATTTTTGAACAGCGGTGTGGGAGCACCATTAGAGATTCCTACCAGTATTTGCTTTCTACCGCCACTATTCTTTTTTCTGTTGGTTTTTTATGTATTCGTTTATATTAAACGACTAGCTGTGCCCGCGGCTTCGCTCCCGTCATCTGCCTGCCAACCCTACCATACTTACCAGCCTGCCTGCCTACTCCACATACTCAAAAAAACTTTTTACAAAAAAATACTACCGACTACCAATTTATTGCGTTATGGACACCGACTTCCAAAAATAAAGTCATTTTTCACTTTGTAGTTTTATTTGGAAGTCGGTAGTATTTTTTTGTAAAAAGTTTTTTTATTTTTCACGTTTTAGTTGTACCTACCTAATAGGCAAGTTGTTTAGTAAGTTACCTACTCGTATAACGCCAGAATATATTACCCTAATATCATGAAACTTGAACATAACCGGTGAAATGAGAGATCTGCGTACCCCTTAAGAGCGTACTGGCGTGATGTTATGTTATGAAATGGTATAAACAACAAACAGACATGCGATTGCAGCAATCCCGAGAGATTTGCCGTTATTTATTGAAGAGTTCTGTTGTATATCTTCGAATTGCTTCGTCAGTCCTACACCAAATTAAAATGGGACCAATTTCGGTACATACTCTTTCAAACAAAAAAAGATTTTTTGAAATCGGTCCACAACTGACGGAGATATCGGGGAACACTGAACATACACAAAAAAAAAAAAATAACATACATAATGTCGAACGTGGAACCTCCTCCTTTTTGGGAAGTCGGTTAAAACACATACGTACTACATACCAATTTTTTTTTTCTAGTTTCATTCTTTCGCGTAAAATCTTAACACCGCGATTCAGATAATGACTTTAAATGCACAACGCCATCTATCGAATAGCGAGTTCAACTGTCCGAGTAACCGAATTGCGTGAGCTGTGATAATTTTACTTCTTGAACACTTTAAATTCATCTAACTTTTGATAGAGTGAACCGATTGCGATGAAACAAAAACTAAGTAATTCTTCAAGATACGCACAATTTTTATGTATAAAAGTTATCTACATTGGTTTCGTACATTTCACGTGATGCGTGCACAAATAAACAGACAAACAGACAAACAGACAAACAGACAAACAGACAAACAGACAAACCGACAAACAGACAAAAATTCCAAAAATGCTAGAAATGGGTTCTGTTGGTTATCCTTTAACACCCTGGCTATTTTTTTTGGATTTTTTTTCGGTGTACAAAAAATATTTTTCTACAGATTTATTATATGTATTGATGATTTATTAAACTCACTAAAAATTTATATAGTTGACAATAATGTTGCTGTTAAGCTCGAAAATTATTAATATATACTACCAGAACGTACGTGATCTGCGGTCAAAAACAAACGGCTTATATCGTAACATTTGCATGAATTCTTATGATGTTATCATATTTACGGAAACATGGTTAGTGGATAGTATTAGTAATAGTGAGTTGTTTGATGGACGATATCTTGTCTGGAGGCGGGACCGGGATTACTGTCGAACAGCACAGACACGGGGAAGTGGAGTGTTGATCGCGGTGAGGAATGACCTGACCGTTGTGGAAAGATGCGACTGGCGTACCTCCGCCGAGGATATATGGGTATCCATCGTTCTGAAGCGTTCTAGACCAGCGGTAAGTTACAACATCAATATCTGTGGCTTGTATCTGTGCAAAGAAAATGTTGGTAAGTCATATTTAACTCAATTACAAAACTTATTTATTTATTTATTTAAACTTCATGTACAATAGTGGTACATTGGGCGGACTTAATGCCACAAGGCATTCTCTACCAGTCAACCTTTGGGTTAAAAATAACAACATTGTGAATGGGTACAAAATAATATTTAAAATAACAACTAGTATACGAAAATGTATATACTTACATGTATAATAATAATACACATATACAAATAAAATAGACTAATAAATACCAATAATAAAAGAGAAACCTATTAATAATTATTACGACTAGACTTCTGTCTCTAGGTGAGAGCACACATCACATACATACATCATCAGCCTATTAATGTTCCCACTGCTGGGACACAGGCCTCCTCTCTGTGAGAGGGAATGGGCCATTATCCACCACGCGGGCCCAGTGCGGGTTGGTGGATGTCACATATGTCTTCGAATTTTTGGTTCTAGGACATGCCGGTTTCCTCACGATGTTTTCCTTCACCGTTTTGAGAGCAGTGGTGATGAAATTATTTACACAAAGTAAAGCGCCTGCCTGGGCTCGAACCCACGACCTACAACTTGTAAGTCGCGGCCGATACCACTGGGCCACCACTGCGCTAGGTGAGAGCATTGAGAGCTATTTAGTCTGACTGAAATAATGGTCACGAACTTTTCTTTTAAAAGTGAGTTTGCTTTCAGCCTTTTTAATGCTAAAGGGTAGCGCGTTCCAGAGCTTTATTGTTGAGACAGCGTATGAATTGGAACGGTAAAACCGGTACGGTGTGAAGGAATTTGGTGGAGTAGATTTTTTAAAGCTCGAAGGTTACGATTGTGAGAACTGCCCAACACTATGAAATAAGTTTTTAGATAATCGGGAGCACAAGGATCGTTCATAATAGTGAAGAGCAAGCAGAGAGATCTGAGGGACCTCCTGAGGCGGATAGGTAGCCATTTAAGCTGAGAACGGTAGGAAGAAATGTGATCGTATTTACGAAGATCAAAAACAAAGCGAATACAATTGTTGAGAAGTCGATCCAATTTATGTAGAAGTTCTTGGGATAGATCAGGATAACAAACATCAGAATAGTCGATAATGGGAAGCACAAGTGACTGGACCAAAGTGATTTTTGTGCTGGATGGGAGTAAATGCTTGAATCTATAGAGAGACCGTGAGAACGCGACTTTCTGACTCATCTGAGCCACGTGTTTATTCCAACTGAAACTGTCGTCAATGTACAGACCTAAATCTTTTACATGAGGTGAAAGAGAGATGACGGAGTTCTCGTACATCAGTGGCATAAGTTGGTCAGTGTTCACACTTCTCAAATAGTACGAACTACCAATGAGGATGGCCTGACATTTCCCGACGTTAACAGAAATCCCAAATTTGCCAGACCACTCACTGATAGCTCGAAGATCAGCATTGAGTAATGAAATGCAATTATCAAGGTTGGCAATGTCTGATTGAGCGTACAGTTGCAAGTCATCAGCGTACAGATGGTAAGAACATTTGAGGATAACAGTAATGGAGTTTATAAACAAAGAGAATAAAAGAGGAGAGAGTATACCGCCTTGTGGGACACCAGTTACCAAGTCGCACCAGTCAGAGCAATCCTGATCAGCACGCACAGCCTGCTGGCGACCACGAAGATATGATGAAAACCAATCACGTGACAACGAAGAGACCCCAATTTGAGACAGTATGGCCAGGAGAATGTCGTGATCAACGGTGTTAAAAGCATTGGAAAAATCTATTAAAACCAGCACCGTTAACCTCGAATTCTCCAAGCCGTCCCTAATGTCTTCAGTAACTTTAAGCAGAGCTGTGGCTGTGCTGTGGCCAGGCCGAAAACCGGATTGGCAATTAGACAGCAGGTTATTCTTGAAGACAAAACTTCCACCATAAACTTAACTACTTAGTGTCCGCCCACGTTTTGGATACATTTATAATAACAGGGGACTTTAATTTCGGTGGCGATGTGGAATGGCGGCAGTTTGATGATGGTACTGGATTATATCCAGAGAATGTGTCCGTTCGATGTGATTTCTTTGATACAAAAAATGCGTGTAACTTTTCGCAGTTTAATGGTAAGCGACGTGAGCGTAACGTCAACGGTAGATTACTAGATCTTGTTTTCTCAAATAGCGCAATAAAAGTGAATGATTGTGGTGACCCCCTGGCAGTGCCTCTTGATGTACACCACAAACCGTTGATTGTTAATGCTGATTTCGTTGAAGTCCATAAACTCATTGAGAAACCTAGTACTAAATACATATTTCATCGAGGCGATTACGATTCAATTAATAAATAATAATAATAACTTTAATAATAACTTTATTGACACAAAAATATTACAGCCATACATTTGAAGCCCCTGACTTCTGTGCTAGGCGAACCTGTGTTACAGAAATCAGTGTCCTCCGCTGATATAAATCAATAAACATTTAATTTTTTATGCAATAGAACACAATGAGTAAGTAACATTAGTAGTTATTGAAACAGTAAAACTAAACAATAAAAAAAGGCAAAGCGAACGTGCGAGCGTGTGATTGCAAGTGTGTGTGTGATTGTGTGTGTGATGGTGAGTGGACGCATGAGTGAGCGAGTGGCTATCTTATATAATCTAAATCAACTTTTCGGTGTCGTCATAACTTAATGACTGAAGCCATGGTCTTAAAATTTGTTTTAATTTATATGACGTAAGCTTATAAATTGAGATAGATTTATTAACCCGGTTGTACAACTTTGAACTCAATGCACCAAAGTGTCTGGACGCGAGTGCAGTGCGACATTTGGTAACCCTGCAGACTGGAAAACCAGTGCGTCTATTATTTGCATCTAAGCTTATTGGTAACATGTGTCTACGTAGGACAGTACGGTGGATATATAATTGTCGAACCGTAAGGACATGGGCTTCCGAGTACAACTTTCTGGTGGGATAGATTTGTTTTTTGAAGGACATCACTTTAAGTACTGCCCGTTGTGCCCGTTCCGCTCTAAGCATAGCTGTCTTAAATGTCCCTCCCCATACTGGAATACAGTAGGTAATTATAGACTCTGCACTAGAACTTACGGACTGGAATATTCTATTGTCTAATGGATCCCTGGACCAGGCCCTTAGCCTTTTCTATACCAAGATATACGAGCTCAGGGACTTGTACACTCCGGTTAAACCTTTAAAAAAATCAACACACTCCCCCTGGTACACTAGTGCTTTAATAAAAATATTAAAAGAAAAACACAAAAATCATAACAAATACAAAAATTACGGCAACTTAACCGATTACCACTCTTTTTCCCTCTTGCGAAACCGAGCTAAGGATTTGGAGGCTATTTGTTTTGATGCTTATATGGACAAAATTGAATCCTCAATCGCAATAAATCCTAAATGTTTCTGGTCGTATATCAAAGGCAAAAGAAGTGGTAATACATTACCTAACGTGTTACATTATATGGACTGGTCCGCAGACACTGGTGAGGGTATCACTGAGCTTTTGTCTTCTTACTTCCAGTCTACCTTCCAAGAACGTGACTCAGAATCTAACGATCAGGATGTTAATATAGACATTCATTCTGCTAGCTCAGCGAAACTGAGTACAGTCAGTGTGTGTCCGGAGACGGTACTCAAGCTACTTAAAGGTTTGGACCCATCTAAATCTGGTGGGCCAGATTTGATACCCCCCATTTTTATAATTAATTGTGCGAAGAGTTTGGTGGCGCCAGTCTGTGTGCTATTCGAGCGGTCATTGAGAGAGATCGTCCCGAGGATGTGGAAATCGGCATTTGTTACACCAATTTTTAAAAAGGGGGATAAATCTAAAGTAGAAAACTACCGTCCCATATCTAAATTATGTCTTTTTTCGAAAGTTCTTGAACGGATAGTACACACTGAAGTTTACCCAGCTATGCAATGCCATTTCGGTGACGAACAACATGGTTTCCTCAGAAAACGGTCAACCGCCTCCAACCTGATACTATCCAATGAAATTATAACCACCGGGATGGAAGAACGATGCCAGGTCGACGCGATTTATACGGACTACAGCAAATGTTTTGACCGTATAGATCATCGGGTGCTTCTTCAGAAACTATTGTCCGCGGGAATTCACGGTGATCTGTCCCGGTGGTTTTCGTCATACATAGATAATCGAACATAGGCTGTGGTTTTGCGTGGATACATGTCTGGATGGAAATCTGTCCCATCAGGAGTGCCCCAAGGCTCAATCCTGGGACCATTGTTGTTTACATTATTTATTTTGGACATAAAAAGCTGCTTTAGAAACTCACATATCCTACTATACGCTGATGACATGAAAGTCCTAAAGTCCATACGCACATTATCTGATACTGAGCTACTTCAGTCAGACCTTGATCGATTCGTACAGTACTGCAAAACCAACAAACTGCAACTAAATGTATCCAAATGTTTTCACGTGATATTCACTCGCCAGAAGTCTATCATTGGCCCAGGGTATACTCTGGATGGTGCTTACATAAGTAAAGAAACCAGTATTAGGGATCTTGGCGTGGAACACGACAGCAAGATGCTTTTTTAATGATCATTTTTTTTTTTGGGGTGGGTATGGGATCTACCTCCTAGCGGTCCATCCCGAGCAACGGCACCACAGGCTTGTCTGTGGTACGGCTGAACGATCTCACTTAAGCGGTGGTAGGCTCCGCAAGGGGCCGCCTGGCTCGTGACCACCATCCCACCGGAGCCCGGCGCCAAGCAGCTTGCTGTGTTCCGTCGGTGTGTGGGACTGCCAGTGCCTTTGGGGGAGAAGGAGGATGTCAGTTGCGCTGTTCAGAACCGGTCTTGGTCTCTGGGAATAACTCGCCGGGTAACTCATTTTTGGAGGGTAGCGGGATCCGAAGCACGGTGCCAGCCGTTGGCCGACCGCAGTCAGTAGGGGGCCCAAGTAGCACGCCAGCCACGTGCCAAAGGCTGCCCCGCCAACTCGCGAAAAATCCCGGTATGCTCCACCGTGCCAGCTGGTGACTGGATGGGAGGACCCGGTGGCCATATCCGGGGGGGTTCGGGCGTCCCCGCAGTCTCCAAATGAGTTCCCTATAGGTTGGGTTATCTCTAGTGTTCCACTTGGTTCACTGAGCAGCGTCTCGACAGTTCAACTTCTTCCCCAGCAAACTCTAAACCAACATGAAAAAAGCAAAGAAGAATATGGTGAAACAACGGCTGCACTTCCTCCCACTAAAAGTGCACCTCACTAACATCAGGGAGTTGCACTCTAATCTCGATCCGGTCCACCACCACCTTGAGACCGAGAAGCCGCACCTGTTTTTCCTAACGGAGACGAAGATAACAACCCCGTCGGACGTGGCGTACCTCAACTACCCGGGTTACTCTCTTGAACACAAGTTCAAGAAGCAAGCTGGGGTCTGTGTGTACGTCCGCGATGACATTTGTTGTCGTCGTCTCCGTTGCTTTGAGAAATCGGGTTTTTCTGTCATATGGCTACCTGTGGACACTGGCGTGGAGTCTGTGTGAAGTCTCTCTACATCGGCGTCTATCGGTCGCACGCTGGTGACCAGGAGACGACAGCGCTCTTTAATTGCCTCGTGGAGTCGGCTGACATGGCCCAGCAACGGTACCCAACAGCGAAGCTTAATTTTCTGGGGGACTTTAACGTCCATCATAAGGAGTGGTTGTACCCGTACCGGAAAACTGACCATGCCGGGTTAGAGGCACGCAAGTTTTCTCTATCGCTAGATCTAACCCAGCTGGTGAAAGTGGCAACGCGGGTGCCGGATGTAGATGGCCATACACCCAACTGCTTAGACCTTCTGCTGACAACCGATCCGGACAGTCATTCGGTATCGGTCTCAGCCCCGCTGGGAACGTCTGACCACTGTCTGGTGAAATCCGTGTCGACTTGCTCTCCTCCAGATGAGAGTCCTAGAGGCACGAGGCGAGTATGGCGATACGAGTCAGCAGACTGGGATGAAATGCGGCACTTTTTTGCGTCTTATCCTTGGCGGCATGTGTGCTTCTCCTCGGGTGACCCCTCGAGCTGTGCGGATGCGGTTGCGGATGTGATTCGGCAGGGAATGGAGTATTTCATTCCATTCTCAGACATTCCGCTCGGTCACAAATCCCGACCTTGGTATAATGCACAATGCGCCCACGCTGAGGCCCGAAAAGAGTCTGCCTACCAAGCCTGGGTCGGGGCTCGCGACCGCAAAGTAAGAGCGCGTAGGGTTCGCGCGAGGAAAAGAGCTTTTAATTCTGCGGCCAAGTTCTGCAAGCGGGTTTTGCGTCGGGCACGTTTTGACCATATCGGACGTATTGGGGCCAAGCTGGCATCACACCCTCCGGGTAGCAAACAGTTCTGGTCCCTGTCTAAAGCGGTTGAATCGAATTTCTGTCGTCCCACTTTACCTCCAATGCTGAAATCACTCTGCGAGTGAGAAAGCAAATTTATTTGCATCTCTCTTTGCTAGCAATTCACGTCTAGACGCTGGCTCCAAGCAACCACCTACTGTACCTCATTGCGACTCTTCGATGTCGGAGATCGCTGTGCACACTAAAGAGGTCCGGAGAGTATTGTGCCGTCTAGACGTGAACAAGGCCAGCGGGCCTGATGGCATTCCAGCACGAGTGCTGAGGCTGTGTGCGCCAGAACTGTCTCCTGTGTTGACGCGCTTGTTCCGCCTCTCCCTTGTTAAAAGAACGGTTCCAAAATCCTGGAAGCTTGCAAATGTGCAACCAGTGCCCAAAAAAGGCAACCGTGCAGACCCTGCCCATTACCGTCCGATCGCCATTACCTCCATTCTGAGCAAAGTTATGGAAAGGGTACTGAACAGTAAGTTGCTGACCTACCTTGAAGACAATAATCTCCTCAGTGACCGTCAATATGGCTTTCGCCGGGGACGGTCAACTGGCGATCTTCTTGTGTACGTCACGCACTGCTGGGGCGAAGCCATCGAGAGACACGGCGAAGCTCTTGCTGTATCGCTTGATATCTCGAAGGCCTTCGACAGGGTCTGGCATGCGAGTCTGCTCAGTAAGCTTCCTGCTTATAGCATCCCCGCTGGTTTTTGTAGCTGGATATCAGACTTCCTTAATGAACGGTCGATCCGAGTAGTCATTGACGGCTGCTCCTCAGACCTTATGGCTATTGATGCCGGAGTTCCTCAGGGGTCTGTTCTCTCTGCAACTCTTTTCCTGCTGCACATCAATGACCTACTTCAGCCTGGTATTGTTGGGTACGCAGATGACAGTACTGTTTCAGAGAGATACTTGTCCAGCGCAAAAACCAGCGTGGATGAAGTTCGTTCCTTGAGGAAGGCTATGGTTGAGCGGACAGATTTGACCTTAAGCCTTGTATCCCGGTGGGGTGATGACAATCTGGTCTCTTTTAACGCCACCAAAACACAGGCGTGTCTTTTTACCGCTATAAGGAGTCTGTTCTATCAAACGCCCACATTTCGTGGTGCGTCTGTTCCTGTGACTGATCGGCTTGAGCTCCTAGGCATGGAGTTGACATCCAGTCTCAACTTCGGCTCCTCCATTGAGTACAAAGCCCAAATCGCGGCCAAAAAACTGGGCATCCTAAATAGAGTGAAGCGATACTTTACGCCTGGACAGCTTTTAACCCTATACAAAGCGCAAGTCCGATCCTGCATGGAGTATTGCAGCCACCTTTGGGATGGTTCAGATAAGTATCAGCTTGCCGCGCTTGACTCAGTGGAACGCAGAGCTAAGAGGCTCATTGGCGACGTTGAACTGGTGGACGCCAAGCTTCACAGCTTGGCTCATCGCCGCAAAGTTGCCTGCTTGTCGGTCTTCTACAGACTGTACTTCGGTGAGTGTGCTCAAGAACTCCACGACCTCATCCCACCAGCCCCCTTCTACCATCGGACATCTAGACGCACTGCAAGTTATCATCCTTACCTTGTTGCCATTCCACCAATTCTAACCAAGCGCTTCCAAACATCCTTTATAATGCGCACAGCGAATGAATGGAACTCACTACCTGCGTCTGTGTTTTCGAACGCATTCAACCCGAATCTCTTCAAAGTTAGAGTGAACAGGCTTCTTCTGGGTAAGCTCACTCCATCGTAGACTCTGTCTCTGTCACCTATGACCTAGACTAGAGTCAAGAGCAAACCCATTACAAATAATAAAAAAAATGTAGAAACGGTTGTCAACAAGGCGTTCAAAGCCTTAGGCTTCATTATTAGAGCTTGCTCTAGCTTTCGTTCCCTAAAACCATTAAAAGTTCTTTACTGTTCTCTAGTACGTAGCCACCTTGAGTACGTTTCTCAAGTATGGAACCCACAATATGAGATCTACAAATCTCGTATTGAGTCTGTTCAAAGGAAATTCTTGCGGTACTTGGACTTCAAGGCTAGGCAATTATCAGTCGACTATGAACACCGTTGTAAGCGGTATCATTTCTTACCCTTGGAAGTGAGACGTAATATCAATGATATCTGTTTTCTGGTGAGCATCGCAAACGGCTCCGTCGACTGCCCTGAACTACTCAGTAAAATACTTATTCGCACTAACATAAACAACTTAAGAAAACAGCCGCTACTCCATGTACCATCCACATCACATCAGCAATTAGTTCAAATAAACGGTGTGAATTCGTCCGGGTTAAACGTGAAAATGGGGGTACCCCAGGGCTCAATTTTAGGTCCTTTCTTATTCTTAGTTTACATAAACGATTTACCCCGTTTATTGGAAAACAAACTAAACATGGTGTTATTTGCTGACGACACATCTTTAATTTTTAAAATAAATAGACGTACTTGTCAGGTTGACGACGTAAATAACGCGCTACGGCAGGTTCAGGATTGGTTCACAGCCAATAATTTAGTTTTAAATGGTAAAAAAACCAAGTGCGTAAAATTTTCATTGCCGAATGTCAAAAGTACTGATTGTGACATTATGTTAAACAAGGAGAAGCTAGAATTCGTCGATAAAACGGTTTTCTTGGGGATCACGCTGGACTCAAGGTTGCAATGGGGTCCTCATTTGGTATCCCTTGCGGGGCGGCTGAGTTCGGCGGCTTATGCTGTTGGAAAGATTCGTCGGTTGACGGATGTGGATACCGCGAGACTGGTATATTTTAGTTATTTTCATAGTATAATGTCTTACGGTATCTTACTATGGGGAAGGGCTGCAGACATTGAGTCAATTTTTATTCTGCAAAAACGAGCCATCAGAGCAATATATAATCTTCGCCGGCGCGATTCTCTAAGGGAACTGTTTAAGGACATTAACATCATGACGGTTCCTTGTCAATATATTTATGAAAACATCATGTACGTGAGAAAGAATTTACATCTTTTTAGTAAAAACGGCGACAGACATAATTACGTTACTAGAAATAGGGACCAATTAGTTCAACCAAGTTTCAGACTGGCAAAAGTAGCTTCATCTTTCATGGGGTACTGTACAAAATGTTACAATAAAATTCCTCCCCACATTCTTGAGCTGAACGAGACGAAATTTAAAACTTGTATAAAACGCACACTATGCAGGCTGGCATATTATAAGTTGGGAGATTACATCACTGATAAAAATGCTTGGCTAAATGCTATTCCTGCTCAACATCCACTAGGGCGCAAAAACAAGTAATATGCAGAACATTATTGTTTTGAAGTATTGTTGGAACTGCTGTAGACTGAATGAATATATTGATATTGTATAAACTCAATTTCCTTAGTATTGTATAACTGCACGGCACGTGTGTGAGTACTATGTACCCAACTGTAAATCTAACATTTACTGTACCTGTGTGTCGTTCGTTGACTTGTGTGTGCCCTGGCAGTTGAGTGTGTCATGCTCTCTCAAATGTCTCTCTGATGGTGGCGCGTGTGTTGGATCATCCGGTTCCCTTCATGATGGTTGAGCTGGGTGGTGCCATTCATGCGTCATGTTCGTGAACGGACGCCGTCAGTTGGGATTGGTCATAACTTAACTGCTTCGGATGTTAATGCTTTTCTAGCATCTATTATATAACAGCACAGTACATGTGTGAGTACTTTAATTACTTTATGCCTGTACGTAGTTTGTGTGTAGTGCTATTCTGGGTGCATTGTCCTCACATATATGAATTTATTAATGTATGTACTTATGTAACTAAATATTGTAAAAAAACATTTTCTTTAAAAGAGTAAGTATGGAGTTTCTTGTGCATTCTTCTCCATAACAAGCTACTTTCCGAATGCACGGTAGAATCAACTGTTATAACTTGTAAATTTTAATGTACCTAACGTTCAAAAGTGCCGCTTGGTGGCCTACTTGAAATAAAATATCTTTGTCTTTGTCTTTGTCTTTGTCTTTGTCATCGACTAATTACAGGCGCAACGCCTTCTGCATACGTAGTGTAATATTTTTCAATAGTTTACCATCACACCTTTTTTTTTTTTTTTTTTTTGGGTGGGAAATCATCCAATGACTTCTCCCGTGAAGCGGAAGTGCGTGTCAGACTTTTACTGACTAAAACCCACCCGTGTTCCTTCAGTTGCTTGAGCCAGGGCCGCGGTAACTCTTTTTCAAATTTATCCGCGACCCAGACAGGCATCGGCCCTGTCAGACCCCGTCAATTTTTTGCTGACATCTCTTTGAGGCGCGCGTGGAACACTACGCGCCGTCGACTCGGGCTTGGTCCTTATCGGACAGCGAGCTACCCATTACTCGCCGTCCGCAAGCCCGCGCCTACGGTGGCCGGGAATCGGCTTGCGACTCCCGACGCCCAGGGCGTCTCCTGCGGTGGTAAGGGGCGTGAGGGCGTCTCCGTTGCGTCTCCCTCACGCGTTCCGCCTCCTCCTTCGCGAGCATTACTGCTTCGCAGAAGGAGGAGACAGCTTCCCATGCCCTCTCGCTCCGTAGCATGGCCTGAACCAGGGCCGGACGCGAGAGGTCGCCACCGCTGATCGACTCCACGAGGACACGGCGGTGCTCCGCCCAAGCGGGGCAGACCTCCACCGTATGCTCCACCGTGTCCTCCGGGCGATCCACACAATGGTGACACCCGGGCGTTTCCTCCCGCCTTATCCTGAACAGGAACCTCCCGAAACAGCCATGTCCGGTGAGGACCTGCGTAAGGCGGAAGGTGAGTTACCATCATACCTGGAAATCGATTTATTTGGCACCAGCGCACATAAAATTAGAAAGATTTTAAACAAGGAGTATTTTGGTGACAACCATAAATAGCTTTTAATGCTGGTTTTGAGATTGCACGACTTGACATACCTAATATGTTGTCTCGATACGCCTAATGTGTTTACATTGTTACCTTACCTTACTGTTTGTTTGTTCATATCGCTGTAACTGGTCAACGCAAATAACGCGTAATTATGAAAAATACACATGTGGAAGCTTGTAATTAGCAAATGTCCTAGTCTGTAAGCTTTCTTAAAATTAAATAAATAAATATATATTCTATCTCAATCTCACTACTTTTTGATCCCTCCTCTTAGTGAAAGTTCTGATGGCAGAGTAGAGGGTCTGGAACCAAAAGTGATGAAGTTGGTTTTGTTGACATTTAGATTATTATTGCCCAGCCAGAACATAATCTTTTTTTTTTTTCGTGTGGAAATCCTCATGGATGTCCTCCGCCTTGGGGCAGGTGGAGGGGTCTGTCAGACTCCTACTGACTAAAACCACACGGTGTTTCTCTTCGTCACTTCTTGCTGTGGTGCGGGGACACGGATGCATTATCCACAATAAATACAGCTGTGACGGTTTTTGCTAGCAAACCCCATCTATGACCAAGGGGAGGAGTGAGCTGCTCCTCACCCTTACTTCATTGAAAAAAGCGCGCAGAAACACCACGTGACGCGAACTCGGGCCTATGTGCTTGGACAACAGACTTCCCCAAGTCTGTCACCCGTTGGCCACTTAACGGTGGATGGAAGAGGGCATTATCAGCCCTCCTCCTGCGCCCGGTCCGTCGGACGCGTATTGGCAGAGTGGAGGATATCTCCCTCTCCCTTTCTGCAGCCTCTTTCATTGCCATCACCTCTTCGGCGAAGGCAGCCACTGCTTGCCATGATCTTTCGCTTCCGACCATAGATTTGATTATGGATGGAAGCGAAAGATCGCTCCCCACTTCGGCAACTAGGGCTTTCCGCTGCTCCACCCAGGCTGGACACAGCTCGATGGTATGTTGGGCCGTGTCCTCGCCATAGTTGCAGTGATGAAAGTTTGACGTCGGCCCCCTGCCGGCAATGTGACACAGGTACTTCTCGAAGCAACCGTGCCCAGAAAGCACCTTCGTCAGCCGGCAGGTCAGTACTCCGTGGCGCCGCTCCACTCAGTCCACAAGTACAGGTTGGAGAGCCTCGATGGTCCTTAGGCCAGCCCCAGGTCGCATCAATCTTTCCCTCCACTCTACAATAACTTCATCTCGGAGCTCATTTTGCTTACGTATTACCACGCTTGCTGGGATCTGTGTCCCCACTTCCTTGCGCCAGATGTATAATGACGCTAGTGACTTTGCGTCCAGGTCCCATGGCACCGACTCAGCAGGAGCACACGCTGCCTCGCCCGATATTGTGCGATATCCACGTATAGCACGGATCGCGATAACCCGCTGCGGTATACACAGTAGTTGCGGTACCCCTAGTGGTTAAGTCATAAGCCCACACTGGAGCTCTATAGAGGGCCATTGAACGTATGACCCCCATGTATAGCCGTCTGCAGCTGCTATTCGACCTTCCAAGGTTTGGTAAGAGTCGACCAAGTGCACCAGCAGCACCCATCAACTTCGTCACAAGGCACTGAAAATGGGCGTTGAAGTTCCAGCGACTGTCGAGCACGAGCCCCAGATACCTCATGGTCGATTTGATCTGAATTTTGATCCCACTGATGACAATATGAGACCCTAAAGGTGACCTCTCCGGGGTCCATGAAAACAAATGGCCTCTGATTTGCTTAGAGCCACTTCAAGGCCCAGCAATCTGATTCGGTCAACGATTTGTGCCACCCCCACTGTTGCATCGTGCGCAGCATCTCTGTAGGTCATCTCTCTGGACAGAACCAGAGTGTCGTCAGCATAGCATGTTAAGCTGATGCCCGGGAGGTTGAAACCCCGCAGGACCCAATCGTAGCCGATGTTCCACGGAAGCGGTCCAAGGACAGATTCCTGTGGAACATCGCACGTCACTTGCCTTTCGCATTACGTTCTGGATATATTATGGACCTCGTATCAAGATAAGCCCCTATTATCTGAAGTAGGTACGGTGGCACCTGATGGTACTTAAGCGCCTCCATTATGCAATTCCACGGCAGGGTTTTGAATGCGTTAGCGATGTCAAGGGACACCGCCAACACAACTCCACCACTCACCTCTTCCGAGAATTCCTTAACGCGCAGGATCGCGTCGACGGTTGACCGACCCACTCGAAACCCGTATTGGTTGTCGGATAAATCTGGGCCAACTCTGTTCAAATGCTTGATGAGACGAGTAGCAATAATACGCTCGAAGAGCTTTCCCATCTCGTCAAGCAGCACTATCGGATGGTATGCGGACGGTAAATCTGCGGGCCGCCCCTCCTTCTTAAGTAAGACAAGTTTACCCGACTTCCATGTATGGGGAAATTCCCTTGTTCGAGACAGGCATCAAACAACAGCCGCAGGCGAGGACCTAAGACTGTGAGGGCAATCGCTAGGGCACGCCCAGGTACTCCATCAGGTGGGTGACCATAAGCTCTTTGAGCGTTATCAATTTGAGATCGAATAAGGGACAGAATTATATGACTTGTATACATCTGTCACTTACTCGATATCAAATTGATACCGCTCTAACAGCTTATGGTCACCCCCCTGGTCCTGGAGCTGTATTCTTTGCACGAAGCCGTAACTCCGCTGCGCTGAACTCCGCCTCAATGAGTCAGCTTCCACCTCTTCTTCCACCATAGATGTTAACATCGGTGGGGGGGTATGCTCCGCTCCATCAGGAAATAGAGTAGAGACGACCCCTTCAAGAAAAAGTGGTTGTAAGCTTTATGTTAGCGGGGGCGTCCAAGGGCGGCGTTCCTCTGACTGCGCGATACGGCTTTCCCCAGGGATCATGGTTCAATGACTCCAGAAGCTCTTTCCTGCCTGCGTTCTTTGCCTCCGAGATCTTTTTCTGTAGCCTTTTTTTTATCTTCTCTATAGACATTGTAAAGCCGAGCTTCTTCTTCTGGATCACGGGTTGTGATAGCTAGCCTCATGTATCGTGTATACCTGCGTCGAACAACCACACACTCGACTCGCGGATCTGCTATCTCCGGCGACCACCAATAAGCCTGGTGCCTGGGAGGTTGCGTTTTGGCACGAGGCATTGCAGAGTCGCAGATGTTTGACATTGCCTGTTGGAACCATACCGCCTCTGTGTCCACCTCTACATGTTCGTCTGGAGTGCACCAGGACTGGATTATGGCAGCTTCAATAAGAAGTTCGCGGTTGAGCCGGTTCAGAACCCAGGGTGTGCATGGTGTTGTTACGGCGGTCGCGGGGACACGGTCGTTGAAGATCTGGAAACATCAATCCGTATGTACAGATGGTCCAACAGAATCTCCACATCTTGTAGGACGTTCCATCCCATAGATCGACACGCAACATCTGGGCTTGCGAATAAGACATCCACAATTGAGCCACCGTTGTGTCGTACGCATGTGTTGGTGGACCCCTGGTTCAGAATCGAGAGTCCAACTGATATTGCCCACTCCTCCAGTAAGTCACCGCGCGCATCAGTGGCTGGGCATCCCCATGCCGTTGATTTGGCATTGAGAGAAACAGCACTGGACTTTGATGATTTCGGCCAATCAGGGCCCCTGCGTCGCTGAAAAAAGCTTAAAATTCAGAGAAGACTCTGTTGGGTGAAAAATATGCTCCAACAATTAATATTTCTCCAAAAATGCAGCTGCGAAACCGGTTGCGGCGCGTGAAATGATAGCCACCGTACCATCCGAATCCCCGATCCAGTTGGAATGTAATGGGGTTCAGCAATAACCGTCACGTGTATAGACCACTCCATAATGCTCTGAAGTAAAAGGTTTTGTGCCCTGGCGCAATGATTTATATTGATTTGTATGCAATTCACATCAAATATTAATTGTATTTCAAGCTTCCATTTTCCAAAACAAGCCTTATACTAAATACAATAGTTCATCAAAGCAAACATTTCTCAACTTGGTCTATCCTTAATTTACAAAAATCAAAATCATTTTTTTTTTATTTTACATAGGCCTACATGGGCACTTATAAAACGTCGACAAAAGGTGCACAGTTCGGGTTAGTCGTTTCCTATGGAGAAGAACCGGCAAGAAACCATGGTTACTCCTTTAAAAATTTAATAACCATTTAGAACCCATTTTCCCAGAGACAGTGGAATGAGCCGCTCTGCAGGTTGGTACGGAATAACCTTATTAATACGTCTACCAATACTGCTGAGCGTGCCCGCCTGCTGGCTGTGGGTGAGTGGGAGTCGGGCCTCTGGCTTCAGGCACTACCGTCGCCTAACATAGGCACTATGCTAGGTGACACAACCTTCCGACTCGCTACATGCCTGCGATTGGGCGCTCCTTGTGAGGCTCCACATCGCTGTCAATGCGGTGAAGCAGTCGACTGCCTCGGACACCATGGCCTTTCTTGTAGTAAGAGTGCAGGTCGGATTGCGCGGCACGCTAGCATTAATCATCTCATCCGTCGTGCTCTTGCCACCGTCGGAGTGCCAGCTGTCTTAGAACCCAATGGCCTGGCACGCGTTGTTGGGAAGAGACCAGATGGTATGACCATAATGCCATGTAGGTCTTTGGTGTGGGATGCAACTTGCGTCGACACCCTTGCACCATCCCATCTTCCTAGCACGGTGGGCTGCGCTGGGGCGGCTGCTGCAGGTGCTGAAAACCTCAAACGGCGCAAATACAACAACTTAATTGGTAATTATGTGTTTGAGCCGTTTGGGGTTGAAACACTAGGGCCATGGGGTCCGAGTGCACGCCTATTATTTCGGGATATCGCCAAGCGGTTGGTCGACTCTTCACGAGACCAGAGGGCTGGCCTTTTTTTCTGGCCAAAGAATCAGCATTGCTATCCAACGTGGCAATGCTGCCAGCCTTCTAGGCACTTTTCCTGTTGACAGCGATGTGGACGAATTTTTTGACGCCCCGTAATTGTACATACTTTTATTCTTATTTTAGTTCTAATATTAGTTTGTAAATAATAATGTACATATGTAAATAAATAAAATCATTTCAAAAAAAATAAAATTTAATAATTTTGTATTTACAATATTTCCATGTTACAGCATTAGTAATTGGATATGGGGGGACAACGTAAGCCCGACAATAAGTCGTACGAAACAACACTAAATTTAACATGTGGCACAAATACTGTTATCAGTGCTGTAACTATTCTTAGCAAAGGGCTATAATGATGATTGAAAAACTTTGTAAAAAGTCTAATTAAAAGAGAAAACAAAATGAGATTGAGAATAGTTAGCGACATCCATATATTTGTGCCGTTTATGAGTTACCAGGGAAGCCGCATGCGCAGAAGGAGCTAAAGCCAAAATTTTTATCTTCAACATAGTCCTTGATTTTTTAATATGCTTTTTTAATAAGGACACGTTTGATGTAGTTTTTGAACTTTCCATCGGTCAGTTCTATAACTGACTTAGGCAACTTGTTATATAAGCGTATACTGTTTACATAGGCTGCACTAAAAGTATCGGGAATGGCATATTTCCACTGTTTCTGTCATATTAAAAACTTTTTAATTGAAAACTCCTTGGTTTTAAAAATCGAATACTATTTATATTTATATAAAAAAAGATTCTCGTTCTTGTCACAAGGTTTTGTCAAACTTGTTTAGTCGTTGAGAAAATGGAATTGACTCGAGAAAATTCAAGAGCGATGATTTATTATGACTTTCGAAGTGGTTTAACACAAAAACAGTGTGTTGACCGGATGGTTTCTGCATTTGGTGATGAAGCCCCATCCAAAACCACAATTTATCGCTGGTTTGCTGAATTTCAACGTGGACGTGTCAATCTCAGTGATGATCCCCGTCAAGGTCGTCCAAAAACTGCAGTCACCCAAGAAAACGTTGATGCTGTGCGTAAGCTGATCGGGGAAGATCGACATGTGACATACCGCGAAATTCAGGCAACTTTAGAAATTGGCATGAGTCAAATACAAATAATCTTGCATGAACAATTAGGTGTAAAAAGTTGTTTTCCCGATGGATACCGCATTCGCTCTGTGAAGAGCAAAAAGTGGCTCGCGTTACTTGGTGCGTCAGAACTCTCGAAAGATTCCACGCAGGATCCTTAAATGCTGTATACAATATCGTATCAGGTGACGAATCCTAGATATACGCGTACGAACCCGAAACAAAAAACCAGTCACGAGTTTGGGTGTTCGAAAATGAGATAAAGCCAACAAAAACTGTTCGTTCACGGAGTGTTGCAAAAAAAATGGTGGCCACGTTTGTCTCCAAAACCGGCCATGTTGCGACTATTTCTCTTGAGGGACAAAGGACGGTTAATGCAGAATGGTATGCTAGCATTTGTTTGCCACAGGTCGTTTCTGAACTCCGTAAAGAGAACTGCAACCGCCGCATCATCCTCCATCACGACAATGCGAGTTCTCACACCGCGCACTGAACAAAAGAGTTTTTAGAGCAAGAAAACATAGAATTATTAGACCATCCGCCGTACAGCCCCGACCTAAGCCCTAATGATTTCTATACTTTCCCTAAAATAAAGAATAAATTGCGTGGTCAGAGATTTTCATCACCTGAAGAAGCTGTGGACGCCTACAAAATGGCCATTTTGGAGACCCCAACTTCCGAATGGAATGGTTGCTTCAATGAGTGGTTCCATCGTATGGAAAAATGTGTCAAATTTCGCGGAAAATACTTCGAAAAGCAATAAATACATTTTTAAATAGTAATGTTGTGTCACTTCCTTGATTCCCGAAATTTTCAGTGTATAAGAAAAGACTTGTTAGTTTTCGTTAATCTGAATTTGGGTATTACAATTTCGTGCTTACTGCTTGTATTTAAATTATGGACGTCACTTCTAGTTTTGAAAAGCCCTCGATTTTTGCGGACATACAGAATACATTCCAAAATATAAAGTGTTGAGGATTCAACCAATAAAACCAGGTCAATTACCGAGGCAATAATTCTTCTTTATTTCAATCTTGTGTACACGTGTTGCTTGCGCCGCTGCTCGCAGTAAAAAGAAGGGCTTTGGCTTCAGTGGAAGTCGCGTCGCCCCCGTCAGGGGGCGAGGCGAGCGGTGCTGGAACATGGTTCCCAGCCCGCGGGTGCTATGCCGAGGCTCGTTACTACGAACCCATCCTTGGGTTGTCGTTGATTGACCTAGCATTTTGCTGGCGCGGTCGTTGCCCTGTGCAGGTCGTCGATCCGCGCCAGCTATGTTTATGTTGTATGTGTGACTGCAGGCGCGCCGCGACGCCCGTTATGAACGGTACGTCGCTTCTTCACGGCACCCTGGCGGTCCTCCTCCGCCAGGTGAGACCCAGAGCGTACTCTGGGAGGCCTAGCGAAGGTGACCAGCGGCAGATGTGCCGACTTGGACGAACCTGCAGTTTGAAAATGTAAGCGACTACTGGCGCCGCCGAATGTATATGTGGGAGCGGCAATGTTCTGTGTTACACCGCTCATGAACCAATAGCGTGCGAGGAGCTCGCGACGCTATTCGGTGTAAGTGTACTGGCGAATGTAAAGTAATGAATGTCTGTTTACACGACGCGAAGTGTGTCTATATTAACTTAGAACAAACTTCACGCCGCGGGTGTAGTGTGGGGTGGGCAGTGTTACTGTTTGAGTAAGCGGCGTGTAGACTGTTGCCGCTTACTCAGGCGTCAAGTCCGGGTGGGGGATGGGGTTGAAGTGTCAGTAATTAGGTCCCTGGGGAGGCGCTTTTTGTCTGGCGGGCGTGCGTGCCATGGCGCTATATCTTTTATATGGGGCCAGGCTGAAGTGTCGGCCCGCGCGAATAAGTTTGTGGCGAGTCGTCCTATGAACTCATCCAGGCTCTCTATCCCTGTATCCCGCAGGATGACATCGTTCCTCACATAGCGAGGGGCGTCCATGATGCGCCGCAGCGTCTGGCTTTGCTGGGCGCGCAGTTTCTTCTTGTTCGTCTCGCCAGTGAGGACGAACCAAGCTGGGGCTGCGTATGTTAATATTGATCTCAGGTAGGTCTTGTAGATGCCCAGCTTGGTGCGGGCGGGAAGGCGGGATGAGAGTACTGGATGAAGCAGATTTCTGGCGACCTTGCATTGAGTCGCCACCTTTGCGACATGCAACCCCATCGTGAGCCGACGATCGATGTTCACACCCAGGTACTTGGCATGGGGCGCCCATTCGATGTCGGCTCCTTGTAGTCTCAGTTTTGGTGGTAGAGGCGAGAGTCCTGTAATAAGAGCCTGCGTCTTACCCACGTTAATCGATAGCCGCCACTTTGCCAGCAACTCGGGGATAAGATCGAGGGCGCGCTGCATCTTCTTTGCCGCGTGCCTTGCATTCATTGAGGAGGTGATATATGCGGCATCGTCGGCGTACAGCGCCAGCGTTGCCTCAGGTGTGGTGGGGATATCGTCGGTGTAACGTGAGTAACACGCAGGCGATGAGACGGCGCCCTGCGGCACACCCGCCAATATTGGGCGAGGGGCGGACAATTCGCCCTCTACCACCACTCGAAAGCTCCTGTGGGATAAAAAGGATTTTAGTACACGTACCACGCGACGGGGCGCGCCGGATGTGGACAGCTTATATATAAGACCGTCGTGCCACACGCGGTCAAATGCCTTCTCCATGTCGAGGAATACTGCAACCGCGTATTCCTTCCTGTTCATCGTAGATGACAGCAGGTGCAGTACCCTCGACAACTGGAGCGTCGTGCTATGTTCCGCGCGAAACCCAAACTGTTCTTCACGCGGTGAGATGTGTGGTGTGAGGTGTCGCAGCAGGAGGGACTCGAACACTTTGGAGATAGTGGGCAGGAGAGTGATCGGCCGATAGCTCTCCGGCTTCAGGACATTCTTGCCCGCCTCGGGCAGCATGATGACACGCCCCTCTTTCCACGAGGCCGGGAAGGAGCCCGTGCGGAGTATCCCGGTGAACAGGCGCGCCACAGCCGCGACCATACGGTGGGGCAAGTGGCGCAGCGCTGTGTTTGAGATGTTGTCGGCACCTGGGGCCTTCCGGAGCTTCGTTCTCAAGAGGGCGCGTCTGACTGCACCAGGCGAGAAATGGATGGCATCTTCATCGGGAGCTATCGGCGTAGCGAAGTAGTCTCCAATGTGTTTCTCGACTGCTGCGACATGTTCATGTTGTGTAGTCGGGTTCGGTTGGAACTGACGCTCCAGGTGCTCGGCGAAAACCTCTGCTCGGTCTCTCGCGACGTATTTAAGCGCCCCGTCAGTGCTCTGTAGTGGACGTACCGGAGCTGGGGTGTTTTTCAGCTGGCGGCACAGTCTGTGTATCGAGGGCAGGTCGCCCTCCACGGCGTCAATATGTTCCTCCCAGCTCGCGGCTCTCATGGCACTCATCTCGGCCTTCACCTTTTCCGCGAGTTTGTTGAGCGCCGTTTTCATAGTGGGACAGCGAGTTTGTTGCCACTGCTTGCGTAGTCGCCTCTTTTCGGTAATGAGTCGTCGGATGCGTGCTGGCAGGGGCGGCTGAAGCACTCTCCCCTGTTGCTGCGTCATCGTTGCTGTTTCCAGGGCTTGCTGTACGCAAGCAGTGATGTCGTCGGCAAGTAGGTCGACGTCGGCTGCGGTGGTGATAGGCCGAGTTGGCGTGGTAGTGTCAATCCTTTCAGCAAAGGCTTTCCAGTCGATTTTTCGACGTGGCGCTGGAGGCTTCTGGCGGGTCGGCATACCCGATAGTACGACGAGTACAGGATGATGATCCGACTGTAGCTCGTCGTCTAACACCTGCTGTGTGACCTGGCAGTTTAGCCCCCGGTGTACGACGATGTCGAGCACGTCAGGCATGTGTGCGTAGCGATCTGGGTAGTGGGTGGGCGTCTCAGGGCCCGACACCGTGTACCCGTGGGCTTCCGCGTCCTCGAAGAGTCGTTTCCCACTTTGGTTGGTGATGTAGCTGTTCCACGCTGGGTGCTTTGAGTTAAAGTCACCGGCGAGGATAGTAGGGTTATCTGTTTGTGTTAACAGCGTGCGTAGCTCGCTCATGTCGACCTTGTTTTGCGGCGGCTTGTAGAAGGCGTACACCTCTAAGTCCTCGCCGGCCATGTGCAGCTGTACACCCAGCGCGTATGCTGTCTGCAGAGTTGGCACGGGAAGCTCCTGATGACGACTCTTCTTTTAACTAAAACGGCCAGGCCACGAAATCGGACTCCGCATGCCGCCCGCTCGTCCTTTCTGTAGACATGGTATCCTGGGATCTTGTACCTGTCCTCAGGTCCCAGGAATGTCTCGCTGATCAGCGCCACGTCTATATTTTGTTCCTGCAGGAGATGGCGGAGGGGAGCGACCTTAGTTTTGAGGCCGCGGGCATTCCAATGCATCATCCTTAACGGCTTATTTACCATGGTAGAGCGTTAGTAACGCGGCTAAGCCGTCAAGGATGACCTGCTCCACGTCCTGCTCCTGTCTGATGGCCTTAATCAGGTCCATTAACAGCTGAATGGCGCAGGCTGTGAAGTCCTTGGGTTGCTTTGTTGTTGTGTTCACCGCTGACACCTGATTGGTTGTCAGGTTTTGGCTAGCGCCGGCGGATTGGCTGGCGCTATTTTTGGTTCTGTTTTTGCCCGCTGCGTGGCGCTTCTGTTGCATTGCGCCGGCGCTAGCTGGCATTTGATTGGTGGATGATGCCTGCGTCTGTTTTGAGACAGGGGCTGCCTCTAGGGTTGATTCTTGGGTTGATTCTTGGGTCGCTGGGGGGTTGGTTTTCCTACCCTTTCCACCCCTTTTCTTTTTCCTCCGCCCTGAGGAGGTACTCTCTCCGCGTTGGGTGGGCCCGTTTGCTGCCGCCATGAATGACTCGCCTCGAGCCTCTTCGGTCGGCTGCTTCTCTGCCAGTGTCTTGGCTTGTAGTTGGCGTGAAGTGGCGGTCGTTGTGACGGCTATAGTGCCCGCCCGCCTGTGTTTTATTTCCCTCTGGTATACGGGACATTTGATATTGTTAGCCGGGTGTGGCCCTTTGCAATTAGCGCAGGTGGCCGGCTCTTCTCTGGGACGTGGGCAGTCACGTGCCGTGTGTCCTTCTCCACACCTAACACAGGCGAGAGGGCGGTGGCACTGGTGCGAGCTGTGCCTAAAAAGTTGGCACCGGTGACACTGGGTGGGCCCACGTTTTCCACGCCATGCTTCAATCTTAACCCCCCGCATCAACATGAATACGAAGGTGTCGTATATGGCTCTGACATTCTCTGTCTTCGCCAGCACGGCGTGGAACACGCAGCCGGGTCTTCCTTGGCGGGCATTGATATGCCGTACATACTCCGGCTCGTATCCTTGTATGCGGAGCTCCTCCTCTATCTCCTGGGGGTCAGTGTCCGCCGGCAGCCCCCTGATGGCTACTTTTAGTTTTTTGTCGGCTGGCAGGCTGTACGCGAACCAGCTGATTCCTGTTTTTTTTTCCAGGGTGGCCAGGTACCTTTGGACCACCCTGTACTCGTCTTCACTCTCCGGGGAGAATCGAACTCCCTGTCGGTATGGGCGGGCGTTCGGTGGTCGCTTCAATAAGTTTGCCTGGGCTCTAAAATGAGTAGCCCAGTTTGGCAATTTTTCCACTATAAGTGGAGGGTAGCGGGGCCTTTTATTTTTTGCCGGCTTGTTCGTGGCATTTTCCGTGGTGGTTTGTGTGGGGGCTGCTTCGGGGTTTTGGGTGAGTGAGGGCTCATCACTTACCGCTGGGTCTCTGTTTCTGTATGCGGGGGCGGTGTGTGTGTCCCTTGGTGACGGGGTACGTCGCACGGCCTCGGCAAATGTTGGCGAATTGGCGCTCCGCTGGGCGCGCGCCTCAGTGCGCTGCAGGTCCAGACAGTGTCGCTTCGCCTCCTCAGTGGTTTCTTCAGGGCTCCTCCGTCGTCTCAGAGCCCTACCCCCCGCCTGAAAATCGTAATCTAGATCCATAGCGAGGTTGGGCGATAACGGAGTTTGTGGATCCTCGAGCTCTGCCCTGCGCCCATATGACGCGAGCGATGTGCTTGACCCACTTAAACTTGATTGGCCAGAGCGCAACGCGGGGGAATCGTATGCTGAGGTACGGGGGGGTGCAGGCGAATCCGGATTGGTCGCCACCGGCAAAGAAAGTGGCGCCACCTGGCGGCGTGGATCGCGGCTCGAGCGAGGCTCGCGATTGGTTGGGCAACTCGATTGCAATGGGCGACACGCTTGCAATGTATGCGACGCCAACGATGTTGTACACGACTGCAATGGTTTGCACGCCTGCAATGGTTGTGCAGCGGAAATTGAATGTTGGGACGTTTGAGTCCTAGCAGTAGGCGCTGCGTGGACATTTATCGTCCTTTGTGAGGTAGATGGTATAGGTGTGTGGCGTGATTGTGCGGGCGCGCGAGGTGCCGCGGCGCGCGCACTTGGGTTCATATTTTGCGCACTAGTGTTTCTATTGGACTCCGTATTTGTTTTATTCGCGCTAGCGGTTGTTATACAGTCCGGTCCATCGCTGGTCGAGACTCCTTCTGGCTGGGGGCGCCGCGGACCGGAGGGCCGCGGGCACCTGGTGGTGACATCTTCTTCTAATTTTCTTTATGCTGGGCATATGCTGCAATGCACGAAAACTATACGGGCTAGTTTTTCCGCGACCGCTACAACGACTTCGCGCGAGCAAAAGCCGTTGGGCAGCAACGAAGTCCGCCCAGGTTGCCTCCGACAGTATAAGTTGAAAAACCTATACTATCGGCGACAAAGAGGGTAGACGAGTGGCGATCCGTGCGGGGATTTGGTACGTAGTGTGACACAGAGGTGTGATACGTGCGTTGTTGTCGGCTAACTAGGACGTTCCCAAGGGCTTTGGCCAACAATGGCCCCTTATTTATGGAAATGTTCCTAACGCCGCGCCCCTCTACAAATTGCGCCGTGTCGAGCAACTTCACGTCGATCGAACGTCGACCAATCATAGCGAAGCGGTTACTCGACCAATCGGCGCAAAGTAGTCACAATTCGGGCGCGGCACTATTTGCCCGGGCCCGTTTGGCTATTTCGAATTAATTTTACTTTAAATTAGGGGCTTCGCTACAATAGGTTAACAACACATATTAGGTACATAATGAGGTTTACATATAAAGCAAAAACATATTACTTAACTGTCCCAAACACTTACATAAGTCCATATTCACTATCACTGTCCTAAACACTTTATAAGTCCATATAGTCACTATCAATCATGAGTTTGAGTCTATATACACCATCACAATTCGCACGATGTTGAGGCTTCGCAGGCTGCGTCACCAAGTCTCCCCCTCGGTGCCTTGCACCTCAGCTTGCAGGGGTGACGATGCCGGCACTATCACGACCAGCCGGGATGCTGGCCGCCGCAGTACGCCCGCCTGGGTGCGGACGTCGACGATCCGAGTTCTTCCATCTGGCCCGGGGTAGGTCGCGCTGACCACGCCGCGTGGCCACGAGCAGCGTGGCAAGGTGTGATCCACCAGCAGGACAAGGTCACCGACGTTGGGATCCCGATAATGGGGACCCTGGAAGTACCGGGACGAGAGCGTTGGTAGGTACTCTCGCACCTATCTGGCCCAGAAGTGGTCGGCCAGGCGCTGGGATGTCCTCCACGATGGAGAACCGATGAGCTCAGCGTCGTCGAATGAGCCAAACATCTGGGCTCCGCTGGACCTGTCGATAAGAAAGTGGTTAAGGGTCAGTGCTTCTTCTTCGTTGGGGTCGGTGCTCACGGACAATAGTGGCCGTGAGTTGACCACGTATTCTGCCTCCAGTAGCAGGGTGTGCAGAACCTCTGTTTTTCTTTCGGGCTGTGTAGCTGCCAGTGCGGTCTTGACGGTGCGCAATAGCCGTTCCCATGAGCCACTCATGTGTGGGGCTCCCGGAGGAATGAACCTCCATACCATGCCGATTTCGTTGGTTTTTGACGTACAGTGACTTCTGACGCAGGTTCAATTCTGCGCTGCTTCTTTTCATGATGACCGGCGTCTTGTCTTTCTTCCTTGACTTATTCCAAGCCGGGTCACGTTCCTCCTTCGTAGTTCTTCTGGTGCTGGGTGTTCTGTGGGCGATGCTTCTCTTGAAAGCGCCCACAACTTGCGGGAATATTGCCGTCGCAAACCTCCCTGGCTCTGGGACGGCGGTGGTCTCGACTCTTCTCAAGCTCAACGTGCGTTCAACGGCGCGTGACTTTTCTTCTCCTGTGTCCTTGGTGAAATCCTTTTCATCCCGTGGCCACTCTTCTTGGCCTTTATCTAGGAATGACGGCCCCGCGAACAACCGATGTTCTTTGTTGGAGTCCTTGGGCACGTCTCGTGTGGCGTCGTCCACGTCAATGTGCTTCGTGGGCGCCCATCGCCATTCCCTGTGATCATCTTTGAAGCTTGGTTGTATGACAAGGTGATTCACGACCTTGACTGGAGCGCTGCTGCTTGACCGCACTCCATGTAGCACCCATCCCAGCTGCGTTCTCAATGCGACTGGCTTGCTGCGGTGACCATGCTTGACTTCCTGTGAGGTGACGAGATTCCAGTTGTCTTGCCCAATGAGCACCGACGGTTTGGCATTGGGGTACTTCAACTGGTCTTGTATCTCTTCCAGGTGTTCGCATCCTTTCAAGTTCTTTTCATTGACTTCCTGAGGTGTCAAGTGCAGATTCTTCACAGAGTACCCGGACAACTGTCGGGACATTACGGACGAACATCCCGCGGATTTTGAGGTGCATCTTCTTGGACTTCTGGTCCATGCGGTGGCCGCTTACGCCTTCTATGCGTAGCTCCTCTTCTGGCCCTCGTGCCCCGATCTTCTCGACTACTGAGTCTTCTATCAGCGTGACCGTAGAGCCTTCGTCCATGAGAGCGTAGACGCAGACGTTTTCCTTTGGCCCCATTAGTTCGACCGGAACAATCTTCAGATACGCCTTTGCTCCCGCTCGCGTCGCGTTGACCGTAGAAGCTATCGTTTGGGTGGTCATTTCTTGAGTCGTCGGCTTCGTTGCTTCTTCATAATGCAACAGCAAATGATGACCCTTCTTGCACTTGCCACATGGCTTCGCTTTGCAGCTGAAGCTCCGATGCCTTCCTTCTAGGCACTTGTAGCACAACCCAGACTTTTTGGCTTGCTCCCACTTGTCTTTGATTGATGCTTCACTAAACTTCTTGCATTTCAGAAGAGTGTGCTCACCTTTACACTGCGGGCAGGTAATCTTATCGCGTTCCTTCCCTTTATCTTCTTTGCAGGAAAACACCTTAGCTGACTTCGTCCTGCACTCATGTTCGCCTTCTGAATCATCTTCTGACGTGTGATTTTCTTGGTTCCTAGCAGCTCGAGTAGTATGCACGCCACGAGAGCCCGCGGTTCGCGTTTGGAACCTCATACTTTCTTTCTTTGTTCTGGATCCCACGAACTCGTGCATCTCAAACTGATCCACCATGTCGTTGAAGAAATGCATGAGGCTCAGGAGTATGGGCTCATCTTCATCTTCTTTCTTTGCTCGATACTCGTACCGTTTGAAACGCACCAATGTACACATCTTATCGATAATTCTGCTTGAAATATCACTTGAGTGCAGGTAACTTTGTCTCTTCATTAGTTTTACGACGCTAACGGTATTCGACACTGCCCCGGCGTAACGCACCAACTCTCTTGCATCTTCTGACATCAGAGGAAGCTTCTCGATGTTTTCTATCTCGCTTCTAATGAGATAAGTGGGGCGTCCGAAGCGGCGCTCCAAGGCGGTCATGACTTCTTGCGGATCGATCTGGGTAAACAATAGCGATTTCACCGCTTCTTTTGCTTTGCCCTTGACAGCTCTTCTCAATCTTCCCATGTTCTCTATATCTGAGAAGAGCGTGCGAGTATCTTCGTAAGTCGCCTTGAACGCCATCCAATCGCAGGCGTCGCCTTCAAACTGGTGCAGCTCGCTGACGTACTTCGGTGCGCGCTGCATGAATGATGACGCTTTATTCTCAGACGCGGACTTGACAGCTTGAAGGATTGCTTCTGCCAGCTGGTTGGTGTGACTCGGTGCGGCAATCGCGACCTCTGGGGCGGGCAACTCACATGGCGGCTCCCCCTCGTTGCGTTCCACACTCTTCGTCGTTGACACCCATGCCGCAGTTGCCTGCACTGTGGCGGCTTCGACTTCAGCCTCTTCTTCTCCTTCCTGGTCACTCAGGTCCGTATCATCTGCGCGCGCTAGTTCCAGCTTGGTGTTAGCAAGCTTGGCCTTCATTCTTATTTCTTCTAATTGCAACATTTCCAGCTCCAATCTTGCTTCTAATTCCTTCTTCCTTTGGGAATTATTCTTAGAAACTGTCTTGGGCTGCTTCTTATTGCCTTTTTCAACCACGGTGATGTCGGCGTCCTCGACCACAGTCGAGTGTTCGGTCGCTGCGGTGCTGTCGGTCACTGTTTCCGACGTGGCACCCGAAGTCGTTCCCGCTGCCATCGTATCACCACCGCTGATTTCTTCCTCGGTAGTTGACCTCGTGCTATCTCCTTTGCGGCTTCGCGTCATCATATCGGGCTTCGAGATGAGTGACTTCTTCAAATATTCACTCTTCCCAGCGTAAATTCCGACGAATCTTCGATAGGAAATCTACCTGCTTCCAAGACGCGACGTAAGTAGATACTTATTCTTCGTGGCGCAAGTAGCGCTTGGCTCAAACTTGCTGCCGCTAAGTACTTCACTCCGATGTCGTGCTTGAGCGTAGATTCGACGTGGAATTCCAAGTTGATATGACGAACGCAGCGATAATTCTTCACGGTATCCTTTGATGTCTTCCCGTTGGGTATTCACGTTATGGCGTCTTGACGTACGATCGTCTTGAAAAAGACGTTTGGTTGTGATCGTTTCGAAAAAGACCACGTTTATGATCGTCTCGAAAAAGACCACGTTTTGACCATCTGCTAGAAACCACCACACGTTTTCGACCCTCTTAGGGACCACGTGTTTTACTATCGTCTTGAAAAAGACGTTTGGTTGTGATCGTTTCGAAAAAGACCACGTTTATGATCGTCTCGAAAAAGACCACGTTTTGACCATCTGCTAGAAACCGCCACACGTTTTCGACCCTCTTAAGGACCACGTGTTTTACTATCGTCTTGAAAAAGACGGTTGGTTGTGATCGTTTCGAAAAAGACCACGTTTATGATCGTCTCGAAAAAGACCACGTTTTGACCATCTGCTAGAAACCGCCACACGTTTTCGACCCTCTTAAGGACCACGTGTTTTACTATCGTCTTGAAAAAGACGTTTGGTTGTGATCGTTTCGAAAAAGACCACGTTTATGATCGTCTCGAAAAAGACCACGTTTTGACCATCTGCTAGAAACCGCCACACGTTTTCGACCCTCTTAAGGACCACGTGTTTTACTATCGTCTTGAAAAAGACGGTTGGTTGTGATCGTTTCGAAAAAGACCACGTTTTCTTGAATTATCTTGAGTAAGATGGCACGTCTTGTTTCACAGTATCTTCAATTCTTCAGCGGTGATACTGTATTTCTTCTGGCTTCAGTCTTGAATCCGGCTTTCGAAGGACCATGGCATTGTTGAGGATTCAACCAATAAAACCAGGTCAATTACCGAGGCAATCATTCTTCTTTATTTCAATCTTGTGTACACCTGTTGCTTGCGCCGCTGCTCGCAGTAAAAAGAAGGGCTTTAGCCCTCCATTAGAAGTCGCTTCGCCCCCGCAAGGGGGCGAGGCGAGTGGTCACGAGACTTGGTCCCCTGCCCGCGGGAGCATCACCGAGGCTCGCTACAACGAACCCATCATTTTGGTGTCCGTTGGACCTAGCATATTGCTAGCGCGGTCATTCACCTGTGCGGGTTAGTGATCTCGCGCTAGCTATGTTTATGTTGTTTGTGTTACTGCAGGCGCGCCGCGGCGCCCGTTTCTGAACGGTACGCCGCTTCTTCACGGCACTCTGGCGGTCCACCTCCGCCGGGTGAGACCCAGAGCGTACTCTGGGAGGCCTAGCGAAGGTGACCAGCGGCAGATGTGCCGGCTTTGGACGAACCTGCAGTTTGTTGATGTAAGCGCCTAGTGGCGCCGCATATGTATATAGGAGCGGCAATGTGGTGTGTAACACCGCCCATGAACCAATAGCGTGCGAGGTACTCGCGACGCTATTCGGTGCAAGTGTACTGGCGAATGTATAGTAGTGATTGGCTGTTTTACGACGCGAAGTGTGTCTATGTTAACTTAGTACAAACTTCACGCCGTGGGTGTCGTGTGGGGTGAGCAGTGTTATTGTTTGAGTAAGCAGCGTGTAGACTGTTGCTGCTTACTCAGGCGTCAAGTCCGGGAGGTGGATGGGGTTGCATCGTCATTTGTGAGATTTCTTGGGAGGCGCTTTTTGTCGGGCGGGCGCGCGTGCCATGGCGCGATATCGGCGATATGGGGCCAGGCAGAAGCGTCGGCCCGCGCGAACATTGATGTGGCGAGTCGCTCAATAAACTCGTCCAGGCTCTCTATACCGGTATCACGCAGTATGACGTCATTTCTTACCATGTGTGGGTTACCATGTGTGGGGCGTCGAGTATGCGTCTTAAAGTTAGGTTTTGTTGCGCTCTTAATAGTTTTCTTGTTTTCTCACACGTGAGTGCGTACCAAGCTGGGGTAGCGTAGGTGAGTATGGCGCGTATGTATGTTTTGTATATCCCCAGCTTGGTACGGGCGGGGAGGCGAGATGAGAGCACCGGATAGAGGAGGTTACGAGCGACCCTGCACTGCGCCACCACCTTCTTGACGTGCAACCCCATCGTGAGTCGGCGATCGATGGTCACACTACTATGGTACTTGACATGGGGTGACCACTCGATGTCGACTCCTTGTAGTTTCAGTAGTGGCGGTAGAGTCACCTGTCCTGTAACAAGTGCCTGCGTCTTACCCACGTTAACGGATAGCCGCCACTTCGCTAGCCACTCGGGGATGAGGTCGAGGGCGCGCTGCATTTTCTTAGCTGCGTGCTTGGCGTTCATTGAGGTAGTGACGTAGGCAGCATCGTCAGCGTACAGCGCTAGCGTTGCTTCAGGTGTTGTGGGGATATCGTCCGTGTAACGTGAGTAACACGCAGGCGATAATACGGCTCCCTGCGGCACTACCGCCTTTATTGGGCGGGGGGCGGATAGCTCGCCTTCTACCGCCACTCTGAAGGTCCTGTTGGTCAGAAAAGATTCTATTACTTTTACCACGCGACGGGGCGCGCTGGATAGTGCCAGCTTGTGGACGAGTCCTTCGTGCCACACGCGGTCGAAGGCCTTTTCCATGTCAAGGAATACTGCACATGCGTACTCCTTCCTGTTCATTGTTGTTGACAGCAGGTGCAGTATCCTTGACAGCTGGAGCGTCGTGCTGTGTTCCGCGCGAAAACCGAATTGTTCCGGTCGTGCCGTAATGTGAGGTTCGAGATGTCGCAGCAGGAGGGACTCGAACACTTTGGAGATCGTGGGCAAGAGTGTGATGGGCCGATAGCTCTCCGGCTTCAGGACATTCTTGTTCGGCTTGGGCAGCATGATGACGCGCCCCTCTTTCCACGAGGCCGGGAAGGAGCCCGTGCGGAGTATCCCGGTGAACAGGCGCGCCACAGCTGCGACCATGCGGTGGGGCAGGTGGCACAGCGCTGTGTTCGGGATGTTGTCGGCACCTGGGGCCTTCCGGGGCTTCGTTCTCAAGATGGCGCGTCTGACTGCACCAGGCGAGAAGTAGATGGCATCTTCATCGGGAGCTATCGGCGTAGCGAAGTAGTCTCTTATGTGTTTCTCGACTGCTGCGACATGTTCGTGTTGCGTGGTCGGATTCGGTTGGAACTGACGCTCCAGGTGTTCGGCATAGACCTCCGCTCGGTCTCCCGCTATGTACTTAAGCGCCCCGTCAGTGCTTCTAAGCGGTCGTACCGGAGCTGGGGTATTCTTAAGCTGGCGGCACAGCTTGTGTACCGAATTCCAGTCTCCTTCTATGGTGTCTATGTGATCCTCCCAGCTCGCGGCTCTGTGAGCACTCATCTCGGCCTTCACCTTTTCCGTGAGTTTATTTAGAGTCCGTTTCATGCTAGGGCATCGTGTTTTCTCTTTCCTCTGTTCGTGCTTGTTGTACGCAAGCAGTGAACTCATCGGCTAGTAGGTCGACGTCGGCGGCGGTGGTGATAGGCCGAGTTGGCGTGGTAAGGTTGATCTTCTCTGAATATGCGTCCCAGTCTATTAATCGACGTGGCGCTCTAGGCTTGAGTCGGGTCGGTATGTCCGATAGTACAACAAGTACTGGGTGATGGTCAGACTGCATCTCGTCCTCCAGTACCTGCTGTGTGACCTGGCATTTCAACCCACGGTGTACGACGATGTCTATCACGTCTGGCATGTGATTCAAGTCTGTTGTTGGTGGCCATCGGGTCGGCGTCTCAGGTCCAGACACCGTGTACCCGTGGGCCTCCGCGTCTGCGAAGAGTCGTCTTCCCTCGCTGTTTTGTTGGTAGCTGTTCCACGCTGGGTGTTTTGCATTGAAGTCACCGGCGAGGATTGTCGGGTTTTCGGTGTTGGTTAGGATTTTTCTAAACTCCGACATGTCGAGTTTATACGTTGGCGGCTTATAGAAGGCGTATAGTTCTATGTCCTCGCCGGTTGCGTGCAGTTGTACGCCCAGCGCGTATGCTGTCTGCAGAGGTGGTATTGGGAGCTCCTGGTGGACGACTCTTCTGTTGACAATGACGGCCAGGCCACGGTAGTATTGTCCGCTGCTTTCCGACCGCTCGTCCTACCTATAAACGAGATATCCTGGGAACTTGCACCTGTCTCCAGGTCCCAGGAAGGTCTCGCTTATTAGCGCCACGTCGATGTCCTGTTCCTTGAGGAGGTGGCGGAGGAGAGTGACCTTACTCTTGAGGCTGCGAGCATTGCAGTGTAAGATCCTGAACTGCTTATTATTCATGGTGGTATAGATTTAATAATGCCGCTAAGCCGTCAAGGATCACCTGCTCCACATCTTGACCTTGCCTGATGGCCTTTATCAGGTCCATCAGCAATTGTATGGCGCAGGCAGTAAAATTTTTCTTCCTCTCGGTTGTATTTTTGTTTTGATTTTGCGCCGGCACGTGATTGGCCGACCTGTTATTTCTAGTGTCACTTGATTGGTCGGTGCAAATTTTAGTTGACCTTGCTACCGCTAGATGGCGCTCGGTGTATTGTTTCTTGGTGCCGGCGCTTGCAAACTTATCAACATTGTTGATTTTATTTACTGCCTGCGCGTTGATGTCTTTTGTACTGTGAATTGTTTCAGTGGTTTGGTGGGTCATTTCCTGGGTCATAGGGGGGTGATGGGGCTTTCTACCCTTGCCTCCCCTCTTCTTCTTCCTCCGCCCTGAGGAGGAGGCAGCATCTCCGCGTTGTGTGGGCCCGTTAGCAGCCGCCATCAGCATCACTCCTTGAGACTCTTCTAGCTGTGTTATCGTGTTTTTCGTAGGTAGCGATGATTCTGTCTGATGTATGTAGCGATGATTCGAAACTGCTGGCACCTATGTCACTGGGCAGGCTCACGTTTTCCACGCCATGCTTCGATTTTGACCCCCCCGCATGTATAAAAACACGGAGGTGTCGTAAATCACTCTTACGTTCTCGGTTTTTTCGAGCACGGCGTGGAACACGCAGCCAGGTCGTCCCTGGCGCGCGTTTATGTGCCTGACGTACTCAGGTACATAGCCTAGGCGGCGGAGCTCCTCCTCAATCTCCTAGGGGTCAGTGTCGGGTGGCAGCCCCCTGATGGCCACCTTTAGCTTTTTCTCGGCTTGCAGGGAGTATGCAAACCAGCTAATGTTTTCCTCTTTTTCCAGGGCGATCAGATAGCTCTGGACCGACCTGTACTCATCCTCGCTTTCCGGGGAGAATCGAACTCCCTGCCCGTATGGGCGAGCATTTTGGTGGTCGGCCCAATTTGGCGGCCAGGGCCCTAAAATGGGTCGCCCAGTTTGGTAGTTTTTCTACTATTAGCGGTGGGAATCGTGGGCGCTTTTTCTTGACTACATTATTTGTGGCCATTGTGGGGGCTGCGTCTGTGTTTTGGGTAAGTGTAGGGCTATTTGCACTTACTCTGCTTATCCCTTGTTGCTGTGCGCGCGTAGTTGTAGCGGCTATCGTGTTCGGCGACGGTGTGCGTCGCACTGCATCGGCAAAGGTGGGCGAATGTGCGCCCTTTCCGTTGCCCAGCAGTGGGTGCTTGGAGTCGAGGCGGTAGCGCTTCGCCTCCTCCGTCAGCTCATCCGGGCTGCGACGTCTTCTTTGCGCCCTACCCCCCAGCTGAAAATCTACTTCCATGTCATCGCCGCAAGGTTTCCTGCTTGTTGGTCTTCTACAGACTGTACTTCGGTGAGTGTGCTGAAGAACTCCACGACCTCATCCCACCAGCCCCCTTCTACCATCGGACATCTAGACGCACTGCATGTTATCATCCTTACCGTGTTGCAATTCCACCAATTCGCACCAAACGCTTCCAAACATCCTTCATAATGCGCACAGCGAATGAATGGAACTCGCTACCTGCGTCAGTGTTTCCAAACGCATTCAACCCGAATCTCTTCAAAGTTAGAGTGAACAGGCTTCTTCTGGGTAAGCTCACTCCATCGTCGACTCTGTCTCTGTCACCTCTGACCTAGACTAGAGTCAAGAGCAAACCCATCACAAATAAAAAACAATTCAAAAAAATACCTTTTATTCTAACCTAACAGCGGTTTGTCATTATTACAACTATTGATCAGCCTGCGAGGGTTTTCTTTGTTAGGAAAAAGTACCGCGTGGCGGGTAAGTTATGATAGGCATCTCCTGCGAGGAGACCCATGCATAACAGCAGTTTGCCATTATTAGAACTGTCCTTGATCACCCTGCGGGGGTTGTGTTTGATAGCAAAAAGTACCATGTGAGTGTACATTATGATAGGCATCTCCTGCTAGGAGAATCATGCTTAACAGCAGTTTGCCAATTATGCCATTATTATAACTTACCTTGATCACCCTGCGAGTGGCTGCGAGGGTTGTATTTTATAGCAAACAGTACAACATGACGGTACATTATGATAGGCATCTCCTGGGAGGAGAACCATGCATAACAGCATGCATTTTCTATAGTTATCATTCTTTCGCGGATAATCTTAACACAGCCATTCAGAAAATTACTTCAAATGCACAACGCAATCTATCGAATATCGAGTTCAACTGTCCGAGTATCTGAATTGTGTGTGTTGTGATAATTTTACTTCTTGAACACTTTAAATTTATCTAACTTCGATAGAGTGAACCGATTGCGATGAAACAATCATTGGTTTCGTACATTTCACGTGATGCGTGCACAAATAAACAGACAGACAGACAGACAAACATTCCAAAAATGCTGGAAGTAGGTTCTGTTTTTTTTGGAAATATTTTCGATGCACAAAAATTTCTTTTCTACAGATTTATTATATATTGATGATTGATGATGATATTGATAACCACCCTGCGAGGGTAGGGCGAAAATATTTTATCAGGTTAAAAATTACGAGACTTTTATTAAACATGCAATTAAAATTATTATACCTTAGTGAATATATTCTTCTAATTAGTGTATTTAAAACATTGAAAGTAGGTACTTTAGTTATACACATTTAAGTTTAGTTAATGCACTGTCAAATATGAACACATTACCATTTTTTTATGTTGTTGATAAAACAAATATTATGAACATGAAATATTGAAAAGGAAAACTTTAACAAAAAGGGGTCCAGAGCAACTATATATAAATACTTAAGAGTATATACAACTCTAGCAAGGCCAGTATTAAACTAGAATCAACAGGAGAATCATTTCCTATCAAAAAGGGCGTACGCCAGGGCGATCCTCTCTCCCCTGCGCTATTTAACGCCGTACTCGAGCACATCTTTGGACAGCTAAACTGGGACCACTTAGGTCTGAACATTAATGGAGTTCGCCTGAACCAACTAAGATTTGCCGATGATCTGGTGCTTCTTGAAGAGAATCCAGCAGCAATATAACAAATGATGCAGAGCCTAGCAAATGTAAGTAGAGAAGTTGGTCTGGCAATTAATGCCAGTAAAACAAAATTGATGACAAACTCAAGGGAAATAGACGTTATGGTAGATGGCAACAAGATCGAATATGTCAAAGAATATATTCACTTAGGACAGATAAAATCCCCTTCAGATGAAATGACAAAGGAAATAAACAGGCGATTAGCCCAAGGATGGAGTTGGTTGGTTGGTTTTGGAGTTTCTTGTGCATTCTTCTCCATAACAAGCTACTTTCCGAATGCACGGTAGAATCAACTTTTATAACTTGTAAATTTTAATGTACCTAACGTTCAAAAGTGCCGCTTGGTGGCCTACTTGAAATAAAAATATCTTTGTCTTGATGGAGAAAATACTGGTCATTGAAGGAAATAGTGAAAAGTAAGGATCTAGGCAATCACATAAAAAAGAAAACATTCGAGACCTGTATTCTACCAGTTCTTAAAGGCTGTGAAACTTGGCAATAACACTTCACCACAGGGAAAGGCTAACAAAATGCCAACGTGCCATGGAAAGAAGCATGCTAGGGTTAAAAATCAAAGACAGGAACGTAGACATAAGAACAAAACTCACAGACATTCTTACCCGGATAGACGTCCAAAAATGGAGATGGGCTGGACATATGCTACGCCACCCCATTAACAAATGGAGCAAGCAAGTCACCTTCTGGCAACCAAGAGACGGCAAAAGAGGTACCTAGGGGTCGCCAAGTCAGGAGATGGGAAGATGACTTGAAACAGACAGCGGGACCATTTTGGTTGAGAGTAGCAAGGGACAGGACCCATTGGAAGGAATTGGAGGAGGCCTATGCCAAAAGGCACACCGAACTTAGGGACCTCTTGTAACCCTATGTTGAGGAATAAAAGGCTATTATTATTATTACTCGAAACCCATTTGATATTTTTTGCTTATAAAAATTATCAAAAAATATCTTATTTAAAAATTGAAAAACATTGCATAAATAAAATTGATAATATTTAATAATAGATTTAATTATAATTATAAATTAGGTAATTTTAGAACATTATTGACAACTTGACTAGATTATTTTATTTTGTAAAATGACTAGTAAGGAAGAGTTGACCACAAATCAGTTTCTAACAATTTTTGTCTGAGCTTTGCTAAATTTTCGCAAAATATGTCAATCCCGGTATCAGCGTAGATACCCTATTAGAGATTGCCATAATTCAGTTCAAAGGAGCTAACCGACCAAGATTTGTGCGAGATGATTTGATAGCAAACGTTTCGAGTTTGCGTACTGATCTGACTGGGCATTGGCGGGGCACATTAAGGAAAGGATTAGCAAGAAGTTGGGGTGAGGATATCTTACTTTATTGAATTTTGCTAACAGTAGTGACATCAGCTAAAACGCGACGCTGTTCGAGTGAATGCCAACCAAAATGAGTCAGTCGCTGTGGGTAGTCAGCCCTGTATGGGCAGCTGTGATCTTTGTATCGAAGGTATCTGGTGAAATGTTTTGAACTCGTTCGATGCGGTGGTTGTGCACTCTGTACACTGGACTCCAAACTGGAGATGCATATTCAAGGGTACTACGCACGAAAGAATCTAGAAGTATCCTCAATGCGTGTGTCCCCCTGAAGTCGTGACCAACTCTCTTGATTAAACCAATCATTTTGCCAGCTTTCGACAAGATGTTATCGATGTGAGGAGTAAAAGATAGGTCACTGCTAAGTAAGACCCCCAGATCCCTTATGACATCCACTTTCTGAAGTGCTATTCCATTAAGTGAAAAAGAAGATGCTACTTTTAGTTTTTTGCGGGTAAATGTTATGTGCTGGCATTTACTGACGTTGAGCACCATCTTGTTTTCAATACACCTTTCTTGGAGGGAATCTAAATCTGACTGTAGCAGTGCGACGTCTGATGTGGATTCGATAGTTCTATATATACAGATAAATACAATGAAGAGAATCGGTCCGGCATGAGAACCCTGAGGCACACGGCAAGTAGAATAGTATTCGGGCGAATGGTAGCCATTTACCACTACCCTTAGTTTCCGGTCACATAAGTATGACCTAAACCATTCTACAAGGTTCTCATGCACCCCATGTCTCTCCAGTTTGGCAAGTAGTATCTGGTAGCGATGGGCGTTGAATGAACGAACTAGTTAATTCGACCGTCGACGTTCAATGAACGATTCGACGGTTCACCGTTAATCAACGAACTAGTTGAATTCGTAGACGGCTAAACTGAGACTCGACTATGTTCATGTCGACTTGTAACGCGACGACCAACGCGAGAACTTAGTTGGGTAGTAAAAGTTAATACGTCCGAGAAAATAACAACAACGGACGAACATCGAGCAAATTAATTTAAACTCTAAATCTATATGAAAAGAGTTGATATTTTTATGAGCCGAAAGCCATTTTGGAATAAAAATGCATTGTGTTAAGAAGAAAAGGACGCCAATAATTATAGCTTCACGTGTGCAGAAGAGTAAAGCGATTGACCGATCGAACGATACGACAAATTCAACTAGTTGATCGACTCGTCGATCAACGGAAATGGACGGTCTAGTTTCGTTAACGAAAAATACGTCGACGACCCATCTGTAGTATCTGGTGATCAACTTTAACGAACGCGCTGCTGAAGTCAGTATACAAAGCATCAACTTGTAGACCCGCATCGACATGGTATAGGTTACTGACAGTTGATTTTTTACAACAGAAACCGTGCTGTTCTGAGGCTAGTTGTATTTTGAGACTGAAGGTGGAAACATATTATTAACACCCGACCCGACGCCACGCCACCCGACGCCTTCTGACGCGTTGAAGTACTAATCCATCCCATATATTTAATATGGTCAGAAACTCATAGTCAAGACGCCATGTGACGACACGCAATCACACGTGGTAACACGCAGTCGGTTTGGATCAGCGTGTTGCCGGGAGAGGGGGCAAACACGCCACCTGACGCTTCGCACAAAGTGTGTTCTTAGGTAGGGGTGTCCACTTTGAAAAAACATCGATGTTTTTTTCGATTCGATAAATTGGAACTGTACATCGATGCCTTTCGATGTATCGGATGAAAACATCGATGTTTTGTAAACATCGAGTACTTTTTCTAACATTATATTACAAAGCTGTACTGTATGTAGTCATGTGAAAAGTGATAAATCTCAAAACAGGTCATCTTTCCAGAGTAAAAATTTTTGTATATGACGGTTTTGAAAAGAGCTAAATCCATTATTTTATTAAAGTTTAGATTTTAATCTGTCATAAAATAATAATTCTAACTGCTTTCATAATCTGTAAGTACATACAAAAACATTCACTTTGATAAGATGACCTTTTCACACAAAACTAATATACTACTTTTACAACTTTTCATGCAAACCATCGCTAATTCAAACATTGTTTATTAAAAAAAGTAAAAGCCATGTATGAGAAAAATCTTTATTATAATTTACAAAAGAACAAATTAAAAAAAAAACCTACGATATAATTTTGCTAAGTCTGTCAAAAGGAAAGAGAAAGAAGTTAGAAAACAAACTTTCAGATGGGACTGAAGTTCCTACTATGGTTAATTTGTACGCCATTGTATGAAGTTTAGGAAGCTGAATCTTGAGATCATTCCAAATTTCTAAAGGGTTCTCATTTAATCTGCCTACTGGGCTACGTAAGGAAATAGATAGTTCATCAGAAATAGAATCGTCAAATTTCACAGTTTGCCAGCTCTTGTGGACTTATTTGTTGTGGTGACCTTCCATGATTTGAGGTGATCGATGTTTTATGAATAAACATCGATACATCGAGTATATCGATAGCTTTTCAAAACATCGAATCGATTCGATGTATCGCATTGTAAACATCGATGTTTTCGATGCATCGATGTATATCGAATATCCCTAGTTCTTAGTTAACACCCGACGTCACGCGTCAGTCAGTCGAGAGCATTCCTGGCTTAAAGATATGTTTTGTATGTTTTTATTTAAAATGTCGGATGAACAATTCATAGAATTAGTAAAATGGTACTCAGTATTATATAATATGAATACAGGCCAATACCGTGATTATAGTATTAGAAATAATACTAGAAACGAAGCTATTATAATTATGATCAGTGGTGCTAACTTAGGGTAGGTAATTAACCCTAATTTAGAGTAAAGTTTCATCAGCACGGTCATTTTTAGGGTACAAACTCGGTGAGGGTAATTTTTATGTTTATGCTATAATAGAAATTATCTATTAACTTATTTGAGTTAACAAATTTTTAATTGGAAGTCGGTTGTATTTTTCACCCGACTGCACTTATTGTAAAAAGTTTTAATTGTTCACTTTTTTGTGTGGCACTTTACGGTACGGCACAGTTACATCCAAAACGTAAGATTACTATAGTAAAAGGAACACCAATTTCTATAGTAATCTTACTTCTTGGATGTATGTTTGTTACTCAATCACGCCAGAACGGCTAAACGGCTCTAGATGAAATTTGGCAGACAGATAGAGTCAGGAATAGCACACAGGCTACTTTTTTATCCCGGTATAATGTTCCCTTGGGTGATAAAACACTTTTGACGTGGGCGAAGCCACTGGCAGAAGTTAGTGTACATTAAATAGACATGCAATCCTGGGTGACTTGCTGTATTATTTTGAAGAGTTCCGTTGAATATCTCCGAATTTCTTCATCAGATCTTCATCAAATTTAAATGGGACCAATTCGGGTACATAACCTTCCAAGCAAAAAATAATTTTCAAAATCGGTCAACAATTGACGGAGAAGTCGGTGCAAAATTGCTGTTGGTGATTTGAAGACCCGGACTACAAATAAAACCCTGCCCGCCCGCCTTCTAAACTAGCACAAATCCGGGGAAACTCGGATAGATGGCAACCCTATACTAACGAAGCGTGTTGTAGGATCACGTGGGGTGTTGTATATGTGCGCGGTTCGCGTCGGGTGGCGTCGGGTCGGGTTTCAATAGTATGTTTCCACCTTGACTGACATTCAAGATTTCAAGATGGTAGCGTTTGTCTATGTTTCTCTCTTTTTTTTTCATAGAGTTTTTCTATAAGCAAGAACGAGAGACCTCACAGTATCTTTTTCGTCTTAAATACGTTAAGTCTATTTTATACAAAGTTTCTCTTTGGTCAGTTTTACTGGAAAACATTAAAAGATTTGGCTTTCAACATTGAGGTTATAATGTACTAATGGCTTTCAATAGTATCGAGGTTCTTTTTCTTAAAAGTGTTCCGGTCGCAAAGAAGTTTTCAGAAATATGTTCAAGACATATGCAATAGATTTGGCAAAAAATGTTTAAAAAAAAGTCTATTTTCGATATTCTGCGCTTTAATACAGGTGAAAATAACTGTGCTACGGAAATGTCAAGTGACCCCACTCCCGCCTACCCACCCTAAGCCCCGTGTTCAACTCTTGAGCCAATAGCGAGAGTCGAACGTCAGTGTTATTGACATTTCGGGTGCTCAGTTATTTTGACCGTGTAGTAAGGCCGTCGAGCGGTTAATCACTATCACCATAATTATATAGATTTTAATAACAACCATTTTAAAGGTCAAACCGCACTACGCGTCAGCGGAGCATCGCGAAGCGACATGACCAAATATACTTTGTATGAAATTGTATGAGATAAACCGCACTACGCGGCAGCGAAACTACGCGACGCGACACTTTATCTCATACAATATATTTGGTCGCGTCGCTCCGCTGGCGCGCAGTTCCGCCTAGTGCGGTATGACCTTAAAAGTAACGTATAACTACAAATTACAAAAAACGTAAGAGTATTTAAATTTCGCGGGCTAGTTTGAGGACGATTATTTTTATCGACTACGGTAAAACCAAGATGATGGTTAATGATTTTAAGCAATATGTCTGTACGTTCATCTGTTACCTCATAAACTTCTAAACTACTGACATTTTTATTCAGATTGTTGTAATTCCATCTTGCGAACATAGATTCAGAGTATAACTTCCATAGACCACAAACTCAATATAGAGCATAACGAACTATAGTTTTTTTTTTATGTTGCCAATCTGCACTATATTACTTCAGTCAGCCATATTGGATTTTGTTGTGCTTCGAAAACATTGTGAGCACGTGGATTGTTGAATATAATTTTGTGAAATTTGGTAGTAATATCGGTTAGCTTATCTTTTTGACTTGTTTTATTTTTATTATTTAAAAAGTGGGTACATTCTGTCTTGGAAATTGAAGTAAGTAACTTTTAGTTTTTGTAGCCGGCGGCGTGATTCCCTATTGGATCACGGAATTGTACCTACCCAAGTTCATAGGTTGAGATAAAATATACAAATCCTGTTTAGTCAATATTGTAAATCAAACTTTAAAATAAACTTTTGCATCTCACTATTTTTAAGGTGTTGACACGATTATAATTGCGTAACCTTTCATTTACGGTTCCACATTTGCTTACGTGTTGCTTGTGAAGGTTTCTACATATTGCTCGTGACCCTCACCGGACAACATTTATAATTTGTGTTGCGAAAAATATCAGTGCACAGAGCACATGGTTTTGTATGTATTATTAGCTTTGCTTTGAAACTATGTAGTTTGTTATATCAGCCTTTTTAATTTATAACGGAGTTATTGTGATCGCATGAAAATAAAGTACCCATGCTTCGCTCTAATTTCGTTATCACTGGACCCGGCCTTTCTTATTTAACGAAGTGAAAATAAATTTTATGTAAATAAAATTGAATTGACGGTACACACTATTTATAGTTCGGAATCTACATAAAATTATAAACAAACACGCGGGCAATAACCTATTAATTGACATACAAAAATAGTTTGGTCTATTTTACTGCAACAGTAAATAAAATGTGTACACCAATGGTAATTTATCATTATAAAAATACAAGACTTCAAAAAGTATGTAATTCAAGATCATCTCAAATACACATGTTTTATTTTTTGTTTGTTTGTATGAATAACAGTTGATTTTTGAATATTTTTGCTTATGCTCTAGCTAGGTCATAGCTATTGCAAAATTATTGAATAATTAAATAAATTAGGCTGATTATTATGATTATGAGTATAAATAAATATAAATATGGCAACAAAATAAACAAAAAGTATGTCAGCTGTGATTAACATAATTTACCAATGATAATGTGCTTGGTAGACATGTCATTCTAATTTAATTGCTCAAATAATAATCTTACTCCTTTTAATAATCACATTATTAAAATTGTATATGTTTTGAGATAATCAAGGTCATTGACCCACTTAAGTTAAAAAACATTTGTAACCTCATATCAATTTATTTGAATAAGTAATTCTAATTTAGGTGTCTATCGAATTATTGAAATTAACAATTCATTGTGTTTATAAGAAATAATACTGCTTACTTTTACTTGATTTTTATCAGTAACAACTTTCTTTGTTTTAGATTGTTTATAAAAGTGGCTCATTACAATGGCCCCTTGTCGTCAATTGCTTATGTGGTCAGTCCCATCCCTTGCAGTTTTATTGGGAATATTTTGGTTCAGAAAAAAAAGGGAGTATGCAAAATCTGACCCGGGTGGAAGAGAAAGGATTAAAAACTTGAAAGAGGAGCTTGCAGAGGCACTGAATGCTCAGGCTGAAGCTCAACGCACATCTCCTTTGGGCAAAGTAGAGCAGTCTGTTATTAAATCTGCTCCTATTGACATTGTACCAAATGGAACTAATTCCCAAAGGTCTTCGCCACTAGAATTGACAGATGAAGAAATTGATATAGAAATAGAAAAGATTATTAGGAAGAAATCTTATGCAAAGGAAAAGCGAATGTCAGCTGGATTTGACAAGTTTAACTCTACGAGCCTATGCTCTAAAGAACCATCATTCAAAGTAAACCAGCAGCCCCAAAACATGTGCTCTACACTTCCAACTGTAGTCAATTGTCAAAAAAATATTGTTGACCATTCCCCAATTGTAATTAGGGCAAGCGATACAAATATTGTAAATTCGCAGGAAATGCCTGGAAAATCAGAAGATAATTTTGTGCAGCAAGAACTTTCAAAATTGGAAACAATTGAATCTGAGGTTAATACAACTGAAGAAAGCACTGTGGGTGACACTAAAGATGCAAATATTAATAATGATAATGTAGCTGATGAACCCAGTGATAGTAATGACACAGATAACAGATTTTCTACAGCACAAAGTAGACATATCTCAGAAAGAGATTCTGCTAATCATAGTCCTGTGGACCCAATGCTAGCTAGTCCATCAATGTGCCACTTCTCTGATAACCACAGTGAGGTAAGACCAAATCATTTCAGAAACAAATGTTGTAGTCAAAGTTGACTCATTTAATTCATTTTGGAATATAAAGCAAAGTACAAATAAGTTTTTTAAAATGAGTAATAAAAAAATTATCACTATGCAATTTTTATTTCAGGGTTCAAGTGACAGTGGTAAAGGATGTTCTGAAGCTGCCAGTCCTCCCCCAGTCAATTTGAACAATGACATGGTTCCTTCTGAATCTGCACTTAGAATACATCAATTTGTTATACCACAGAGCCTTGTAGGGTTACTTATAGGAAAACATGGGTCTTTTGTTACCCAAATAAAAACCAAAACTGGTGCAAGTGTGTATGTAAGAAGACATCCTGATTCTGTTAAACAAAAAATTTGTGCAGTTGAAGGTACTTATCAAATTTCTATTAAGTACTTCTGGTTCATTGCATAAAAAACAATCCCAATGCTATTCATTTTGATAATACTATGATATGCATAGCATTAAGCTGATGGCATGTTTCCTACAAATGAAAAATGGATAATGAATTTCCTTTCACACCCTTTGGATGGTGATAAAAAGTGTGTAATGCAATTGAGAGATGATATTTTTGAATTTTTAACATTCTTACTTTTTATTTTAGGAACTCAGATTGAAATTGAAACAGCTTTAGAAATGATTAAGGAAAAGTTTCCTGAAAAGAAATTCCCCAACTTTTCCTTACAAGAAATTAGTGCAGAACTCTATCAAAGATTGGTGCCTCTTGTACCAGAGTTTCTACAAGTAAGTTATACCAAAAGAGTGTTATTTATATAATTGTAAACAATTTTGCAATCATGTCTGTATGTCTCTTATCTGTTATGATGCCCAAAAAAATAACAGATAAATAAACAATATCTATGTCACTAAGATAATAAATAATTTACAGCATTAAATAAAAAACAAAAACTAAATAGGTACACCACATTAAAAACTTGTTTCTAACATCAGATGCTAATTTCTCTTTCAGCTTGTGGAATCAGTAAACAATGACACTATAATGACGTGTCTGGTAAGTGCAGGACACTTCTTTCTACAACAACCACTTCACCCGACTTTCCCGTCTCTGCACGCACTGCACCGTCTCATGGCAGCAACATACCAGAACCCAGATGTTCCTTCTCTGCCACGTCCGGTCAAAGGTAAGTTCCCGTCAGTTATGTGGTACATATAAAGTTCCATGTTGGCATTGAAACTGTTTAAAGTAAATTATTACTTATGTTCTATCATGTATCCAAAAAAAAAAATTGAATACTGATAAAAAACAAATAGTATTATTCCCTACTAATAATATAAATTAAGGTGTTATGAATTTCATATAAATCTCAAACTTAATTTAGTTAATAGTTCTTAGTTTCTAACAATAAAAGTTAACCAATTTCTTAATTTTATTTTAAGAGGGTTCAGTGTGTGCTGCACCAACTGAAAACAACTGGTATCGTGCACAAGTGATATCAACATCGGAAGAGAATGATACATCTGTTGTAAAACTAGTGGACTTCGGCGGCTATCTGACGGTGGACAATGATCAACTGAAACAGATCCGCTCAGACTTCATGACATTGCCTTTCCAGGCAACAGAAGCCATTCTTGCTTTTGTAAAACCAGCAAATAATGGTGAGTTATTTTGTGTTGTATCTTATATATCTTATCTAATATTAACAAGATTTGCACTTAACCTTTTGTGTGTTTTAGACGTAGATCCACGCGAGACACAAAGTTTTATAGTCAGAATGTTATCATAAACCGCGACATCTTCAGGCCTTGGCGCTGTCCTATAATACAACGCGATCATCGCGCGAACACGCGACCATCGGTCGCGTTCATTTGTGTGGCAAACACGAACGCGTGGTCGCGCCGACAGAGGGCGCTTTTCGATTTCGCCATACAAATGACATGACGAATGACGATATACAATGATACGACGGTCGCGTGTTCGCGCGATGAGCGCGTTCGCGTTGTATTAGGACAGTGCCTGAGATGAACGAAATTATGAAGACTAATCATGTTTAAAAAAAAATGAATACATAAATAGTCAGATTCGCATAAGAAGGAAATTTAATAGTTCTAGGTCAACGGCAAATACCCTATAGGTTTTGCGAGTGTTGTTATATTAGTGTTGGCACTACACATGCAGATATTGATTATTCAACAAAATAATAAATAATGGTCATTCACATGTCGAGTTCTTCTCCTTAAATTTGTTATTTATTAGTATGTTGTTTATATGTATTTTGTATTATGTCTTATTAACTAGTTGTGCTCGCGGCTTCGTTCCCGTCAATCATTTAGGCCATCCAATGTTTGTCTACAGAGAACTTCCTGAAAGATAAGACCACCCTTTGTACACTTGTTTTTATATATGTTTGTCCTGCGCTTATTATGTGGTGTACAATAAAGTACATAAAAATTCAAAAAACCTTCGACACATAAACCTCCAAAAAGTAGAAAATAAGCCTCGTTGTCGCGTCGATATCGATAGCGGTATCTTGTCGTCCAACTTACCACAGTGACTCAAAGCGCGTATACGGGGCTTTTGAGAGGTTTTTCAAAAGTAAGTTAGATAATACGTAATTTTGACACTATACCTTGCGGAAAAACCCAGATTCAACGAGTAAAATGCGCATAATTTTTGAACGGCTGAACCAATTTTCATCAAACATAGCTAAGGAAACTCTCAATAAAGTCATTTTTCAAACAAAAAATCCGGCCAAGTGCATGTCGGACTTCGAACATTGTCGGGTTCCGTACAAAACCGCAAAATTAAGTTGGTTGTAGGAAAAAAAGCGACTCGGACTCGCGCACCGAGGTTCCGTACAAACCTCAGCTTAAAGGCATTATAGACCTGGGTATTTGATATGAATTTCAATGTAATACCTCTACGCGTTCATGAGGAATGGGGTAGTTAGTTTGATATTATTAAAAATATTTTATTATATGATGTAACAAAAAATTTACGGTTTTCGCAATTTTTCCTGAAAAAATGTGCAAAATTTCAAGATTCTGAGTTCACGGGAAGTTGTAGGTTGTAGGTTTTGATTCCCTTGCGAGTGTCGAAAATTTGCGGCATAAACGGCTGTATCTTTTGATTGCGTTGGCTTAGAAGTTTGATTTTTTCGCAGCTTTAAGGGACAGTGGACCTGAGTATTTGATATACGAGGAGGGATCAAAAAGTAGTGAGGATGAGATAGAATATAATGACTATTGATAACTTAATAATTTATTTTTCTACATAATTTCCGGATCTCTCTACACACCGAGTCCAGCGCTTTTCCATGGCGAAAAAAGTTTTGTCTTGGTCCTGCAAAAAGCTCTCCACGGCATCCATCACCTCGTTATCGTCTTCGTACCTGTTTCCACTTAAGTATTTTTTCAATTTGGGGAACAGATAAAAATCGCTAGCCGCCAGATCTGGTGAATAACTGGGGGGGTGGTCAACCAATTCGAAGCCAGCTTGCTGAATGGCAGCCATCGCAACTGCCGAACTGTGCGCGGGTGCGTTGTCGTGATAAGACAGCACGCCCCTTCGAAGTTTCCCTCTCCTTTTCTCTTTGATGGCATTCCTCAACTTGGGAATTAAAGTTGCATAATATTGGCCTGTAATAGTGGTTCCACGCTCCAGGTAATCAATCAACAATATCCCTTCTGAGTCCCAAAATATTGAGGCCATAACCTTGCCAGCCGATGCCGCGACACGAAACTTCTTCGGGGTCGGTGATGATGGCCGTTTCCATTGCGAAGATTGATGTTTTGTCTCGGGATCAAAATTATGGACCCATGTTTCGTCAATTGTTACGAAACGAGACAAAAAGTATTCAGAATCTTCTTGAAACTTGTCCAACAATATCTTCGAAATGTCAAGTCGATTTTGTTTCTGACTGTCGGTTAACATTCTCGGCACCCATCTTGCGGAGACTTTTCTTATATTCAAAGATTGTTTCAATATGGATTGAATACTTCCATATGAAATGCCCGTTTCTTGAATTAAGTATCGGATGGTAACTCTTCGATCGCTCAATACAATTTTCTCGACTTTCGCAACATTTTCTTGGGTGCCTGACGTCGATGGACGGCCGCAACGATATTCGTCTTCCGTGCTCGTTCTCCTTACTCGAAATTGAGAAGCCCACCTTGCGACAGTGGAATACGGCGGAGCAGACTCTCCTAATGTTGCCTCCAAATCGCAATTAATCTCTTGCTTCATTAACTTTTTTAATAACGGCTCGCACTTTGTTTTTCTCCATTTTCGAGATCACGTTCCGACACGAAGCAAACAAATTACTACATTCAGAAAAAAACAAAAGAGTATCGAAGATTTTTTCTTAATTAACAAATATATATCTGAGCTATGCCTGCCAGTATTTTGACAGACTGACGGACGGACAACAAAGTGATCCTATAAGGGTTCCGTTTTTTTCCTTTCGAGGTACGGAACCCTAAAAATGAGGGAATTTCAAAGAAAAATCTCATTTCTCAATGTATTAATATATTTGTTAGTAATAACAAACATTATCACCAAATTTCAAGTTAGTTTCTTTTTTTTTTGGAAAAATGTGACTTTGGTGTCTTCTCATTTCTTTGTTTTCCAATATTTATACAAAAAGTATAGTATTTATCTACTCAATGAGCTCTAAACAACGATTTCCCTTTCCGATTTCCCGATATTCGATGGGTAGGTCAAAATTTGTTTTATAAATATATTTTTTGATAATTTGTATGGCTTTGGGCCAACAAGATATACTGTGAAAACGGCTGTAAAATCTGTGTGACAGACGAAGATCAGACGGACATGAATAACAGAAATACAGCTCCGTTTGGACTCTTTGGGTACGGAATAATAAAAAGAACTAAATAAAATCGGTTCATATGTTTAGGTGCTTATGATGCCACAGACAGACACATACATAGGATAGCTACACACGCCAAACTTATAACCCCTCTTCCTTCGGGGGTTCGGAAGGGGCCGCTTATGGTAGATATAAATGTGAAATCTGCAGGCACTTAAATATTTTTTTCAACCATTCAAATTTAATTAATGAGCAAAAGCTTCATACTAGGAGATAGTGGTCAAACGCGAGCCTATCGATAAATAAAAAAAAGGAGTAAAGTACAAAAAAAAAAATTACGAATTAAAATGGTTTATGAAATAGGCTAGGTGTCAGACATACCAGGGGGAAATGACTTAAAATCTAGCTAATAAAGTATTTCTGTTACTAGAAACCGAGTGGAGCGGCGAAGCTCTCCGTATCATGGCCGGACTGACAGCGGGACAGCTGCTACACGCGCAAGTAGCCGGCTACGACGAGGCTGGCCTCCCACTCGTACATCTCTACCTCACACTACATCCACAGGTGAGCCAATATTCTCAAAAAAAAAATTTTTGTCTAATACGTGAAGTTTAGGTGACAACATATTTCGTTAAATAATGACATTTAAAAAAAAAGTTGGCTTGTGTTCAATAGTGCTATTTTATATTTCAGCAAGTAATATTCCTGAATAGAGAGTTAGTGGACCGCGGTCTGGCGGAATGGGATATTCCGCTCGATTCGTGAGCGCGGCGCACAAGGGCCAGCAGAGCCCGCCGCGCCAGACGGCTTCACTACTTACGTGTTAATTAAATACTGTAATGACGCTGATTAGTTGTATGGTATTGCATTTTGTTTGACACAATGTACATAGTTTTACATTTGAGACTCAATTTTCTTTGCTGGCTACTGAAGTGAAAGAAGCTAGGTGTCTTACTGTGAGTTCTTACTTTTAGTCTCACTTTTTATTTATATGATGACTTGTGACACATAGCTTATAAATTAATAAATGTTTCCCTTCTATTTCTTATTTCAGTTCTTAGTTATGTATAAGTTTTTAATTATAGATACATTATTGGCGCGTTCAATGTTCAAATAATTATTACCATCCAGCCTATGTGTAGTACGATTCACATAATATCCGATCTCTAATCAATACATTTGCCTCAACTCCCACAAAAGAAAAAAAATACAATACGCTTTTATAGAACTATAAATCGTAGAGTATAAGCTACAAATGTTACGTAGATAATTTTAAGAACATTCTTATTGGATTGTTATGTACCTATAAAGAGTAAATGATCCTATGTTTTTAAAGATAAAAAAAAATAGGGAGGTTGTCGATTAAAAGTTCAGGATGCTCATTATAACCAAGATCGTTTACTTTGCCTTGTGCAGTGATAAAAGTCAGCATTATAATTTAGCTTGTTGTAAACTATTCAATGATAATTCGGCTATATGCCAAAAAATTGTGCCTTTAAATTTCTGCAGCTATATCACTTTGTACTTACATGAAATATTATTTGTCACAAGTATATTGATTTATTGTTTCAGTTTATTAAGACGTAATTGGTTGTGACAAAATAGTATTTTATGAATATTTCATAAAATGTTGAATCCAACTCCAATTGTTTACTATTTGCGGAAGACTGAAAATGTATAGTTATGTACAGTTAATGCTATGTGTAAAATATATGTAAAAAAAGTACAATATTGTGTGCCCGACTACTGGTATGATGGACTTGAGTTTACATGTTGTTTTTCGTTCAGTTCTTTGACAAGATGACTAGAATTGTGCAGCGGTCTTATAACAGGTAGACTACCTTTATCATGACTTATTGAATTACTTCACAGGGGAACAGAATTTTTGCGGCATGGTACATAGAAATCTATTTTGTGTAAGGTAGGCTGACCTATGCTGAATACGGAAAAAATATGAGATTTGTCAAATTGACTCTAGTATATGAGATAAAGACCATTAACTATTTGATTGAAAAATTACAATATGTTGTAAATTATACGCTCCCTAATAATTAGAAAAAATATTACATAATCTTTTGTTTGTAGGCTTTTAAATCGTGTTTTTGTTCAGGACAAATCTTTGTTTAAAGTCCACCAATAGACTGCCATCATATGGCGCTCGCAATTTTCTTCTTTTGTTCTAATGGCCTAATACAACCTTCTTGATTCTTCCTCACTGTTATCATCCAGTTCAGTTTGAGTGCTTTGTAATTACACATTTTTTTAGCTACTAATACAAAGCTTAACCAGGATCCCGATTCCATCTCGGACTCAGGGTTTGTAAATGATACCTGCTTTTACTTTTTCCAAACTCAGGGTTGAATATGTCTGACATACTGACTCGGTCCATATCACACTCCTAAACTAAGCAATATCGTCTTTGGCGCCAGTATAATAGAGATTCTACACAAGACTTACACACAATTTATATGCAACCAATATTTAATCCTTAGTGCGAGATTTAACCCAAAATAATTATGCTTGGTAGGTGCGTATCACAAACTATGTGATCTTTTTAATTCTTTATTTTTGTTGACGACTTTTGACAAATATAAAACTGTAACTGTTGGAATCGTTAACACAAAACCTACGCGACGAAGTCATATTTTCTAGGGCAAAAAGGACAATTTGCAACTCAAAATAGGGTATTTTTTTAAGCTCTTTTGGCAAATTAGCGAGACTTACAATAACGTAAATAGAAAACCAAATTTGGTTAGGATCTTACTAAAATTAATACAAATTAGGAAAAAACTACCCGGTTAATATTTTTTCAAATGATTATTTACATGTTGTTTATCTCAAGATTCAAAGTCAATACAAACAAAGTAAATACATTTCATTTATGGTTATACCTATAACAAAAACAGGCACCTACAAAATGTATGCTGCAGAAAATGATTTTTTTGTTCCCCTGTGTTTGAATTTATGAGAATATTACACTGCATTTTCTAAACAGCTTGTTAAAAATAAGCTGCGATTTTTGCAGTCAGTACTTACATTTGTTTTCTTTCAGATGGCACTAAAGAATCGGCATTAGCATCCATGTTATACCGAGGACTATAGCTAATGAAGCTTTGTGGTAACTCTATAAAATCGTTGACTTATAATGAGCACATTGATCATCCTAACGTATAATAAATATATAGTTTTATCAGTGTACATAATAGATTTAGTGTGATAAAGCAATCGATATTTCATTGTTGTAGTGAATCCAGTATTCTAATGCATTATGTTGAGAAATAGTGTTGGTTTTTAGTGATGTCTTGTATGAGTAAGTATGCGTATTATGTAGTAAATTTTGATATAGAGCTCGATCGAAAACTTTAAATTTCATTGCTTAGTTTCAATTTTAAACCACAACATATTTTATTCACGATATTTTTGACAAGATTGAAACAGTTTTACAAAATAACTTTGTCATGCAATTCTGATGAAATTGTTGTTGGTAATTAAATTCTACCTTTTAAAATCAAAGTTATGCAATTGTTCAAATTGTTTTTAGAACGTAAAATCTAAATCATTAGTTATCGCCTGGTTCTATTTTCTAAGCTTTTCTGGGAAGTTTACTATGTTAATTTTGTCTCCATTTTACAGCTGCGAGTCTGCTGTTATTAAATTTAATATATTATGGGGATAAAAAGCCAATTGTGGTATCTGGATAAATCATCTTCTTCCTTATATTACCTTAGTTATGATGATCGATGATAGTATTCAGTCTTTACTTACTGATTATACAAACGGATGGTTTGCATTTTGTTTACGTCACTGTGTATATAATAACTAATATAAAGCGGTTAATTTAATAAATTGTTTTAAAAATAAAAATAAAGTATTTTCATTTACCTTTCTTCTTTCTCGTTACAAAAATAGCACTTCTTGAAAAATAACATACAATCCTGTGTCATACACGCATGCATTAACGGGTTGAATGCCGTAATTACCAAAACAATTAATAATATATAAGTACTGTAATAGTATATTCATAGATGTGAGCTAAGTTGCCCATTAGTCATTACACACGAGGCTGTGGGTTGCAGCTTATGCGTAATGAGTTTCGTACAACGACGTTTTTTCAAAACATTTGCGAGGAAAAAACAAACATGTATTGCTTATATCGTCTAATTATTAAAACAGTTGGTGAACGTATAATTTCCAAAGCTATATTGGATTGATTTGGATGGCCATTTCAGTTTGTTACATTGGCGCTTGCCACTTCTTTAGTACTTTCGTTTTCTTGTGTAAATGTCGGCGACAAAGGCAAATCATAGAAATTACTGGGCGTAGTAGGCACCAAATAACTCATGCTACAAGAGGCCAATCACTGATGATCATCAAAATTCTCAGGGTAGGTACTTCCTGAAGGATTTTTAGTAACTCATCCCCCACCCTTTAAATTAGGGGATGGAAAAAATTAACAAAATAAAAAAAACATTTTCATTAAAAGCAACTTACAAAAAGATGTGAAATTTTTATTATGTAAAATGTTGCCAAAACGAGACCATATGGCTCGCACTGTCGAAAACTTATCAGATCTCATGTAGAGCCAAGCTTCTAAGTCTACACACCCTAACTTCACAAACTCTACACCTTAATCAAATTATGTGGCTTGGCGGTTTCGCTACCGTCACATGCCTCGTTACTAGAAAGAAGCCGTCACCGGGCAGACCGAATGAAGGAAGCTTACCTACATGTTAGGTTAGCTAACTTGAAGGTAAGCTTCCTTCATTCGGTCTGCCCGGTGGCTTTCGTGCCAGAACCTATAAAAAGCCTTCGAGAAGTCGAGGGAGACGGCACGCGCTTCCCCGTGCCTCTCGACGGCCTCACTCCATATGTGATTGGCATACGTAGCCGTATTGGCGGCCACTAATGATATCGTTAGCTTCTAGGTATGTCAGCAGCCTAATTGCGAAAGTGAATTCGGCTAGGCGAAGGATTTGATCACATCAATCGACCAATCACATGCGAGATGAAAGACGCATTGTGGATTTCGTGAAACTGGGAAAACGAGACGATGATGAGTTGCTTATAGTGGAGCAATTTGGAGTTGAGCGACGGAACCACCTCGTTCACCTACTGACCAGTCTCTATATGATGAACTCCTTCATCAGGAAGTAGACCTGGCAGAGCCCCGATGGTGCAACGAAAAATCATCATATTTTAGAGGTATCTTATAAGAAAGGCGAATGCGTATACGAATCTATTGACATTTATTTTCATAAAACATCGTTTATATATTACCGTAGGGAAGAATACAAATAGTGGTGATACTGAGGAACTATACGACCAATAGGCGCGATCCAAGTTGGGTTCCGGCCGAGGATGACGTAGCAAAGGTGTGCGGCGCGACACGTATAGGTATACGGGCGGCACGGTTTCCAACAGTCAGTGCCTAAGTCGTTGAGGATTGTATCTACACTGGAATGCCCGAGGTCTAAGGTGTAAAATAACTTCCCTCCACCACCTCCTGAGGGAACAGGATGTCGACGTGGACGCACCTGGGACCTGAAGATAGGTGCAAGTTCCCAGGTTATCTCGCTTATCGGAAGGACGAGAAAAACGCAGCAAATGCCCGATACCGTGGCCTGGCTGTGTTAGTAAAGAGAGGAGTCGTCCATCAAGAGCGCCCCCTGCAAACTCTACAAAATGCATACGCGCTGGGTGTCCAGCTGCACGTAGCCGGCAAGGACATGGAATTCCACGCCTGCTACAAACCACCGGGTAGCGGTCAGAGGTCTTCGCGGAACAGAGCACGACCATGTCGCAGCAGTAGAGAAACACCTGGATGACTACTTCGTCACGCCGATAGCTCCCGAAGAAGACGCCATTTATTTCTCGCCTAGTGCAGTCAGACGCGCCATCTTTGCAGCGAAGCCGCGGAAGACCCCAGGTGCTGATGGGATCACCAACACAGCGCTGCGCCACCTGCCGTACCGTATGGTAGCGTTTCTGGCGCGCCTGTTCACGGGGATCCTGCGCACGGGCTCCTTGCCGGCCTCGTGGAATAAAGTGCGCGTCATCTATATATGCTGCCCAAGGTGGGAAACAACAACACACACAAATAATTAAATTAAAACTGGGACTAAAATATATGTCGGGTTTAGTCAATAGTACGGACGTCAAAACAAATCACAAGCAAGCCCCTAGCGGCAGTCAATAGCAACTACGCATTGGCGCGCTTTTATAAGCACTAGCGCGGTGCAGAATAGAGCAGTTGAGTCAGTTGAGTACTGGCAGCCGTAGAGCTAAGACGTCGTAGAATCAGTGTCGATCCGTAATATTAGTAAGCAAGAATGTAACTTGTGTCTATTTGAATAAACCCAGTGTATCGAATAACTTATGTGATTTCATTTGCACGATTATACCCACCGACCTGCCCACACACGATGTCTTAACCTAAGGGAATACATCCTGACTTCCCGATGGTTTGCATCTATCGGCCAGCCTTGATGCGACATCAGAATTGGGATTCGATCGTGCTAATGAGATCACACGTAAAAACAAAGCTAGTGAAAATGGCAGTTACATTCTTGCAAAAAAAAAATATCGTGCTGTCAGTTGCGACTACCCTCGAAAACAAAATAATGAAAAAACCAGTCCGTAACGGAGCAGCAAGGAGGCTAGCAACAACCAAGGAGCTGGACAGGTCAAGGCAGAGCGTGTGGACGTGTGGAAAGGTCCATACACACTGATCTTTATGCCAATCTGGTGAGTCGTTTTCATTTTGTTATGACTATGGCCAAAAGTGTTCATTATTCAAAATTCTGATTTTGTGTACGGTATGGCGGTCAGTGGATCGTCGGGGCAGCCCGTATCAGGTCGTAATTTCATGTTAGTTATCACTGATCAAGTTTTAGTGTTGCTGAAGAGTTATTATTCTACTATCACTGGTAATGGTCCTTAGCTGAATATTATTGTTCGGACTTAAGAGCCATATAGTAGCAATGCCGTACCGAACACATCATTCTGGAAATTATGATAATACCAAATGAAATATTTTGATTAGTTTTGATACTGTGATAGTTTTATGCAGTGAGGGTTAAGTTTGAGGAGAAGCATAGTATTCTTCTTTTCGAGTCAGGAAGCCAAACTATCTGGAACGTAGTAAGTCCTACAAGGCCTCGTTAATTGCGACTTAAAATTCCACTGACGCTATGGCATTCATTGGATTCTCTAAAGCCCATATCTACCTACCTGGACACTTGGGTTCTGTACTGTGTGGTCTGTGTGGTTCATGTCAACAATAACCCATTTTGCTGTGCCGGTTTAGTTTACTACACCGCTGCACCGGTTAATTTCCATTAAATCTGAGTATGGTTAAGATAACTGTGTGAACATATACTCTCGTAATGTTTTTCACGTTTCAGATACCATATTGCGTCGCAGTGGAGCCTCTGCTGCAGGCTAGCGGTTCAAATGCTGAATGCGAAGGTAGACTGTCAACATCTGAGAGGTTAAGAGGAACGGCAGGCTAGCAGTTCGCATGTGGTTGCGCAACATTACGACCACAGCTGTGAAGTCATGTGCGCGCAAGTTTGGAATGAAATACTCGGTGAGTCGCTTCTATTTTATTTCGATAGTGAGGTCGAATGTTCTCTAGTGAAGAGATGCTATTTCGAAATTTAAGAGTGTTCATGTTTGACCACAGAGTTGGTCGTGGTTATATCTAGCACTATCACTAGCTAATTAAGACACACTTACTAAAAAGCAAGTAGTTAATGAGTTTCCTATTGGCGGAATAGTTTCAACATTTGATTCAGTACGTACTTTAGGATCAAATATCCCATAAGAAGATGAGCTCGTGGCAAAATAATAACAGCCGCACGGGTCGATCATCAAGGTTAAGCAACGCTTGACGAGGTCGGTCCGTGGATGGGTGACCATTTCAACATACCGAGTTTCCTCCGTGCCTCGGAAAGCACGTTAAGCCGTTGGTCCCGGCTGTCATTTGAAGATCTTTGACAGTCGTTACGGGTAGTCAGAAGCTTGAGATCTGACACCAGTCTAGCCAAGAGGTATCGTGTTACCCAGTTACTGGGTTGTGGAGGTCAGATAGGCAGTCGCTCCATGTAAAACACTGGCACTTAGCTGAATCCGGTAAGACTGGAAGCCGACCCCAATATAGTTGGGAAAAGGCTAGGCGGATGATGAAGAAGATGATCTATCCATAGTGACTTAACAACTAGTCATTTTCAGTGGCAAAGCGAATGTGTAAAGTCTTGGGGCGAAGGCAATTGTATCGAGTTAGTAACGGTACTGGTCATTTGCGTGTATTCGGAACAGATCTTATGTTGCGTAACGATTTACAACCACCGTCTTTAGATCTGAATGCACTTGCTTACTTTCAAAGTAATATTATGATAGCAGTAGATCTCGCGATCGTTTTCCTTACATGAAAACTGAGTTAGTGTGCGATAGTAAAGGGTTACTGTTGATGATTAAGATTTTAAGAATATTAATCCGAATTAATTCGTAAAGCTCCTTCACACGAGCTATTAAGACGCAAATAATATCGGGCTTAATTGTTCCCCTGATATGAACAGTCGGTATATTCGGAGATCTTTGAGTAGAAAGCGTGAATCTTGTGAGAAGGATCCCGGATCACCAAGTTCCTCGGGAATTGGATGTCATAGTCGATGACATTGGTAGTGAGACCAAATATGATTGACATGTCTACTCATACTCGAAGCTCCGGACCGCACCTCATGAGTAACATGTGGCGATGGGTTGACGAAGAGGTTTGAGTTGAGTATGCATTGCCTTTGAATTATGGTAAAGAGTAACAGAATTTTTACAATAACTTTGTTTAGTTGTTGAACTTTTTGATCGTTGGACTTTTTTCTAATGAAGTATTGTGTGGGAATCTCTGGTTCGAAAACTAAATAGGCCCTGTATTAGGTACACGATAGGTGATTATGACAGGACGGTGATCTTTATACACCGAAAGATTTAAATAGGTACGCTTGGAACCTACAAGTATGCACAAGGTAAGGGTAGGGCAGATGCCAGCGGGTCATGTACCAGTCGATGTTGATGTCAAAAGGATTTGATAATGATGAGCAAGCTTAAGGTGTCGAGTAATTCAGTCTATCGAACGTATTATGTTTGACCGTACCAGTGGATTCTGGTGGAGGTCGGGGTCTAGAGAGAGACCGAGAGACCGTTGTGAGAGCAATATAATTGCTGGTCGGCTAGAGAGCCATGGCGTTGGAGGTTTTACTCGAGCGTTTCTATAAGCTTGGCAGTTTTTGCTGCAGAATAAGTTTTAAACTTTGTTTGGAGCGACTAGTGGTACATGGCCCAGGGTAATGATTTAGTTAAAGAGTAGAGTTCTCAAATTTCCCTATTTTCACGAACCCAATAATCTAGTTTGGTCAGGAGTAGCCGAGCGTTGAGTGGCAACTGTTGGCCTGAGTGGCAGCTATTGGCCTGAGTGGCAACTGTTGGCCTGTGTGGCAACTGTTGGCCTTTATGGCAACGGTAGGCCTGTATGGCACCTGTGTGACACTGTCTGGTGTGAGAATTCATGTTTGTGTTAGGAACCTTACAGAAAGTTCCTATTGAGTCATGAAGGAAAGTAAACTCACAGTCACGCGTGTGAAGAGATCATGTTAATGTTGATGACGTTCGAATCGTCAAGTCCTCATTACGAAAATTGAATTTTGACTGCTATTCGTAGATCGTGTTGGTAAGACACACAGGGCTCAAGTACCAATTGAGATTGTAGATAAAGTAGTAAGCACTAAATCTCTGTGTGAACAAGTTCTGAGTTCAGAGAGTCGAGTTGACTCGACATCATGGAGATGTGCGAGTAGAGCAATTGAGATAGCTAAGAGAGCTATGAGATAGCTAGTAGAGCTATGTGATGGTTAAAAATCGTGAATAAGAAACATGGTATATTGTTTCTTTTGTTTGATTTAATTTGAGATTTATGATTTATCAGTGGTACTTGAATTTTGTAATCACGAAGATTAGGTGCTTTTAGGTACCAATTCGATGATTAAATTGCTATTTTCTTTAAATTGGAAATAGATTTACTCGTTCCTTGCAATAGTGAACAGAGAGATTTGAATGATCATGTTTGATTGTTTCAAAATGTTTCCTCACTCTAGTGTATGAGTCAGGATTGGACGAGCAAATACTGTTTGAAAATTTTGTATTTTTCAGAAAAACATCCCTTGTATGATGGGAGATTGCCAGGATGGAGTGGACTAAGACGACGTGTTGTGCAACACGAGGTGACCATGAGATGGCATGGAGCCAGGACAAGATGATGAAGCCTGCGGGTGATGGATTTGGGGATCTGTCACCTGAGAGAGGCCCGAGAAGGCGACGTGTGTGTTCCACGTTCGCCTCTCAAAAGGAATTACGGCCTAGAGAACACCATGTGGTTTTAGTCAGTAGGAGTCTGACAGACCCCTCAGCTTTCCCCAAGAGCTGAGGACATCCATTGAGGATTTCCACATGATTCGATACACTGTAAAAACCTGACAATTAGGAACAGACGAGGACGCCTGTCTCGCAGGATGGCCGTGTCGGGTTTAGTCAATAGTACGGACGTCAAAACAAATCACAAGCAAGCCCCTAGCGGCAGTCAATAGCAACTACGCATTGGCGCGCTTTTATAAGCACTAGCGCGGTGCAGAATAGAGCAGTTGAGTCAGTTGAGTACTGGCAGCCGTAGAGCTAAGACGTCGTAGAATCAGTGTCGATCCGTAATATTAGTAAGCAAGAATGTAACTTGTGTCTATTTGAATAAACCCAGTGTATCGAATAACTTATGTGATTTCATTTGCACGATTATACCCACCGACCTGCCCACACACGATGTCTTAACCTAAGGGAATACATCCTGACTTCCCGATGGTTTGCATCTATCGGCCAGCCTTGATGCGACATATATTTAATTACCAGTTTTAATTTAATTATTTTCACATCAACATTTGTCAAAAATCGAATAGGCTGTATAGGCTGTTTTCGTTGAAAAAAAAAATGTCCCGTTGCAAAAACGCGCCGTAAGTCAATTTAAAAGAGTTTAGTAGCAAGGAGTTTTCATACATAGAATAAAATGGGATACGATTTTATACGAGGAAAAATTAATGATTTCGTACGTTTTAGCATTGAATTCTCACTTTTTTTTAAATAGTTGTATAATATATTTAATTACCAATTTTAAGTTGATTATTTTCACATCAACGTTTGTCAAAAATCGAATAGGCTGTATAGGCTGTTTTCTTTGTAAAAAAATATGTCCAGTTGCAAAAACGCGCCATATTGAAAATTTTATTTTTTGTGAATAAACAAATCTAATTCTTTGATTTGTTTTTACTGTTTCTCACAACTTTATTGAAAAACGTCGTGTGATACACGGGTGTGTAGGTTATTGCAAACGAGGGTTTTTAATGACAGCTCGTTTGCAATAACCTACTTTCCACCCTTGTATCACAATGTACTATTACAAATAATAATAGTTGATTCTACCGTGCATTCGGAAAGTAGCTTGTAATGGAGAAGAAACTCCAAAAAAAAAAAAATTTTTTTACGATATTTAGGTACATAAGTACATACCTTGATGAATGAAACTGAGTTTATACAATACAAATATATTTATACAGTCTTCAGAAGGTCCAAAAATACTTCAATAGGTACAATAATGTTCTGCATATCACTTGTTTTTGCGCCCTAGTGGATGTGGAGCAGGACTAGCATTTAGCCAAGTATTTTTATCAGTGATGTAATCCCCCAACTTATAATAATGCCAGCCTGCATAGTGTGCGTTTTATACAAGTTTTAAATTTCGTCTCATTCAGTTCAAGAATGTGGGGAGGAATTTTATTGTAACATTTTGTACAGCACCCCATGAAAGCTGAGGCTACTTTAGCCAATCTGAAACCTGGTTGAACTAATTGGTCCCTATTTCTAGTAACGTAATTATGCCTGTCGCCGTTTTTACTAAAAAGATGTAAATTCTTTCTCACGTACATGATGTTTTCATAAATATATTGACAAGTAACCGTCATGATGTTAATGTCCTTAAACACATGGTATAAGTATACAGAGTATATTATTATACCATGCTTAAACAGTTCCCTTAGAGAATCGCGCCGGCGAAGATTGTAGGTATATCGCTCTGATGGCTCGTTTTTGCAGAATAAAAATTGACTCAATGTATGCAACCCTTCCCCATAGTAAGATACCGTAAGACATTATACAAACCGACGAATCTTTCCAACAGCATAAGCAGCCGAACTCAGCCGCCCCGCAAGGGATACCAAATGAGGACCCCATTGCAACCTTGAGTCTAGCGTGATCCCCAGGAAAACCGTTTTATCGACGAATTCTAGCTTCTCCTTGTTTAATATAATGTCACAATCAGTACTTTTGACATTCGGCAAGGAAAATATTACGCACTTGGTTTTTTTACCATTTAAAACTAAATTATTGACAGTGAACCAATCCTATCTGCTTTGCTTCTGAAGTGAGGTCTTCTTGTTTCATGGTGTCTAATCATTTTTAGGGTTCCGTACCCAAAGGGAAAAAACGGGACCCTATTACTAAGACTTCGCGATCTGTCTGTCTGTCACCAGGCTGTATCTCATGAACCGCGATAGCTAGGCAGTTAGAAATTTGCACAGATGATGTAAGTATTTCTGTTGCCGCTATAACAACAAATACTAAAAACAGAATAAAATAAATATTTAAATGGGGTGGGAGCCCAATTTAAATATTTATTTTACAACAACCGTTTTTTGCGATAATGGTACGGAACCCTTCGTGCGCGAGTCCGACTCGCACTTGGCCGGTTTTGTTTAGTTAATTGTTCGCGCCGACGAAATTATCCCGTTGGCAGTGTAGATTGTCTTTGGCATTACTCTTCTTCATGGCGCTATGATCATTTTGTCGGTGGACAGTGAGGGAATAAGCTCAATGTGCAGTGTACGTTACCCCAACAGGAAAGTGGCTCCTGGAGTGATATGAGTGGAACGTATAATTAGAGCGTAATCTGCTGTGAATGTGCGCTACATAAAAAACATGTGCGTGTCGTCGTTTTTGAAAAAAACGGAAAAAACGTTTCCTGCTAGGGTAACGTTGTTCCAGCAGGAAAATTCTAAACGAATGATCGGAGTGAGAAATATTGTGCATGGGCAGAGAGCTTATAGTTGTGCAAGAATGTGCGCTGAAAATATAATAAGTGCGTAATTAGGTTTTCGAGATATTGCATTTCCTGCTGGGGTAACGTTTTGCAGAATCGTGTGTCTCTGAAACTACTGTATGTGCGCCTGTAGAATAAACATACACGAGTAGCTCTTGATTTGTGCGTATTTGTGCCGGAATTAGATTTAAGAAAATATTTATAGTTTTCAAGAAATCGCACTTTTTTAAAAACCCGAAAAAAAATCACAGCGCCTAAATGAGAAAACTTATAAGCTCGCTGAAAACTGTTATCAGTCCATCTTGACGCTTGTATTAACTATAAAAAGTTTCAAAAGTATACATGCTTGCGTTATCGAATAATATTGCTAAAAGTCAAAACGACGGTGTCATAACTTTGACGGCAAAATACGAGAAACCGGCTCAACCCAAGATGGTAGGTGTAAAGCACAAATAAGGTGTACGTTACCCCAACAGGAAAGTGGCTCGTGGAGTGATATGAGTGGAACGTATAATTAGAGCGTAATCTGCTGTGAATGTGCGCTACATAAAAATCATGTGCATGTCGTCGTTTTTGAAAAAAACGGAAAAAACGTTTCCTGCTAGGGTAACGTTGTTCCAGCAGGAAAATTCTAAACGAATGATCGGAGTGAGAAATAATGTGCATGGGCAGAGAGCTTATAGTTATGCAAGAATGTGCGCTGAAAATATAATAAGTGCGTAATTAGGTTTTCGAGATATTGCATTTCCTGCTGGGGTAACGTTTTGCAGAATCGTGTATCTCTGAAACTACTGTATGTGCGCCTGTAGAATAAACATACACGAGTAGCTCTTGATTTGTGCCGGAATTAGATTTAAGAAAATATTTATAGTTTTCAAGAAATCGCACTTTTTTGAAAACTGAAAAATGAATCCGTCGCTTTTTTGTAGTCATTCGAATTTGGTCGGATAACCAGCCGTTGTTTACATGTTTGGTTTTGTGTTTAAATCTACTTAATGCGAAACATTCCAAGCTGAACATTTTCACTATATATTTTTGACTAAACTCTCTTATTTGTGCTTTACACCTACCATCTTGGGTTGAGCCGGTTTCTCGTATTTTGCCGTCAAAGTTATGACACCGTCGTTTTGACTTTTAGCAATATTATTCGATAACGCAAGCATGTATACTTTTGAAACTTTTTGTGGTTAATACATGCGTCAAGATGGACTGATTACAGTTTTCAGCGAGCTTATAAGTTTTCTCATTTAGGCGCTGTGATTTTTTTTCGGGTTTTCAAAAAAGTGCGATTTCTTGAAAACTATAAATATTTTCTTAAATCTAATTCCGGCACAAATACGCACAAATCAAGAGCTACTCGTGTATGTTTATTCTACAGACGCACATACAATAGTTTCAGAGATACACGATTCTGCAAAACGTTAACCCAGCAGGAAATGCAATATCTCGAAAACCTGATTACGCACTTATTATATTTTCAGCGCACATTCTTGCACAACTATAAGCTCTCTGCCCATGCACAATATTTCTCACTCCGATCATTCGTTTAGAATTTTCCTGCTGGAACAACGTTACCCTAGCAGGAAACGTTTTTTCAGTTTTTCTAAGAGCTTTTTTTACCTGACTGCCGAAGGCGGGTAATGTGTTTATCAGTCTATGTATGTATGTTTGTTCCTATGTGGCGTTCTAGAACTTCTAGAGACCAAACGCGTTGGCCGATTTTGTTGATTCTTACGTCAATCGATTCGACTTAACCCTGCGAGTGTCACGTTACATTAAAATTGGAAAAGAAATAAATGGCGGATTTTGGGCGCCATTTTGTGGGGGTAAATATTTTTTTATTTCTAACCCTTCGTGTGGGGTATCAAAATAAAGGATTTTAAGAGGTGATTTCAAAAATAAATAACACTTATATGTTTAAATGTAGGTACCTAATTCTAAGCTAAAATAACTAAAAAGTTGTAAATAACAAAAAGTAAAAAAATCAAATGTTTACGTCTTTTTAGTTCACTTTTTAAGCAGCCGGGTTTTTTTGTTTTTTATATATATATAGGTAGGTTCGCGCTTGGCCACTATGATCACTATCTCACTTGATGGCATGGCTTTGAGCCGGTTTAGAAATAACCGGTTATTAAGTTTTAATCGGTTTTATCGTTTATTTTGTTCGGACTCTAAACGTTAAGGTTACACTAGTCGACGGCACGAACTATTTTGTGCGCGAGGTTAAAATGCATTTTATATCAACCGACAACTCGTGCGGAAGAGATAGATGCTGCGATGAACAGTAGGAAGCTAGTTCGCGTACGAATACACACTTGAAAATTTGTAGCGAAATGGATAATGATTTAGGACGAAACCGAGTGCGCGAAATTTTATGAACAGACCTTTGGGAGTCTGGATATCATGAAAAAACGACTAAGCGTATCTGTTCAAGATAAAATAATTTGCATTGTTGAACTACTAATCTATTCCTGTATGGGCCTTCGTAAAAAGGGCCTTTTGCAATTTTCCGTCTTCTTATGGTGTATTTATATGCGCCCAAAAATGCGTTAAAATTAGTGTCGAAATGTAGAACTTTCGTCGCTCATAACTTTCAAATATATATATTTTTTAATTTTTTGGTTCCATACAGGGCTAGATAATGATGAGACAAATAGATATCATTTTTTATTTTTTAACGTACATCATCAAACAGTGGAGTAATCCCTAGACTACGTTTGTATGGAGGAATTATCGACTAGTGTACCCTTAAAAGAGCATTATTGAAAATCCTAACTAACCGGTTTAGGCGGAGCGCTAAAACTGAATCGTTTTTGTACTTAAACACGGTTGCGCATTTTAGGTAGTCACAAAAACCGTTCAGAACCGGTTAGTTAGTTCCACAAAACCTATTTACGAACTTTCGTTGTCTGCAACCGTTTAATTATGGTTAAAGGTAGAACAAAACCGAAAGAAAAAGTTCCCTATATTTGTACCTAGGCGTTAACCGGTTCGCTTTTTTTTGCCGGTTTCCAAGGCTTGCTGATGGTAAGCCATGAATTGTTCGACGGTGGAGTACGCTTGCCTAGAAGTAACTTATTCACTCTTGCCTTAAAGACCCCGAGGTTGTAGCTATCGAGAAAGACAGACTCCGGCAGGGAATGCCACTCCTTAGCTGTACGAATAATGAGAGCCCCATCTCTTTTGATGATGTCTTGCTACGGTGATTGTCATCGGGCCGAAGTAATCTACGCCGGTGCAAGTAAGTGAAAAGGTGAGTTATCTTATCTTTTTTTATTTTTTTTATTTGTGATGGGTTTGCTCTTGACTCTAGTCTAGGTTTTGACCTAGACTAGAGTCAGACAGACACAGACAGAGTTGACGATGGAGTGAGCCCAGAAGAAGCATTTTCACTCTAACTTTAAAGAGATTCGGGTTGAATGCGTTCGGAAACAATGACGCAGGTAGCGAGTTCGCTGTGCGCATTATGTAGGATGTTTGGAAGCGTTTGGTGCGAATTGGTGGAATGGCAACAGGATGAGGTCGTGGAGTTCTTCAGCACACTCACCGAAGTACAGTCTGTAGAAGACCGACAAGCAGGCAACCTTGCGGCGATGAGCCAAGCTGTGAAGCCTGGTACCCGCCAGCTCAACGTCGCCAATCAGCCTCCAGCAGCCGAATTGCGTAAGTATATTATCCAAAGCAAAAGAATCGTTTCCTTCCCAAAAACGACTTTTCGTATCCATATGCACTACGTAAAGTCGGTTTTGGGAAAGAATCGATTCTTTTGCTTTGGATAATCCATGCAGGATCGGACTTGCGCTTTGTATAGGGTTAAAAGATGTCCAGGCGTAAAGTATCGCTTCACTTTATTTAGGATGCCTAGTTTTTTGGCCGCAATTTGGGTTTTGTACTCAATGGAGGCGCCAAAGTTGAGACTGGATGTGAACTCCATGCCTAGGAGCTCGAGCCGATCAGTCACAGGAACAGACGCACCCCGAAAAGTAGGAGTTTGATCGAAAAGACTCCTTTTAGCGGTAAAAAGACACGCCTGTGTTTTGGTGGCGTTAAAGGAGACCAGATTGTCATCACCCCACTGGGAGACAAGGCTTAAGGTCAAATCTGTCCGCTCCACCATAGCCTCTCTCAAGGAACGAACTTCATCCACGCTGGTTTTTGCGCTGGACAAGTATCTCTCTGAAACAGTACTGTCATCTGCGTACCCAACAATCCCAGGCTGAAGAAGGTCATTGATGTGCAGCAGGAAAAGAGTTGCAGAGAGAACAGACCCCTGAGGAACTCCGGCATCAATAGCCATAAGGTCAGAGGAGTAGCCGTCAATGACTACTCGGATCGACCGTTCACTGAGGAAGTCTGATATCCAGCTACAAAAACCAGCAGGGATGCCATAAGCAGGAAGCTTACTAAGTAGACTCTCGTGCCAGACCCTGTCAAAGGCCTTCGAGATATCAAGCGATACAGAAAGTGCTTCGCCGTGTCTCTCGATGGCTTCGCCCCAGCAGTGCGTGACATACACAAGAAGATCGCCAGTAGACCGTCCCCGGCGAAAGCCATATTGACGGTCACTGAGGAGATTATTGTCTTCAAGGTAGGTCAGCAACTTGCTGTTCAGTACCCTTTCCATAAATTTGCACAGAATGGAGGTAATGGCGATCGGACGGTAATGGGCAGGGTCTGCACGGTTGCCTTTTTTGGGCACTGGTTGTACATTAGCAAGCTGCCCGGATTTCGGCACCGTTCTTTTTACAAGAGAGAGGCGGAACAAGCGTGCCAATGCAGGAGACAGTTCAGGCGCACACTGCCTCAGCACTCTCGCTGGAATGTCGCCAGGCCCGCTGGCCTTGTTCACGTCTAGACTGCACAATACTCTCCGGACCTCTTTAGTGTGCACAGCGATCTCTGGCATCGGAAAGTCACAGTGAGGTACAGTAGGTGGTTGCTTAGAGCCAGCCTCCAGACGCGAATTTCTAGCAAAGAGAGATGCAAATAAATTTGCTTTCTCACTCGCAGAGTGAGCCAGCGACCCATCAGGTTTCAGCATTGGAGGTAAAGTAGGTAGGTAGGTAGGTTTTATGGAGGGGCCGAGAAATAACTCGGACACTTCGACCCATTGGGATCTTTTGTGGTCCCCTAGATAAATAACCTCCTCCTCCCCAATCTCGTTGAAAACTCTTTTCATGAGTTTTACAATGAGAGTAGGAGATATGAGCCTATAGTCTTCTGGTTTTGGATATCCAACCCCTAGGAGACTCATTCGCTTCGCGCAGCCAGTGCATCGCATATGCACAGAAGGTGTTCCATGCGTTCCGTATGTTCCCCACACAACCTGCACATGGGTGTCGCGGCATTTTTGGGCGCAAATAAATACCATAAGAAGACGGAAAATTGCAAAACGGCCTCCATACAGGCATAGATTAGTAGTTCAGCAATGCAAATAATTTTATTTTGAACAGATAGATTTAGTCATTTTTTCATGATATCTAGACTGCCAAAGGTCTGTTTATAAAATTTCGCGCGCTCGGTTTCGTCCTAAATCATTATCCATTTCGCTACAAATTTGCAAAAGTGTGTATTCGTACGCGAACTAGCTTCCTACTGCTCATCACAGCATCTATCTCTTTCGCACGTGTTGTCGGTTGATATAAAATGCATTTTAACCCCGCGCACAAAAAAGTTCGTGCCGTCGACTAGTGTACCCTTAATCAATTAATGTCTACTTACGATTTGCAACTATAGGTGCAAATGTGGTCACATTTTTAACCACCGGTGGTGGTTTTTAGGGTTCCGTACCCAAAGGGTAAAAACGGTACCCTATTACTGAGACTCCGCGATCCGTCTGTCTGTCTGTCACCAGGCTGTATCTCATGAACTGTGATAGCTAGACAGCTGAAATTTTCACAGATGATGTATTTCTGTTGCCGATATAACAACAAATACTAAAAACAGAATAAAATAAATATTTAAGTGGGGCTTCCATAAAACAAACGTGTTTTTTTGCCGTTTTTTGCGATAATGGTACGGAACCCTTCGTGCGCGAGTCCGACTCGCATTTGACCGGTTTTTTTTTGTGGTAAGTGGTAAGAGATCTTATGTAAATTGCAATTTTGCAAAATTTTGGCTATATAATTCATTATTTGGCCTGCGCTGAGAAAACTATTGATGATACATAAAAATTATGTACCTACTACCTGCATGATAAAAGTACTCATTATTACCTACATGAAAAAATGCATGTCGGACTCGCGCACGAAGGTTTCCGTACCATTATCGTAAAAACGGCAAAAAATAAGTTTGTTGTATGGGAGCCCCACTTAATAATAATAATTAATTTTTCGCTCCCGTCTTCTCTTCTGTCTGTCAACCCTACCCTACTTACCTACCTACCAATTTTTTTCTACAGCCATCATTCTTTCGCGGAGAATCTTAACATCGCCATTCAGAAAATGACTTCAAATGCACAACGCCATCTATCTATCGAATATCAAGATCAACTGTCCGAGTATCTGAATTGCGTGTGTTGTGATAATTTTACTTCTTGAACACTTTAAATTCATCTAACTTTTGATAGAGTGAACCGATTGCGATGAAACAAATTATGTAATTCTTCAAGTTACGCACAATTTTTACCCGACTGCTGAAGGACGGTAATGTGTTTATCAGTCTATGTATGTATGTTTGTTCCTATGTGGCGTTCCGGAGACGTTTGGTCTTCTTGGCGTGGGCCGATTTTGATGATTCTTACGTCAATCGACTCGTCTTAACCTTGCGAGTGTCACTGGCTCATGCACTGGCTAGAGTGCGCGCAAGATAAGTCTGCGCGCGGCGAAAATTGGAACTAATCGTTTGTCATTTATGTCAGGTGTCAAGAGAGTGTGTTGTATTCCGTGTTTTTATTCGTTTTACGATGTAAATAATCGCCATCATTATGCCAATAGTTATTTAAAGTGCTGGCAGAAATGTTTTCTTGAAGTGAACAAAACAATAACGGGCCTACGGTACCGTTTTACAAAGATTGAGCCCGCGTTGCTTATTTGACAGGTAACTCTTAGGGATACCATTATAATAAAATTTCCCTAAATTTTCGTACTACCGGTGCCGGAGTGCCATCATTTAGTATAATGCATCAGCGTTATTTTGCACCGTCACCCAAATAACTGAAGAGAGTTATGTGTCAGCAGCTTCTTCAAAAATTGTCGATGGAGAAATTAAAAAGAATTGAAATATTGTATAAATGTCCAGCAGTGGCTAATACCGGACGGTATTAGCCACTGCTGCTGGACCATTATTAGACCAAATTTAACAGTAGGTACTAATAAGTATTCAATAAAAGCTTTACAATAATTTCACGAAGCTTTTTTCATCATATTCTATGCAAGTAGAAAAAGCTAGTAATTACTAGTACTTAACTTAAATTATGTACTTTAAGTTTCGAGTTATGTAAAATGACTATTGATTAAATGAAGGAAAAAGATCAGTTATGCTGGCAACATTAAGCACGCCACCCGTCGCGCGCACTTTACATTAAAATTTGAAAAACAAAAATGGCGGCTTTTGGGCGCCATATTGTGGGCTTCCAGATTATTTTTATCTGCCAAACCTATCGTGTGGGGTATCAAAATAAAGGGTTTTAATAGGGGATTTCAAAAATATATGACACTTATATGTTTAAATGTACCCAATTCGAAAAATAACTAAAAAGTTATAATAAATAAATATAAACAAGAAAAATAATCCAAAAAATCAAAAAACCCGACTGCAAAAAGCGACAGAGTTTGACCGCAATCCAATCGACCAATCACACAGACGGAAATCCACATCGCGTCATTCATCTCGCATGTGATTGGTCGATTGGATAGCGGTCAAAATCTTTGCGTTGCCGTATTCACTTACGCAATACGGCTGCAGGGCTGCTTCCTCCTGTACGATCATGTGCAGAGGTGGCAGTCCTAGCATTGCCTGTAGGGCGGCAGTGGGTGTGGTTCTCATACTGCTAGTGATTGCAACGCAAGCGAACCCCTGCAGTTTTTCTAGATCTCTTTGGTCTCAGGTCTGTCCTGGGGCACCAAAGCGCCGTATGTAATAATTGGTCGGATGACTGTGGTGACTGTGGTCGGATGGCAGTTTCGTCTTTACCATAGGGGCACAAGGGGCACGTGCTAGTGGTGGGTCGTCGACGTATTTACAGTCGACGAAACGAAACTGGTTTACCGTCTACGATAAACTAGTTCCTAAAACAGTTTAATTTTCGACTAGTTTACATGATAGACTGAACAGCGGCGTTTAATACGCAGTTTAGTGAATGATCGGATTAGAACGTTTAGTTAAAAACTAGTTTACTAGTCGATTCGTAAACATTATTTACACAATCCAATTTTACAATCAGTCATTTTTAGTGATTTATTAAGTACATTGTTTTATACTTATTTATAATAATCTAATCTAATCTTTTTTCGTTCATACGTTCGCTAAATTTGATTTATGAACGAAAAAAGTAGGTAATGAGAAAGTTTATGATTTCGCCTTGACCGACACGTAATGCATATTTTCAATTAGGACTTATATAATAACGTACCTAAACAAAATTCAAAAACATTAATTATTTAACCAATAATATATTTGTTATTTATCACGTGAGATGAACGCATGAGAAAAAGAGAGAATAAATAACAAGCAGACCGCACGTCGCTTATGCATCGGCTCGGCAGTTTTCGTAATCACTCGTTTCGTTCCGTCGTGCGTCGACTACTACGCGTTCAAGTCGATGCATAAAATGTCGTTCACGAGTAAACTGGTTTATTCGGCTCGGCAGTCTTCGTAATCACTCGTTCCGTTCCGTCGTGCGTCGACTACGCGAAATCAAGTCTATGCATAAAATGTCGTTCATGAGTAAACTAGTTTATCCGTGAACTGTAAACTAGTCGAACAGTTGACGCCAAGTAAACAGTCTAAAAAAACGGTTCGTTCATTCAACGCCCACCACTAGCACGTGCCCTGGGCCCCAGTTCATTGAGGGACCCCCAAATATCATGAGATTAAAATAAAACTAAGTGAAAGAAGAAACAAAATACAAAAAAAAAACATGTACTAAACTACGAGGGATGTAAAAAACAATTAGACAGGAATATTAATGTTATAATGCTGAAAGCACGAAGAATAATAATTTGACTACGGGGCCCTACTACCTGTGGCCGCTTATTATTTTTCGGGGCACTTCTCCCCAAACTCTGTGTGCCCAGGGGCCCCCGCATTGATTAAGAATGAAGTGGGTGACCATGGGGCTGATCCTCCAGTTTCAGCCTAGCAGTCGCTTGCATTGCCACAGGGATACGCTGGATTTTGTGGTGATATAGTTCATGTGTTTTGCCCAACTCAGTTGTTTGTCCAAATAGATGCCCAGGTATTTGGTTTCAGTTGAAAGGCTCAGGGTTATTCCAAAGAAACGGGGTAGTTGCAGTGTCGTCGGTTTTCTCTTTTTTGTGAAGAGAATAAGTTCAGTTTTTGTAGGGTTCACTGAGAGTTGGTGCTCGCTGCACCATTCCTCTACTATTTTCAGGGCTTGACGCATGAGATTGCAGAGGGACAGATGTATACAACTCATATACATCTGTCCCTTACACACACTCAAATTAACCTTACCCTAAGAGCTTATGGTCACCCCCCTGATCAATATGTGTGCGTTAGAGGCAAATGCTTTGTGGTAGTCTACAAACGCTAGGTAGTAAGGAAATCCATAATATTCTTGTATTGCTCAGCGTTCTGTTCGATTGTTTAAACGTAATTTATGGTCGAGAAACCGCTGCGGTGGGTTCTTATCTAAAATTTCATCATTGTAATCTGATCGAGTTGGTATGATTATTGAAAATATCTTATCAAGGTTGGATATAAGACATAGTGCCTACAGTTGTAATGTCATCTATTCTCCCCTCTTTTGAGTAGTTTATAGTTAAAGGTAAAAAACAACACTTCTTATAAAATTGCATTTATTACAAGATGTAATATAAAATTTATTTATTTACTTATAGCTAATATTACCCATTCCACAATATATAAAAACTTCAACAATAATAGTCATATATCTGAAAATTACACAACAGCTGATAAAATGATAACATCTGCATAGATTTGTCAAAACCGATTGTTTCGGCAATCTCAACCGAAATAACACTACTTAAGTCTAAGAGGACCCTAAACGACAGATTCGTATGAGAACATATCCAATAAATATAACGGATGTAAAGTGGGTGTACCAACTACTTCTGGAAAACCCTTTGGGGATTTACAGGCTTGATGTTACGTTAGATGAAAAGTCGAAATTCCCAACCCTATTTTTTCTGGGATTGTTAAGTAATCTTAACGTGTCAATTTAATGTTAATCTAAATAGTAATATTTTGGGCGTAGTGACTTACCACAGAATAACTTAACAATATTCTGTGTAGATAACACACAGATAACATCAGGGTATGACCTGTGTGCATTATTAGCAATCACATAGATTTCAAACAATTATGCCCGTTTTTAAAAGGTGGAGGTTCTATGTTCGGATGTATGTTTGTTTTTTTCACTCACTATGCAAAACCTAAACGAATTCCTAAATATTATTACACTATTGGATTCTGGACTCTCGGCGATGAGGCGAGCGTTGAAAATTCAATAGCGCGCTTTTACTTAGTTGTCGAATCAGTGAAAAAAGGGATTCAAATATTAAAGTAGTTTGAGCGACCTGTCCAACAAGTGACGACAACTTCGCTATGTACAACATTTTTATTTTCACAATACCTATTTACGGTTACTTTTTTTTTTCAAATATGAAAGAGAATCGTAAGTAAAGTACAATGTAGTTAGCCACAATAACAAATAAGCTTTGAGCTATTAACTTTTCAGTAATATTGTCTTACATTTATAATCTGACCCTGGAAATATTTATAATGTAAATTATTAGTTAATATATTCACAACACAACATGGACAATACGTGTCCGAAACTCAAAATGTTCTATTTTGTTCTTTATTTGAAAGTAATGAAAACTTGTCTAGTCTTTGTATTTGTGTCTCAATAAAGAAATGATGAGATGTGAATGTACCATTCAAATTCTATTACATGCACATTTTGTACTATTTATTGATACCTACTTACTTCAATTGGGACTGACGACTATTATCTTCTTCTGATAAATAAAACATTTGACAGTCTTTAATATAAAACCAACAAAAAATTAAACTGATTTAAAAATTAACCCTTAATGTTGGGTATATTTCCGTGTAAAAATACTTATTTTTGATATTCCAATATTTTCCGTGTTTCATTAATTTAAAATATCTTATCATCTTTTTTGTGGAAAAGAGAGTATAAATAATAATTCTACAACTTCCAGGAATAGAGTTACTTAATAACACAGTAGACTAAAAAAATATATTCATTTCCTTAAATATTATTTGCATGGACTATATCAAGACTTGGCAGCTGTCTAATAAATTTTATTTTTAACATGCTGCGTTATTATTAATAATAACAGCATGGCAAACAGCAATTAACTAACCGTTTTTGTTTAACAGAGCCACAAGATATTAATTAATTACATAACATAAAATAATCACCATTAGTCAAAACTGAAAAATTGTCTACAGTGCCACAAATTCGCCTATTAATAAACATGTCAATTCTTTAACTCCATACATCTGCAGAATATTTTTTCATAGACTCGAGCTTCTTGATAAATTGCACAGCTTCAGATTCCGTTCGCCCACCCTTTTCTTGGATAGCTTTTAGAACAATATTCCTTACGTCAACAGCCATATTCTTTGCATCACTAAAAAAAACAAAATGTATTCAAATCATTGCAAAACAATATGGTAATGATGATGTCGACGTGTTTTCGGTGGCTTTATTGTCTTGTTGCGCCGCACAAATACAAACAGTTATTGCCAGTGTAACATTCGACATGACAGCTATGATCGAAACTGACCCTTTGCGAGCAGGAATAGTGATTGATGCAAGTTTGCGTTATGGATCCGTGGTGTGCAATGACAAAATGTCCACGAACATCAAACGACACACGAAGAAACGATAAATAAAATGTCATAAAAACATTATGTAGTAACAAATGTTTGCGGGAAATGACTCCTGGCTCTTTTTGTGCGCTGGAGGCTTCGCCAGTGATCAACCTGATATATATGTAATAAATAGAACAGCTGGGGGCCTGCCCGCCGCACTGCACCGCATGAGTGCGAAGTACATTCCAATGCAAGCGTAGCGGAAGGAGCCAGTTTTCGAGTAATTGTGTTGAATTTTAAAAAAATACAGTTTATCATGGCTAAACATCGTGATCATAGTCATCTCCCATCAGCAAAAAATTAAAAATCTGTTAGATTTTGCGTTGTCTGTCAGTGAATGAATAAATCTAAGATTCTGAATAATTAGATAATAATATTTTGAATAATTACCCGCAAATGTAGAAATGTCCATTACGATTACCGATGATGTCCCATAGTAGGTCCATATCCTTTTCTATCAAATGCGTTACATATACTTTTTCTTTTTGATCCCGAGAGAATGCAAGGTTCAATTTAACATCGCCATTTCCCTGATATTTCTCGAGTTCCTGAAACGCAATTTAATATTAATGCCGATAAGATTCACCTGGTTTTTGAAAATAAATCATCGACTAGTGATGCGGCTGGCTGTTAAAAATTCATTCAACTAACCAATCACAAATAACACGCGTTTGACATTTTGTCACATAAATTTTGGGATAATTTTAATTTCTGAAAGTGGATGTGTAGCCAGCACCCTAATTTCTTATGTCTTGAAACCACGAAGCACACTCTCCTTACGTTTTAAAAACTGACAAGTATTCATTGCGTGTTTTACGCTGTTGAGTAGATAGATTTTTGAAAATATGAAGCAATGAATGGAAGGCAAGTGTACCGTGCGCTATTCTTTGAACTTACACAATTAGGGTGCTAATTTCCACCTGCAAGCAACTCGCATGCAAGTTTAATTACATTGGAGCACAATCAAGTGACTCATCGGTCTTATATTGGCAAGCAAGACTGCCGCTCGTGGTTCCGCCAGCAGTTTAGCGGCCACCAGCGGCCTCTTTAAGCATCTCAAACACGCGGGTATGTACAGTACATTAATGAAGACACTGAAACGGCTTTGATACACTCCATATCGGTGTAAACTGACCCTAAGTCGATTGACGATATGCAAACATTATACATACCTCCTGGTAAATATAGTCCTGATCGCGATGTCTGCATCCAAAGTACAGAATGCTATCTCCAACTTCCTTGCCATTAGCACGTGCGTGCGCGCGTTCTTGTAAGAATCCACGGAATGGAGCTAAACCCGTACCTGGGCCGACCATTATTATCGGTGTTTGGGTCTGCAGAGGTAATCTGAAAAAAGATAGAAATAATATGATATATTTTGTTTTAATGATACTTAATTCTAGCACTAGTGATAATAGCTTTTATTTACCTAAATTGAGACTTTCTAATATATACAGGTACACGAGGAAGAGGCTTGCCAGGTTCGGGCTTGTTCTCTGCTAGCCATGTGGTAGTCACACCTTTGTTAACGCGACCAGTTGGAGTTTTATATTGAACAACAACTGCAGTAATATGAACTGTCTCCGGATACATCTAAAATAATAAAATATTCACTATTAATCATTAAAAATAGTTAATATTCCGGATAATCATTTAAATATTTTAAAAACAAACAAAGTAAAGGCATGTACAATAAAGCAGTTTTGTTACCTTAGGACTGGATGAAATAGAATAATATCTGGGTTGCAGGCGCGGTAACAGTTCACACAAATGGTCCAGCGGAGGTTTACAAGACGGTATATCTTCTAAAATGTGTACAATATTTCTACAACCCTCTACAACAAATGTCTGATACATAGACTTGCCTTCTTGTGAATTAGTTGCCATAAGCATTAATTTCTTTTTATCCTGAAACAGATGTTAAATTATGATTATTATAATTATTTCTTACTAGAGTTTTGAAAGATAATAAAATAAGTCAACTGCTTACTTCCTCATCAGAGCAGTATTCAACAAGCTCTCGTAATATGTGAGTGCGAGGCAATGCTGTGATCTCCACATAATGTGATAGAGCAGTGCGGTAGGAAGTTGGGCATGGGAATGGATGTTTCTTGCTGCTTTCTTGATCAGTATTGAAAAGTGAGAATATTTCATCAAGATTAGCTCCAGTTAGCTGTCCCAGACGATCCACAAGATTGGAATCATTAATGGGGTATACTGCCACATGGTCACCTGTGAATATAAAATATTATTGACATATTGTTAAAAAAAAACTTATTATTTTCCCTAGGCAGTTGATGAAAACTATAAATTTTGTACTTTTTGAGTAGGTACTTGGTTTTTCGAATATCCACTTAAGTCAAAGTAATAATTACAATCAACTGTTGTAGTTTTCAGAAAATAGTTGTATTTTTTTTGAGTTTCTGAATACGTAGCCAGAACCACGGTAATGATATCTAAAAGTATTCTATCTTCATACAAACGGTAGGAACGCAAGTCATACCTACGCATCTCGAGTTCAGCCAAAACTCGATCATCGATACACAACAGTCGCGAACAGTCACAAACAGTGTGATGGTTTATAAAGCAGTGAGCATGCGATTTGTGAATTTTTGATTGAAATACGTACAAGTACTTACTTACTTAATATGGCAAAGAGCAATTATAGACTATATTGGGCTAATTTTGGTTGCTTGAATTCTTCTTAACTATGCACGCGTTAAAAAAACTAGTAGGTTGTTTCCTGGGCTAGGCTATCTACTTACTTATGTACTTAACTACTTACATATATTATTGAATTAGAAGAAATATCATTAATAAATACCTATCTACCTTATTACCTATGAGAGTAATAAATGGTAGGTAGCTAAGTAAAACCTACCTAGTAAGATTTAAAATAAGTATGGTAAAATATATAATATTTACAATCACAAAACTAGAAAGAAACTCAAGTAGGTAGAGACGGGCAGCCCTAACGTGTGTTTACGTGACGCGAGCTTGTAGGTAATTATTTCAAGGACAGGGCCGATTCACAATACTGTTAGATATCATTAACGTGCCAGAACTCAGATGCTCGAATAGTGTACTTTTTCACTTCCTTATATTGGTATTGTAGTTATTTTACACAATCAGTAAATATGGACAAATTTGACTCACCTGCTTCATATCTCATTTTTGAGTCAGAAATATCCAGTTCCACATGAATACAGGATCTATCGCCGGCTTTGTGCAACTCTCTATTTACTGTTATTTGAGCTAAGAATGGATTCTTAGCATCATAAGGCCTGTGAACAAAAAATAAATAAATTATAAAAACATACTCTGTTGCTGTTAAAAACGGGTAACTCGTGTTTTAAATGTATTCTTTTTTGGATGTTTTATATAAATCTCTTGATAAATAAAAATTATGGTATGCTCAATATTACTGTGATTATACTTACGGTCTTTGAACTTGCAATGAATGCAGTCTTGCAATTTCACCAGTGAACACATTGTTTGGCTGGATATCCTCAGGACCATGTGTCACGAGTCGGAATTGACGTATCAATTCTTCTTCTCCAGTGCTCTCAATATTGAATTTCTCACACACTGATGGCCAAAATTTATCTTTCCATGTAATGAAGTCATCTTCAATGCTGGAATTAGTTATAAATATCATCAGTTCAAATACTTTCATATGAATAAATAAATCATATTTAAACATAAAAAATGCCATTATATGAAGAATAACACTATGCATTATTTGAGACAGAGTGAACGTCTGTGTCTGTGTTAGTATAAACTGTGTTACAGACACAGGCGCCTTCCTCTTACAGTTCATTTACAAATTGCTGCAACTTGTAGGAGTTTTGATAAGCATAAACTTAGTTTAACATGAGTACTTATTAATAATATTAACCAAAAATGTTTCTAGTAGAAATCATAGTTACATATAGTACTTTAACGTATTCTAAGTATTTTCGAGATAACTATGGTCTAAAGACCTACTGTTTTAAATACCTTAAATCATTTCACAATTTTTTGTAAAAATAGGCGATTAATTCGCCTACGGTTTGTTCAACCACAATTTATTAACCTAAGGTTGTTGAAGTAACAGGCAATTCACATAATTTTGATAAGTTAAAATAGGTCAAATCTGTTCCAAAACCGAATTGGGGCATCATGACTCCACATAGTCTTTTAGCTACTACCCCTAGAGGGGATATAACAAAACAGGAAACACAAAGGGAGTGCAGCCTCCTCTTTAACAAAGCATAGACACTTGTGCGAGCTGTAGCTGCAGAGGTGAGCATGGATGCCTAACCTTTGTTTCATAAGGGCGAAGGGATTGCACTTCCCACAGTGCTGGAAAAGTTGCAGAAGCAACTTACACCACTTTAGAAATTAATTAGGTATTTCATACATAGTTGAAATATGCAATACCTTAAAAAATCATTAGATTAATTGTTTGTTAGTGCAATTAATTTTAATTTAATCCAAGTAAGTAAAACAGTATTTAAGTAAACCAATATGTGTTATGAACATATTTGAACCAACTGTAGTTATCTCGAAAATAGTTAGAATATGTTTAGATGTTATAATATGTAACCAAAAGCTGCAGTAAAATAAACCATAATTAATTTGAATCTTGTCTAACACAATATTGTACTTGAATTTTAACATGTTTCTGCAGTAACTATGATTAAAATGAAGAGCAAAAAGTTATGAATTATTTTAATATTAGTAACATATTTTTCCTTTACAGAAAATAGTTAAATTTAAATTCATTGAATGTGTTGACACTTTTGAAGCTGTCCAATTATTTATTGCAAGCACATAAAACTCAAATATTAATACATACTTTGCATCATCGTCCCCAAGACCAAGTTCATACACTCGAGTTGCGCCAAGTTCTTCAAGACGCTTGTCTAGATAAATAGCAACTGCATTGTAATGTTCATATGTTTTGTTGCCAAGGCCAAACACCTGAAAATTTATTAATACACTAAAATCATAACATAATAAACTACATAGAGTATGAATCGCATTATGTATCTCAATAGCATACCACACAACGCAATTTCCGCATTGTTGAACCTAACAACCTTCTATATCCAAAAAGACGCGATACATTTACAATCGCATTCATAGTTACACAGTTATGTTTTAGCTTCTATCAAGGATCAGGGAATTTCATAAAAATGCCTTTCAACTCTTACAGCACTTCCAAATGGGATTTTTAAATGTGAATTTTTCTAAACTCTTGCGATTCTTTTAAAAGTACTCATTTCATCACATGAGTGGGGACTTTAAATTAGTTAAATACACTTATTAAGATGTATTCAAATTAATAAACTTGAAAGTTGATATACCAAGATAGCTGCTGTATCCCATTTCGTAAAAAACTTTAATCAGACCTATAACATTGAAAATTATTATAGGTTATCGCAACAAAACAATTTTTTTTCAAACATGTTTATCACACGATCACAAAGTTCTAAAAAACTAAGAGTTCTTTTCTCCTATTTATAAGTTATCTTCAAAATCTTACAATAGTTTGTAAATTGCAAACATGACTAGAAGAACCATTGGGTTCTAAAACTAAACACTAAACAGAGACCCGTCGAGACTATGACAATGACTTTGACATTTTATTATCACGATGACAAGTAGGTAAGCATAGATTTTATTTTGTCTTTGAATTGAATAATTTTATAAACTGTACGGTTCAAATACGAGTCTTTTGGCACACGCGAGTTTACGGTTCTTTAGTTTATACTAGCCTATAATAACCAGGATCCTGGTTTTTTTTAATAGAACGACTGTTTTTACTCCTATAAGATAGTAGATACAAGCAGTGTTCATTTTATATTAACGATTATTCTATTTTTTTGCTTTTTTCTCATTCAGTAACTACGTTTAATAGTAGTTGCACTATACTTTTGTTCAGACTCAGTTTTTCTACGCTGTGGATTTGTATTTATAACAAATCTTTTTAAATAATAAAGCACGCAGGCACAGATAATAATCACGTTATTTTATCTCGCAAGTTAGGTTAGGAGTTATTGTGATGAAAGCGACTTGCGCATAGATATATTGTAAAGTAAATATTATGCGTATGGTAATGTGCATTAGTTGTACATTTAATTCCGCAATATTGTAATAATATATTTAAACCTAATACCGCTGTCTCGTTTCTTTCCGATATTCTACACCTCTAGGAAATCATGTAATACATGCCTATGTAATACATTACCATACACATAATATTTACTTTCTATCTATGCGCAAGTCGCTTTCATCACAATAACTCCTAACCTAGCTTGCGAGATCAAATAAGGTGATTATTATCTGTGCCTGTGTGCTTTATTATTTAAAAAGATTTGTTGTCCAAACAAAACACTATGATGTAGGTACTTACAGCATAATTCAATCCAGTTAAATCGGGTTCTCCATTCTTTATCCATTCATAAAACTCCATAGAATTATCTGTGGGATCTCCTTCACCATATGTTGCCATACAAAACACAGCTAAAGAATTCGGTATGTCTTGGAGTTTCATGAGTTCTTCCTAAAAATAAGACATGATTATAATAATATGTTTAATAGTAGGTGCACGCATTTCAACAAAACCTACAGCCGTTAGCTGACTACCGAACTGACAGGTTTGTAAAAATGTTTTTTACCATATCGCATTCTTCGGGATCAGCGACCATGCCCTTCATCTTGTACCGTATGCCTTCTTTGGCCAGACGGCCAGCAAACTCCTCTCCAGTGCCCGTTTGGGATCCATAGAATACAACTAAACTTCTTCCAGACGACTTTAATTTGTTAATAAAAGAATTTTCTGTAATTTGGATGGATCCAGCAGCCCTGCGGATAAAAAAATTATTAGAAATAATATTGAGGGAGTACCTATTGTTTTACTAAACTAAAAAGTTTCGTGCTTTGGTCTAAAACTTAGGTAGTTCTTAATGGCGATCATTTAAACGGTCAGCCAATTTAAACAGAGTGAATTGAGCTGCTTCTAGCTGTCGGAAAAATAACTAAATTGGTCAGCAAGTAATGTGACATTGAGCAGCCTTAAAATTGAAGTTATAGTAAATGTTATTTAGCTGTAGCAATCTTACTTATTACTAAGATTCTTAGTTATTGCTCTATTGAGCAGATTACCGTGATTGATTGATTTAGTTGCTGAACAAGCAACCTAATTGCGTAACCTTTATGAAATACCGAAGTGCGCGTAAGTACTTTGATCTTTCATTAGACAATTATTGCGTGTTTTACAATGTCGCGTAGACGGAGTTTTCAAACATAATATGAATACAAGCAATTAACACGCGCGCGCATTCTTTGAAATTACACAATAGGGGTATTGCTGGTGGTTTTTGGGGTTCCGTACCCGAAGGATCCAAACGGAGCCCTCTTGCTGTCACTCCCGTGTCCGTCTGTCTGTCCGTCGTCTGTCACACAATTTTATTCCGTAGACTTTATTAGCTTCCCATTGGACCTTTGAACTTGAAATTTGGTGATAATGTAATACATTATCACCAATAAGTTCGTATAATTTAGTAACATATTCCAATATATTGATAAATCAAGTTTCAAGTTAGTTCATACCAATTTTACTTTGGTACGGAACCCTACTAAATATGCGAAGTCCGACATGAACTTGGCCGGTTGTTTTATTACAGCCTACAAAAACATAGTAGGTATTATCCTGTCCAAATTTCTTGTTGATCTAATATAAAAAACCGGCCAAGTGTGAGTCGGACTCGCGCACGTAGGGTTCCGTACCATTATCGCAAAAAACTGCAAAAAAAAACACCTCTGTTATATGGGAGCCTCACTTAAATATTTATTTTATTCTGTTTTCAGTATTTCTTGCTATAGCGGCAACATAAATCCATCATCTCTGAAAACAACTGTCTAGCTATCAAGATTCGTGAGATACAGCCTGGTGACAGACGGACAGACAGACAGACGGATCGCGGAGTCTTAGTAATAGGGTCCCGTTTTTACCCTTTGGGTACGGAACCCTAAAAAGAATACCATCATTTTTACATTACTTGTTCCATACCATTATATATTATCTTTGTCCAAGCTTACACAATGCGTCCAAAAGTGTGGTACCTACGCGGAATCAGTAGAAGTATTGTATTATCTCTGGTGGAAGGTAGGCACACAACTAATCGTCGTGACTGTGACGATCGTACGTGTATCATAATTAGATATTCCTAATGACACAGATTTAGGTACTTAAGTATAATGTAAGTCGACAGACAGATATTTATCTTTCATTTGGTAATTTACTATCAACATACATGATGATAACATTGGTCAACGTAGTTTAGATATCACTAATTATTCTCATTATGTAGGTATTTTATTTAACTTCTATGGCTTGGCTTAAATTAATTATCTACAGTTACCCATGTTGTAATTACGTATATTTATAGCTCAAAAGATATGATCTTAGAGAAAGATGAAAGACGGGCAGCCCTGCCCGTGTCTCAAACAATAATATTATTATCTATGAACTATGATTCATAATGTCCGCCGATCCTATACTCCATTTACGATAACATTAGACGTTTAAATTAGCCCATTTTACAGCCCGTTCAACCGATTTTGACTTCTATTGCGTTGGTGATACGACATATGGTAGCTGTAGTAAACAGTTGGTTTTGGTAACAGGTTTATGCTTTTTATGTCATCCTTATGTTTACAGAATAGAACTCAAAATCGGTTGAACGGACTGTAAAAAGATTTGGAAACATGTCTAATGGTATTTCAAATGGAGTTTAAGTCGTTTCTAAGGACTGCCCTATTTCTGTTTAGTAGGTATTGTACGTATCTGTTTTTTTTACGTTGGGTTGCGCATGCTCCTAATTTTTGAGACAAAACTCATTTGTGGCGCGTAGAGTGAACCAAAAGGGGCGCAGCGTCTCCAAAAAATAACTGTTTATTAATTATTTTCTTGGTAACTATTACAAAAAATTTTGGATACCAATAACCCTGAGGTAACACAGTTGCTTGTATGTTTCTTGACGCTAACATTGCGCATATTCGGTACACGTCATCGGCATCATTTGCCTGTTAGGGTAAAAATATGAAGGGCCTTCTTTGAGTTATTTTAGAAGGAACTTGTGCTTTCCTCCAAATAACTCAGACAAGGCCTTCGTATAGTAAACAGTTGGGAGTCACTGATATAGTAAATTCCTTGTTTTAAAATGCAATTGAAAGTCAAATAAATACATTTTCAAGGTCATGATAAACTAAGAACCCATACAATAATTCGAACTGGTTACATAAAATGCTGGCGAACAATAAAAAGTTAATCGCATAAGAATATTTTATGCATAATTATCTAATTTAACAATCCTAAATTAAACTACGTCATTCATCAGGCATTCTACTGCCATTGGTTGAATAAGATACGGAATCCAAAATGAAACTTAAAAAAAGAAAATCTATTAAATCATCTGATGTAATAACTCAACGCTTTGTTCTCGCTCGGCGTGTGATAACTAAAGAACAGATAAGAACTAATATAAACAGCACTGAACTCCTTGTGCTTGTGTCAACATGAGCATGCATCTTAAACAAAGGCATTTCGAGTATGAATGAACAAGGGTTTATGTATTATTATATTAGGCACTTATTTGAATTATTACTAATGTCTTCATAATGGAAAACACAACGCGACATCATCAACCAACACCGCTTCTGACGCGACACTGGTACATACCGGTGTCCATTATGTACTTATGTGAGTACCTACTTGGTAAGTGGGCACTGGTTGCGTATACGGCCATAAACCAGAGAGTATATAAATAATTTACATCACGACGCGCGACGGCGACGACGTCGCGTGTTATTGCCACCTTGTACAGTCAACCGCACACCGCTAATATAATTGTCATTGACAGCGCCTCTATGTCATATAGAACTGAAGACAATTTTCGCAATTTCGCTTACTAGTGATATGTGGTTGACCGTACGGTCGACCCCACGTCGTCGAACGGTTTCACTTTGCCTTTGAGCTTTCCTAGATTAGTACAGTTTCAATAGAAGACGAGGCTAGATAATTCTAATGGGTTTGTTACCACTGACGTGGATGTGGCGATCTATTTAGTAGTTACTTTACTTCTTAAAAACAAAGAACTAAATATTATAAAACAAACAGTGTCTGGCACTCCACCACACAGGTCAGCAGCAGCCTTATTGCGTAATAGATTCGCATGTGATTGGTCGATTAACATACTCTTTGCCCTTTGCTTTGCCGAATTCATGCAGGTATATCCACATCAATGGCATCCATATATCTATCTGAATTACTAATATTACATCTTGAGGTAAATTGTGAAAGTAGGTACCAACCTGATTAGGTTATTTTACTGAAATAATTATAACTACAATCATAGGCTACTTTCCTCACGGGAAACGTAGGCACGGTTTCTATAGCCGCAGGAAAAAACTATCAATAATTATATTCAATACACTGTCGTCAAAGGTGACGTAGGTCGTCACCGAGTAGTTTACTACAAATAAATAATTAACTTTGCTGATTTGTAGATTCAGTGTGGAAGGAAGTAGATTTCCTTCTATTATGTCTGGATCTAGATCCTCTATCGCATTTTTAGAGATATAACATTGTATGTTTGAGTACCTACGTAGGTATATAACTAGGTTATTATGATTTTAACTACAAACTAAGGATTAACATACACGGTTAATTTAACAAATCTACATAATTAATTGGCCCAAAATTATTAGATACTTACCGACATTCAGCAAAATAATGTGTTACTCAATAATTGTTTTATGGATAAAAATACTGAAGTGCTTATCGATATTGATTGGTAACGGTAGGTACCTTACTACCTACTAAGTAGAGGTACTTATACACCAACAGCTACCTACTGACAGCCGACTGATGTTTGCTGTTTGAAATTTGAATCAAGTTTGTTTTTAATTATTATTCTAATAAATAAAGATTTATTACAAAAAAAATATGATTCAAACATTACATATTTTATAAATATAATAAAATAATATTAATATTATAGTATAATATTTTTTATTCGCAATTAATTGCATTCTGTACACGTAAAAAAAGTTTTGATTTAAAACATATTATTATAATGTGAATAAAATCTATTCTACTCTTATCTTTAGGTAGGTTACATGGTCTAGTATACAGCCAAGCAGCTTCCGATAAGTACCAGTGATTGACGACGCAGACAATATTTAATCAATATTTAACTCATTTATTAGCACTTGCTATATAACCACAGTCTCACATACTACCTATCAGCATTGTTTCTGATGATAACACATGATAATAATGTATGCACACAATTATCGCATTAATTCAGATTTTATTTAGTAGTAATGTTAGGAAATGTATATATGAAACCAGTGATTCTATATTATAATGTCTAGGAAATTTATAGAATTCTGAAAATCGACGGGAATAGTATGAAATACATTGTATTTCATACATTTCCTAGGAATTATAAAATTCCAAAACGGTAATAGGTAATACTCGTGTGATCGTTGATTGTGTTCTGTCTGATCGGCAGGCTTATTACGTATCTATTGCAAGAGCAAAACGATAGCAATTTTTGCGCAATAATTGCTCTTCAATACAAAAGTTTTAGAAATGTTGGCGGTATTTTTTTTAAATAAGTGTATTTGACAATCAGCGAGCGATTAGCAAACGATTGTGTAGGACCTACCATACCTACACTGCAGGTAATGCCGACTTTTATGACATAAAGCGTTTGATCGCTATCGTTTTGCTCTTTTATTTATTTATTTATTTATAGTTGAGAAAGGCTAGGCAGATTGATTTCATTGATTGTTGATTGTGTTCTGATTATTTTTTAATTGTTACTAAGTCTTATAAAGATTTGTGACCAATGGTTACCTATTTTTAGAATTTCATAATAGGATTGAAAATATTGCACTAAGAATGTTAAAAACATATTACCTACTGCATTTATTTATTCATTAATTCTTTTACTAAACACTTTACCTTGAACCGTTTAGGCATTGTAGGTATACAAATCGTAGGATATGTATGCATTTCCTAGGAAATGTGTGTATTGAATTAGCATTTCACACATTCGATACTTCATTCGGTGAAAAGTACCAAGATTCTGCTGGCAAACTTAATAACGCTTTGCCCGACCTCAAATAGGAATCGAAACCACGATAAAGACGACTGTAGCAGTAAATTTCTAGGTGGTCAATTTATATATTATAAGTACCTAGCAAATGTTCTGTGTTCATTGATTATATTTGTGACATGAAATAACTATAATAAATTACTCTCAATTTCAGGTAAATACTTACTAACTCTAGTAAGACAATAATGCACAGTAGGTAGGTACAGTACAGTCTAACAAAACAAAACACGGAAACACTTGGGTCCGATAAGATCGATCGAATCGAAAATCGAGATCAAGATATGTGACTAAAGAAAAAATTTAATGAATCTATTTTATTTTAACAAAATTTATAAATCGGACTGTTTTTTTATGTATGTACTCAGAACCAGACGATTTAAATTCAGTCTATAAAAACTACATTCGCTTTGAATTTTTGAATAAGAGTCTAAATACTGATATCCTGCATAATTAGAACTTTAGAACCCAGGTTAGTAGTATAATTGTATTATTAAAAAAAACTTTTTACAAAAAAATACTACCGACTTCCAAATAAGAAAACTACAAAGTGAAAAATAACTTTATTTTTGAAAGTCGGTGTCTTGCGTAGGTACCATTTTTTGCGTTATGGACACAGACTTCCAAAAATATAGTTATTTTTCACTTTGTAGTTTTCTTATTTGGAAGTCGGTAGTATTTTTTTGTAAAAAGTTTTTTTATTTTTCACTTTTTAGTTGTACCTGCCTAATAGGCAAGTTGTTTAGTAAGTTTCCTATAACGCCAGAATAGATTCCCCGAATATCATGAAACTTTAACAAAACCGATCAAATGACAGATCTGCGTACCCCTTAAGATTGTACTGGCGTGATGATATGTTATGAAATGGTATAAACAATAAACAGACATGCGATTGCAGCAGTCCCGAGAGATTTGCCGTTATTTATTGAAGAGTTCTGTTGTGTATCTTAGAAGTTCTTCATCAGATCTTCACCAAATTAAAATGGGACCAATTTCAGAACATACATATTCAAACAAAAAAAGATTTTTCAAAATCAGTCCACAATTGACGGAGATATCGGTGAACATACATAAAAAAAAAACATACAAGAAGTCGAACATAGAACCTCCTCCTTTTTCGAAAGTCGGTTAAAAAACTGGCCAATTGCGAGTCGGACTCGCGCACGAAGGATTCCGTACCATTATCGCAAAAAACGGAAAAATAATCACGTTTGTTGTATGGAAGCCCCACTAAAATATTTATTTTATTCTGTATTTAGTATTTGTTGTTATAGCGGCAACAGAAATACATCATCTGAGGAAATTTCAACTGTCTAGCTATCACGGTTCATGAAATACAGCCTGGTGACAGACGGACAGACAGACAGACAGACGGATCGCGGAGTCTTAGTAATAGGGTCCCATTTTTACCCTTTGGGTACGGAACCCTAAAAAATAACCCTGTGTGATACTATTCCCACGATGGAATTAGCTACATTACAACGTACCAACCCAGTTGTATTGATTAGTTATATTTTTATAATATTTTTCACAAATATTTGCATAGTCACACTACGTAAACCTTTTTTGTGAGATTAGCTAATATCATTACATTTAGGTAAGTATTTAGGTATATACTTATCGCGTATTATTAGAGATTCTATTGTATGCTAACCAAATTAAAAGTTTACGTAAACACACTGTATTTCGTAAATGCTTAGTGTCTACGTATTTAAGTAAGTATCATTAACATTATCGTAATGTAGGTAGGTATGTGTACGTGCTACGTGCCAAGCATTTTTATCTGGCGTCACACAGTGAATAATGCTTGATTTCATTTTTGATAAAATGTATTATCTTATTATACCTAAATATAGCAAACAGGTAACATAAAATCATACCTATTATATTCTATTGCCTCAAGAGCGGTAAAAAATGTTTTTTTGTCGAATTATAAAATCATTGGACTGTGCTACAAAAAATGAGTCAGTCTAATGCTGTTTACAAAAATAGTTTTTTATTCAAACTTCTTTTATCCATATTATTCAGGTAGGAAACTAATCTAATATTAAATCATATGGAAATATTTGTAGTAAGATATTATTTCGAATTTTGACTGTTGTTTAGGACAATTTATTGCCTAGTATAAATTGAGTACCCATACGGACAGCAGTATTACGTGGAACTGGAATTTAATTATCAGTTTACATATTGGCGTTTACTGAGTTCCCCCTACACCCCTACGTACGTCAGACCACTTCAGGTTATCCGGTCACGGAGGTGGAAAGTTTTATTCCAATAAACTACAGGTTATTAAAACCTGTAGGCTCTACTATAAATACCACGGAGTAGCTCGTATTCGATTCAAATTAGTAAGCATTCGTGATTTTCAAAGTATTAAAAACAGATCCGAATTTATCCATAAAAATAATTACGAATACAAATCGAATAGAGCACTTACTCGTGCACAAACGTCCATTGTAAAAAACGATTTACATACTACCATTTGGTGCTATATCTACATGGGCCAACAATTTATTTATCTAGATAATGTGGATTGGACTCCTTGGACCATATCATGCAGTGTGAGAGTGATTTTGAAGACTCTACGAGTGTCGCTGTCGCGTCGTATCATCAATTTATAAATTACGATTCTTAAAAAGCATTACCTTCATATTATCTTTGTTAAAAGAACGATTCAAAGAGAATATTAATTTATTTAATGGGGGTGAAAGGCCAATGCGTAAAATTGGTGCCTTTTGTTTTTTTCGCGGCAGACGATCAAATATGAAAAAAGGCCCAGAATCGTATTACGAATTAATTATTGTATTATATCGAAATCTCAATCCAGACTGGATAAAACATACATATTATAAAGCCTGGTGTGTTTTGTTTATTTGGCGTTCAAATATGAAAAGAATGGATTTAAATATCAGATTAACTAATATTTTCATAAATGTTATGAAATAATTCTTGATAGGTACGTAGCATATTTTTTACCTTCCCAAGCGGCATTAAATATTTAGTTTTTACTACTTATATCTTCAAATAGGTAACTGTTTACATTTCATTATTATGTCGTCGAATTATTATGACGTCGTGTCTCACAATTATACTGTCTAAAAATAGTGCTGGGGGAGTAAGTTAACACGCAAAATATAATACAATACGGAATAGTAGCCGCCAATTCTGAGCTACTAAGGGGAAGAATTCAGTCCAGACATCGGCATGCTCGGATATATTATGTGTTTATACTGTATGAAGAAAATGGGCCAATAGTAGGCCACTACTTTAGCTATATTGTTGGCAAAAGGATCCTCGGCTGCTGCTCTCACGCGATAGCCATTGTCTGGTACTTAAGATGGGGCAGACATCAACCAATCAATTTTGTATGTCGTTTTTGTGGCGAATAAACACTTTTTCTTTCTTTCTTTCTAATTTTAGTACCCCAGCATTATTTTTTACCCGACTGTCGAATGAGGGTAATCTGTTTATCCTATCCTATTATAATTTGTTCCCATGTGGCGTTCTAGAGACCAAACGCGATAGGCGATTTTTGTGGTTCTTACGTCAATCGATTCGTCTTAACACTTAGAAGAGTGATAAGACGAATCGACCAAAATAGGAAAATGGCGGCTTTTGGGCGCCATATTCTGGGAGCCCAATTTTTTTTCTTCCAAACCCATCCTGTGGGGTATTAAAGTAAAGGGTTTTAAAAGATGATTTCAAAAATATAAAACACTTATATGTTGTTGTTAGGTAGGCTAATTCGAAAAAAGATTTTGGTCAGCCAGCTCGCGAATATGTATCCTCCGACTTCACAGCATGATTTTCTCCTTGTTTACGTCTTATTAGTTCGCTTTTCAAGCAGTCGGGTTTTTTGACTTTTTTAATTATCTTAGTTTTTTATTCATAGTATAGGTAATTGTTGAGACAGGACGTCGATGTCTAAATATGTGTTTTTTTTTAAATAACAGCTTATGTCGCTCCGGAATAATGTAGCTTGCCATAGGTGAAAGAATTTTTAAAATCGGTTAAAAAGTTTTTGAGTTTATTCATTACAAACAAAATTATATATAAAAAGTGAAGATATAAAAATTTTACCATAATATTGCCTCAAACATTATAAAAATATCGTGGTGGCCCAGTGTTTATAATACCTCGCGTTTATCTTGGACATCACATGTAACGATGAAGGAAAACATCATGAGGAAACCTGGGCTTATATAGTTAAATAATTTAAGTCTGAAATAGCTAAGTCAGAGTCCAGAGGTGGCTACAACGTCACACGAAAAAGAAGAAGAAGACCATATTACTACTTTTATTTTTCATAACGAAAACCTAAAAAATAAATGTAAACAGTTGCCTACTTATTTACAGATATAAGTAGTAACTACATATTTAGTGAATGTCGCTTGGAAAGGTCAAAAACGTGCTTTGTAACAAGAATTATTCCACAATAATTACATGAAAATATTAGTTTTAAAACCGATATAACTCAGTCCGCACTGAATTTTTGATATAGACCCATACAATAATTAATTAATATTATTATTCTGCACCGTTTTATTTTCATATTTGATCGAATGCCGCGCAAAAAACAAGAGTCACCCATCTTTATATTTGGTCACTGTCCTTTGCTAGGTACAGTCGACGGTACGTCAGTGGTGACACTTTGACCTTGACCTATCGTGTTACTTACGAAGCATCAATAGAATAGGCGGCCAGCTTACTGTTTCCACTGACGGACGTGTAGTAGGATGTAACTAGGAAGTGGTAGCAAGATAGAGCTAGTTTAGACTAAACGCTTCCCAAATTGTTAGCTTTACCTGAGTCGTATTTTGCTTAGCCTGAGATCTTTTTACTACGTAATTACATATTTGGTAAAAAATCAAGTTCGTTTGACCTTTATCAAGGCCTGTCTTGAGTCTAGCTGATATAAAGAGCAAGATTATACTAAATAATAAACATACAAAAGAAAACAACTTAACAACTACACCGCGCGACCGCGACGTGAGACCGCGACACGCGACCGAGGCAGGAGACACGCGACACCACTTGTCCTAAGGCTTTTTTATGAGAGTGAGCTCGCGCGCGAGACCGCGAAATGCGACAGAAGACCACTAGCCGGTCTCGCTCACGGAGAAATAGTTATAATATTGTCAAGTCATTTAACAATTAGCTAATCATTTTTTGATTGACTTCCATATTGAAAACGATATTTTTTGGCCACTAGTTATATATAATTAGTCGATAGCCAATCTTTGTTTAATTTTATAACAATAATATAATATCGTATCGTCGTATTCTTCTTCCTCCTTCCATTCCATTGGATAACTTGGTTTTCCATTGCAATGTGGAATAATAATATGAACGACAACAATTGAGGAGAGTTGACCGTGACGCACGACGACGGAGGCACGGTGCCTCGGTCGCGCGGTTAATTTGTCGCTCCTTATGACAGGAAGCAATGAACTTCCGTAAACGTCAAACGACTTGAGTTTTAAATTACTATTCGTGTATTTTACATTCAATAGCAAAGAATATCAATATTATAATAATAATATGCAGGGTAAAGAGACTGAACTTCGAAAAGGGCAAGGATTGTTGAACTCATTTCATCTTACGTGACTGCATTTAAATTAAAAAATCGAAATAAGTGTTTTCATATTGTTGTAGCGATTTTGAAAAAATAAACTGTCTACAATAATAAATTGGATATAGGCCGGATAGTTGTGACACTTTTTGAAATCACTCTATATCTGTACAAAAACCAAAATACTTTATTTAAGTAAAACTGGCCCGTACTTTGGTTTTTATACATACATTTATGAAAAGTAAAAAACTTTATATTGTATTTCCAGAATATTAGCGATTTTTGCGGACCCCTATATTTTAGTACATATATCTTATATAGGCATACAGAGGATAGTTGCTTAATCCTTGTAAATTACGTTTAAAATAGAAGCCCCGCCGAGAAATGGGACATCTATCCCGCAAAAACTTTGATCATTCGATCTAGTTCTCCAGTACAGCTAGGTATATAAAGAAAGCGAAGAACGAAGGTCTAACTAACGTAGGAATTACTAGAAAATCCTATAAACTCGCGATTTAAGCCGTAATATTTGTAGTATTTATACGATATACGATATAAGTAAGTACCTAATTTGTTTGAATGGCATGATAATTCTAATTCTTGATTGGTTTACTATTTAACCTTGATTGTGATTAGAACAGGTAACTTAACTCAATATTAATATGTAATTAATAGAAGTCATGATAAAGTATTAAACATAAAATAGGAATCTAAAATCTGATACAACCACTGCTGGGGAATACAGAAATCACAAGCGAACACTTTTCCAATCAGAATTATAATTTGAGGTTTTGACCCCTTTTCACATTGTAATCTTAAATATGAAGTCACACTTTGATAAATAAAGAAAACTACTATTTTCTTGCACTGAGCGAGATCGTTGTATCATTTGGTTGTACAGTAGACCACACGTCAGTAGTACAACTTTGACCTTGAGCTGACATCGCGTGGTAAGGACTTAAGGAGTTTTCAATTTAACACGAGGTAATTAGGCTTAGCACGCATTGCGATTTTTAGCCGCGTAGATTTTATTCGTGTGAATTTTTATTCACGTACTAGATCATAACTAACGCGCACTGCGGATTAATTATCGCGCGATTTTATTACCGCAATGCGTGTAGCGTCATACAATTCTATGTGTCGCAGAATGAGCGGAAAAAAATCGTGCGAATAAAAAACCACAGTGCGTGCTAAGCCTTAAGCTTATACTGGTTTTGTTACCACTTGATCACTGACACAGGGGCACTGTTCGGTTTCGGCAAGGTTCGTTAGTAGGTAGCCGTTTTAAAAGAAAACTGATAAAATCCTGCGAGAAAGTAGGGTCTTTAGTATTTATAAGCAAATTCAACGTATGTTAAATTTGACCTACGGAGTACGGACTATACAAATTATTCACTTTTCTATTTTTGTTAAACATCCCTGCCCAAAAAAGCTTACACTATTAAGAATACTTGTTCTCAAATTACTCTAGTACTTTGGACTTTATAGTTTAGTTATTTGATTCGTCAATAATAATTACACAAATTACTGTAGTTACCCGAAAACCTCTAGCACAATCAATAAATCAACAACTAAGCCTATAGTTAGCTGCTTGTTAAGACTTCTTAGAAGTTCATCAGATGTTTTGACTCCAAATCTATCAGGCCAAAGGTCACACTCTAGTTGCTGATTTGCTGTATCAGCAATCGATTGCCAATAGGCAAGCTTGCGGCATTTGTAATTTGTGGGCACGCTTGGGAGAGGCCTTTGTCCAGCAGTAGAGGTATTTCGGCTGATATGATAATGCTGATGATCCAAACAAAACTTCTATCTGAAATTATGAATTTAGAGCACCCTTCGCAAACCTTACACGCACGCTAAATGTTTAAAACCGAAGGGATGACTAAAAATAGTAGAAGCTAAGGGGTGTTGTCTTAGTTATAAAGCGAAAACAATTTGACAGCTATAAGTTTGACATATTCTAAAGTTGTTTCCACCTGGAGTTAACGGTGATCCGAGGGATGCCCTTGGATGGGCATCCCTTGATCAAACAGAACTTAATGAATAAATTCCACTTAACTAAGTTTCATTTTTCAGTAATCACTGTTTAAGTATTTCTGTGACTTCACTCTTAATGATTTATCAAATGATGTTTATTCAATACATACTTTGTAGATCTATTAATATATTTGATAGGTTTATTCAATACAAAACCGTTTGATGAATTAGCAAGGTACTTAAAAGTCAGTCAACATCGTCGTATTGTTCGAACGTTATCCACTGACTTAATTGGCGTTGACCGTGACCCTGACCGCTAGATAGCCAAATCGACTAGGAATTTTAATTAGCTGATAGTAATATCTGTCCAGGACCTCATCAATTGTCATTTAATAAATGATTATTGCTGTGTTGTAAAGTGAAAACACTCAAGTTACCCAAGTAATGAATATGTCGAAACTGTCTAAGGCCAATGACTACTGTTGCCATGAGTTTTATTGGCGATCGTGCTCAGAAGCCTGATCCCAATTATGCAATAGGTACAGGTACATACGTAAAACAATTATTGTCGACATACCTATGAAGGTATCAGGACTGTCCAGGTATCACAATCAGAAACCATTTTGAAGGCACGTTTTTTTTCTCTACTAGTTAAATAGGTACATTATAGGAACCTATTTATTATTTTTTTATTTTACTAGACTGTACAAGGTCGAAGGTTAGCAAATGATGACGGGTATATTACTTCTGCCTGGAAGTAAATGAGACTGGACATGTTTAATAAGAGTTATAAGAACTATTATATGTATTATATGTCTTTTAAACTATCGTGTTTTTTTTTTTTTAATTGCCTTTTAAAATTGTAACTACGCAAACTTTTATTGCCAACGCAAAAAAGGAAGATTCCATATTCGTCATTGCTCTCGCAAAAGGATCCATTATCTTGTTGTGGTAAAAGAACCACCCGACTCATGTCTTTTCCACTAACGTCAGTAAACATGGCTCAATGATTAATTATGGCTACTTTAAATCTGTGGCAACAACAATTCTCCATTCCATTCTCAATGCACGCAGTGGTTTTGTTTCTCTCCACACTTTTTTTTCATAGCTCTTTTGCAGCTGGAAGTATAGATAGAGATAATATGATTGAGTATTTTATTACAACTTGGTACCTTGGTAGCTATCTACATTACATACACAATTAAATATGTAAAGTCAGGCACACTTTAAATGTACATAATTACTTACATATGCTTGTAGAACAATGATAATAAAAGTAGCAAGTAAGGGTAAAAGCGTAATCGTAAATAACAATTTAATTACCGTTGCTGTGATGTCATAGGTACTATTTATTCGTAGATGCATGATTTAAACTCAACTAAATAAATTCGCTTTAACTAATGTGTAAGTAAGATAAATCTGATAAAGTAAATTTCTGAATAAAAAAAGTAGACTAATTCTTAAATTAGGTACAGTTGACCGCACGTCGGTGGTTACTCTTTGCCCTTGAACTGGCCTAGCGTAGTAAATAAGTTTCAAAAGTATAAGAGGCCAGTTTTCACTGGTTATGTTACCACTGACGTGCTGCCTACAGTGTACTAAACTACACTTACTGGATTGAATATTTACTAAGAAGTATTTCATCTTTTTTGTTTTCCTTCTTCGAGTTATACAGCCACCAAATGGTGCCTCCCAGTAACATAACGAGCACAATAATATCAAATGTGCTAAACAGTGATCCCCCGACGGCAGCTGCAGCAGCGGCACCGGCCGCCGCATCCTTTAGTACGTCCTGTGCGCCGTCTGACATTTTGTAGGTTATATTTCTTTAGCGCAATTTATTACTTAGTAATAGTCACTTTGTTAAATTAATAAGGTACAAGGTCACTTGTCAGATTTTATTTTTCTAGAGGACTTTACAAACGGCACATCCGGCGACAGCACGCCCCACGACACAATGTACACTGCACTGACACGACTGACACTGAAGTGACGTGATGGTAAGTTTCTTTCTAGTTTGTAATGTGATGTGATAGAACTTTACGACTACGAGTGAACGAGAACGATAGTCGACATGACCCGCACACGGTCTGTCGACACGACAGCTCAAGCGAGTATTGCCGAATAAAGCCGAAGGCCCCGGAGGGGGAGTCGCTCGTCATCGCGTACGTGCGTGAGCTCTGGCGCCATTTATGAATTGTATTTATGTATTAAACCTGTATTGGCCTGTAGCCCGTCCCGCTCCGCTAGGTACACCCCGTAGCCGTACACGTGCTAGTATTTTGCTCTACGGTACCAAGCTATGCAAACGAAACGATAAGACCGCAGTACCTAAATATTATCAACTGTAAAATGAATACGCCGTGCGCCGTATCACCTATAACCACCGCGTCGCGTCGGATCGGACCCGTTACACCAAGTACGTAGCGGTGGGACGTGGACACGAGTGCGGAGCGAGACGACTTGAGACGAGACGAGACGAGTAATAAGAGTAATTAAGTAATAGTCGACCAATCGACCATCGAGTTTGCCGTTGCTTCTTTCTTGCTTCGGTTGCGCTGACTAGTGCGGGTTGCCCCATTCGCTTATCAAAACAAAATTATGCATGCGGTCTTATCCTAGAGTGCATTCCTACATCCTAATAAATTACAGAACTAGGTAGGTAATTTATTTGTCTGTAACTGTGTGTTGTTCCGTTTTGGTTAGATTACCTACCAACTAAATTCTGCCCAATTTTACAATTTTAGTAAGTAAGATTGCTCAAATGCTCAATGTTATTTTGTTTTGTAATCTACGGAACTTAGTACCTACTTACCTAATAAAGTGTTCTCTTTATTTTCTTTCAAATATGTATTACTTTCTAGCTATCCCATAGTTTGCTGCATAATGACATTACTCGACTATAGTTCTCGGTGAGACGTATATACGGGAATAGGTTTTTGGAATAGGTTTTTGGCCGGACGTGTAAAGACTTATTCCGTGCGCACCACATAAACGCGTCTCGAGTATTTAAGCGTATGGCGTCTAACATGTAGTCACGTACTACCATACTCGCGTCTAGTGTTAGCGGCGGGTGATCCACAGGCTCGGTCAGTTCCGGTAACATTCGGAGACGTTCGTTTGCGAGTCGATTTATTTGTTTTGCGTTTCTAAACCTACTGTCTATACTAATGGAATCACTGTTACTTTGGTAGGCAGAGTTAAAAATGTTTAGCAAAGTTTGTTTTTTTAAATCAGTACGTCACAAAACGTCATAGGAAAGGTACCTATTGTTTACGTGAACCTATGTTTAATATCACGTTTATAAAATAAGCTGACAGTCCTAAGCCTGTAAAGTATGAAGGGAAGTTTTTAATAAGACTTTATTTAAGTGTTTTTGAGCAGGATGTCGTAGATTAATAAGTTATATTTAAGTAACTTTAATGTGTAACTTGTTTAGAATTTTAGATAGCTAATTAAGTCAAGCCAAGAAAACAAAGTGTTTCACTCTCTCCACCAATACCAGTCAATAGTTAATTTACAGACGTGTACACTTTTAAAATGTAAAAAAGCATCTTTTAACATTTTAAAATTGTACACGCGTAATAAACCAACTATCAAAGCGTATTCTAATATACCTACGTTAATAATCCATAAACCGAAAATACTCAATTGCATTACTCCGACTAGTGACTACTCGATCTCGATATTACGAAGACTCGGACTCGGACTCGCTATGGAAACTTCAATAAACTAGAGACGCCTAAATACTCGTGGACCTAGTTTTTGGAATAAGTATTTAAGCGGACGCGTACTTCTAAGACTCAGTACGCATTTTACCTAGTACGTCTCACCTCTTTCTCGCCAAAATTCTTGGCCGCCCTGAAGTTGGCTACAATGGCTGCACAGTAGTGAAAGTGCCTTTCCACCAGAGATATGCCATGCTACGTTGCTATGGATGCGTTTGATATCCACCAACCATATTCATTGGTCCATATAGCCACAGATAATATAATACTAGCATACAGATGCCTCATCCCTTATAAAGAACCCGTGCCGACGTAACTAGCGTTTATCATCTGATTAATCTTGGTGGAAAGACACCCTAAATCTCATACAAAAACAGAACCGATCTGTGCCTTGCGCATCGGAGGGCCAACCACCATACATACGTGCGCTCGCGCACGCTAACACCTTCATATAAACTTTCTTTTATATGCACACTCACAAGCATCACTAAATTGTGATTCGATAAAGATATTTACCAAAATTTTATTATATTTTCTGTTTATTTATAAATTTGGAATTAAATTTTACCCTTTTTATATTTGCCCGTAGTTGTGTTGAATTAATAATATTATTATCTCCTGATATATTAGTGATTTGTTAAGATATAAGCAATAGTTGACATAGACACTGATTCGGGGTGAGAGCCTGGTGATCCGTCACACAGGTGACACAGGGTAACCTAGTATGGACTCCAGTCTTACACAAAGGATCATATTTTTTATGCTTTTTTTTTGTTGGTATTATATAAATTTAGTATAATTATACTGGTGTGAAACTTTGTGAAGAGGATTTATTATTATTATTTATTAACTTCAGGGCGATCAAGAAGTTTGGCGAGAATTATACTTCTAAAAGCGCTCGCAAAAGCTGTAGGTATTATGCATCTTTTGTCTGTATTAAATTTGTGTTTTGGTAAAGTTTCTAGATGAGTATGTATGGATCCAAACTGTTTTAAACCCACTTTGTTGGAGGCTAGTTACTTCGCTTTACATTAGGTCGTGTTCACCGATTCGGTTGCAGCCGTATTCGGTCACCGACTACGACTAGTGCGAACGGCTTTTCGGTTAGCCCTATTCGGCCGCAGACCGTTCTTCTTCTTCATTTATTAAATTATATCGCACACAGTTAGAGTCTACTTATGCGCGAGCTTGCTGGCCAAAACCAGATGTATCCTCCGACTGCACAGCATGATTTTCTTCTTGTTTATGTCTTTTTAGTTCGCTTTTTTTTAAATTTGACGCGTTTTTACAGTCTCTACTTTCGTTTGCCAGACTCTAAAGTTCCTTGTCGCAACATAATAACACGATATGTCTGTCGATGATGCTTTCAACACGAGTGTACACACTTCGGCTGAATGCGGTCGCCGAATCTGGTAAACCGATAGCTTAAACCAGGCTTAAACGAATACGGTCGCCGTATTCGGTGACCGACTTAACGTAAACAGCACAATTCGGTTTACCGATCCGGTTCAACCGAAAGCGGTCGCTGTAAACGGTGGCCGACCTAGTGTAAACGTGCCATGTGCCATAAACAATTTTATAAACGTACCTACGCCAATTCTATTTGTAGGTACCTACTCCAGCTAGTTTGTATGATGGGGGAACCCAATCAAGTATCTTCTGTAAATTCAGCTGTGCACCGCCACTCTGCATATCTACATTTCCTCGTTATAACATAGGTAAGGTACCTCACTAGTAGATTTGAATAAAATAGCTTTAATCATTTATTTATTTGATATACCTATGCATGACAGTGATTGTTTAGAGGACAGAATATCACAGGAAGTATAAAAATTCACAGTTTCCTTCAACTAAATGACTAAAAACTTCCGTAAAATTAAATGATTGACCTTCAGATAAAAATGGTAGTTTTAACAATTTTCTTTCTATTATAAATTCAAATAGACAGCGTTTTTATTATAATAGGTGGATACGGATACCTCTACCATGGTATCGTTAGTATCTTCTATAGGTATCCCATTAGGCATACGTGTGCTTATCTCCTTTCCTTATCCTGTTAAGTATGTATTTGCCTAAAATGCATTTTTTTAGGACGTTTGTGCACTTAGTCACGTAGGTACCTGCCAATTATACTCTGCAAATACCTTTGAGATATAACAAAACAATGTATGGTGGGAAAATTCTCTTTTATAGGTCTACAGAAAAGTCTGCGATACTTATCTATCTTTGAAGGTTAGCTTAATAGGTTACTTATCCATTATATCATTCTAACTTCAAAAAAAATGGTCACGCACAATTCGGTAGGAAGGCTATTTAGACGGATACATTTTTAATCCTTATCAACTTAGTTAGTTACCTTAAGCATTTCGTACACATTATGATAATGCTATATACCATATAATTTGGGTTTACTGCTTGATTCCGAATGTCATATCCCCGATGGCTAATTCTCCGAAATCATCAGATCGAACGTCCGAATCGCTGAAATTCGATTACCTACCACAATTAGACATTCGATGCATGGATCTATCGTTGCAAAGGATTTTCGGCGAAACGGACGCTCGATCTAATAGCTATTCGACATTGTGGTAAATCGATGCTATGGAATTTCGGCGATTCGGATGTTCGATCACTCAACTTCGGGGTATTAGCCATCGGGGATATGACATTCGGAATCAAGCAGTAAACCCATATAATTTAAATGAATATCTTAGGAGTTATCGAAAAATAAAAACTAAAGCGCGCGAAAATAAATTCAAGTGCGGGTCTCTCACCGATGACGGAACTCGCTTGATTCAACAGAAAACTACGACAGAAAAACCATATAGGCATAATATGCTCTACTACCCGCGTGTGAAACCGGGGCGAGTCGCTAATTATTTTGATAAAAAATCTAATAACTAAGCGCCAATTGAAGATAAACGTAAAGTAAATTGTCGTTACGAAACCAAACAACTTGAATTTTACGAAAGTCACACAAAAAACTTACGAAACCTTAAATTAATGATATGGCCAAACGTAAATTGCCATAGGTATCATCAAACGTTGACGTTGATGGTCAGTTTTATTAGCTGGCCATATCATGAAATACAATCATTTCATGAAATGATCAATTCTAAGATCTGGCCGCGACATACACTTAAAGTCTTACCCAACTACTTCACAATGCCAATGTTGTCCAACTCGTTTGGTATTAGAATTCCGCTTGACTCATAATAATTAATAACAATTTGTAGGCAAACTAAACATTAAGTCTACCTATTATAATTATTACCTGTGTCTATTCCCAGGTTGTCGTCAGGCAGTGTTGCGATTTTCCATAAGATTTTTTTTAGTAGCAAATCGGAATGTGGTGGTGGGATGCAGCGTCCCTCAGACAGCTAGCACGAAAGCGGGGCTTGGCGTACTCCATCTGATTATGGCAGTGAAGGATGACAGAGCGCATTTCGCACACACATTATAATAATATGATATCTCCTGCGTACATGCGGCTATAATTCGTTGAGACTTGACTGACTTCGGTATGGGACCCTTCGTGGGAAGAGTTCAGGACCCTTTACTTACGATTTCAGGAGAAGGATCTATCTCTTACATAGGGACGTCGACGTCTTATCTAATTGATTTCATAAGGATTTTTGTTTGTTTGTGTGTTTGTACCGAATAGGCTCCGAAACTACTGGACCGATTTAAAAAACCGGCCAAGTGCGAGTCGACTCACGCAAGAAGGGTTCCGTACCATTATCGCAAAACAACGGCAAAAAAAACACGTTTTTTGTATGGGAGCCCCACTATACATAAATATTTATTTTATTCTATTTTTAGTATTTGTTGTTATAGCGGCAACAGAAATACATCATCTGTGAAAATTTCAACTGTCTAGCTATCACGGTTCATGAGATACAGCCTGGTGACAGACGGACAGACAGACAGACGGATCGCGCAGTCTTAGTAATAGGGTCCCGTTTTTACCCTTTGGGTACGGAACCCTAAACACCACCAATTTTTTCACCAATAGAAAGCTACATTATTCCTGAGTGACACAGATTATCTCCCATCGGGAGGAAAAAGGCTATTTTTAACCGACTTTCGAAAAAGGAGTAGGTTCTATGTTCGACTTCTAGTATGGTTTTTTAATGTATGTTCAACGATATCTCCGTCATTTGTGGACCGATTTTGAAAATTCTTTTTTTGTTTGAAAGAGTATGTTTCGAAATTGGTCCCATTTTAATTTAGTAAAGATCTGATGAAGAACTTCGAATATATACAACAGAACTCTTCAATAAATAACGGTAAATCTTTAGGGACTGCTGCAATTGCATGTCTGTTTATTGTTTATACCATTTCATAACATAACATCACGCCAGTACGCTCTTAAGGGGTAAGCAGATCTCTCATTTGATCGGTTTTGTTCAAGTTTCATGATATTCAGGTAATCTATTCTGGCGTTAAAGGAAACTTACTAAACAACTTGCCTATTAGGTAGGTACAACAAAAAAGTGAAAAATAAAAAAAACTTTTTTACAAAAATATACTACTGACTTCCAAATAAGCCTCCGCCCTAATTATTGCTCATATATATATTTTTTTTATACCCCTACCACTGTTGTATTCTTTTTTAACCCAAACGTTGACTGGTAGAGAATGCCTTGCTGCATTAAGTCCGCCTATGTATCACCATTGTACATAAAGTTTAAATATTGCTGTGGTGTACCACAAGGTAGTATCTTGGGACCATTATTGTTTCTTCTTTACATAAATGATTTGCCTAAGTCAATAAAACATCAGTGTGTATTGTTCGCCGATGACACCACCGTTATTATTAAAAGTAAAAAATTTCAAAATTTTGACATTGAAATTAAGCAAACATTAAATGACATTATACAATGGTTAGACATTAATAAATTAAAAATAAATATTTCTAAAACTAATGTGCTTCAGAAACCAAAGTAAACCTGTACGCCTTAATGTTGCACTTAACAATAATAATATAAAACAGGTACGTAATGCACAATTCCTGGGTGTAACACTAGATGAGCATTTTACCTGGAAGAATCACATCGAAATAATTTCAAAAAAAATTAATCAATTCGTATTTGCTATATTACATCTTTGCGTACTGCCATAATGGTGTATCACGCATACGTCTGCTCAGTAATACGATACGGCATAGTTGTGTGGGGAAACTCTACCGAAATGGCGAAGATCTTCATCGCCCAAAAAAAATGTATACGTGCGATATTCAATATGCAGTGGTCTGACTCATGCAGGCCTATGTTCAAGACGCACAATCTATTGACAGTCCCATGCATTTATATTTACGAAGTTGCCAGGTTTGTGAGGTCCAATCTTGAACTATTTGAACGGAAAAATAACACAAATAAAAGGAAACCTACACACTTAGATTTTGAAATGCCCGTTCCAAAGCTAGAACTTTTTCGGCGGAGCTGCGTTTACATGGTGCCCCTAATTTACAATGCTTTGCCTGGGTCAATTACTCAACTACCCTTCAATAAGTTTTGTGTTGCGTTGCGGAAGTGGTTGTTACAAGAGTGTTTTTATTCGATAGATGAGTTCTTTCAAAAGTATCCCTGTAAATTTTATACACTAAAGCACAGATATATTTAATTTTTAAGTAGACACATAAATTGACATAATGTAGTTACCTAATTAATATCTTAAGTGTAAAAACTTGTACTATTGCATGCTATATATTGGCCAAATGTGTGTTGCTAAATATTTTATATAAGAATTTTATGTACCTACCATATTTGATGCAATAAATGAATTGAATTGAATTGAATAAATAAATAAAACTACAAAGTGAAAAATAACTTTAATTTTGGAAGTCGGTGTCCATAACGCAAAAAAATGGTTCCTACGAAAGACACTGACTTCCAAAAATAAAGTTATTTTTCACTTTGTAGTTTTTTTATTTGGAAGTCAGTAGTATTTTTTTGTAAAAAAGTTTTTTTTATTATAATCTCGAAAACGGGCCCTGTTGGGTGGTCCACGGGAGCGAAGTTGCGGGGAACAGCTAGTATTATATACCTATATCAAAAGAAGATAAATGCTAGGAAGCTACACTAATAGGCCAAGGAAGAAATACCATTATTCTATGTACTTAGACAAGTACTTGCCTATCATGGTTCTGGTCAGGTATCATTACATATTAATTTGATGAATGGTTAGATACTATTCCTATTTGCAGAGCATCTTTCTGTGAACGTAGGCAAGTGCCTCTTTTGCAATGCAAGGTCAACTTAACGTTATGGCTAAGTCAAATTATAGTGACTGTATATACCTAATACTTATACAAGTAAACAGCCTTATTTGCACAACAGCCGCCAAGAAACGTGTTGTATTTGTGAGAAGTTGAGATGAGAATATCTTTACATACAAATACAAGCTTGTACGTCGTACTTAGGAATGCAACGATATATCGAAAATTCAATAAATTCGACTAAAATATCGATATCGAAGATGCGATATCTATAATCTCCATTGCACCTTGCATCCCTAGCTGCGTACCTACATTATACAGGATGTTTTTTTTACAGTTTTCGTGATGGCTACGGATGGCACCAATCCCAAATGTTTGAGATAGAAATAGTCTAAACTTTCAATTAATTAATTAGGTGCGTAGAAGTTGTTTTACCAAATCATAATGACTTGTTTTTTTTTCATATATAGAGTAATACTCAGATGATAGGTACGAGTACACGATCGTTTTGTAAAGTCATTAAAACCGGCTGTTAATCATGATGTGTTTGTAATTTATTTCAAACAACAATGCCTCACATGATTGATAAAAAAACCGGCTTATCGTCATCAGTCAGTGATGACCTGTGGTGCTAGTTCCAATCCTATAAAGACAACCAGTGACCGGGTCAAACAAGGTGACTTAGGTATCCACAATAATTAGATAATCGTTTTATTTATGGACACGAGGCAACTTTAACAACACATGTAGGTACATAAATTACCAGATCATGTAGGTGTTAGCTAGGTGACTACCTACTTGAGGCCAGCAGTGTCGAAAAATCCTGTAAATTTTATCTTACATATTTTTTTAATCAAGATATCACTTAGGTATCAATACTTATGGTAAGAAAATATGAGTACAAATAATAAATCACACAGAAGCTTGAAGAAATAGAGAATCATCATCTCAGTAATAGATATAGTCCTCGCCTAACTTCATGGCCGCTCTGAAGTTGGTTTACCGGATGCGCGAGGCACGAAACGGTGCTGTTTTTGTATGAGATTTTCTACTGCGCAGCCATTGTAGCCAACTTCAGGGCGGCCAAGAAGTTTGGCGAGAACTATAAACCCAGAGCTTAAGGATGAGATGACGCAAGCTTAGGAAAACACTACCTACAATGTTGCTTCACACACTTCACATTTTCCTGGTAGAATCGTCAATACCTACCCACAGAACACACAAAAGCCAACTAGACAAAATGTCGTTGAATTTAAGGAAAATGTCGAGTGTCATTGGTACGCAATAGATAATATAGTTCTCGCCAAACTTGGCTTTAAGATGCGCAAGGCACGAAACGGTACTGTTTTTGTATGAAATTTACTACAGCGCAGCTATTGTAGCCAACTCCAGGGCGGCCAAGAAGTTTGGCGAGAACTTCACCTACCTAACCAAGCCCTACATACAGAGGAGATTTAATATTATTAACTTAGATTATTAAAATAAATTATATAGGCAGGTACGTCAGGTTTTGGGCAGCACGCCACAATTGGGGCGATAAAAAGGCCCCTCCTTGAGAAGTGGCTTGAGAGGCGCCATGGCGTCCTCACCTACCGCCTGACGCAGATCCTCACCGGAGACGGCTGTTTCGGGAGGTTCCTGTTCGGGATAAGGCGGGAGGAAACGCCCGGGTGTCACCATTGTGTGGATCGCCCGATGGACACGGTGGAGCATACGGTGTAGGTCTGCTCCGCTTGGGCGGAGCAACGCCGTGTCCTCGTGGAGGTGATCGGCAGACTCGAGTCGACGGCGTGAACACAACGTTCCACGCGCGCCTCAAAGAGATGTCAGCAAAACTGACGGGATCCGCTAGGGCCGATACCTGTCTGGGTCTGGGATAAATTTGAACAAGTGAAAATTAAAAATTTACAAAACCCCCGGCTATTTTTTTTATTTCTTAATTTTTAAACTACATAATTTATCTAGTAGTAGACACGCTTCGATAAAAATCTATCAAACACGTAATTATGATACGATATCTTGTGAAAATATTCCGTTTCAAACAGAAAACAGCCCATAACTTTTGAACGGCCTCTAAATCAAAATCGGTTCATCCGTTTAGGCGCTATGATGCCACAGACAGACACAGATACACAGCACCACACACAAAATTATAACACCCCTCTTTTTCCTAACCGCGGCCTTGGCTCAAGCAACTGAAGGAACACAGGTGGGTTATAGTCAGTAAAAGTCTGACACGCCCTCCTGCTTGGGAGAGCGGGAGAAGTCATTGGATTGGAAAAAAAAAGTCACGTTTAAAATTTTTGGTTCTGTAGAGTTGACACACTCGAAAGGAACGTTTACAAACACCTTAGTTTGACTCGATATAACAGTCACGTATTCATTTCATCGTAAGAGGTAAGAGCGATATTTTCCTAAGTAGGCAATACCCACAGACATAAATTTAACTAGATAACGAAGTCCCTCCATCTGTATGAAAACTAAGCGTGCCACTTTGTCACACACAATCTAAGAACAAATTTAATTACCAATGAAAGAAAAGATTTCGGTGGATGTTCGGTGTGTAATGAAATAGCTCCTCAATGTACAGTCATTGCTCGTACTTTTACTGCCTTTTTTGACAAGTAAAGTACATACAATCGCAGTCATCTAGTTAGATTTATATCTGTGGTAATATCTACTTATATATAATTTCGATGAAATAAAGTATCCTACATAATTATACGTAAGCAATGACATATTATACTACTGGGCCACCACTGCTCCCTGCTGTATCGGCCGCGACTTAAAAGTTGTAGGTCGTGGATTCGAGCCCGGCAGGCGATTTACTTTGTGTAAATTATTTCATCACCACTGCTCTCAAAAACGGTGTAGGGAAACATCGTCAGGAAACCGGCATGTCATAGAACCAAAAAATTCGAACACATGTGACATCCACCAACCCGCACTGGGCCCGCGTGGTGGATAACGGCCCATTCCCTCTCACAGAGAGGAGGCCTGTGTCCCAGCAGTGGAAACATTAATAGGCTGATGATGTGATGAATGACATACCACGATACTAGTGGCAGACCGACGACGGCGACGTGACGCTTGGCCTGTTTTTTTGGACTGTGGTTTCGTTTGTTAGAAAAACTAAAACAGTAAGTATAGATGAACGGCGCTAGCTGAATTAGGTTATCATAATTATTTAAATTCAAGAAATCAACACTCTGTGCCTTTATTGTGAACTATCACGCAGATTCTCAATCCACAAGTTTCTTTTTATTAAAAGTGGACTTTAGACGAACGATGACGTAAAGACTCGGAAGCCATTAGACTAAGAATACAAGGTGAACGGCACGGAAACCAGATGTTAGTCTTCTGTTTGATAATCCGTTGATATTGAACTCGTTTATGTATTCTCATTTTATCGGTCACAATTCCAACGTTGTGCGATAACTTGTCTTGCAAAACGATATCATGAACGGCAAAGCCTTTGTTCGACAAGAATCATAACAAAATGAACAAATCGCGTTTTACGCTTGTAATAATGACTTAACAAAATGTAAATACCTAAGAATTTGCAGAAAACATAATCGTCATGATGTTTAAGCCTTTTTATCGAACACTTCAAACATAAGTACAGTACAAACATTTTCTTAATGTCCCTCGGTAACTTCGTGTTTCGTCAGTCGTCGGATTTCTATCAGTTGTTGTTCTTGGTGCACTGGTGCAGACCGGACGCTCGCAATCAACTTGGAAGTATAGAGTAGTTAATACTCTTTTAACATAATTTAATTTATTATGAAATGGGAGGAAAGCTGCTAAAACTGCTATTTTTACAGCTCTATATATTTCACACGTAAATCTAAACAAAACAACATTAAAGTAGGTACTTAGTTCTGAATTCAAATTATTTTACACGATAAATCTATTAATTGATGGACATGGAGATTAGCATTCGTTTGTATTCGGAATTGCGATGATTGCCGAGGGACACTAAGAAAATAGTTGTACTGTACGCATAAGTTAATAATAGCTACAAGCAAGACTACAACCACAGATAATATAATACCTACAACTAACTATCAATTTGTAACCAACGGACAGAATACTGAAGTAACATTATAGTTTTACCTGAAGTCGTTTACTTGAAAACGTAGCAGACAACAAAATATTTTGCAAACAAAGCTGTCCAAAAGGAGGTCCAATAGGTATTGTTATTCTGGCACCGAGCGGGCCAGTACCGCGTTAACATTGGGGAATATATCAACTGATTAAACCAATTATTCAGCATCACAAAGGATAGTAAGTAGTTAATACCTTCCCCGGCTGAAACATATTTTTTTAACTCTTAGGTAGACACATCAATGACTTACATAAGTAGTATTTTTAATTAAAAAGTAGATAAAATGATTTATAATTTGCACTTTCGTAGTTAAACAGGGTCCAAAACCCAGTCTACAAGGTGCCTGAAAATATTGTTTCTGTCGAGCTAGTCTTTTAACACTGTTATGCTAGTTTTATATTATCTGTGACACTGCGCATGAAGCACCGAAGTCACCCAAGTATATTGCGAAAAAACACTTGAATTTTAACAAGCCATATACTGTTCAATATGTTTAGATTTAAAATACATGATGTTGCGGAAAAAACACGTCGCCCTCCATTTTAATATGTATGATTATGTGACGCAATAACAGGTCAGAAACTCAAGGTGACGGCCAGTCAGGCTGCCTCGGCGTGCCGTCGCCGCCTGCAATAAATATAAATAGCATTAGTTACTTAAAGGCATTAAGATGTATCTTAGTATTCTCAGGCCTGTTTTACGGAACCTCAATCAAGCCTCAATACTAGGTTACCTAGTTTAATTTAAAAAAAATTGTGTCCGTCAGGTAGATTAATAAAAAATATTGGACACGTTTTTTTTTCTTTTGACACGTAAACTTAAAGTGACGAAGATATATAAATGCGTTGAAATGTCACGCCGCTAGTACAATTTATACTGCCTTAGTGATGTCACAATACCTCCATCTGAACTTTTATTTATTGATTTGGTAAAGCAAAAAATACGTGTCCAATATTATTCGATAATCTAAGTAACGGACTAAATGGAATTATATTTTTTCTACCCATTAAACAATCCCTATTAAAATATAAACCAGTGCTGCTGTTTGGGCTAGTAGACTGTATTGCACAAGTAAGAGTTCTTTGATGAAGCGAAGGAGAGCGCTAAAGGATTTTTGAAAACTGTATCGGCGTTTCTGAATTTAGGAATGTGTAAGATGGTTAGTACCTACCTAGGCTTCTGTTTATGAATAAACCTAGTTGTATCATTGTATCTATAAGATTTAATACTATTTCTGATTACATCTATGGTTGCACCTACATATCATCGTTTTTTTTGAAGACTCCTTAGAAAAAATAACCGGTTAAGGGTACACTAGTCGACGGCACGAACTATTTTGTGCGCGGGGTTAAAATGCATTTTATATTACATCAACCGACAACACGTGCGGCAGAGATAGATGCTGTGATGAGCAGTAGGAAGCTAGTTCGCGTACGAATACATTTTTGCAAATAAGTAGCGAAATGGATAATGATTTAGGACGAAACCGAACGCGCGAAATTTTATAAACAGACCTTTGGCAGTCTAGATATCATGAAAAAACGACTAAATCTATCTGTACAAAATAAAATTATTTGCATTGTTGAACTACTAATCTATCCCTGTATGGAGGCCGTTTTTCAATATTCCGTCTTCTTATTATGGTAATTATTTGCGCCCATAAATGCGTTAAAATTAGTGTCGAAATGTGGAACTTTCGACGATCATAACTTTCAAATATTTCCTTTTTTTACTTTTTTGCTTCCATACAGGGCTAGATAATGATGAGACAAATTGATATCACTTTTATTTTGAAGATACATCGTCAAACAGTGGAATAATCCCTAGACTACGTTTGTATGGAAGAATTTTCGACTAGTGTAACCTTAAGTGCGTTTCGGGCCACGCGCAGTAATAGGTTACCGTAGTTGCACAATAATAATGTTATGATTTTATTTTTGTATATTTTTAAATGGTTCATAAACTTATATTTACTTTCTGTTTTACACTGCTAACAACGTTGTACATACAAGACTAAGAAAATTGTAAAAAAATAAAAATTGCCAAGTAGATGTTGGTGGTCGACTATTACTCGTAAACTTGTAAAGTCTACTTAGCTCTGATAGTTTTCCTTTTAATTTTGTTATATATACTACTGCCGTGAATTTTACAAATATCCAAAAGCAAACATTTAGCTGGCAGAGGGGAGAAACTTGACTAACAAAAATTTACAATTTAAAGCTTAATGCGATGTCGCCTCTGTTACCAAGCGGCAGCGCAAGTCGTCGGCTTAAGGTTACACTAGTCGAAATTGTTTTCATACAAACGTAGTCTAGGGATTATTCCACTGTTTGACGATGTACTTTCAAAATAAAAAGTGATATCAATTTGTCTCATCATTATCTAGCCCTGTATGGAAGCGAAAAAGTAAAAAAAGAAAATATTTGAAAGTTATGAGCGTCGAGTTCCACATTTCGATACTAATTTTAACGCATTTTTGGGCGCAAATAAATACTATAAGAAGACGGAAAATTGCAAAACGGCCTCCATACAGGGATATATTAGTAGTTCAACAATGCATATAATTTTTATTTTGAACAGATAGATTTAGTAGTTTTTTCATGATATCTAGACTGCCAAAGACCTGTCTATAAAATTTCACGCACTCGGTTTCGTCCTAAATCATTATCCATTTCGCTACAAGTTTGCAAAAGTGTGTATTTGTACGCGAACTAGCTTCCTACTGCTCATCACAGCATCTATCTCTTCCGCACGTGTTGTCGGTTGATATAAAATGCATTTTAACCCCGCGCACAAAATAGTTCGTCCCTTAAGGGTACACTAGTCGACGGCACGAAATATTTAACGTTTAAACTATTTACGGCTGCGCTTTCTACGGTTGCACTTTCTTCGGCTGCGCTTACTGCGGAACATCTTTTACGGCTGCATTTATGCCCAGTGACCGCACTGCGTGCCTGTCGTCCTTGTGTGCCGCAGTCCGAGGACCCACCTGTCGCTACGCCACTGGTGGGCTGAGCGAGTCCGTCATCCTCGCCGTATAGGCTGCAAGTGGCATCACCGTACATCACGCCACAGATCATCGGCCAACTTCTATCTCCGGCCTCCTGCCACTACAGGGGAGTATCTATACCTGCAGGAGTGACAACAGACGTCCGTAACCCACGACTTTACAAATTTGTGTGTGCCTCCGGCTGAACGAGTTGGAATTTACAAATTCAAGTTTTTTATTTTTAAAGTACATGCCCGTATTTTATTCAATTGCCTATTACTAGGTGGGAATAGAACGGGTGGAGGCTACAGTGGCGTCGTTAGTTCGTGCAGTCGACTAGTGTACCCTTAAGACGACGACTAACGCCAACGACCTTGAGGGAACTAAACGCGCACTCGTTTCACACCCGCGCGACCCAAAATTTAGTAGTTTTTTGTACTTTCCTTATTATTCTAAGACATTAAAAAAAAGCTTCAAATCAAAATGTAGATAATTAAATTGTCTTTGAGATGGTGTCGATTTCATTCAAATACGCCCAGCGATTTTGGTGCGATTGTCGTGTTTTTGTCCGTTTTAGACATACCTTTACAAATTAACTAGGTACACCATGGTATACGAATAAAACTCAAAATTTTCTCAGATCAAATTATTAAGTAAATAGTCTTATGCAACATATATTTTTTCCAAAAAATTAGAACTAGCCGTTTAGACGTGATCCTCATTTAAAAATCAGCTACTAAAGGGTATCTGCGCCTTAAGGGTACACTAGTCGACGGCACGAACTATTTTGTGCGCGGGGTTAAAATGCATTTTATATCAACCGACAACACGTGCGGAAGAGATAGATGCTGTGATGAGCAGTATTTTATAAACAGGCCTTTGGTAGTCTAGAGTATCATGAAAAAACGATTAAATCTATCTGTTCAAAATAAAATTATTTGCATTGTTGAACTACTTAACTAATATATCCCTGTATGGAGGCCGTTTTGCAATTTTCCGTCTTCTTATGGTATTTATTCGCGCCCAATAATGCGTTAAAATTAGTGTCAAAATGTGAAACTTTCGACGCTCATAACTTTCAAATATTTTTTTTTTTGCTTCCATACAGGGCTAGATAATGATGAGACAAATTGATATCATTTTTTATTTTGAACGTACATCGTCAAACAGTGGAATAATCCCTAGACTACGTTTAAGGAAGAATTTTCGATTAGTGTAACCTTAAGAGGGTACTCTATTGGGCCTTTCTCCATACAAAAACATTCCGCTGTTTTCTTCGTGGATAATGCCTCCAGAGCAATGATTTTTTCCCATAAAATCAAGGTCTAATTTATACGTGCCCCTATCATTTCCTTTTTTCGAAAACATAATCATTAAAAGAAATATGACAATCCAAAAACCCGAAAAAAATGCCCGTTTTTACCGCCATGTTCAGACGACTTTCAGACAAAATTGATAACTTTTTAACAAAAAAAATAATGACAGAAGCATAGATATACTTTTCCTCTAAATTTTGATATAAGATTTTTTAAGATCAGGCCAGTTTTGAAGAAGAAAACAGCGGAATACGAAACGCCTTTTGGTCAAGGTTTTTGTAGGTAAAATCAGCCTGAGCTGCAGTTGTCCCTTTCGCACTTTACGGGTGGAGGTTGGAGGTGAGGGAGGGTAAGGCTTACACGTACACTAATAGGGAAGTGGCAGTTGTCGATATTTTTATCGATACTCTAGTGATATACACCGATGTCGATATTTACACTATACAATGATTTTATTTAATAAATCGTGTGATTGTGAGTATTATTTATTATAGTTGAAGGCTTTTGTCGAATGATTAACTTAGGCATGCATAAGATCTGGCAAGTGCAGTTGCAAATACACGATCAAAAGTTGTTAAGAAAATTAAGCCAGGATCCAGAATAATGCTCGGTACAGACCAACCGAACGAACTAACAAATGTTGTTGAAAAGAAATCGCTGATTTTTGTTATTATAGATAGGCTCGCTCTTGACCACTATCTCACCTGATGGTAAGCGATGATGTGGTCTACGGTGTAGCAAACTTGCCCAGAAGTAACTTCACTCTTGACTTAAAGACCCCAAGGTTGTAGCTATCGGGCAACACAGACGCAAGGAATTCCACTCCTTGCTGTACGCAAAATGTTTAGTGTTTTGGGCGGGATATCCACCTTGTACCGATGGCGCATCGCCGTATGTCTTGTAGATGAATGATGTCCGATGATGAAACGGGCTATATGGAATTAGATCATGCAATTCCATCGCAAAATCCCCGAAATGCATCCGATAAAAATCCGACAAGCTGGCAACTCTGCGACGATGTTCAAGGCTCTGGAGCTTTGACTCGATCTCATTGCCGATGACCCTCCTGACCCGTTTTTCGATCAAATCTCACTAGATTTGATCGAAAAACGGGTCAGGAGGGTCATGAGGGTCGGGAGGGTTAATGATCATGAAGCTGGTATTTGGCAGATTCGTCCCAGAGATGAGAACAGTACTCCATGCAAGATCGAACTTGCGCTTGATACAACTTAAGCACCTGTTCTGGCGTGAAGTACCGTCTCAACTTCTTAGCAGCATACACCAAGAAGCTTAATATGGTCGGTTATCGGCACGGTTACACCTCGGAAAGATGGAGCTGGATGGAATTGGCTCTTTTTAGTGAACAAAAGACGCTCGCTGTATAATATAAATATAATAAATTTATTTTTTCCAAAGGTTCTAGAAATGGTATTTGACCTTATTCGGTGCAATGACTTTCAAATGAAACGTTACTTTAAAATTTCAATATAAATTTACAAATTCATAATACGAATGGTATATTGCATCTTATTTTTTAAAGTGGCTGCGTACTTGCTCACTGCCCTCTGCGACCAGTCTCCCGATACGTCCATAACAGCGTGAGTCTGGCCGGCCTTCCATCAGTGGAACAGCTATCTCGACCCAACTCCTCTAATGGCTGCACCGGGCATCGTAACCGGATCACGGCTAGGCCACTTGGCAGTATGTCTTTGCCCGCTATGTGGTCACAAGCCCTTCGGTCGAAACCTACCACCAGTATGTCACATGATTAGCACCATCCGGGGACCACGTGTAGGGATTCAAAACGCTTATTTTCCTACGGACGCGGGTGATCCGGTCCTCAAAATGATGGCTCTGATGTACTGATTCGTTCGCTCATCTTACGTCCTGTCTGCTGATTTGCATTCTTTCGGTTGGTCTTACACCCAGTATCATGCAAACTAAATTTTGATTTCTTATAAAGCAGATACTTATAAAAATGATTTATGAATTTTGGAGAAGTGGGGTTTGTGGGTATTTAAATTAAAATATAGAATTTTAAATTAAAATTATTAAAAATAATTAAAAACACGCTTATTAATTACTAGCTGTTGCCCGCGGCTTCGCTCCCGTGGACCACCCCACAGGACCCATTTTCGGGATTAAAAAAGTGCCTGTCACTCAGGAATAATGTAGCTTTCTAATGGTGAAAGAATTTTTCAAATCGGTCCAGTAGTTTCGGAGCCTATTCAGTACAAACAAACAAACAAAATAATCTTTCCTCTTTATAATATTAGTATAGAAAAGCACTTTTTGACAAGGCAGCTTGTCAAAAAGTGAATGAAAAAATTGAACAAAAAAATTAAAAACAAGCGAAATAAATTTTGTGTTGAATGGGCTCAACTGAAAACCAATCTTTTCAACGAAGTCGGGGGACCTGTAAAAAACTGATCCAAGGATCGATCCCCCGACTGCAAGGCAGGCGTGTTTTTAATTATTTTTAATGATTTTTTTTTTATATCATAGCTCTTTTAGTAATAAAACGATATTATTGCAAAAACAATTTATTTTATAAGTTTTCTATGGGATATTGAATAGTACTGTTATATTTATTTAATTTCTTTTGGTATGTTATTAGGCGACAAATGATTATTTAATACTACTGTTATATATTATTATATGTATACTAAGTAAGCTCTAGATTAGCTAGACGATGATAGAATAGGTAGTAAATTTTTTTATGAAATATCATTTTTTTATTTTTATTTTTTAATAACGTTACGCTTCTAAAGATACCACATAAATTGATACCGGTTAAGCTGTTTAGAAGTTATGGTGGAATAAAGAATCTCACAAACATACATGAGCGCTATAAACATAACATAACTCTCCTCTTTTGGACAGTCATGTAAAAATGTGCATTTATCTATCGTAATTTCAATCCTTTCACTTGCAGGTAAATTTCGTGGTACACGACCATCAATTATTTCTGGCGGAAGATATTTAAAAAAAAACTACATTTCTCCAAAATTAATCAACTCTTTAAATTTTTTCGTAAAGTGTAAAGCGGCTCGGTACTCGCGGCGAGGGCGCGTGCACCGTGCAGTCGGTCCGTCCGCCGCTGCGGCGCGCTCTTACACACACAAATACACTACTCGTTCACACATTGATAGCTCGCTTGGTCGGGCGCTGCGCGACGGCAATAGTTTCTTCAAATACCTATTTTTCAAATTCTTGTTGACTAGAGTCCGCTCTTAAGGCACTGTACCTAAGTATTAGTAACTAATCACATAGGTCCACAAAAGTAGATACCTTCATGTCTACCAAGACACTTATCTTTCTAAATATAAAACTATCAACAAAATCAAGATAAATTGCAAAGTTAGAAGCGATTATAATTATGAAAAGTGTAATATTAGTGGGCAGATCGTGGGTATCGACGATCGATTTTGTAAGAGTCATGAAGAGCCAGGGGAAAAGCAATAGTTTTGCTGAGCATGGCGGGTTAGCAGAAATGCAGTGCCTGTGTCACCGGATTATTGCAAACACCGATTATAATAAATCATGCGAGGTTGTAAAATCTCGATATAATTGTGAACAGATTACACATAACCTACCTAGGTACAATAAACCTCATCCAAATTCGATAGTTTGAAGTATATTCGTGCCTCATGGAGAAGAAAAGAGTTTACAATAAGTTTTTCTTGTAAATGTGTATAATTTTATGGTGTACAATAAAGTATATTCTATTCTACAATCAGATGCGATTTATTATTTGAACTTACGGTTGTTACTATTATTACGGTTACATTAACTTAATGTCATTAAGTAGGTAAGATCTAGGAGGTATAGGTATCTTCCTACCCAAATTAAAAATGTATTGGCGTTTATAAGTCCTGTTTATAATAGTATCATTTTGTATAGATTTATTTTACACTTTTTTGTATACATAAAGATAAGAAACAGCGGGTTCACTATTGCGTGCTAATAATTGCAGATATGAGTGAGTTAATTGTTTCCTTACCATCTGAAGGTTATTCGTAAAAATAATAACAATAATTTACGTGAAGGATCAAGCGCAAGTGCGATTTTGCATGGAATATTCATCTCTGGGACGGATCTACCAAGTACCAGCTTGATGCACTAGAGTCGATCGAAAAACGGGCCAAGAGGCTCATTGGCAATGAGGCACTGGCTTAGTCAAAATGTTTTCGGATGGTATTTTATTATGGTAGGTTTTAGGCTTACTTGGATAAATTGTCAAATAGACAAAATAATCACATTAAGCATCTGCACTTTCTTGTGAGTCACTATAGTGATTAACTAGTTTTTTTTGACATCAACATTTTTGTTGATAAATTAAAGTCGACAGGCGATACTTTGTACATAATCTGCCTCTTAGGGTAAGACATCAAATAGCTCGGCTATTATCTTATACAATAAACACAGACATAAGTAGTATGTCGAAGTATCCAGTTATTATTGGTCAATACCTTGAATAACGTTAGCAAAAATGCTATTAACATTTATTCTTTAAACTAGTTGATAGGACAAGGGAGGTTACCAATAACGGAGTAGTTACGAGTATATCCACCATCAAAAAGATACCTTCTTGCTCGCAAAAAAATAATTTCAAAAAATCGGTCTGAGTAGAATTCTCTGAAATTTTTCCACATTCAGGGTTTTCTTCGAAGGAATTGGAAATCGAACTGTTTTTAGAAAAAAATAATGTTTGAATTGTTTATTTCACTGAGCATTGGCTGAAAGATTATGCAATTCTAATCAATTATGAAAATTATACTGTGGGCAGTTGTTTTAACAGAAATATTATGTTGCGTGGGGGTTCACTTATATTAATTAAAATAGTATTAAATCAAAACCTCGTAAAGATATAGTAGACCTATCAGTTGAACATAGTGTTGAACTGTCCTGTGTTGAGCTGGATAAGCATGACATAGTGTGCGTTTATAGAAAGAACTAGGTACTCTATATTCGAGTCCGTGATGGAAGATGTTTTGGCAAAACTTGCGATGGGTAATAAACTAGTAATTGTCTGTGGTGACTTTAATATTAATATTCTAGAAGATAATTCAGATAGCAGTAGGTTATTAAATCTCTTTAAATCATTTAATTTGTCACATGTGTTTATGGAAGCAACCAGAACTACACTGACTTCTGCTACATGTATTGATAATGTTTTTTTGTTGCTGCAACTAAGTACTTGGACAAGGCCATTATAAATTATCTGCCTTCGGATCATAGTGGGTTACTGGTACCCTTTGAGTCCATTATGCTAATAAAACAAGTGCAGATTCAATCCAGACCAATACCGTCCGCAGCCTAATTGCGTAAGTGAATTCTGCAAAGCAAAAAAATAAAAAAATCTTTTTTACAGAAAAATACTTCCGACTTCCAAATAAGAAAACTACAAAGTGAAAAATAACTTTATTTTTGGAAGTCGGTGTCTTTCGACGGTACAGTTTTTTGTCGTTATGGACACCGACTTTCAAAAATAAAGTTATTTTTCACTTTGTAGTTTTTTATTTGGAAGTCGGTAGTATTTTTTTGCAAAAAAGTTTTTTATTTTTCACTTTTTAGTCGTACGTACCTAATAAGCGAGTTGTTTATTAAGTTTCTTATAACGCCAGAATATATTACCCGAATATCATGAAACTTGAACAAAACCGATCAAATGAGAGATCTGCTTACCCCTTAATAGCGTACTGGCGTGATGTTATGTTATGAAATGGTATAAACAATAAACAGACATGCAATTGCAGCAGTCCCTAAAGATTTGCCGTTATTTATTGAAGAGTTCTGTTGTATATCTTTTAAGTTCTTCATCAGATCTTCACCAAATTAAAATGGGACCAATTTTGGAACATACTCTTTCAAGCAAAAAAATAATTTTCAAAATCAGTCCACATTTGAAGGAGATATCGGTGAACATACTCAAAAAAAAACATACAATAAGTCGAACATATTAACCGACTTTCGAACAAGGAGGAGGTTCTAAGTCGATTCCTTCCCAAAAACGACTTTACGTATAATACCTATGCAACGTAAAGTCGTTTTATGGAAGGAATCGACTTGTTTGCTTTGCAGAATTAACATACGCAATTAGGCTGCCAGTAAATTAAATAAATTTAACAGCACTTTAATCGGTAAGCTAAGCGATCTCACAGTGAATGATGGTAATATTTTGTATGATGAAGTTTTCTCAGTGGTTCAAAAAGATTTCAATAACACTTTTAAGAAGAAAACTAAAACTATATGCCCTAAGTGTTTATTCAGTGACTGGGCGACTACAGGACTTAGAAAAATTACGGAAAGACTTTACAAGCTATATGTTAACACTGAAACGTTTAATTAGTAGGTATGTAGCTACTTAATCTAGAATTTTTTAAAATACTTGCAAGGCAGCTAAGGCCGTGTACATTAGCAATAAGGTTAAATTAGCAGAAAATAAAATCAAGACCGTTTGGAAAATTATAAACAGTGAAACGAATAGGAATAAAAGAAATAATACTAATTACACGCTTGAGACCACACACGGACTTATTAAGCCGTGCTACACGGTTGCCAACCGAGGCAAAAACCAAGGTCACCTTGGTCGGAAGCGGTCGTTTCCAACCGTGTAGACAGTGGTTTCCAACCAAATTTAGCATGACCTTCCCCCTTGGTCGGCGTGTGTGCGTTGAGTATCTCTAAGTAGTCTGTGGTGCCAGTTGGTTGGCAACTTGTTTGAAGCCGTGTAGACGCTTGTTGACAACCACTCGTATGACAGTCGCGCCATAGACTACTGCAGGCTGCGAGCGCAGACCACGCGCAAAATATACCTCAACAGAGCGAACGTAAAGTACAGTTCGACCAACTTAACTGTGAATTATGAGTGGCGCTGTTCGTCACCATTTCACCAAAAATAAACAAAAACCAACCTTATGTCCCATTCAAAATGTAAGTTCAAAAACCGTCCGTTTCACAGATAAGTTCGTAGGAGTGTAATAATGGAACTTATCGATATATACAGAGACTTTTCCTGTCTTTGGGATTTGACATCAGAGTTATATATAGAAGCAACTAAAAAAAAAATGCATGGGATATTTTTTTTTAAGTATTGAAGTGGACTGTATTTGTTGTGCGTTGGAAGAATGAAAATACTGTCGTGATTCGTATCTTCAATTTTATTCCGTATTGTTATTACAACTGTATGTTGTTACAATTGTAGAGCTGAAGACTGACTGTGTCCGACTGTGTCTCTGCCTCCAAACGGTCCGACCTTTATACTCAGACCGCTAGGCGCGAACAATGGCGCCCCTCTCTCTCAATGGCGCTCGGGTATGGCCTCATAGAAATGCCGTAATTATCAATATTATCTTACTTAAATCTACACAAATTATACATTTCCTTAATCTACATACTTAATTCTACCTAGGAAACATATAAAGCTGTAAAAAGGTCAACACAAAAATCTTATCTAACCTAGATTCCTCCCTACTTATGAGCTATCAAAACATGCATAATCTTACCTAATTATCTACTTTTTCTCTAGTTCTTATGTATTACAAGTGTACGTATTCTTACTTTAAAACTCACGTGGAACCTACATCAATTATATTTTAAACATCCACGTGGGATTTTTATAACACTAAAAAGAGAAATTTACAGATAATTCTAACGGTTATTTTCTCACGCCGAACCCCGGTAATTACTTAATGTGTTTTGGGATAACAACAATAGTCCATTCAATGTTTTATTAAGGCGGCGTACGGGTCTGCAGACAATAAGCATTTATAGTTATTTATTTTTCAAAGCGGTAAACCTTTGACAAACAAGGCGTTCACCGTTACGGAGCCATTAAACATGGATTGTTTCTTTATTTTTACAAAATGCCGACAACGGTCAGGGTTATTGCTTCATTCAAAGATTCGTTAAAAAGACCCAAACACATGTTCGCCATAAACACCGTTATAGGTCTACGTGGGAAGCCCTTATGCTAAAAAATCACCACGCAACGTACAAAGCCATGCGTCCGTTACAAGTATATTCTTTTACTTTATTAAATATACTAGCTTCTGCCAGCGGCTTCGCCCGCGTGAAAAGTGTTTTCTTATCCCAAGGGAACATTATACCGGGATGAAAAGATGCATATGTGCTATTCCAGACTATAATCTATCTCTGTGGCAAAATTCATCCTGATCCGCTCAACAATTTTAGCTTGATTGAGCTACAAACATAAACACATCCATCCAGACTTTCGCATTTATTCTTTATGAAGTTTTGATAGGCAAGGCGCCATGACGTCGTTGTAATGAACGTACGGTACGAGCGTAAATACGTCCTCTCTGCGCAGCGTTCTAAACATACCGAGGTTGGGAGTTTGTTTCAAACCGTGTAGCTGGTCGCGGACCCACGCGCTTCCAACCAAGGTGGCCTTGGTTTTTGTTTCGGTCGGCAACCGTGTAGCACAGGAATTAGAGATAACAAAATCGGCCAAGTGCGAGTCGGAGTCGCGCACGAAGGGTTCCGTACCATTATCGCAAAAAACTGCAAAAAAAACATGTTTGTTGTATGGGAGCCCCACTTAAATATTTATTTTCTTCTGTTTTTAGTATTTTTTGTTATAGCGGCAACAGAAATACATCATCTGTGAAAATTTCAACTGTCTAGCTATCACGGTTCATGAGACAGACGGACAGACAGACAGACAGATCGCGGAGTCTTAGTAATAGGGTCCCGTTTTTACCCTTTGGGTACGGAACCCTGAAAAAGGAGTGCGTTACTCCAGCCAGATAATGTCGAAAATCGTCATCTAAGTGCAATAGATAATTAGATATTCAGCTTCTGTAATTGGTAAGCAGATTTATTGATTTGGTAAGCTGATAGTTTTTTAATTATTTGATAAAAACAGTTCCGGCTGGAGTAACGTTAACACAGCCAGATCTTTAGTTTTCTAACGGGTATGTTGAAATAAATGTTATCTAAATAATTAGATATCATCGACAGAATGGTTAAACGTAGGTAGGTAGATATTTGAAAAATGACATAGTGGACACTTACTTTGAGCAATTTAAAATTTATTTAGTACTAGCTGTGCTCCCGTTATCTGTTTGCCAACCCTGCCCTATTTACCTACCTACCATTTTTGTTTCTATAGTCTTTTTCGCGGCAAATCTTAACACCGCCATTCAGAAAATGACTTCAAATGCACAACGCCATCTATCGAATATCGAGTTCAACTATCCGAGTATCTGAATTGCGTGTGTACACTTTAAATTCATCTAACTTTTGATAGAGTAAACCGATTGCGATGAAACAAAAACTAAGTAATTCTTCAAGTTACGCAGAATTTTATGAGTTTAAGTTACATATTTACACCTTGGCTATTTTTTTTGGAAATATTTTCGATGTACAAAAATTACTTTTTTACAGATTTATTATATGTATTGATGGTAATTTAATTTTTCAATCTGTCCCGTCCCAACTTTTATGGAGAAGGTTGGTAAAATGCATTGCGCGGCCGCTTTTTTATAACATTCTAGATTTGGTCGGGTTACTACGCATAAGTATTGTTTTTAGATTATCTCGTTAATTAATTAGTGTACAAGTCTGATATTTCACAGGTATATAATTGACCTATATATCTAACTAGCTGACCAGGCAAACTTTGTTTTGCCATAAAAACACCAAGATACACCTACCCTACTTTTCAACCTTTTTAATTGACTATTTTTTTTTTCTTTGCTATAAACCTCACGGAGCCCGAGACCTTTCCAACGAATGCAAAATCGTGGAAATCGGTTCGTGCGTTCTGGAGTTATAGCGTCAGGGAGGAAAACCCGACTTATTTTTATATAGTAGATTATTGATATAAGATTCAGTTACTACAACTACAGGAAACTCGGTTAATCGGTCTTCAAATAACTCAGCTGCGCGTCGTGGCCGATACAAAATAAAATTTCACCATAACTTTTTAATTACTTATAGGATACTAATGAAACTTCAGTACCAATTTATAGGCGCTTATAGGAAGTGCTAGGACCATATTTCTATTTACAAAAATAACTTCAAAACGGTGCATTATTGAGGATTATTTTATTGCGTAACAGATTATAACTAAATCGCCAGATGTCAAGTACAAAAATTATAATCATCCGTTTAATTAATTCCGAGATGCAGCAATCGCGCAAACGCTATTACCGTAAAGCTGTAGGTAGGTAATTGTTGATGAGTCCAAAACAAACATTAGGTACTTTATTTTGGTCTCGTAATCATGAAACGCCATTCTGTTGTATATTCTCTAGTCCTGCCACAATACACCACACTGGCAAAAGTGTAGCCGGACAGGGGTTAGGGTACCGATGACGCTGGCTCGCTGCAGCTACTTGAACTTTGGTTAGCTTACTTGCGTATTGCTGTATTTGTAGCCGCTGTCAGCGGTTATTGAACGTGGCTGGAAACGTTGAACGTGTACACGATAACACGACTGACTGTGAATAATAGTAACGTAAAAAAAAAAAAAAAAAAAAAGGTACTAGTTAAACGTTTTCAAAATATTGACAGTAAACGAAATCTATCATCAATCACACAAACCACCTAAGTATTTGATCTACAAACTGATACCAATATTTAACCAGATAGCTGCCATTGGTACCTACCTACTAGATATCGCCTATCACGAACCGATTTTTAAAACCGCGTGATTTTTCAGTAGGTAAGGTATGCTAGTATTATAATATCTTGGGTAAGGTTAATAAACGTGAACGATGACCTTTACTTTGGGAAAGTTAATTATCTACCTGCGTACCTACTTAAAAAAACCGGCCAAGCGCGTGTCGGGCCTCGCGCAGTAATAGGGTTCCGAAGTTGCATAATAATGCGGACTAAGAAGGGGTTTTTGTTGTTGTTACATGAACATTAAAACGGTTTCAGCGGCACACAACGACTAAAAGCGGGCCCACAGCCCCACAGAGGATGATGTTGTTTTTTTATCTATAAGCTCGCGTTTGACCACTATCTCGCCTGATGGTAAGCGATGATGTGGTCTACGATGAAGCACGCTTGTCTAGATGTCATCTATTCAGTATTGACTTAAACTAAATAAGGACAACCGACAAACTGGTAACCGAAGAAGGAGTTATAAAATCCAACTTCGCAACTGAAGTTAGAAAAATATTACCTATTTGAGTACCACCGCGGGTGCGAATTGCGAAAGGAGCTGATACGAGCGCGCGTTAGAGCCACGGGGAATGGTATGGCTCGTTCCTGGATCCTTGCGCGCACGCTCCTTGTTTATTTCTCTTTCGGAATTTGAAAAATTTCCTATGTAGAATGTTCTATTCGAATGTTCTATTGACCTCTAATCTGCGGTATTCTCTATTTAGTTCTGGAAAGTTTTACGCTACTCAATTAGTGATGTAGTCGGGTCGAATATTGAATTTTTATATGGATATCGACAGAAAATAAGTAATTTGCTTGGAAATCGAATCTAATTTGACATTAAATTACAAAACGTCCAATGGACTACGGACCGGTACTGCTAACGACTGAGGCCACTCAAATGCGTTATTCGAGCTTAAACATTATTAATTAAGAAATCATTATTATTAAGAATGTTATGATTTTATTTTTGTATATTTTTACATGGTTCATAAGCATAAATTTACTCTGTTTTACACAGCTAACAACGTTATTTAATTAATCTTTCAATGGCATTTGTACAATTTTTTTACTGTTCCAAGTACATTTTATAAGTTGGTCGACTATTACTCATAAACTCTACTTATCCGTGATAGTTTTCCTTTTAATTTCGTTATATTTACTACTGCCGTGAATTTTTCCACATAGACAAGAGCAAACATTTCGCTAGCAGGGAGGGGGACACTTGACTCACATAAATTTGCAAATTAAAGCTTAATTTAACGCAAACGGATCTCTGAATCGAAAAATGTTTTTTACAAACCCATAATATTTATGAATGGCCTATCCAACGAAACCCCACACCATGGGACAGATGAGAAAAAAAAAATACATCCACACTTTACGTCTATGGGAGGTACCTACGCGAAAAATAAAAACATGATTTTATTTTACCACTGTCGGAATTATTAAAACGTATATCCATACCAAATTATAGCTTTCTAGTACTTAGATTCTCTGAGCTAAGCTGAGGACGGACAGACGGACAGAGCGAAACTATAAGGGTTCCTTCTTGAGTTCGGAACCCTAAAAATGGATCAAGACTCCGACTAGCCAGACGCGACGCCACGACCAGGGTGAGATCGGCTTGAGGTCCTGGCTTCATTTGCACTCTATGAAATCATAAATCTTTGGGCGCACGGTTGGCGCAGTGGTTGAGCGATTGACTGCTGCGCTACGTGTCGCGGGTTCGATTCCCGCACGGAATAAATATTTGTATGACCTACAGATAGTTGTTCCGGCTCTGGGTGTTTGTGTATGTGAGTTTATGTGTTTGTAAACCCACCCACGATACAGGAAGAAATTCCTAGTGTGGGGCAACGTTTTTTAAAAAAAAAAAATGTTATTTCCATATATGTCGTAGTTTTAGACTTAATGATAAAAAAAAACCGTAAAAGTAGGTCCCACTAGTTTTCTAACCGATATATCCGAAGTGGATCTACTAGATACAAGGTTATTTATAAATAAACATGAACATTAGGATAAGAAATATAGAACAATGATCCAAACTAGCAGCTCTGTAGCAAAACCTTTCACAGGCTTGATTTTATGTTCGCCTAAACAGGGAATCAAACGAACACAAATATTAAAAAACTGGCAAAGTGCGAGTCGGACTCGCGCAAGAAGGGTTCCGTACCATTATCGAAAAATGGTATGGGGGCCCCATTTAAATATTTATTTTATTCTGTTTTTAGTATTTGTTGTTATAGCGGCAACAGAAATACATCATCAGTGAAAATTTCAACTGTCTAGCTATCAAGGTTCATGAGATACAGCCTGGTGACAGACGGACAGACAGACAGACGGATCGTGGAGTCTTAGTAATAGGGTCCCGTTTTTACACTTTGGGTACCCTAAAAAGAACATTCTGTGTTTTATCTTAAAATAGACAAAAGGTGAAACAAGACGACCCTGCTCTCACCAGCACTCTTGATGAGGTACCTATTTAAGAACCTTAAAGAATTGTGTGTCCAGTAAAGGCATAACAGTCGGTTGCAAAAAACTTAACAACCTTCTACTACTGCCGAATTACAACAGTCGACAACAGATGCTCCAAGATATGAGCACCGCAAGCCTTGAAGTTTGACTAATGATCAAAGATTCGGTCAAAGATTACAGTAATTACGAAAAGCAGAAAAAGTAGTGTAAGTCACTTGGGCCAGTTAGTACCTATCCTTCGAAAACAGGCAAGACAAAGAAATCGACCGTAGTGTCAAGAACGCCTAGAAAATTGGTATATTTTAGTTATTTTCATAGTATAATGTCTTACGGTATCTTACTATGGGGAAGGGCTGCAGACATTGAGTCGATGGTGGCGCGTGTGTTGGATCATCCGGTTCCCTTCATTATGGTTGAGCTGGGTGGTGCCATTCATGCGTCATGTTCGTGAACGGACGCCGTCAGTTGGGATTGGTCATAACTTAACTGCTTCGGATGTTAATGCTTTTCTAGCATCTATTATATAACTGCACAGTACATGTGTGAGTACTTTTATTACTTTATGCCTGTACGTAGTATAGTGTAGTGCTATTCTGGGTGCATTTTCCTCACTTAAGTGAATTTATTAATGTATGTACTTATGTAACTAAATATTGTAAAAAAACAATTTCTTTAAAAGAGTAAGTATGGAGTTTCTTGTGCATTCTTCTCCATAACAAGCTACTTTCCGAATGCACGGTAGAATCAACTTTTATAACTTGTAAATTTTAATGTACCTAACGTTCAAAAGTGCCGCTTGGTGGCCTACTTGAAATAAAATATCTTTGTCTTTGAAAAGCCACTGGTCCTGAAGTCGTCTTATCTTATAAGCGTCAGCTCATCGGCATCCTTCCCATCCTAACCTGCAGTGCTCAAACTTGGAGAGATCGAGTTCAAAAGTCAAAACTCAAGGTTTGCCAAAGGGCGATGGAGCGTAGCGTATTGAGCTTTTTAATCGACCGAATACCTACGTAATACCGCGATACGCTCCATAACAGAATACGCCGATGCAACAAGTCTGCTAGGCTGAAATAGGATTGGGCGGGTCTTTTAAGCAGAATGCACTACCATATTTATTTATTATATACTTTATTGTACACCACAAAAAACATACAGGACAAACGTTCACAATAACAAGTGTACAATGGGCGGTCTTATCGCACTAGGCAATCTCTTACAGACAACCTTTGGAAGCGTTTACGTGAGACTGAAAACCGGGCAAATTGAAGAGCCATGGAAGAGACCTTTGCCCAGCAGTGATACAATATAGGCTTACATCGTCTGTGAAAATTCCAATTGTCTACCTATCACGGTTCATGAGATCCAGCCTGGTGACGAAGGACAGACAGACGGCTCGTGATGTCTTAGTAATAGGGTCCCGTTTTTTCCCATTGCGTACGTAAGTTGTCGATCAATCAGTTCTATTAACTGCCTATCATGCCTACGTATCATCAACCCTAAAATACGCTATTATATTATGGGGTGGGGCAACGCCACAAATAAAGAATAAAAGATGCGTTCGCGCAATTGCTGGTATCTTTGTTCCTGAATCATGCGAACTATATTTTAAAAAGTTTAAAATTCTGACCTTTCCATCAGCTTCTATGAAGTTGCGGTATTTGTTAAAATAAATAAAAATCTATTCGGTGAACTAAAATCAAAAAGATCTATACTTAAAATATCTAGTATACCACATAGAACTGCCCTTCTGAGCAAGTCTTGTCGGAACGGAATGGCATCTAAAATTTACAATTGGATACCTGTAGACATTTTAAACACCAAGGAACTGCCACTATTCAAATCTAATAAAATTCGAAAGGGTGAACCGGTGAACTGTGTTGTGGCAGTGAAAAAGTCAAGAAGTGTTCATAGTGTTTAGATGTAATAATAAAAAATTACAAACATGACCCTCATTGGTGGACTATGATATGAATTACGTTACACAGCTCACCTGTACGCTAGGGTTACAAATTAAATAGACCTCTCGTGGGTTAAGTTACTTTATTGTTAATGGTGTTTTTCTTAGCTAACGGGGTCGCTAAAACGAAAATAGGCACAAAACAAAAAAAAAAAAAAAAAAAAAAAAAAAAAAATAGAGTATTTAGTATTTTTTATTATTGTGTTTTTTTTATTTTTTATGTATTTTAATGACTTTGTAATGTGTTTCTAATTGTAATTTATAATGTTTTTTAATGACTTTTGTAATGTTTCCTAATTTTAATTATTATTAATGCATCTAATATTTTAATTTCACTTGGTATGATATGGACTGGTTCTGAAATAAATGAATTTTAATTTAATTTTAATTTTAATTTAAAACCAAAAAACCAAGATGGCGCTGACGAAAAAGTCAGGAGCGAGAAAATCTGACACCAGTCTTGACAAGGGCACGGGCACCCAACGCAAAGAAAGAAAAGCTTCGATTTGTTAATGAGTTTTGTGAAATATTAAGATTTTCTAGATACGATCATAAAAACAAGTATAGGTACTCTTATTTAATTAACTCTCCTAAGCACAAAATTAAGGCACATTGGGCTCTTAATTCACCTTTTAAAGATTATTTGAATGGATCATTTACAATTGATTATAGATGGCGCTGTTTTAATATTCTGAGGTATCCACTCGATTTTTTTCATTTGTTTTAGTAACATATTTTGATACAATGAAACTGTAAAAATGTGCAAAAAATACTATAAGACAAATCGTAACAGTATTTAAAGAAAAACTTTGTCACGAACCGAGTAAACCCTTTTACTTGCGAGTCGCTGATAACACCATCGATCTATCATCGTGGAACGGAACCGAACGCGATCGATGTACAAATAATAATCAGTTTAATCAGACGAAAAACTCTAAGTTACGTCGGCACGGTTTTTTGGTATAGGATAGGCATCTGTACGCTAGTATTATATTATCTGTGCCAAGGGATTTTATTATAGGAAAGGAAGGAATATTATCTGTGAGAGGCAGTCCATCCATGTAAAATAGGTACTGGCATGGTACTGGTATCAGCTGCACCCGATTAGACTGGAAGTCGACCACCATAAAAGTTAGGAAAAGGCTGATGCAGATTGCTTCTAGAACTGTACGACTTTCATAGGTCGGGCCACACGCCGTGTAAGGCTCGAAACCTCGAACCACACAGAACTGCGTGCGATTTCGGTGTTTCAAAATACCTTGAAACGAACTGCTTGCCGTACCATAAAATTTCTGAATGTTTAAGCATAAATCACAGGTCCCTCCTCTTACCGTCGAGCCGGATCCAAAACAGGTACTAGTACGGGTGTCGGGTCTTCTCAGAGGACCTCACATGTTGACCCCCAGTGGTGTGGCTAATTAAGCCACACCACTGGGGGTCCACACAACACAGTGTTCCAGGCCGAATGCTTGGGTATTTTTATGGCGGCCTCAGCGGTCCCAGCTAGGGAGGTAAGGGATTTCCCTATACGTATACTTTCGGACAGCATGGCCGTCCTGCAAGCACTAAACAGCCACACGGTCAACTCCGGGGTAATTTACGAGTATCACCAGCGCCTGAACCAGGTCGGTTTGCAAAATAAAGTAAAAGTTACCATTCAATGGACCAAGGGACAGCGATTCCCGAGGGAACGATGCTGCGGACAAGCTCGCCCGCAGGGATTCTAGTATGGCACCGGAGCTCATCGTGCCATTACCTTTCAGGTATCTACGCGGTTTGATTAGGAAGCGCACTAAAGATCAATACGACAAGCTATGGATTGACAATAGCGAGTGCGGGCAGGCCTAGAAGGCATTTACCTACATCGACGGCCGTTACAAGAAAAAGGCCCTCCTAGGACTAACTAAGCAACAGTTGCGTGCGGTCAGGGCCGTAACAATTGGACACAGCACCCTTTTTTCATAGGAATCACGGATAGCCCACTCTGCAGAGCATGCATGGTGGAAGATGAGACAACAGTACACCTGCTCCTATAATCGCCAGTTACAGCTGCCCTATAATCGCCAGTTACAGGGCCAAATACATCGGCGGCAACACCAAGGCGCTGCTGGCCTTCTTCGCGGAGCTGGGGTGGATAGTATGAAAAAATTGAATCCCACCCGTACGCAAAATACGCGCTTGGCGTTGGAGTTGCGGACACCAGCTCGTCGAAACTGAACATGAAAATGGCAGCATAGGCGTTGGGCAGATGGGGCAGCTTGCCCCACCCTTCACTCTGACTCGTAACTAAAAGTTTACTATTCAAGAGAAAAACTACAAGATGGGTACAAAAATTTTCGATCACGCGAGCGAATCGACTTTTTATTTGACATTTTTAATTTTCTACATACCGGTTCGAGAGGCCCTGTTTATTTTTGCCACCCTGGGTCCCGACAGACTTAGTCCGCCTCTGAACTCTCTAAAGTTTTTCGAGTTTTCTTACTTTTTCCCCCACCCTTAAGCAAATGCTGGATACGCCCATGCCGTCGAACCTGCAATTGAAATAAATAAGTGATAAGTATAGAAATTATAAAAATTGCCTTGTCCAAGTTGCTATGATTTTATCAGAAGTGTGTTATTTTGATATCATTCTCTATCAATGAGATTCCCACAAAAATATCATCATACAATTTAAATTATTTTAAAAGCAAGGAATGGAGGAACTTAATTTACGAGTGAGTAATTACCTGATCAGGGTGTTAGTTTTGCAAAATTGATACACAGCTTCTTGGCGGAAGTCGGCATACCAAGATCGTCATCTTCGATCTTCACAGAGCAGCTTCAGATGTCAGCAGATATTTGATGAAATTGTATCCTAAAAATAACACATTCATACATTAAATAAAATAGAACTGTTACTACAGGATTCAATTGGAACAACATTAATCAAATCAATAACTGATTTAAAAAAAAGGTTATTATTTTATTATTATTACAAAATTTTCTCGGTAACAGTAATTATTACCGTTACCATGAAAATTTTGTAATATAAACATGTGACTTACCTGTAACTCTTGAAAAGTGGGATTTCCTGTGACTTCTAGTGCCTCGAGGGTTAATATTTTAAACCTGCGCAGCGCAGTACGTACGCGCTAGTCATGTTCACGATATAATATACAACAACCTTCACTAGCACCGTTATCAGTAAAATGCCTTTACGGACTTAGTGAAACGAACCCAAAATAATCGAACTTAGGAATATTTCCCTCAGAAATATAACTTCCGGTGGGTGGTTTTATTTCACGCCGCCGATTTTTTTTATTTTCTGGACAAATAGCACTGCTGCTGCGTACACAAAGCAGTCGTGAGTAAGCGATGCTTGGAAGGAAGACAGATTTTTTTTTCTTATTCAACTTAATATTTTAATTTGTTATCAAAATTTCTACAGCTGGCCTTCAGATGCTGTAACATTGGGTTTATAGCAGCTGAATGCCAGCTGTAGAAACTTTTTGGAAACTAATACTTTTTGCGACTCGAAACAACAAATAAATAATACGACAGTATATTTTAGACGTTTTTTTTATTCTTACAAAATAAAGTACAGCATTAGTTTATATGATGCCGATTTTGTTGGCAACATCTAATGCGTCATAGTCCCTGGCGAGCCTTACATACGCCTTCTTCTTGCCGTCGGGCCTGTAAAGAATTAATAAGTGATTAGTATTAAAAATTCATGATTAATGCCTTAACTAAGTTACCATGATATTATCAGAACTGTGTTATTTTGATATCATTCTCTATCAATGAGATTCCCACAAAAATATCATCATACAATTTAAAATGACTAATGCTAATGGTGACTTTTTTTACAAGTATTTATTTACCTGATAAGAGTGTTAACTTTCGCAACATTGATATCATACAGCTTCTTGACGGCAGCCTTGATGTGGTGCTTGTTGGAACTAGTGTGAACAATGAATACCAAGGTATTGTTGTCCTCAATCTTCTTCATAGCCGCTTCAGATGTCAGCGGATACTTAATGATGTTGTAAGCATCCATACTGTAACGTGAACATCAATCATACATAAAAATACTGTGATGGCATATTATAAAACTTTTACTTTTTGTGTAGTTGTGTAATATATGATAGTTTCATAAATTTGTATCTGCAGATACAAATTTATGAAACTATCAAAGTTTTATAAAAAAAAGTTACTGGAAATAACATCAAATTGATTACAATCTAATAGCTATATCTGTGTATTGCAACACATGACTTACCGATTCCTCTTGGGAAGGGATCGCCTGGGGTACTTGGGTTGCCTCGGGGGTTCAAAGGTTTTAGGCCTGCGGAAGTGCACTGACGTGCGGATTTTGCGTACACGCTTGCCATGTTCGCCTTTGACCACCTAGAAAAAATAAAAAATACATCTTGAGCAGCAGTCTAGTTTAATACTTTATGAGGCACAGTAAATTCTCTAATATTTAAACATTGAAAAAAGTCTGCCTTTGTACCTTTGTGCATGAAGTCTAAATAAATAAAACAGAATCCCCTGATTTAGAATTCTGAAAAAGAAGTAGTTAAACAGGTTTTAACTCAAAATTCCCAATACAGAAACTGGCACATGGTCATAATATAAAAACACTGCTCAGCAGTTGTTTTGACAGTTACAATTTAACCTCATGATCAAGCACTGGCTCTTTGTTTTGGAAATGTGGTGCCAAAATTGCTGTTGGATAACCTAGTTCACACATACATATTAGTTCATGGCAAACCTAGAAATGTTATTTTAATCAACAATTTTAATGAAAAAATTCAAGGTAGAGTATATGACAGGCAATTGACTTCATACTATATCAGTATGAACAGTTCACATTTTTAAATTATAAAACACTACCCTCAGCCTGCCACTTCGCCATAAGAGATAATTAACCTTTCGCATGATTAAGACATGGATCCAAGCAAGACACAATTGCTTTTCTATTGATTCGTAATTATTGGCACGGGGTTAAACTGAGTTTGACGGGATAAAAGTATCCATGGTGTTAATCCAGGTAATAAAATAACTGTGTTCAAAATATCAAGCATTTATAAGATTAGAATGATTACACTAATACTAAACTACTTGTTATAAACATATGACAAACAGTACAAGTAAGTCTTGTACTAATTGTCCTAGATTTATAATGGTGTGTTACATGAGTTGACTAGACGATATAAACAAAAGTTATTATTTAATTACATAAATACATACCTTTCTCTGTGCTTTCAGGGCCTTGGCAACGGGTTTCACCACCTGTTTCTTTTGTCCCTTGATGCCTGTCTTCTTAGGCTTGGGTGCGATTTTCAACTTAGCCGCTGCTGGTTTAGGCTTAGGTTTTGAAGCAGCTGCAGCTTTCTTTACTGAAGGCTTTGCGCTAGACTTGGTTTTCAGGGCAGCAGCCTTAGCAGAACCAGGTTTGGCAGTAGGCACAGATGCAGACTTCTTCTCTGCGGGCTTAGCAGCAGCTGCTGCTGGCTTGGCAGCTGGGGCTGATGCCGGCTTGGCAGCAGCGGGTTTGGCCGCCGGAGCCGCTTTAGGTGCAGCCGCCTTGGGGGCGGGCGCTGGAGTCTTAGCCGTCGCCGGCTTAGCTGCAGCAGGAGCGCTAGCTGAAGAAGCAGCTGCTTTCGGTGCAGCTGCTGGAGTTTTAGCCGTAGCGGGCTTCTTTTCCGCAGGCTTTGATCCGGATGAACCTACAAGTAAAATATAAAAATTAACACAACTACATAACCTCAATGTGTAATGCTTTCCTTCAAAGTCAAAGCATACACTAAAGTTCAAGGAATAACTGATTAATGAAAACAAGATTAGAAAGATGGATTAAGCCCATTTAAATTAGAAAAAGGTTACCAAACAGCAACACAATAGGCTAATAGTCCATAACAAGTACCGCGTGGCTCGGCCAAGTAAATGTCACCATGATCGAACACGTCGTATTTGTTTTTACACTGAAGTTAAAGGTTTACAATTCATCCAAAAAGCACCAGTTACTCTTAGTTTACAATTAATTCACAATTCACCGCTTTATTTCCACAAAAATAAATTACGTACCGGATTTCTCGGGTTGCTTCTTAGGAGGCATCGTGACAAAAAAGATGGATGATCACTGCTTATGTTGCCAGATCACATCATACTTGAACATTCTGATTTTCACTCTGGTAACTTTAATAAATGCAATTCTATTTTTAACAGTGGACACACAGAATGTCCAGTATATTCTTCAAAGACATTCATACTGACATCAGAAAGGCATAATAATAAAATTATGTAGAATAAGTGTTCTATACTTCACAACTTTACATACGTATAAAATACAACAATGTATTTTTTAATATATACATAATTGATATACAACATTGTCATCATCATCATTTCAGCCGAAAGACGTCCACTGCTGGACATAGGCCTCCCCCAAGCGTCACCACATTGACCGGTCTCGTGCGTCCCGCAACCAGTGGATCCCCGCAACCTTCACCAGGTCATCGGTCCACCTGGTGGAAGGCCTTCCAACGCAAAGTCTTCCGGTTCGCGGTCGCCACTCCAGAACCTTTCTGCCCCATCGGCCATCTGCGAGCAATGTGCCCTACCCACTGCCACTTAAGTTTGGCAATTCTTTGGGCTATGTCGGTAACCCTGGTTCTCTTACGGATCTCTAAATTTCTGATTCGATCACACAAGGAAACTCCGAGCATAGCCCTCTCCATTGCCCTTTGGGTGACTTTAAGCTTACTGATAAGGCCCATTGTAAGCGACCACGTCTCTAGAGCCATATGTCATTACTAGCAACACACACTGGTCATAATTTCGTCTTGAGACACTGTGGTAAGTTGGACGAGAAGATACCGCCGCGGAACTTCCCGAACGCTGCCCAGCCAGATACAACATTGTACCTGCATTTTATTCTCCAATGTTATAGAATTTCTAAATAAATAAAGCCGATGTAAGAGAATCCGTTTTGAGATTGAATCACAAAAAAAAACAATGACAAAATACTGTCCAAAATCGTGTATTTTAGAGTGTTAACACACGTACGTATTTGGTACGGCCGGACCGACTCCGCCCACAAATGCTTTCTCGCTTACACGCGCTTGTTTGGACCGAGACGGAAACAATTTAATAATAATAATGTCCGCGGACCACTCTACACACACTCGGATATGGTCGGGGCCGGACTAACCCCGCCCACAAATCCGTGGTTCAGCCGTACCAAATTCGAACGTGTGTTAACACTATTAACACGCTTTATTAGATTGGTATGTATGTATCCATGTAACGGAAAGTTTGAACGTGATTTTCACCCCCTTAAAACGTCGGATTAATTTGAAACTTTGCATACTTATCAAGGACCGATGACAATGCAATTTTTTTTAAATAGTATATCCCATTATCCTTACCAGTATCTTCAGGATTATCGATTGAACTAAAAAGTAAAAAATAAATAATAGTTTGAAAAACTAAAAAACACGCTTTAATAGAAAACCTAACTAAAGACGGAAACACACTTACGTGTCGTGGCGTGGCGTGGCGCTTTCTGACGCATTTGATTGGCAACAAAACTCGTTGTATTATGACGTAAGCTGAAACAGAGTCGTTTGATTTGTGAATCCCGCGCCACGCCACGCCTTGACACGCGTGCCGCCTTGATAAAAAAACAATAAAATTAAGAATAGTGTGATTAACAAAAATAATATTTTATTGTAAAAAAGCGTGGGGTGCTTTTGAAGAAATTATATTTCAAAATGACTCTACTTTTACCTATATCTGTCAATAAAATATTATAGCAATTGACATCAACCATTTAGTTTGGTTTGTTAAAGCGTGTTTTTTAGTTTTTAAACTATTTTTTTAATTGGCACCTTTGCATGTATAACGTTATTTCTTGGTTTAGAGTCTGGCAAACGAAAGTAGACACTCGAATTATTTGCAAACTTTTTATATGGCAATACTATACTAATGTCAACCCCAATTTTCACTTTTCAGTATGACGCTCCCACTGACTTATAAACCTATGGACTTGCCATACCTACGAAATTAGCGTGCTTACCTACATAAATCGGCCAATTAAGATGGCTGCCCATTGGCCAATGAGGTAGGCCATTTGCAACTGTTTGACAGCACAACTACACAGATAAACGCACATATACGGCACACAACTACCAATTTTACTCGGCAATCAACATGGCGACCGGTCACGCATAGACATGATTTTGACGTCACTCAAAAGTGTTACCAAGTTTAGTCCTTGACAAACATTTAGATGTCTCTCTTTTCATATGCAGCTCTTGGTTAGTTAAAAAGAGACAAAACGCTTTTTGACATGCGTGTGTCGTTATTATAGATATTTGTATAACTATTCTTCATATAGTAGAATATGCCGTCTCCATAGTTTTCCTACCTCATTGGACGCTCCTAAGTCATTGAGTTGATACTTTGTTTTAATTCGTAATCACTATTTTATATTTTATAAAAAAATAGTGTATATATTATAATTTAAAAAGTTTCATTATTAATGTAGAAAACAATGATTCTTGTGACTTTTATGAATCTTTTCACATAAAAGTCATAGATTCAGATTTTGATTGATAGTGAATAAATCAAAATTAAGGTGAAAACACATTATTAACACCCGACCCGACGCCATGCCACCCGACGCCTTCTGACGCGTTGAAGTACTAATCCATTCCATATATTTAATATTGTCAGAAACACATAGTCAACACGCCATGTGACGACACGCAATCACACGCGGTAACACGCAGTCGGTTTGGATCAGCGTGTTGCCGGGAGAGGGGGCACACACGCCACCCGACGCATCGCACACAGTGTGTTCCTAGTTAAAACCCGATGCCACGCGTCAGTCAGTCGAGAGCATTCCTGGCGTAAAGATATTTTTTGTATGTTTTTATTTAAAATGTCGGATGAACAATTCATCGAATGAGTAAAACGGTACTCATTATTATATGACATGATTTCAGGCCAATACCGTGATCATAGTATTAAAATAATACAAGAAACAAAGCTATGATATGATCAGTGGTGCCAACTTAGGGTAATTTACCCTAATTTAGAGTAAAGTTTAATCAGCAGGGTCATTTTTACGGTACAAACTCGGCGAGGGTAATTTTTATATTTCTATTCTATAATTATTATTATTTTATTATTATTTATTTTTATTATATATTATATTATATTTATATGTTATATTATAAAGAGGTAAAATTTGTAAGTTTGTATGTAGGGGGTAATCTCAGGAACTACTGGTTGGAATTGCTTTTTGTGGGACAGCTATATGCTATAATAGAAATCATTAACTTATTTGAATCAAATTTTTAATAGGAAGTCGGTTGTATTTTTTACCCGACGGCCGAAGGAGGGGAATGCGTTTATTGTAAAAAGTTTTAATTGTTTACTTTTTTGTGTGGCACATTACGGTACGGCACAGTTAGGGTCAATTTCTATAGTAATCTTACTTCTTGGATGTATGTTTGTTACTCAATCACGCCAGAAAGGCTAAACGGATCTAGATGAAATTTTGCTGACAGATAGATTATAGTCAGGAATAGCACACAGGCTACTTTTTATCCCGGTATAATGTTCTCTTGGGTGATAAAGCAATTTTGACATGGGCAAAGCCGCTGGCAGAAGCGAGTGTACAATAAATAGACATGCAATTCCGGGTGATTTGCTGTAATATTTTGAAGAGTTCCGTTGAATATCTCCGAATTTCTTAATCAGATCTTCATCAATTTTAAATTGGACCAATTCGGGTACATAACCTTCCAAGCAAAAAATAATTTTCAAAATCGGTCAACAATTGACGGAGAAGACGGTGAAAAATTGCTGTTGGTGATTTGAAGACCCGGACTACAAATAAAACCCCGCCCGCCCGCCTTCTAATCTACCACAAATCCGGGGAATGTCGGATAGATGGCAACCCTATACTAGCGAAGCGTGTTGTAGCATCACGTGAGGTGTTGTATATGTGCACGGTTCGCGTCGGGTGGCGTCGGGTCGGGTGTTAATAATGTGTTTCCACCTTTATTAACACGCTTTTATTAGCTTGGTATGTATGTATCTATGTATCAATGTATCAATGTAACAATGTATCAATGTATCAATGTAACGGAATCTTTGAACGTGATTTTCACCCACTTCAAAACGTTGGATTGATTTGAAACTTTGCACACTTATCAAGGACCGATGACAATACAATAATTTAAACAGTTTGTCCCATTATCCTTACCAGTAAAGCGTGTTTTTTAGTTTTTAGAACTACAATTTATTATAGAATACTGTTGCTTTTTTTATTCAGATTGATATATCTAAAGTATTACCTACCCAAATGTACCTAGTTATAGTAGTTTTATTCAGACGCAGTAATATAAATAATTCTAAAGTATCAAATTAGCTTATTCCAGGTATTGCATACTAGTTTTTGGGGTTGCTACGCTGATATTTTTTAAATTTGCCGCGCTTTTTCAGTCTCTACTTTCGAAAAAAGACAAAAAAAAAAGAAAAACACAAAGTAGACACTCGAATTATTTGCAAACTTTTTATATGGCAATGCTATACTAATGTCAACATCGATTTTTGGTGATTTGTAGGGGTCTTGATAATAGCATTTTTTATGCGAAAAATTAAAAAAAAAGAAAAATTAAAAGTGGATTACGGGAGATGGCGTTTCGCATGATGACTAAATATCAAGAAAAACATCAGGTGAAAACGTCGAATTCAAACAAAAACAAGATTGTTTAAGTGTGGTGTTAGAATTAATAAGTTAGAATGACGCTAATAAGTTGGATAACCCAAAATTATTATAGAATACTGTTGTTTTTTTATTGAGATTGAAACCTATTATCTAAAATATTACCTACCTCAATTACCTATAGTATTTTTATTCAGACGAAATAAAATAAATAATTCTAAAGTATCAAATTAGGTTATTCAAAAATCCAAAACTAGTATGTCATACTAGTTTTGGATTTTTGGGGTTGCTATGTTGATATTTTTTAAATTTGCCGCGCTTTTTCAGTCTCTACTTTCGTTTGCCAGACTTCCTATACTGCTTATTGGATAGAATAAGCGAGATAGGACGATGCGACAAACGTAAGCGAGTGAAAGAGACATACAATGCTATCTTCACCTTCAACATTGACAAAAAAATTGCTACGGGCTACCGCGCAGGGTATTGATTTTTTTTTTTTTTTTTTTAATTTTGGCAAGTCGCTATTTGCGCAATGCCACATACAAAAACGGGGAAACTTGGTAGTAAATATAATTTAATTTAGGATACGGAATTTGGATGGATATTGGACAGGATTATTAAGAACGAAATTATAAATAAAATAACTATTAAATACGTATATTATTAAGAGTGATAAATGAAGATAAATACATGTATATTTTAAAATCATTAGATGCAAGTAAAACAGAGATAGACGTAGGAAAAGGAATGCTATAACAAAGTAAAGATGATATAAAAGGATCATGGTTAAGTAGAGGACAAGAAAAGAAAATGTGGTTTAAATCACCCACCTCTCCACAATCGCACAGGTCGCTAGAAACGATCTGCAATCGTGCAAGGTGGACTCGGGAACAGTTATGACCCAACCTCATGCGAATAAGGCAACTGGTAGCAGCCTTACCGAAGTTAAATTTCGAAAACCATGGTTTTTTGGGAATACATGTCTGAATACGTGAATAATAATTTCCTTTGGTAACGCTGCTATCCGCCCAAAACTTGCTCCAAGCTTCCCAAAGAAAGTTAATAGGCAGATTCGCCAAGTCGTGGCAAAAATTGATGTAGGGAAACAAATCACCGCAGTCTACCGCTTCATTAGCCAGGCGATCGGCTTTAACATTTCCCGTGATATTACTATGGCCAGGTATCCAAGCGAAAGAAATTTGAAGACCGAGTTTTACGCATTTATACAAAAGGCTTCTAATGAACATAACTATAGGAAATATTGGTTTACATTTAAAAGGATTTCTTTTAATGGCTTGCAATGCACTTAAAGCGTCAGTAAATATAACTGTTTTTCCCAATTTCATGATGTAAATATATTCTAAGGCTTTGAACAGACCATAACATTCGCCAGTAAACACTGATGACTCAGGAGGAAGTTTAATTTTTTGCACTATATTGTATTGAGAGTGAAAAACTCCAACTCCAACATTTCCTAAAGAAGAGTGCTTAGAGGCGTCCGTATAAATATGATGCCAACTCTCCCAATGCAAGTCTTTGGAAAAGTTAAATAACTCTTTTACGAAATCATCGTGTTTATTAATACCTAAATTCAAGATAACATCCGGAGTGAGCACCAATGATTCATATGAATGATTAAAGAGTGGATATGTAAGTGACTGGTAAATAGGAGCTTGCATAGCTATAAACTTTTTATAACTTACAACAAGACAGGGAAGAGATTTGTGAGACCAATAGTTAGAAGAATTGGTTTCATCTAAAAGTGACTGAAGTTTTGCACGTAAAGGATGGTTGGAAAATTGTAACGAGCGGAATAGAAATTTGTCGGAAAGATACTGACGTCGAAGAGAAAGAGGAGGATCTACAGTTTCAACCTGTAGGGCATTTATTGGGCTTGATTTCATAGCTCCCGTCACTATTCGTAATGCTTTGGACTGGATACTATCCAATTTCTTTAATGCGGCCGAATTACCAGGTTCTAATAAAAATGTTCCATAATCAAGCACACTTCTAACTATTGCATTATAGATTAATTTTAATGAAAAGGGATGGGCACCCCACCAAACCCCTGATAAACATCTTAATATATTTAATCTTTGTTCACACCTTGCCGCTATATACTCACAGTGTGGAATCCCAGATAGTTTACTATCCAAAATCACACCTAAAAATTTTACCGAAGATTTTACAGGAATGGAAGCATTATCATAATATACAAAAACAGGAGGAGGAAAGCGCATTCTAGAAAAAAGCACAACTGTACTTTTGGAAGTAGATAGCTCAAGACCATTGATGTCCAACCATTTTTTTAAAAGTCCAAGGGCCGAAGTCATTGTATTGCAAGCCGCTGCAATAGAGCTATGAGGGCAATATAAAAGAAGATCATCAGCGTATTGAAGCACTTTTACTTGATTGTTCAAAGAGGATTCAAGATCATAAGTGTAGATGTCATATAATAAAGGACTAAGAACTGATCCTTGAGGGAGGCCTTTCCACACGAGTCTAGATTCACACCTAGAATCCTCGAGTGTAAGATTTATACACCTCTCAGATAAAATATTTAAAATGAAGTTTGTGAGAAAAATAGGCACATCTAGCTCCTGAAGTTTATATTTTAATTTTGATATTTCCACATTATCATAAGCAGAAGTTATATCTAGAAAAGCAGAAACTACGGAATGATTCGAAGAGAATGCTAACCTTATATCAGTGACAAAGATACTCAAATTATCTAAAGTACTTTTACCTCGCCTAAAACCAAATTGACTGTCGCTAAGTAGTTTCCTGTTTTCTAAATGCCATTCTAACCTATTTTTAACTAAATGTTCTGTGATTTTTAACATTACTGAAGACAAAGCTATAGGTCGGTAGGATGTGCTGCTAGATGGATTTTTGTTAGGTTTGAGTATCGGTAGAATGTCTTGGGATTTCCAGGAATTGGGAATATTTCCGGTTAACATAATTTTATTTATTAAATCCAAGAAGTACAAAAGAGATAGATCACTCATGTTTGACAAAAAGGAATAAGGAATTCCATCCGAACCTGGTGCAGAGTCCTTAATATGACATAAAACACCTTTAAGCTCTTCGAGGGTAAATATATTATTTAATTCACAAAGAGAATCCACCATTGAACGGGGAATGGAATAGGTAGTAAAATTTTCTGGGACATATGCGGGAGCCAACTTATCTAAAAAATTATTTACTAACTGAGATGGAAGAAATGCTCTCGATGGTTCTGTGAATGCTGATCTAAACCTTCTGATATTGCGCCAAACAACAGATGGTTGAACATCTGGAGAAATAGAGAAGCAAAATGATCTCCAACTTTCAAATTTCTTTTTTTTAAATAGTTTTTTAGTTTCTGAAACTATTACGCTCAAAATGTTGAAATTTTCTTCGGTAGAATTTTCAAGATAATTTAGTTCACACTGCTTCCTTTGTAATATTGCATCTGTGCAATCTTTGTTTTGTCCCACCATGGTGGAGAAGGAATTTTATTTTTTAACGATTTCATTGGAAAGAGTTTATTGGCTGTTTTTATCATGGCTTTGGATAAAGCATCGGCACAGGACTGTTCATTACCATATTTAATTTCAGGAAGAACAGAAACTATTTCATCTAAGTGTTCCCTATTTATGCCAGTTAACGTCCGCCAGTTTGTACTTCAACCGCGGAGGGCGATTGGAATAAGGTTTTTGACTGTGAGGAAATGTTAAGACTATAGGGAAATGATCGCTACCATAAGTGGAAAGCATAACTTCCCAACTCAAACGCGAAGCTAATTTATCCGTGCATAATGACAAGTCAGGTGCACTAACACCTTCATTTGGAGAAGTGCGTCTAGTTGGGGACCCAGTGTTTAATATACAAAGATTGAGGTTATCTACAATATCTATTAAAGTGCTACCATAGTTATTTGTTGACGAACTGCCCCAGACTTCATGCTGGCAATTAAAATCTCCTAAAACTATAAATGGCTTAGGAAGAATAGAAAAAATATTTACAATTTCATTAAAAATTACAGCAGATGGACGGGGTATATATACAGAAACAAAACAAATATTATCTACAACTGCTGCAATAACAGAAAAATCATTATTATGAGGTGGAATTGTGAAAAATGAAAATGAATGATGATGTTTGATGAGTAAAGCGACGCCGCCATACCCATCAGAGCGGTCTTCTCTAAGACAAGCATAACCAGGGATCTTGAACAAAGACCCTGGTTTAAGCCATGTCTCTTGAAGAGCAAAAACATAAGGTTTATATTTATTTACAAGATATATTATATCAGATTTTTTACTAATTGCGCTTCGGCAATTCCATTGGAATACTTTGGCTTTGTTGTCCATTATTAATATTAGATTCATTAACTGCGTTCAATACAGTGGCAGCGATGGACGGTGAAAGATGATGAGTTTGAGTTAGTGATTTTATTAAAGCAATGATTAATTCACTTACAGATACGGCAGACAAGTCATCTCTAGGGATGAGAGCACAGCCATCTTTTGATTGAGGCAAGCCCTTGACAAGTTCCTGATGGAATTGCTGATCATAACCTTTAGAAAAGTGAGGTGGGGAGCGAGGTTTAATAAAAACTGTTTTTTTATGTGATGAAGTTTTATTTTGTTTTGAAGGAGAGTAATCCTGAGGAACAGAAGCATTTATATGGCTTGAAATTGAGGGTGAGGATAGTAAGGCATCAGCATATGATATTTTTGAAATTGTGGGATGTAGCTTTGAAGCTTCAGCATATGAGATGCAAGATTTGGCCATTGATTCCTTAATGTTCTTCTGCCTCTCATACTCTAAACATTTTTTACTTGTAGCCTCATGAAATCCTTTGCATAGACAACAAGATAAATTGTCCCCAGAGACAGTACACCCATCCCCAGAGTGATCTTGACCACACCTAAAGCATCTAGGTTTAGCCCTACACTGATTTTTCATATGGCCATATCTGCAACAATTAAAGCACTGGATTGTTGGGTAAATATAGAGGTCCACAGAAAGTGCTGTATAGCACATATAGACGCGCTTAGGAAGAATTTGCCCATCAAATGTCAAAATTACTGTTTCAGTATTTTTAAACTGAGGCTTATCCTCTACTAAAATTTTCCTTTTAATTCTCCTCAACTTCAATATCCTCCCACAACCAATTGGGACAGAGATGTTATCCATGATTTCATCATCCGCCCACTCCATGGGTACGCCTCTGACGACACCCATGCGAGTGACGGAAAATGATGGAATAAAAGCTTTGTACTTCTCTTTTTCCAAAAACTTGCTAGAAATAAAAGAGTTGGCATCTTGATATTTAGAGAAAGATATTACAAGTCTGTTACGGCCTATTTTCTTAAGACTACCATTAACAATATTATTAAAAGAATTCCTTTTTAAAAATCGCCCAAAAGAGATCGGATTTAAATATATATTTTCGTTGGAAGCGGATTGTTCTCTTTGAATATGGACTAAAAACGGAGCCGCATCCGAGGAATTATATAAAAGTCTAGAAACTGGTTGATGCGATGACACGTTCATCCCATCAACTCCAACCCTCAATGGAGAAGTAAGTGGAAGATCCTTGGTTTCAGTCTCCATTTCCACCTCGCCACAGTCACAATCATTATGGCGTTTCCCGCCACTTTTACGCCTTTTTTTGTTGCAATGTTTGCAAATTGTGGGCCGAGCAGAAACCCTTTTACGCTTGGAATTATTAGTTAAACTTACTGAACCATCAGTATCAACACTAGTGTCATTATTAGAGATTGTAACATAATGACCAATCTCTGAAGGTGGTGTTCCTCCGGGGTCGTCCGGAGGATCCATGGCTAACAACTATATATTATTATAGAAATAAAAACACTTACCAAATATAATAACAACACTAAAACTAACTAAAGTACTAAATAATAAGATAAAATATATACAAAAACTTAATCCAATCCAATATTATTAATTAATTTATGAAACGATCGAAAAAACCACGTCCGCCAAATTTGAGGTTTCCCGCGCTTTCCAGGGTATTGATTGCAGCCAATTCAGTTCAGAGACACAAAGATCCATTATGAGTAATAAACCACTACCTATATAATCCATCCATCCATTTATTTTACATTTATTTGACATTGTCGACCCCCCTGTAACATAAATAAAGCTGTGAGCCTGAATTTTCAGTGACTAAACATAATATAATCCTAAATTATATGAACTTGTAAATTCATTTGCAATAATTCCTAAACTACAAGTCACATTCACCGACTCTGCACCGACTGACCTAGATCGGTGAGCAAAATTTTAAGCTTGTGTGAGTGAGTCTTCACCCTTTTTTTAGTTCATCTGAGGTCTTCACATACACACACAATAATGACGACCCCAATGTAAAAGTAAAACCAAGTCGGTTAGTGAAAGAAAGAAAGAAAAAATATTTATTTGTTACCCGCACAGGAGACACGAGAAATGAAATAAGCATAAAATTAAACAATAATAAAAAATAAAAACCCCGTGCGAGACCAAAAAGGCTCCTATCACAGCATGTGCGATATCCAAAAACCCGGCCAAGTGCGAGTCGGACTTGCGCACGCAGGGTTCCGTACCATTATCGCAATAAACGTTCACGATCACGTTTGTTGTATGGGATCCCCACTTAAATATTTATTTTATTCTGTTTTTAGTATTTGTTGTTATAGTGGCAATAGCAATACATCATCTATGAAAATTTCAACGGTCTAGCTATCCTGGTTCATGAGATACAGCCTGGTGACAGATAGACAGACAGACAGACGGACACTGGAGTCTAAGTAATAGGGTCCTGGTTTTACCCTTTGGGTACGGAATCCTAAAAAAGATATAATGCTGCGCTGATATTCTGATAGGGCCTGTTGATGCCACGGATACACTTACGGAAACAATAAATTAAAATAGAATATATAAATAACAAACAAAATAGAATAAACACAGAAGGTGGGTCAAAGTATGTATAATTATGTGTAAGTACAAGGTGTCCAGAAAGGGTATCGGGTATTTGTTTTCGCGCCATATTCGAAACGGGGCGTCTAAAGGGTGCGGGGAGGGGTTCGTGGCGTCCGCCATTTTGTGGAGTTTTAGTCACGATGGAACAGTACTCGGGGACGCATCGCGCATTTTGCGTACGAGCGTATTATCGTAATGGTGATTCAATAGTGACTGCTCAACGTCTCTATCGTGCGGAATATCGTACACGCCACGCGCCAAGTGACGATAGCATTAGGAAATGGATCAGGATGTTCGAGAATACAGGTGCGACAGTTAAAATTCAAAACTCTTGTCGTCCTCGTACAGTTCGCGATGAAGAAACAATTGAAGAAGTTGAGGCGTCGGTTCGTCAAAATCCGTCTTTATCCATCCGAAAGCGAAGCCAAGCGTTGAACATAAAAAAATCGTCTTTACATTCGATTTTAATGAAAGACTTACATCTAAAAGCCTATAAAATTCAATTGGTTCAAGAATTGAAGGATACGGACTATGCTAATCGACTGAATTTTGCGAACGAAATGCTGCAGCGATTTAACAACTTTAACAACAGCAACTTAACGGTCATCATTTGGATAACATCATCTTTTCCAAATAATTCTCCAATTCATATGCTAATAATAAACAATAAACTTTTTTATTGGATACAAATAATTTTTGTTTCATTGAACTTACAAATACCCGATACCCTTTCTGGACACCTTGTATAATACAAATATATAAATAAAACATATTAAATGTGTTTGTTTGTAATCGAATTATTAACGTACCGTAGATATCTACTGAATCACCCAGAGCGGGAGAAGTTATTGGATGATTGCCCATACAAAAAAAAAGGTATCCACTGAATAAATTATCTCATTCACTACTTTTTTGCGTTTGTGTTTTTACATGTTATGTTTTTGATGGGATGATAGTTGGAGTAGTTGGGATGATAGTCCATTGCAAACAAATGTGACAAAAAATAGGATCAAAGAACTATGATAATGTAATACAGTTATGATTCTAGAGGTCATAATTATATGTAGGACTAGAGATAAGATCGTATGTATGATCCTAGTTATATGATAGTGTAATATTCTTTTCTTCCAACTATGCTTTAATTTCATCACAATCACACTAAAAACTCAGTACAAAGCGAGTCTTTAATGCTCTAGAGCAATAAAAATGTATGAAATCTCATTATTGCACAGTTTTTTTTTTAGTAGCACCAAAAGGTGCCAATCTCAATGGATTAGCTCTATTCAGCCAGCCGATATCAATACTTTTTTTTACGTACGTATTATTCGTTTCTATCCTACTTCATCTAAATTTAAAAAAATGATTGCTGCTAACTCTGATTTAAAAATGAAAGAAATTTAAAAAAGTGATTTGGCGGGAACTTTGTTAATTTTGCTTGAAAATATTTTTAATTGAAAGAAAAGCAGATTATGCACCTCGCCTTAAGTAATTTATATTGCCCTCGTGCCTGTTAGATTAGAGCCCTCGCTAACGCTCGGGCTTTAAATCAGGCACTCGGTGCAATAATAAATTACTTTGTGCTCGATGCAATAATCTACTATTAATGTCTTGCAGTCAAACAAGGGTGGTAAAGAGATAACATGACAGGTGCAATAATAATCTATGAAGTTGTAAGTAAATAAGGTTAAATATTGAGTATAGTATAGAAAGGTAGATAAATATATACGTCATGGACCAAGTGATTAATCAGGGGCGTGACCATAAGCTCTTAGAGCGGTATCAATTTGAGATCGAATAAGGGACAGATGTATCTGACTTGTATACATCTGTCACTTACTCGATATCAAATTGATACCGCTCTAAGAGCTTATGGTCACCCCCAGAGCACTATGTTGCCCAGGCATTATGAAGCAAGTCAAATCGGGCAATGTAATGTATACCTACTGATTTAAAATTCTATATTTATCACATTGTCATCTATACTATATGTCATGTAAGTTTGTATGTAGGGCGTAATCTCAGGAACTAGTGGTTGGAATTGAAAAAATCTTTTTGTGTTAGATAGTTCATTTATCGAGGAAGGTTATAGGCTATATAACATCACGCTACGACCAATAGGAGCAGAGCATAAATGAAAAATGTTGCAAAAACGGGAAAGAATATTACTTTTTGAGGGCTTCCCTTGCGTGCGCTGCGTAAACGGTTTCAGTTATGCAATCATGTATGTAGGGTAGGATAGGGTATGTACGTAGCCAGTTGACGGGAGCGAAGCCGCGTGGGACAGCTAGTTATGAATATTCCTTCGTAACGGGTGGGCAATTCGATAATTATGGTCAAAGAATTAGTCCAAAAGCGAGCTCGGAAGGTTAGGGCACCCCACAGATTTCCTCCGGAGGTAATCTGTGGGGCACCTCGACACGGATAGGTTAGGTTCGAAGGAGATGACGGGCACAGTGAGCGAGCAAGTCTCGCTTTCACCTAGGTGCATTAACAATTTTTTTTTTTGTAAATATTAATTACCTGGGAGACGACCGATCACTGCACCGGTTGACCCATACCATATAACTACAAATTCTACCTATTTTGGTGTGACAGTTAAAATATTGTAAACACGCCCCTGATTGCATCCTCATTGGTCGATTTGGTGCCAGTACCTGCACAGCTCACTTGAATGCCATTGAGTTACAAATTAAATGGATGTCCGATGTTATGTTGATGGTTTTTCTTGTTAATGGTGTCATTTTCATGGTTTCCAACAATATTAATTAGTCCAAGAGCCAACGAAGCGAGCTCGAGAACATAGGGCATCCCGATACGGATAGGTTAGGTTCGAAGGGGACAAAGGGAGCCGAAGTGAGCGAGCGAACTCAGCCCCCGTCATCTCCTTCATATTAGGTTACTTTAGACCCTGCAGACAGAAATAGGAGCCCCGCGCAGCATTTTACATTTTAGGTCGACTTTGTTGCTTAAATAGTAACCGTCCTATTATTTATTAAAATCAATGTCAACATAACAATAATTAAAAAAAAAACATTGTTGTTAGCCGGCCCAATAAGTGATGGGCAGTATTCAAAAAGCCCTTTCAATTTAATTATTTCAATAGTTTTTATCATATTAGTAGGTAACTTTCAAATTGCCCGGGCATTATGAATAATGCCGTATCAATTACTTGGTTCAACATATATATAGATAAGTTATACAAAATGTAACAATTCATTACAAACAAACAGACATAGTCATTTATACATTTGTCAGATTTTGTGCTGTAGAAAAAAATACAAAATGTTAAGCAAAAATAAAATACTAATGTTTTAAATCGATAGGGATTCATTCAATAAATAATACATCTTATAATATGTTACTATGCGAATTTATTCTAAAATTATGTATTTACTTACATAGATCTGAAGGTATTAATTAAAGTTTAGCACAATAATGCCATGAAGCTAAAATTATAATACTAAGTAAGAGGCACTAAATTAATATGTATTATCTAACAAAATCTGTATATAACCTCGACAAATAAGAACATAAATCAATTTAGCTCAAATCTCAAGCAAATTAATACATTTTATAATTTTTATTAAACTTGCACTACTTTATTAGAGACAGATATAATTTTTCAGTCCAAGTCCATCTACATGCCAGAAAAGACCAATAGTGTCATCGTTTTGCAAGTATATTGCTCGCCAAACGTCAGGGCCGCCCTGAAGTTGGCTTTCCGATGCGCAAGGCACGAAACGGTGCTGTTTTTGTATGAGATTTACTACTGCGCAGCCATTGTAGCCAACTTCAGGGCGACCAAGTTTGGCAAGAACTATAGCTGCACAGTTTTGAAAGCCCTAGCTTTTTGACTAAGATATGTTTTAGAATAAACTATTTTTAGGACTTGCACTTAACCCCGGTTTCTCAACAGTCGAGGAATAATCGCCTGTTATCTGCTGTGATTGGCTCAACCAATCACAGCAGATAACGCGTGCTTGACAATTTGTCACAATAATTCTGCGATAATATAGCGGTGAGAAAGCCCGCCATCATCTTCTTTGAAAGATTGAACACATTCTTTTTTTCAAAATAATTAATTAAGCCATCAAATTGAATTTGTCAAGTTATACTAACTGACATATTTATTAAGAATTACAAATTCCAAGTCCATTAATTATAATCACTTGGCGCATGACTAGAGCTAGCAGCTGTTCGATGAAATGATCCAATGTTTAAGAGTGGCGTATTATAATTTGCATTAACTGATCCTTGAACTGGTGATTGTAAATTACCCACAGGCTGAATGGGTCTTTTTCCTATAATTAAAGGGAAACATTCATCAGAAATACCAGATAGTGCTGTTTGTACACGTTTCATGCGGTTAGAACAATCCTCAAAGTGGTCAGTTATATATTTTAGCTCAGGTGCCGTTGCAAGATTGTAGTGTGTTTTTAGATTTTTGTCAATAATTTTTAAACCTTCTGTACTGGTGTATGTAACTTTTTCTCCGCCATAAAAGAATATATCAATGTCGGTAGCATTTTCCATTAGCTGACATTTAGCTAAAGAAGTGTACAACGTTATCTTTGGTGTCTTGGCTTTGACAAGTTCAACAAACCTTGAAGCATATAAATATTTTTTCCAATGTTTCTGTGGTAAATTATGATAAGTAAATACTTCATCAGGATTAGGATCATGGTCCATGTTTAGAGTACTGGTCTTATTATCAACTGTATATATTATAATTTTCATACCATCTTTAGATATTTTACATATTTCTGCTATTTGTTCTTCTCGATCTTTCCCTTTCTTTTTAATGAACTCTACAACTACCCCAGAAGGTTCTATTTTCAGTATTGCATTTCGTGTCCTGTGTGAAATTGTTGGCAATCTTTCGGCGCATAGTGGAGGAACACTCAACACATTAGAGTTGACTGAACAAGTTTTAGGAATATTTTCTTTGTTTTCTTCTGAATTTATGTTTCCTTGGGTTAATTTACCTGGCATTTTACATTTTAGGTCAATTTTTCTCATATTTTCCAGTAAAGATAGATTACTGTGGCATGGACTATCACTTTTCAGAAACACATTGTTATGCTGATTTTTGAAATCTAGGATTTCTCCAGATGTTTTATCAATTCCTGTGCACAAATTGTAATTTCGATTGTTTGAACAAGTTGAATTAGAATTGACTTCTTGAGTGAATATGTTGTATGACATAGGTCTGACATCTCTATTTTCGGAATTGTACTCTTTTATGGGTAATTCAAGGTCAGGTCTATCCTCAGGCCTAAATTTATTGCTGTGTTGGGTACTGTGTAGTGTTGTAAGAAACCCAGAATCTCGTGATATATCTTGCTTACATGAACTTTGGGCATTACATAAAAAGGGATGCTCCAATATACCCTTTAATGTTATTCTCTTTGTGGGATCCTTACACAAAAGCTTCTGCAATAAGTCCTGGGCTTGCAAGGACAGTTCCAAAGGTATCTTGTAATCAGCATTGATTACTTTATTAAGAGTAGTCTTTACATGCTGAGTGTGAAATGGAGGGCTCCCTACTAATAAAGTATACAACATACACCCCAAACCCCAAACATCAGCTGGTAGTCCATGGAATTCTCTCGAAGCTACCTCAGGGGATATATAGTTTGGTGTGCCACACATGGTAACATGTTTTTCATCCGGACCATTCAACTGCGTTGCTAAACCAAAATCAGCAATTTTAACATTTAAATCCTTTGTCAGCAATAAGTTGTTCAATGATAAATCTCGATGAATGATATTATGTGTATGAAGGTACAAAACTCCACTTAGCACTTGTCTTAATATGTCGGCAGCTGCCTTCTCAGATAACCCACGAGTTCCTAACTTAAAGTGTTTTGCTAGCTCACCATTGTGTGCTAGTTCCAGAACCAAATAAACATAATGTGCATCTTCAAAAAATGTATACAGTTCTAGGATAGCAGGATGCTTCAGGCGAGAGTGAATGGTGACTTCTTGTCTTACTCTGCCTATCATACCAGCACTTGCCATAAGTGCTTTGTCTATCATTTTGATAGCAACAAATAATCCTGTTTGTCGACATTTTGCTCTATAAACATGTGCAAATCCTCCTTTACCAAGATGTTCTAATATTTCATAATCCTCTATTTTTTCACCAAACATCCTTAGCATTTATAATATCCTAGTATCATGAATAAAACTATTTTTTCTATGTGAATCATGAACATCCATCTTATTCATCGCATCCATTATTTTTGAGTGTACTGAAAATAAAAATGAACACTGTTAATAAAATTGCACATAAGACAAAACAAAGTTTGCCTACTGGAATCAAAATGGTCTATATTATGTTTACCTTATTTACAATCCATTTAGCATCCTCAAGGCTTTTTGTAATAATTTCTTTTACTCTCTCTGGATCAGGTTCAAATTTGTGTTGTTTGTAGCTCTGGAAAAAGAATGTTGTGATGACAATACACTCCAAAAACATTATTCTTTCTTGAGCAATCTATACTAATAATCTATACAAATATTATACCGAATAGGCTCTGAAACTACTGGACCGATTTGAAAAATTCTTTCACCAATAGAAATCTACATTATTCCTGAGTAACATAGGCTACTTTTTAATCCCGAAAACGGGTCCTGTAGGGTGGTCCACGGAAGCGATACCGCGGGCAACAGCTAGTCTTTCAATAAGTTAGGCTACTTAAGGGGCCATATTAAGGGAAAGGGCAACAAATAAATAAGTGATCGTGCGGGACGATCAATTTCGTACATAATATGTATATTATGAGTATTCTAGTGGATGGAACTAAGTATTTGAAGTAAATTGATAAGACATATAATTAGCATATTGATCTAAATATGCGGGTCCAACAAATTTAACACACTACATAGCAGTTATACTCAAGGTTTTTCCAAAACATAGCCTAATATCTAACCTGTTTTACAGCGAATTTATAGTGTTTACAAGCGTCAGGGGGAAGCTTTTCACACCGTCTCAATAAATGTTTATAGAGTTGTAAAGATGTCATAACAGTTTTTGAGTCATTAGCGAAACACCTTTTAATTCTAAACATTTACTTAGTATCTGTAAACACTTGCTCGAGTTTTTTTGTTCGTGTTTTATTTCGTGATCACGTAACTTTGATTTGACGTTGACTCGCATCCGAATCTGCCAGCCATTGCTTTTTTTTTTTTTTTTTTTTTTGTTCCTTACGGAACAGGCTAAGGTCTGAGACCATGCTGCCTAGTCATCAGTATTTTTCTTGAGTAGGGTAGATCCAGTTCAATACATCAGTATGTACATCCATAATAGGGAAATCCAATAAAATTCTTTAGTTTTATATACATCCTTATGTAAGTAATTCACCCAGCTATTGCCTGTCTGTCTCTTGGTCTCTGTCACCTTATGCCTGCCTGTATAGTGTGCGTTTTATACAAGTTTTTTAAATTTCGTCTCATTCAGTTCTAGAATGTGGGGAGGCATTTTATTGTAACATTTTATACAGTACCCCATATAAGAGATGACGCTACTTTAGCCATCCTGAAATCTGGTTGTATTATCCCTATTTCTAGTAACATAATTATATCTGTCGCCGTTTTTACTAAAAAGATGTTGAGCCACCGGGCTTGCCGCACAAACGAGCCGCTGGCATGGCCGGGGAACGACTGTGGGTTGCGCGGGGAGCCGACGTCAGTAAGTGCCCGTGTACACCACTAGCGTTCTACCCGGCTGTCACAATTGAAATGACGCTATGCGGCTGCCAGCGGCTAGTGCCGGCGCGGCCTGATTAAGCCGGTGGCATACCCACGCGGTAAGGTGTGAGGAGCCTTAAGGTAGGTACGGGTTTTATCAACCACTGTTTTATTAGACTTTTATGTTTGTTTTAAATTGGCTGCGCGAAACCTGCAGCATACTCAATTTTGTATCTAATCGCACTTCTATGGCATTCGAAATTATTTTAATTCAAACTTTGCGATCTCTAAGCGGCAGGTAGCGTGCGACTGGTGTCGTCGAATCGGCGACGCTTGAACAAAATGTTGACGCGTGCCTTTGTATGAACCTCTATGAGTTTGTATTGCGGTAGTTGCTTAGAGACTAAAATTGTCGGGTATCGAAGATTTGCGTAGCGTTGTATACGTAGGGCCTAATTGAAAACAAAATTTGTTTCTGAGGTGGAGATATAACCCTATTTATATAATTACAAATTAAAAGAATATTCTAAGAAAGAGATAACAGAAAAAGATTGGATGGCTGTAGAAAAAGCCGTTAATCTAAAAGGTTGGAATTTTTCATATTTAATATATAACTAATGTGGTAACGTAACGAGACCTGGGCCGTACTGCAGTCTCTCCAACGGTGCCAGATCGACTACCGATACATTGAAGTGTTGAAGTGTTTGTACAAGAACGCCACTATGTCAGTCCGTCTTCAGGATCAGACCTCGAAACCAATTCTTCTCCGGCGCGGCGTGAGACAGGGAGACGTCATTTCTCCGAAACTGTTCACTGCTGCGCTGGAGGATGTCTTCAAGGTTCTGGATTGGAAAGGGCTTGGCATGAACGATAATGGCGAGTATATCACTCACCTTCGGTTTGCCGACGACATAGTGGTCATGGCTGAGACCATGGAGAGCCTCAGTAAAATGCTCGATGACCTCAGTAGACCTTCCGAAAGAGTGGGTCTTAAAATAAACATGAACAAAACCAAGGTCATGGTGAATGCCCATGTTACACGCACTCCTATCAAGGTCGGAGACTCTACACTCGAAGTTGTGGGCGACTATGTCTACCTGGGACAAACGATCCAATTGGATAGGGCCAACTTCGAGAAAGAGGTCAACCGTCGAATCCGATTCGGCTGGGCAGCGTTCGGGTAGTTGCACGGTATCTTCTCGTCCAACTTACCACAGTGTCTCAAGACGAAAGTCTATGACCAGTGTGTGTTGCCAGTGATGACATATGGCTCTGAGACGTGGTCGCTTATAATGGGCCTTATCAGGAAGCTTACAGTCACTCAAAGGGCAATGGTGAGGGCTATGCTCGGAGTTTCCTTGCGTGATCGAATCAGAAATGTGGAGATCCGCAAGAGAACCAGGGTTACCGACTTAGCCCGAAGAATTGCCAAACTTAAGTGGCAGTGGGCAGGGTACTTTGCCGGCAGAACGGATGGCCGATGGGGCCGAAAAGTTCTAGAATGGCGACCGCGAACCGAAAGACGATACGTTGGAGGGCCTCCCACTAGGTGGACTGATGACCTGGTTAAGGTTGCGGGAAGGCGCTGGATGCGAGACGCACGGGATCAGTCAATATGGCGACGCCTGGGGGAGGCCTATGTCCAGCAGTGGACGTCTTTCGGCTGAAATGATGTGGTAACGTAGTAAATAATTAATGTACTTGCTAGAACGTATAATCGTATGGTGTGTAGTTCAGTAAAATATTTTTGCACTATCTCTTTAAACTAACTAACAATAATTATAGACTATATAATTATTTTGCCATGGAAGTGCTATCTGAGGTTTTAGAAAGTAATTAGTAAACAGTTTCTTATAATATTTCAAGACAATGAACCATAAGAAACTACTACACCCCCACTTGGCAAATTGAACGTAGTTCAGCTCCGCAATCAGTCTCAACTTAGCATAGTTCATCTGTCTCCTTGAACCAGACTTATAGGCGTGATAATAATTTATTATTATTAAGTAAGTAAGTGAGACTGAAGAATTCTAAAATGAATATATTATAAAAATGAAAACGCACAAAAAGAATGACGACAAAGAGACGACAACTAATAAGAATAACTTTAACAAGATGTTTTTTGCTAAGTTTGCTGCCCAACTTCAATTGGATGGCACCAACACAAATAAGATCCTTCAAACGTGATAATAATTTATTATTATTAAGTAAGTAAGTGAGACTGAAGAATTCTAAAATGAATATATTATAAAAATGAAAACGCACAAAAAGAATGACGACAAAGAGACGACAACTAATAAGAATAACTTTAACAAGATGTTTTTTGCTAAGTTTGCTGCCCAACTTCAATTGGATGGCACCAACACAAATAAGATCCTTCAAACGTCAAGTTATAAATTTGATAGATAACATACTGAATATACCTCTCTGGTCATCTACGCAAACACCGATTCTGATACGGTATAACAAATACTCCAAGTACATAATTTTTGCCGATATCCACTGTAGTTCCCAATACAATACAATATCCGCTACACCGATAGGTGCCGAATAAACAACTCGCGTCTTGCGATGCAATGCCGTGTACGGATCGTGCGCAAGACATTCGCGACGTAAGTATATTGAAGACTTGTGTAGTTCTAGCGTTGTGTATGAAGGACATAAAAGCTATAATAAGGACCTTACTCGACAGTGGCGCCAACTGGTGAGCAATAAAACGGTAGCCCACATTTCATTCACGCTGTACTTTTTACTTTCTAGACCAGTGGTGGGCAAACTTTCCTAATTGGGGGGGGGGGGGGGGGAGGGGGGGGGGCATATACTATTCATGTCGAAGGACCGTCGGCGGGCCGGATTAAATGCTTTCGCGTGCCGGAGCTGGCCCGCGGGCCGTACTTTGCCTATCACTGTTCTAGGCCAACTTCTTGGTGCTTGTAATATAACTATAATACTATGTATATAGGTACTATATTGTATAAAACAAATTATACAATATAGTATATACATTATTGTAATTGGATTATTAGGATCCTGTTGCTTCACATTTGGGTGGTGTCATCATGGAAGGAAAATTCGCAGTTCACAGCGTTTTTATGATCTGACGAGAACGTAGACGCGTGCGTCTGCGAAATCTTCTAGTCAAGCGGCGGTGTGGCTCGTTCACACCTCACTTTTTGATAAATAGCTACAAAACCAAATTAACCTAACCACAGATTGGAATCCATAAAAGTACTTTTTTCATAACAATACATTTCCATCGTGTCCTAATTTTCAATTATATTTGTTCCTGTGTGGTCGTCACTTAAGTCGGAACCACATTTACGTGTCGTGGCGTGACGCCTTCTGACGCAGTTCACTGGCATCATAACAAAACGAGTTTTCGTTGTGTTATGATGTAGGCAGGAACAGATTCGTATGATTGGTGGATCACGCGCCACACCACACCACGACATGCATGTGTGTTTCCGTCTTTAGAAAAGTGCAGTGCGAGTCACATTGCCACTTTGCCACAAGACTATCGCATTCAATGCATTCGCATCTGCAGGAATGAACGAAAATATTCATGGTTCTTCTTACCATCTTCTTACTCGACTGGGATTTTCTGATTTTATATTTTCTTAGCATATCAATTACAGAACATGCAGGTTCAGTACATAAGAATTCCATAGATTGCTCTCACCAATTTGGTATCTGTGGCATGTAATGTACTCACTCACTCATCCATCATCTTTTCTTTGAATAGAATAGAATTTACTAAAATAAAAAATGGGCGAAGTTGTGATAGATTGTATTTGTTGCAATCAGTTATGAGTGTATTTAAAGTATCTGGTGATATATGCTACTAAGTTTTACCTTACATATATTGAATCATCTATGGATTAGTGATATGATAAGTCAATAGGTATTCCTCTATATGTTTGTGATTGTATTACATACCTTGATAATGATTTGTTAACGCTAATGTGGTATGGCACTTGTTACAATTCGACGTTCTCCGAGTGTGCAAACACCTAGGAAAACGGTGAGTACTGGTTTCTGTATTTTTTTTCGTGTTATGATGTTGTGTCAAATTGGCCAGACGTAAGGTAGATATTCTACGTTGAATATTTCTCGAGGAATACAATTTACAACTTAATACACTATTCACTACATTAATTTAACACCCGTACATGTTTCTATTCACCACTAATCATAAGAGCTCTTTGTCTTGATAGTTTGTATCAAAATAACACCTTTTCTGAATCTATTGATGAACCTATCATCTTTCAAAGTTAGTAGTATGTAATGTGAACAGTTTGTTATGTAGCCCTGTCATTTCTGGTGTTAGATTTAAATACATTAAGTCAATGTTCTCTAGAAACTAGTTTACATGGGTAAATAGATTCTTCTTTTGTTTAAGGATGAGACAGAAAAATCAAGTGATAATATTGAAGACGATGTTGGGAACCGTATCAGCAAGAGGTAGGTAATGTTATGTTATCAAAAATTCTTCTAATTGGCAACCATAACAGTTAGTCCTTTTTATATAGAATTATAAACTGTACTAACTTAAGTACTCAATGAACCATGTAGTATTTTGGGTGAGAGTATTTTTCATTGATTGGCAAACAACCTTCAGATTGAACTATTAAACCATTTGTTTAAACCAATCTCTTTTTACAAAACATGTCCTGAATACAGTGGCTAGATTAGTTACAGTTTCTTTGTTGGCTAGATATATTGTGGTTCCTATCATTCTAAAAGATCTTGGATAAGTGCTAAAAACTGTTCTGTAAGTGTTGACTGTGTGCTATGATCCACATAGTACAGACACATGACATTACTAGTCTAGAAGAATTAAGAGGATTTTAATGATTGCTTTTATAACAGCTGTCCTTACCCTCTTCTTCATCCCTACCCTTCATAATATCATATTTTGCCATGTTTCTGATAATTTTGACTAATATGTTGCAAACATAAGAACAAACAGCTTGAAGCTGTTTTTTTATGATACTAGAACTCTTAGGCCGTTGGTTTGCCTGGAACAATGAAACAATGTAGACTAAATAAGAATGCAGGAATATCTGTCTGGATCATGGAATATTATGGAAAAATACATTTTTAGTAATCTTAGCAGTTTATGCTGAGATTACTAAAGATGTTGCCACAAATCAGTCCTATTTATAAAACTCACTATTCAAATAATTAGCATCTGTTTTGCTATCCAGCTAGTTAACTCTTAACCATATGATAATATTATTAGATACTCTAGTCTACTAGGCCCAGTTTTTTGATCCATAGTTCATGGTTCAACGAGGTTCATGTGATACAGCCTGGTGACAGACAGACGGACCATGGAGTCTTAATAATAGGGTCCTGTTTTTACCCTTTGGGTATGATACCCAAAAAAAATTAAGAAACTTTAAATCAGGACTCATTGAGTTAGTATTGGTATTCCATATCAGTTACCCTTTTTGGAGTTCTGTTTCCAATGGGTAAAAACGGGACCCTATTACTAAGACTCCGGGGTACATCTGTCTGTCTGTCACCAGGCTGTATCTCATGAACCGTGATAGCTAGACAGTTGCAATTTTCACAGATTACGTATTTCTGTTGCCGCTATAACAACAAATACTAAAAACAGAATAAAAAATATATTTAAGTGGGGCCCCATACAACAAACGCGATTTTTTTGCCGTTTTATGCGATAATGGTAAGGAACCCTTCGTGCGCGAATTCAAAGACAAAGATATTTTATTTCAAGTAGGCCACCAAGCGGCACTTTTGAACGTTACATTTTACAAATAATAATAGTTGATTCTACCGTGCATTCGGAAAGTAGCTTGTAATGGAGAAGAATGCACAAGAAACTCCATACTTACTCTTTTTAAAAAAAACTTTTTACAATATTTAGGTACATAAGTACATACCTTGATGAATGAAATTGAGTTTATACAATACAAATATATTTATACAGTCTTCAGAAGGTCCAACAATAATTCAAAACAATAATCTTCTGCATATCACTTGTTACCTTGATGAATGAAATTGAGTTTATACAATACAAATATATTTATACAGTCTTCAGAAGGTCCAACAATAATTCAAAACAATAATCTTCTGCATATCACTTGTTTTTGCGCCCTAGTGGCTGTGGAGCAGGACTAGCATTTAGCCAAGCATTTTTATCATTGATGTAATCCCCCAACTTATAATATGCCAGCCTGCATAGTGTGCGTTTTATACAAGTTTTAAATTTCGTCTCATTCAGTTCAAGAATGTGGGGAGGAATTTTATTGTAACATTTTGTACAGTACCCCATGAAAGATGAGGCTACTTTAGCTAGTCTGAAACCTGGTTGAACTAATTGGTCCCTATTTCTAGTAACATAATTATGTCTGTCGCCGTTTTTAAAGATGTGTCATCAGCAAATAACACCATGTTAAGTTTGTTTTCCAATAAACGGGGTAAATCGTTTATGTATACTAAAAATAAGAAAGGACCTAAAATTGAGCCCTGGGGTACCCCCATTTTAACGTTTAACCCGGACGAATTCACACCGTTTATTTGAACTAATTGCTGTCTATCATTCAAATAAGATTTAACCAAACTTAACGCTGATTGACCTAGCCCGTAATGCTCAAGTTTCAGAAGTACTGTTTCATGATTAACGCAATCAAACGCCTTCGACAGGTCGCAGAAGATACCTATGGCATCCTGCGAATCTGACTTGCACTTGGCCGGTTTTTAAATTTTTTATGGTGTTGGATTTTTAAGAAGCTTAACAGGCTCCTTAGTTGACAGATGAAAATATAAACTCAGGTGAACCTAACTTCCAGTGTGCTAGTATCTATCACTACTACTTGCAGTAACAGCTGTTAAAGCGCTAAAGCTGTGCTGTATAAAGCTGTGTTTAAGCTGTTCAGTATGGGGCTCCCACACTGCTGTTAAAAATATTTACAAAAAATTTCTAACACTACAACATTGTTACATTGTTACATGTTTTGAGTGCTCCTACACTGATGGAAAATGTTTACACAAGAAAAAACGCTCTAACTGGATGCTAGCACTTGTCACTTTTTGTTAAGTAACAATTTTGTGTTTATTAACATTACCTAACATGAAAACATTTTCTTAACATTGTGATCAAATGTTTGTTTAGAAAATTTTTACTAATGTTTGTAAACATTTTAACAGCAGTGTGAGTGCACCTGAACTTTCCCTGACTTTCTTTGTCCTGTTTAGATGATGGCATCCTATTCTTGCCCTGCATTGGGTCGCACAAAGCACTGTTCTCATTCTACCATTATGGTCTGACAGATCTCACCCCTGTGCACTTCGATATAAAGGGGCATGAGGTGGCCCCCTATCAGCGGCGCGTCCGGAACCCCTGATATAGTGATGGGACGATTTTAGCGTCAATGTTTCTTATTCCCCAGCAGTGATCCAGCCAAGAGACTCACCGCCTCATATGAGATCGTACAGTGTCATCTTATCTCTCTGATGCCCATCTACATTTTGTGGTCTTTGCAGTACTAATGTTGCAGGATGTCTAGGGTATCCGTAATTTCGTATTTTACCTTATGATGTAAGCATTATTTATTTAGACTTTATGACTTTTGGTACAAAGAACGACTAAATGGCTATAGGCATTCCCTCCCTCTTAAAAATTGTGTCGTCGTCATATCTGATGTTCAACAGGAACGGCCCTAGAACTAAACCCTGTGGAACATAACATGACCTCGCTAGCCGATAGCTAGAAAAAACCTATTGGCTCTTGATATAAAGACTCCCAGATTGTAACTATCAGAAAATACAGACTCCGGCAGGGAATTGCAGTCCTTTGCTGTACGCATAGTAAAAGTATTCCCAAAACGTTTGGTGCGTATGGGGGGGATGTCCACCATGTACCGATGACGCATCGCCGTACGTCTTGTAGTCCGATGATGGAACGGACTACTAGGAAGTAGTTCATGCAATACCAACACACACACCGCGAAATGTAACCGATAAAAACCGACAGGCTGGCAACTCGGCGCAGATGTTCAAGGCTCTGGAGCCTAGACTCGACAAGTATCTCATTACCGATGAGACTCTTGGCCCGTATTTCGGTTGACTCAAGTGCATCCAGCTGATATTTAGCAAATCTGTCCCAGAGATGAGAGCAGTCTCTATGCATGATCGAACTTGCGCTTGATACAAGTTGAGGAACTGTTCTGGCGTGAAGTACCGTAACATCTTCGCAAGGATCCCAAACTTTTTGGTAGCCAGTTGAGCATTTAAATCTCAATGAATGGACCAAAATTGAGGGTCGATATCAACGTAACGCCAAGAAGCTCAAGATGGTCGATAACGGCACGGTCACACCCCGGATAGAAGGAGCCGGGTGAAATTGGCTGCTTTCAGTGGCAAAAAGACGCCTGGGTCTTAGCAGCATAGAACCTGTTCAGATTGGCATCGCCCCGATCGTAGACTGCCGCAAGGACAGATTCAAGTACCTACCCAACCATTGCCCCCGGAGATACCGGATCAGAGGCCCAGTAGCTCGCACGTCGTCTCAGCAACAGTGCTGTAGTCCGCATACCCAAAGGTTTTAGCAGATCGTTTATGTGCTGCAAGAACAATATTGCTGAGAGGACCTACTGAGGATATACTGACCCCTGAGGGACCCCGGCATTAATATCCTTACCAGTAAGGTTTTTATGCCAGACCCTGTCAAAAGCCTTCGAGATGTCGAGGGAGACGGTAAGTGCCTCCCCGTACCCCAGACACATCGCCAACACAATCTCGGCCTGGGCCTCTGCTTTCTTCGCCAGGCCTACTATCCTCACGCGTACGATGGCATCCAATGTGGAGGACCCCGGGAGGTTACCTAGTTACCTAACTGCGTTCAAATGAGATTCACCGATCGTTCTTGATATCGTTAATGTCTCGTTGAGTGAATTGCATGAATAGAGGAGCCCAGCTGCCACTATGGGCTTTGGCAAATTAGGCGCGCTATGACCACCAAGCAGTTTTTCAATTTTATGTTAGATTGTATGGTAATGAAGGAACGGAAAGGGCAAGGTAGCCGAGAATTCTGTGTTGGGTTGCATTGCATAAAAACACTGTATTTCGCAATTTCCATTTGTAAAAAAAAATGCCACTATGTAAAATATTAATTTTGTATCCGGGCATCATCGCGACGTGACACCCTTTTTTTCATCAAAGTGAGGTATAAAAATACTTTATGGTGTCCTTACTTTTAGCGCTTGAGTTATGTACTGAGATGAGTAATCTTAATTTTCGCCAACAGGTTCAAGTGTTTTTAGTGAATGTCCGTTTAACTTCATTTAAGCTACAAGTTAATTTGGTCAAACATTCAGTAGTATAGTAACCGGCAATATGCTGTCGTACCTAGTTTATTTATTATATTTATATTGTTAGGTATGGCGTGACCTGAACTGATTTATATTACCAGGAATATTAAAATTGTGAATAACGTCGTGCGGGTAACACACCCGTATTTTCTCGAGGTTTTAGCATTTAATATAGAAGAATATTCCAATTCAACGGATATCCGTTTAAAGGTTACTAGTAGAAGGGACTGTTTGTAATTTTGCGAGTGCTTGAACTCACCTTTACGTAATTAAATATCAAGGACAAAAATCTGAAAGCAGATCTTAGTGTTTGAATTTGACCTTATTAAAATTGTTGAGTGTACGTTGGTCACTAGTAAAGCTACAGTTATAATTATTATTACTTGTCTGAGGCTTGTTTTGTTTCTATATGTATAGTGACTGATAATTTAGATAGTCGTTTAACAAATGAAACGGTTTAGGTACCGTATATATTCATCCTTTACTGCGTTCAATTTGATTACTTAAAGAAAAATTTAAAAAGATCTTCTTCGTTATACGCAACAATATGGTTTGCGTAGTATCGCGCACTGCGTGTTCCTTTCCCGTCGCCTCGTGTTCCTGTTCTGCGCCGTGTTTCTATATTTAAGCGGTAGTTTGTGCTCAGTTCAGAAGGAAGCTATGAGTGTTGTGACGTCGTCCATCGAGCGAGTGGGATCGTTGTTGCGTCGCGCACGCATTTTATTGTCGTACGGGATGTGTTGGATGGTGCACCGCGTACCGGGCTCCTGGCCATGGTTGGCTAAAATACGTAGACGAACTCGTAATGTACTTATCCTCCAAAAAATAATTGAAATATCATTTTCGTGCCGGTGCTATCTTGAGTGACATAAAAATTGTGTTCGGTTTAATTAGTTTCCTATTTGGATTTAAAATGGTTGCATTCAGGTAATTATCAGCATGTACGGTGCCCTTGAAATATAAATTTTTGTAGAGAACAAAATTCGCGTTGATTATGTTCCCACCGGGACCGTTGAGTAGAGAAGAAGTATCAGTATAAAATAATATTTCCTTTGTTTGTAATGTTGGTATATTTGATTCTTATAATAATAGAATTTATGTCATTATTACTGAGGTAAACAGGAAAACGAAGGCTTAATTCCGTATTTTAAAATGATTTGGTTATTATTATGATCTGGTCATCGGCGACAATATTTTTTTAAATTAGGATGAAATATAGTCGTCGCTGAAAGCTGGAATCACAAAAAATGTAAATGGAGGCTACAAAGCCCAAATGATTGATGGATTTGACCGTTTTTTGATTTGACAGGGTTTTCCGTTCAAATGTAATACTAAAAGATACTGAACTCGACGATATGTTTCACTAGAAGTTTTAAATTTTCTACACCGACACAACTCAACCGATCATTCTGTATACCCGTAATAATGCAATACGAGCCTGTTACTGACTCACTGCAGGGCAAAGATCTGTTCTCATGCAGAGAAGGCACGTGCATTGATCACCAGGCTTGCTCAAGGCGGGTTGGCGATTTCAAACTTTTAACCACAACAATTTTGTCATTCCGTCATTTTGGCTAGTTATATCTAAGTGCTGAACAGTAGGGCTAGTACTACTCTTTGCATCTGTTTCCGTATGAACTTATGCCAAAACAAGGTGATGTTCAACAGACATGTCACTACCGAACCGATTGTCGTCAACGGAAGTGTTCTAGAAATTATGGTTTCAGAATATTATAGGAGAAACCTTGCAGTTAGACAAAATTACTTTGAGGCTGCGCTAGGCCGCATTTGAACTAGGATAACGTTTTCGATCAGAACTTCCTGCTAGTTATGTCTTACATATGGCAATGAGCTATGATCAAGTGGACACACTCGGTATTCGCGTGTAAAACTACTTCAAAAGAGAGACAGTCTTTCAACTCTTTAGTTGTAGAGTTTATTTCAAGAGACCAATGTTCGAAGAGGTTTAAGGATATTGTGAATCTAAATTCTCTGTAAAACCCTAAACCGGCCATAGGGTCGGTGGTGCTTGGGGTTGGGGCAAAACGCAAACGTATTTGAGCAAATCGGTCAAAACTTTAGAGATTTAGAGTTCCAAAAATAATAGAAAAGCAAATATTATCGTTACTTAATTGATTTTTAAAGAGGGTGTAACATCTATCAAAGAAAATTTACTGTCTATGGTATCCTACAGCGATTCTGTGTTTATCTCTTCAATGTTCGCAAAACGTTGGCATCGTTATCATTTTAATCTCCATTCGGTCAGCTCCCAACACCAATCTAACTGACTTGCTTATCTTTTCACCACGACAGTCACTTTTTTCACAGCTCTTCCGAAACGTTACAATAAGAACATGTATCGCAGTGCATAACTGTTGCCTACATATTTAATATTTTCTAGATAGCGATCAAATTAAAAAATAAATATAATTATGTCATCATCATAAATAAGTATCGATGCACACTCTGAGTAATTCGACCAACTTAAATGAATGGAATAATGCGGGCATGGACATACTCAGTCCCAAAACATAATAAAAATGTACAAATACCGGCGAATTCCGAAACTCCTCCTCTTTGAAGAAGCCAGCTAAAGAGGCCACAGCATTTTCGCCAACGTCGTTCTTTTCACATTCATATCATTACTCGTCATGGTCATTACCTACACTAGTGCTAATTCAACTTTTTATGGCAAAAACCTCATTGAATTGAATAAATAATCTCAACCTTAGATATGGTATCGTTAATTTGCGAAAATCATTTAAAACACATATACACATGAAACTGCTAATCAGTAGATTAGCCGGTGTGATATTTTTTTATACATGAAAATGCGTATCTATCTACCAGTAAACATTTAGCAGTTTGTCAAAATAGTAAGGTGTTTTACAGAATCTCGGTGTTATGTTAAGTTCAGTGCCGAATTAGCCAGCAAGAGCGGAGCCAGTAGCAAATTCTATTTCATTGAGGTTGGTTTTAGGTTTTGTTTAAATAATTTGTTGGTTTACCATAGTCAGGTTTTAGTTAGTAATCATTATTTAGTTTTCATATACTCTGACATTCGTTAGTCAGCTTATTAATCAACGAGACGCACATGACCGATCGGTGTGTCGACGCTTTGCCTTCGGGGAGGCCTATGTCCAGCAGTTGAAGCCTTTTGGCTGAAATGATGATGATATTCCTTAATCAGCAATAATAAGTTGATTTGATTGATTAAATACTAGCTGTTGCCCGCGGCTTCGCTCCCGTGGACCACTCCACAGGACCCAATTTCGGGATTAAAAAAATCGCTTATGTCACTTAGGAATAATGTAGCTTTCTATTGGTGAAAGAATTTTTCTAATCGGTCCAGTAGTTTCGCAGCCTATTCGGTACAAACAAACGAAAAAATCTTTCCTCTTTATAATATTAGTATAGATAGAAAGAATCGTGATTCCAATTTCATTTGAATGGAATAGTGTAATACTGATTTTTAAAGTATGTTGAGATGCATACATTTCTTACAAGTCCATGATCTGAATGTATAGACGGTGAGCAATCTCCCTTTGGATATATTATTATTATAGAATAGAATATTATGTATTTGCTCAGAATGTAGTTATTTACAATAAGGTGTGGTTACAATAATATTAAGAATCCTTGTACATTCTACCATTTTTGCATGCATACATTGATGCAATTTATTATCAAACATAAAAACATTGATACACATCATCACATCACATCATCAGCCTATTAATGTTCCCACTGCTGGGACACAGGCCTTCTCTCTGTGAGAGGGAATGAATGGGCCATTATCCACCACGCGGGCCCAGTGCGGGTTGGTGGATGTCACATGTCTTCGAATTTTTGGTTCTAGGACATGCCGGTTTCCTCACGATGTTTTCCTTCACCGTTTTGAGAGCAGTGGTGATGAAATAATTTACACAAAGTAAAGCGCCTGCCTGGGCTCGATCCCACGACCTACAACTTGTAAGTCGCGGCCGATACCACTGGGCCACCACTGCTCTCACAACACAACTAAAATTTATCAGCTAGAAAATCAGACATGGAATAGTAACATTTATTTAATCGAAATATAGTTAGTTTCTTTTTGAAAGTTGTTACTGATTCCTCTTTTATGGAATAAGGAGGTAAAAAATAACCGGTGCCATACCAAAAATACTATAATTATAATAAAACAATTTTATCAAATATTATTTCTCGATAGCTAGCCAAACCAATGTTCCTTATTATTCTGATTCTGTTCTAATTAATGCCTAAGTAATCTGCGAGTGGGTAGCAATATTTCCCAAAGATTTTTATCACTATGTTCTATGCTGTAGCTGTTTATTATCCCTCATTGAAGAAATAATAGTACATTACTGCAGCGGCCAGCAAAAGAGGTATTGATGATACGTAAGTCCATCAATGCCTAGTTGTGGCCAAGGCTTGTATATAAATTTTCTCAAATAATGCGCGGAAATCAAAAGTAATTAGTTACCTAGAACTCATTTTGTCAAACACAATTACTTTTCAAAATCAATGACGAACAACAATAAGTTTCCCCCGTGTTAGTGTTCATTTGTTTGTTTTTCAATAAACCGCTTTCTATTTGCAAGCCAGTTCGAAATTTAAATAAAACCTTTGATAAGTTACCTCCTTGGTTGCCATGTTTCGGAGTAAAAGATAGTTCCATTTTTAAATTACACGACTGATATGGGTTTTCTATATAATTTTTTTGGTCGCTAAACACGACAGATATGGATTTTCATACAACTTTTGCCGGCCGCTGCTCGCATGTATTTGGCCAGTACAGCAATTCTAAATATCTCGAAAAAGGTTGTCGAAATAATGCTGAAATTGCCAAGCATGTTTGAGAAAAAGATGTTCTTTTCCTCGTGCTCCTCAATACTCAAGCTCACAAAAACAAAAGAATAAATAACTCATAAAAATAAATAAAAATCTGCTCGATTGATTTTTCGCATAGCTGGTGCCGCACTTCAGCATGTCACTTCGGAAAGCTTAGATTTATTTTGTCCATTATACATATTAGCACTTCTAGAGGCAAATGCACTTTAAGTTTACACAATGCTGCAATCGTCTTAGTCGTTAATCTCATTAAGTTCTGAGTTAAGCTACACGATTACTACTTACGACTATCTCAGGTACAAATCTATAGGTCCTTAGCGTTAACAAGATAATGTCTGGTCTGTGTTTATTTCGGTGTTTCTTCTACAGTACCCGAAGTCCTTTTTTGGCTTGTTTTACCATTTATCAGAAAAGAGAATACATTTTGTATGAGATTAAAACTTCATGTTTTCAGAATGACAGCTAGTGAAGGAGCCAATCAGAACGAATAGTTAACACCATCACTTTTTAGAAACAGAAAAATGCTGGCTTGAACACCTCATAGTATGGCCATCCTGCATGTGCATTAACTAGAATTAGAAAATTGAATTATAAAATTCATGCATTCATAGAACTTCGACTAATTCAGATATAGGGTTGTGCTCTTATAACTTAAATATATTATATCTAGAATAAAAGTTATTCAGAATACCAGACTATAGGCTATGCTAGACTTGCTAGACCTAAGGTATTTTAAATGCACAATTATAGAATTCTACCTGTTATTCGTTACTTAAAATTATAGGAAAATTAGTCGGTGTGATAGGCACTGAAGTCTTGCCGGACTTTCCGTGGATTCTTCATGGATGCCATGTATTGTGTGTGTGACTTGTGGTCACTAACAACAGACGCGGTGCGGCGCGTTCCGTTTCGGGTAAGGTTGCCGGAGCGCGCTGGGCGGCCGCAGCGTTCACGATCATGTCTACGTATAGTATGGGCGGGCAAACGCAACGTTTTGGCAACGCTCCGACGACGCTATTTTTAATGAACCTTGAGAGAAACCGCCCTTGCCGCCTTAATGCAAGTCAACATTCAGTTTGTTGCTTACTATCCATCGTGGTCGTGAATCTATTTTTCTCTCTATTATTAGCGTCATAAAGTTCATCCTTCCATGTATAGTAATATAGACGCTGTTTCCCGTAGAGCTATTTTCGGATGACCTCATCATAATACATTTTACGCTTGGTATAAATACTTACCTTTTTTGAAAGGCACTCGACGGGACTCGACCCGTATGAAGGTAAAATGTCAGTGCTGTTATTGCGCTATTTGTATCAATGTGTTATTTTTATCAGTCTATTACTCTTATGTTAGAGAACTGGATACTAAGCAGAAACAAAAGAGATACATACAATATAAAAATAACTACCGTTGACTAACCTATACCGAATTGCATGTTATATGCGTCGTAGGTGGTACATATTACATTATAACTAATCAGTTCTCTTCAGGAGTGCTCAAATGTCTAGGCTTTTAAATCTTATAATAAATAATGAGAATGAAGGTGTCGGCGTCGGGGAGTCGAGTGAAGCCCGCCAGCCGCCCGTTCGGCGATGGCAGCGGCCCGCCTGATGCAGTGCACTGCCTGTGCCCGCGCCAGTGAAAGGGAGGTTAAATGCGCCGCCCGCAAAACGAATTGCAACAACTTTACTAAAAATGGCGTCATTCATATATTTCACGGTTGCATTATGTTTTAAGAGTAATTACTATCAAGGTATGCGGTTTTATAACACGATAAACTAATGTTTAATTTAATTGAATACAATGTCGGTAATGTTGATTTTTGTGAATATATAAATAATGTATTTGGATAATTATTTTAAGGAACTTGAAATTGTTAGAAATTCAAGGCCCAATGTTGTTCAGCGAGTGTTAAATGCAATTACCTACTCGTGCGGCAGCGGCTGTAGTTGAGTCATGCGGAAATTTAATTTAGTCAAGATCTTTTGACTGAATGGCTTTTTTAGATCTTCAGTAACATACTAGTATCACTTGACCAGTTCAGCCCTACTTCGGCAAGGTGAAATTTCGTTTAGTTTAAAACGAAATTTCACCTTGCCGAAATAGGGCTTCAACTCGTTGTTTCAGGTGTTGTCTGTCGTTTGTTTCCGGGGCTGAGGTTCAGCCAGTGTCCTTATAAAGATCGGCCCTCCGTTTCTTATCAGCTAGAGGTGCAACACTGTCACAGCTAAACTTTAGGCGTGTCTATCTCTGATAAGTAATTCTAGTCGTATCAAGCATATATCTTTATAAAACTTACATTATATTGTTTCAGTCTCAATGAGTGCTACTTCGCAAACAAGGGTGCAGCAGTGGTGCTGGGCAGTGCAGAGCGCGGCTGTACGAACCCGTGGCGATCGCCGGCGCGCGCTCTCCCTCAGCCCGACATACAACATCACCTGCAGTCCATGTTCTACTTGCTGCGTCCCGAGGAAACGCTCAAAATGGTACTAGCATAGTATACTTAAAAGGCTACGTTCGCACTCATACGACGCTTTCTGAACGCCTGGAACAAAATGTACTACCAGTCCTAAGCGTAAGATGTTTTATCCAAGGTAGGTATTACTGAATCTGGGCACAAAGTAAGCCACGTAAGTGTGTAAGTAGCCTTAAGCGCGTAGAGTTATCAAAACTAGGCTCTATTAATGGAATTAATAAGTAAGAAAACATGGTTTGTTTATCGCTAGGCGGTGAAACTGGAGAGCGCTCACGCAGGTCGCACTCGGTACCTGGTAGTGGTGTGTCGCAGCAACGAGGCCGCGTTGCTCGGCATCGACTGCAATGAGCGCACCTCCGTCGGCCTCGTGCTGCGCGTGCTCGCCGACACTTCCATCAAGCTGGATGGCGATGGGTAGGTTGCTTTTTGAATTCATTTCATGGATAATTATCTTCACCTTCTCCCAGTAGCATGTATCATATTAATATACATTTCTCACACCAACCATAAATGAAGTCAACTCGAGTCAATACTCAATTTACTGACCGTAATAGCACGGAGCAGTTTGCCTCGCTGTATACTTTTACTAAGCCCAGAACAATAACTAATTAGGGATTCATTGTCCACAGAGGATTCAGTGTTTGTGTGTGCAATCAACAGCACATATTCAAGCCGGTATCCGTACAGGCCATGTGGTGAGTATGAGCGGAGCTACAGTTACATTTCATTGCAATAACAGAATAATTCATAGCATGTTACTTCGTTAGCTTATAGGTACGTCATAATACGACATGAAACAAATCTATAACACAGAGATTGATTTCATGACTAAATCGACAATCATGTAAAATATCCATAGCTTTTAAAAGAAAGAGAATGTTGAATATGGCTTACGGAGAGTTACTGTTTAGGGTGTTATTTGTATTGACAATGCTTGCAGGTCAGCACTTCAGACTCTACACCGCGCGAGTGCGCAGGCGCGGGAGCAGAACCACTTCGCGGGCGGCGCGTCGCACGCGTGGTGCTCGTTCTACGAGAGCCACGTGGACTCGGACCGCTCGTGCCTCAACGAGTGGCACGCCATGGACTGCATCGAGTCGCGCCGCCCGCCCTCCCCCGACTCGCTCAGACTCAAGTGAGACCGCTACATTTTTACTTACCCCACGAAAAACTTAACTCATAGTTAGTTGCTAACACAAGATTACAGTTTGTCATACAATATCGTCAATTTAAGGCTTGGACTCACACATTCTGAAATTCCTGTTTGAATTCAGAGTTGGAATTCATAATCTGAATGCCGGCAAGAGTATATCTTATTCTGAAAAAATCAGAATGTGTGTGGGGCATAGTGAAATAGTATGCGTTGCCGGGCTTTCATAAATAATAATATGAATTCCAAATCTGGATTCAGAGAGGAATTCAGAATGTGTAAGAGGGCCCTAACCTCGTGTTAACAACTAACTCGTGAGTTACGTTTTTCGTGCAAGTGGGTCTTAATTATTAACCAAAAGAAATGGAGTAGGTATTTAAATATTTTTTTCTTTGCGTAGCTTAAGATTAATATGAGCTTCTGAATCAATTGAAATTACTACCCAAATAAGTTTATTAGTGTTGAAGATTTTTTTTTTTGTGCACTATCAATCGTATTCTACCTAGACCTAGTTTATTGGCCTAGAAAAGGATCGAACGCACGCCAATGCGTTAATTAAAACACGTTACTAGCATGCAAAGATGAACCGTTACAGGGCTGCCATTTTTATTGTTACATTTATAACATACTAGCTGGTCAATTCCCAAGTGTCTTTGTACTATCTGTATACAAAAAAAAAGGCGTGGTGATATTACCCATACAAAATATTCAAAAGAGTAGCATTAACTAATTACATCATAATAAAATGTTGTAGGTGCGATTTTCCGCAAAGGCTTATGGTTCCCAAGAAAAAACGCTTGGCAGACAGTTAAATGAAAATTAAATGAGTTTCGACGTTGTTAATGTTTAAAACCACAGGGTGACAGACCATAAATAACGATCCCCAAAACTTATGGTTATTCTTATTTCTTTAAACATTTATAGGCCTCGAGAAAGAGATGAAACTGAACGCGTAATACGCTGCACATTGAAGGAGATCATGATGAGTGTGGACCTGGATGAAGTGACCAGCAAAGCTATCCGAGGGCGGCTGGAGGAGGAACTGGACATGGACCTCGCCGAGTACAAGTCCTTCATCGACCAGGAGATGCTGACCATACTCGGCCAGATGGACGCACCTACAGAGATATTCGACCACGTCTACCTGGGCTCCGAATGGAACGCGAGCAATCTTGAGGAATTGCAACGCAATGGGTATGTTGTCAACATTTTTGTAGAAAAGTTTCGCCTTTACTAACAATGAGTAGAAGGACAGATGGCAGTTAAAACATGTTACTATGCAAGCACTGTGGCAGAATAATTATCTATAAATATGTGATAAGCACATAAAATCATATGAATCAGCTATTGCCAGTATGTAACTAATGAATGGTTTTTTTATTTTAGGGTGCGGCACATATTGAATGTGACGAGAGAGATTGACAACTTTTTTCCTGGTATGTTCGACTATCTTAACATAAGAGTTTATGACGATGAGAAGACTGACCTTTTAAAACATTGGGATAACACTTACAAATATATAAACAAAGCAAGAAACGAAGGATCGAAAGTTCTCGTTCATTGCAAAATGGGCATCAGTAGATCAGCTTCAGTAGTGATCGCGTATGCTATGAAAGCATTCAACTGGAATTTCGAAAAGGCTCTAAAACACGTTAAAGCTAAAAGGGGCTGCATTAAACCGAATACGAACTTTTTGAACCAACTCGAGACATACCAAGGTATACTCGATGCGATGAAAAACAAGGAGAAGTTACAACGGTCCAAATCTGAAACTAATCTGAAATCTCCAAAAAATGCATCAAAAGCCGAAAGCAAAGTGTTAGAGCCGACGCCGCTGGTGCTGGCGCTGACGGGCTCGTGCCCCGGCCGGCCGCGCTCCTGGTCGCCCGACTGCCGCGCCGCCCCGCCGCGAGCCGTGACGTCACTGTCGCTGGAGCAGCTGTGCGAGACGCGCCACAAGCTCATGCCGTGCGCCGGCGGCTCCTACAGCGTGTCGCCCAACCAGATCATGCGCCTCAAGGAGGAGGGCGCGCCCTCCGTCAAGCACATCGTCAACGAGATAGAGAACGCTGCCTCCACGGACCGAAAAGATTTTACTAGGAGATACCACAGGTTAATTTTTGGTAATCAAAATGAATCCCAAAACAGCAAAACTTTAGATACACCTGCTAGTTTGATAAATCAACCTGAGGTACCGAACAAGCCGTTGCAAACCTCTCCGTCAAAAAATCTGAGTCACAAATACCCCCAAACGAATTTCGAAGTCGACAAAATACACACGTGGGACCCAGGGGAGACTTCGTGGCCGAGGGGTGACGAGAACAGGACTGTTAGTAATAGTGATAATATAGTGAAAAGTGACAGTGGAATTATAGACGTGAAAACCAATAAAGTGACAACTAGTGACACTCTCGCGAATTCCGAGGAACGTTCGAATTTAGACAGCGAGGAGAGAAGAGCCATCGACGACGACGCGCCGCCGCCGAGCAGACAAAGCTCGTGGAGCTCGTTCGACAGCGCCGTCGTGCTGGACCTGTCGCGCCACTCGTCCTGGGGCTCGTACGACACGCGCGCGCCCAAGCCTGCGCCCGCGCCGCGCGACGAGCGGGCGCGCAAGGACGACGACAAGAGCTCCGACCTCGGCATCATCACCGAGCACAACGAGACGCGCGCGGGCGGCCGGCGGGCGGACAACGAGCGGAAGTTCAACGAAACGTGTGCCATACTGAAGGAGCTCGCCAGCGCCGCCGCGCGCATGGAGCGGGCGCGCGACCGCGGCGCCTCCACGTGGGCCGGTCGCCTGTCCGCGTCCGCGCCCGCCGACACGTGGCTGCGCGCCGGCCTGCGCCGCCGCCGGGCCGCCTGCGCCTCGCACGGCGACCTGCCGCGCGCCGCGCCGCCGCCCGAGCCCGAAGCAGCCGCCGCAGGGCTCGTCAGCAACCTCAAGAAGGAGTTCGAAGCCCGCTCCGAGACGGACTCTCTTCGCCGCGCCGACTCGCGCCGCTCGGCGCCGGGCGAGGGTCGCGACCGGCCGCCGGCCTCGCCGCCTTCCGGCGAAGACCTGTCCGTGAAGGTGCTGGTGGATCGGTACGACCGGCCGGGCAGGTCGCGTTGCGAGTCGAGCTGCGACGCGCGGCGCGGCCGGCCTGCAGAGTCCTCCCACAAGAAGTGCAAGCTGACGTCGGACAGCGAGGCGCGCGCACGCAGCTCCCTGTGCGGCGCAGTGCGCGGCGCGGCCGAGCGGCCACCCCCCGCGCCCACGGTCGTTTCGCCCCTCCCCGCGCCTACGGTCGTGTCGCCCCTCCCCGCGCCCACGGTCGTGTCGCTGGCCCCGCTCGACTACGGCGAAGTGGTGGTATCAACTGTGATGTCGAAAGCTCAAACTAAAAAACAATTGCAACATGGGAAGACCCATCCGTTGACGAGGCTCAACTTGAATCGGTCGAATAATAGATGTTCAAATCCTGTATATAATACTATGTAGAAGTATTTATGTTTTTTATTTATTATGAATTCTTGCCAAACTCGATATTTTATCTTTCTAGAGTTTTATATACTATATTTACAAAATGAAATCACAGTGTATTTGTCTATCACCTAAAATTGTATAAACGGCTGTTTGTGAGTAGAAAAATGTTATAAAAGGGAGAATAAAATCAATACAACTGATGTACAACTTTTACGTCAGCGTTTCTTGTGCGAGACCTTACCCAATTAATAGAATAGAATATTATAATAGCAATATTTATATTCATTTCAAACACAAACGTAATATCAAACATGCACTGCTTACATTTTGGTCATTTCTTCCCTTGTTTGTAAAAAAATTGGGACCAAAGAATCCAAAATGGCTGAACAGAACAGATACTTTACAAATATTACACTTAACAAAAAAGTAACAAGTGTTTGGATTATTCTTAACCATCAAAGCATATGTTTAAGGATTCATTCACAATATTTTTAACATTTAAGGACATATCACTGTCATGTCTAATACCAGCCAGTCAGCCAAAGTCTACTGTTTGTAGTCTTTTTCCAGTAACATATGTGACACGAGGAATATTTGGTACTTCACTTACTTTTTTGTAAGTTTCCTCAACTTTCTGTAGTTTTCTTCTAACTTTACCGAAATCAAATGCATAAATGCTGCCTGGATTATTTCGTATACTACATTCTGTCTGAAAACAATAAATAACATGTTAGACATGTGCCTATACATTCTTTAAGTGTACGTTTTGTTTTTGCTAAATAAATAAAATGTGTTTAGTTTTCGAGATATACGCAGTTTTGTAAAGTTGCCCTGATACGAACGCAAGTAAAGTTTCAAGTTCAAAAGTCTGATAAAAAAAAAAATTGAATATTTTTTTAATCCTTTCAATTAATTATTCTAGATACTGGATCTAGTCTTCATCAATTAACTCAATATCCCCTGGACCCTTTATGCTTGGACGCCGACAATTATTCAAAAGTTACCATGGTGATCATTGTAGGTAGTTTGAAACAATGGTTATATTCGGGAAAAAAATGGTTTTGAACACAAGCATAATTATTTATATTAACAACCCAATGTAATAATTACTAACTAGACAAAAAAAAGACGCACGCATTAGACTGTATGCGACCGTCCGTGTTCATTACGAAGTTCAAGTTGGAGAGCAATATGCTATTTAAATTTAGATTCTCTAAAGAGCAAAATCCCTTCACATCTCTTGAGAATAGAATTTCAAAAAACCCAATAGTTTTGTTATGTTAGAAAGTAGCAGTAAACCCTGGAGGGAAATTACTTCTATTACCCTACCGTCCTAATAGTGCTTTTACTAAAAGGAAGCATTTGTTTTATTATTTCAAAAACATTCAAATATGTTTGAAAAGACTTGCTGCTTCAGGTAATCGAACGAATTCAAACACTAAAAAAAGAATACTATTTTAATGACACCCAGGCACTGAGAAAAAAAAGTACACCTGTATTTCTAACACTGCGTGTTGTAGGGCTCTTTCAATTTAGACGTTTGGTGTCGGACTGTTGCGGCGCCGCGCCGCATCGGTGCGGGTGTCGTTCTACGCACGACTAGTTGATTTTTCCAAACGATTAATGCACACACATACTCTTTCTGTGCGTGCGCGGCACCGGCGACGCACTGCGCTCTTGGTGTACTTGAAAACTGGTCGTGCGCATTACGACACCCGCACCGCTGCGGTGCCACTGCAGTCCGACCCCAAACGTCTAAATTGAAAGAGCCTATACAGGTGTAATTTTATTCACATATTATTTCTCAAGAATTTTCAAAAAGAAATGTTATCTTTTGGTAAAAAAAAATAACATCATGTGCAGTTTTCTTACTTCTCCGGAGTTTATTCACCTAGGTGCAATAACAATATATTTTTTTGTAAATATTAATCACCCGTTCCTTTAAACCCTGAAGACAGAAATAGGAGACTTCCTTCGTCCTTTTCCTCCGTCAACTTAACTTACGGAAGACCGTGCACCAAGGTGATTCATATATACTAATGTATTGTTAATGAATCTAGGTGAATTAAGTAAACTAACACTTTCACGCTGTACTTAATAATGAATACAAAAATAATTGGTTAACTTACTGTTTTCATGTTTGTATCTACAACTCTTAAAATATTAGACTCTGTTCCACCGCAAACAACCAAGTTAGTATGTGGCACTATTTTCCCGCAATATAATTTTGACTGAAAGTTGTCCGGTACGATCGTTTCGATTAATTTACATGATCCGTAATCCCATAATTGGATGGTATCTTTCTCTTGCCAAGAGCATGTTAGTATCTATAACAAAAGCAGGTTAGTGCCTGGAGTCAACAATACACAACATTTTTAGCGTGGCCGTGAGCCGCAACCTAATTGCGTAAGTGAATTCAGCAAGGCAAAGGGTTTTGACCCTATCAATCGACCAATCACATGCGAGATGAAAGACGCGATGTGGTTTTTCCGTCTATGGGGTCAAACCCTTTGCTTGGCCTAATTAGGCTGCAAGTCTGCACGATTCATGCGCGACATCTCCTTCATCCCTCAGCCAGCGTTTTTTTTTATAATAACACAATAATAATGACGGAACATCCTGTAGTTTTTTTTAAACTCAGTCTTTGACGAAAGAAAACAAACACATTACAATTTTATGGATGCTTGTGTTATCATTCGAATAAGTAAGTAGAGCAAAACCCATGATATGGTTCCCCTCAGCTGTTGAATACCACGACGTGGCTTTAAAATTTTGGGCGTACTCACTTGTCTTCCGGGCTTATCAAAATCAAGTCCTTCTCCGCATATGTGTACACCGCCAAAGTAACGGGTAGCGTATGGCTGTCGGTCATCCCAGCACATAACCATGTCGTCCCAACCTCCGGATATCATCTCATGCTGTGACCTGGGATTGAAGGCACAGGCAAATATTCTTGATGTGTGACCGTCCACTGTATTTTTCGCGCCACTGTAAAATCAATTTTTTAGGCTTCCGTAGACACTGACAAATGGCAAAAGCAGAACTTTTATTATTTCATCTTGTCCGTCAGGCCATATGTCCGGATGTTACACAGTCATTTAATTACGAAACTTGACATTAAATCGATTATATCATCATCAATACATATAATAAATCTGTAGAAAAGTCACTAACTATCGTACATCGAAAAAATGGGTTTAGAGATAGCGCCTCATAAAACGGAGGCGCTATGGTTCTATAAACTGCCGAGGAGCAGAGAGCGGCCCAGCTCGTCAGTGACTGTTGGAGATGCGAAAGTCCAGGTGAGGCTGTACATAAAGTATCTTGACCTAACCCTGGACGGTCGGTGGGGCTTCGAAGAGTATTTCGAGCGTCTGGTTCCCCGCGTTGGAAGGGCATAGACAGCTGCCCAATCTCCGGGGACCTCGGGAAGAAGTTCGCCGCCTCTACGCGAGTGTCGGATTCACGCAATCCGCCAAACAAAGTGGCAATAGCGTGCCAGTAATCGCTTTGGTAAGGCTGAGGCGGCATGAACGGCGACACGCGCTCGAGCAGTTGCGCGAGTAGCTACAGCAGCCGCAATTTTCGCGCAAGCGCGTTGTTGAAGCCGTCCTGCCGCATTTCGAAGCCTGGCTGAAAAGAGGGGAGCGCATCTCTTACAGGCTTACTCAGTTACTCACCGGGCACGGTTGCTTCGGTGAGTACCGGAATAAGATTGGGTGAGAGGCCACGGCAAATTGCCACCATTGCGGAGGCGACCTGGATTCTGCACAGCACACGGTCGAGGAGTGCTCTGTGTGGGCCTCTGAGCGGCAGGTCCTGGTTGCCAGGATTGGGCGACATGTCTCTGGCAGCAGTAGTTAGGGCTATGCTGACAGAGACAGAAAACTGGAGGGAAATGGCCTCCTTTTGGGAGACCGTGATGGTCCAGAGGGAGGCCTCCGAGCGGGATCCTGAGACGGTTGATCCCGCTCGGAGAAGAAGGCGTCGTGGAGGCAACCACATCTACGCCTAAAACGTCGTAACCCCATCTGTATCATAGGCAGGCGGGACCTGGAGTCACGGGCGGCCAGATCGGGGACTCTGTCCACCCAGCATGTAGCTCCAGGTAAGACGGTCGGTGACACAATGGTCATTTGCTGTCGTGCACAGCGAGTCTCAAGGGAGATGCCCCGCAGTCTCCCGTAAAATGTGCCCTAACAGGCGTTGCACAGAGGGAGTGCCGGGGTGGTCTCTTTTAAGAGGTAAGTGGCCCCGGCCCCTTCCATGTGCTGACGGTGATGACCGGGTAGGTTTTAGTGAGGTAAAAATCCCATAGTTCCTGCCGTTTCCCCCAAAAGTCCAGGCGCTTTTTGAAGGTTTACCCAGAAAAAAAACTTCATGGACAGCTCGTCCTCGACACGGCAGTAGATTACTTTTATCTTGCCTGTTTTCGAAGGATATGTACTTACTACGTGGCCCAAGTAAATGTACGTACCTACTCATCGATATAGTTGATTTCCTGTCCTGTCTCAACCCTACTTTTTACCCGACTACCGAAGGAGGGTAATGTGTTTATCAGTCTATGTATGTATGTTTGTTCCTATGTGGCGTTCTAGAGACCAAACGCGTTGGCCGATTTTGATGATTTATACGTCAATCGATTTGTCTTAACCTAACCTTGCGAGTTTCACTGCCTGCATTAAAATTGGAAAATAGAAAAATGGCGGATTTTAGCCGCCATAATGTGGGTGACAAAAGTTTTTTTTTTCATCCAAACTCATCGTGTGGGGTAACAAAATGAAGGGTTTTAAGAGGCGATTTCATGTATAAATGTACCTAAATATTAAATAAGTAACTAAAAAGTGATAAATAAAAAAAATATAAAAACCCGACTGCTTAAAAAGCGAACTAAAAAGACGTAAACAAGAAGAAAATCATTATTTGCAGTCGGAGGAGACATCTGCAGCCGAATTGCGCAAGTGAATTCGGCTAGGCGAAGGGTTTGACCGCTATCAAATCGACCAATCACATGCGAGATGATTGACGCGATGTGGATTTCCGTCTGTGTGATTGGTCGATTTGATAGCGGTCAAACCCTTCGCCTTGCCGAATTCATTTGCGCAATTCGGTTGCTGGTTTTGGTCAGCCAGCTCGCGAATCCAGCACGTATCCTCCGACTGGACAGCATGATATTCTTCTTGTTTATGTCTTTTTAGTTCGCTTTTTAAGCAGTATGTTTTTTTTTTCTGCTATTCATCATTAATTTAGTCTTTGACCGATTCGAAAGAAAGATACAGCCGCATTTATTACTGGGTTTTCAGTTTCTGTAAGAAAATAAGGTAGAGTTTATTTAAAAATTAATAGAAGGAATAAAACGTAATTCATTAAACACCTTCTTAGGTCTTCTTGTAGGTAGGCAATGTACCATGACAATACTAGTGCGATTGCAAAATATTAGATATTTGGCATCTAATAGGTACCTATTTTATTTTTTCGTAGGTAATCGTCCGATTTCCAGGATCAAACTGAGGTTTGCTGTAAGAGAACCCAGTTATGGGTTAAGCTCGCCTTTGTACATAAGCTTACCTATTGTATCTGTGTCTTTATGTTTTTGTGTACAATAAAGAATAAGAATTATTGCAAAACTCGTAGACCTCAGTCCTCATTAGATTCAGCCGCCATGACTGTCGAGTTGAGTTTATGCCTAACTTGGACGGGTTGGTTAACAGATCTGTATTCTTCTGTAAGTGTACATTGTACACCTTAACACGTACCTAGGTACATACGTTTGCCTAAAACTCCACGTGATGTAGATTTGAAGTAGTTGTAAGCATAAATAGGCCTTAACTTGTCAAAATGTGAACCTGTCTAACATGAGAACTGTAGTAGATTTCTACTATTTAGAAATTAGATCATGATGATGTACCTAGTCGATTGCTATGTTAACCTTCACAGCTCACCTGGCGTAAAAAGCTCGCTCTTGTGTTTGTGCTTCTTCGTCGTACATGTTCAATTTAGCATCGTCACCATAAGTAACAAATTTACTGTTACGTGGATGGTAAGTTAATCCCAAGGTCTGACGTTTTTCACGAATCGTGTATAAACACTGATCATATTTATATTTCCAGCATTTGATGCACCCGTTGACATCTAAACGTATTTATAACATTATATTTGCATTAATAAAAGTACCTGAGCGACCGAGCTCTGCTCGGGTGAAAATAGTGAAAACGACGTTTTATAAAAATGGAACCTAGCTAGATCGATTTATCGGCCCCGAAATCTACGTACTAAATTTCATGAAAATCGTTGGAGCCGTTTCCGAGATTCAGATTATGTAAATAGGTATATAATAATATATACAAGAATTGCTCGTTTAAAGTTATTAGATAGATTAATTGTGGGTTATCATGCCTATATGTAGACGGGTAAAATTAGGTCATAAAGAGTTTCAACTACGCATTCATTTGCTTGGGGTTAAGTCTGTCGATTACGACCTCGAGCCTTGCCAGAGAACATTACCTAATGGTAATTAATCGTATTTTTACAGTGATTTTTACACTTGTGCAAATCGCTTCTTTTTGGTAGGCAGAAAAACCAGCATGGCAGCCAGCCAGGTTTTTCGATATGTAGGTATGGTGGATTCAACACAAATATACACAAACACATTTTTTTTAACGTAGGCGGTTTTTTGAACATATGCAACGGAAACAATCCGTACCCAACTCTTTGAACTTACACAATTGGGCTGCTCTCTGTGAGAGGGAATATGCCACGACCAGCAGCCGAATTGCGCAAGTGAATTCGGAAAGGCGAAGGGTTTGACCGCTATCAAATCGACCAATCACATGCGAGATGACTGACGCGATGTGGATTTCCGTCTATGTGATTGGTCGATTCATCATACTCTTTCATGTGGTCAAACCCTTTGCCTTGCCGAATTCACTTAGGTACTTACGCAAATATTAGGCTGCTGGCTTTTTGGGTGTGTAAAAAGTAATTAATTTTAAGTATGACCAACAAAAAATTTAAAAACTACTTTTGCCATGGACACACTAACAAGAAGATGAATGTGATCATTATCTTTATCTATATAAATAAAAATGAATTGTTGTTCGTTAGTCTGATTAAAACTCGAGAACGGCTGAACCGATTTGCATAATTCTTTTTTTGTTTTGGTCGACAGAATACAGGGAAGGTTTAAAAACAAAAAAAAATGGGGAAAAAAGGGTAGGGTAGGTGTAGGGTAGGTGTAGGGTAGGTGTAGGGTAGGTGTAGGGTAGGTGTAGGGTAGGTGTAGGGTAGGTGTAGGGTAGGTGTAGGGTAGGTGTAGGGTAGGTGTAGGGTAGGTGTAGGGTAGGTGTAGGGTAGGTGTAGGGTAGGTGTAGGGTAGGTGTAGGGTAGGTGTAGGGTAGGTGTAGGGTAGGTGTAGGGTAGGTGTAGGGTAGGTGTAGGGTAGGTGTAGGGTAGGTGTAGGGTAGGTGTAGGGTAGGTGTAGGGTAGGTGTAGGGTAGGTGTAGGGTAGGTGTAGGGTAGGTGTAGGGTAGGTGTAGGGTAGGTGTAGGGTAGGTGTAGGGTAGGTGTAGGGTAGGTGTAGGGTAGGTGTAGGGTAGGTGTAGGGTAGGTGTAGGGTAGGTGTAGGGTAGGTGTAGGGTAGGTGTAGGGTAGGTGTAGGGTAGGTGTAGGGTAGGTGTAGGGTAGGTGTAGGGTAGGTGTAGGGTAGGTGTAGGGTAGGTGTAGGGTAGGTGTAGGGTAGGTGTAGGGTAGGTGTAGGGTAGGTGTAGGGTAGGTGTAGGGTAGGTGTAGGGTAGGTGTAGGGTAGGTGTAGGGTAGGTGTAGGGTAGGTGTAGGGTAGGTGTAGGGTAGGTGTAGGGTAGGTGTAGGGTAGGTGTAGGGTAGGTGTAGGGTAGGTGTAGGGTAGGTGTAGGGTAGGTGTAGGGTAGGTGTAGGGTAGGTGTAGGGTAGGTGTAGGGTAGGTGTAGGGTAGGTGTAGGGTAGGTGTAGGGTAGGTGTAGGGTAGGTGTAGGGTAGGTGTAGGGTAGGTGTAGGGTAGGTGTAGGGTAGGTGTAGGGTAGGTGTAGGGTAGGTGTAGGGTAGGTGTAGGGTAGGTGTAGGGTAGGTGTAGGGTAGGTGTAGGGTAGGTGTAGGGTAGGTGTAGGGTAGGTGTAGGGTAGGTGTAGGGTAGGTGTAGGGTAGGTGTAGGGTAGGTGTAGGGTAGGTGTAGGGTAGGTGTAGGGTAGGTGTAGGGTAGGTGTAGGGTAGGTGTAGGGTAGGTGTAGGGTAGGTGTAGGGTAGGTGTAGGGTAGGTGTAGGGTAGGTGTAGGGTAGGTGTAGGGTAGGTGTAGGGTAGGTGTAGGGTAGGTGTAGGGTAGGTGTAGGGTAGGTGTAGGGTAGGTGTAGGGTAGGTGTAGGGTAGGTGTAGGGTAGGTGTAGGGTAGGTGTAGGGTAGGTGTAGGGTAGGTGTAGGGTAGGTGTAGGGTAGGTGTAGGGTAGGTGTAGGGTAGGTGTAGGGTAGGTGTAGGGTAGGTGTAGGGTAGGTGTAGGGTAGGTGTAGGGTAGGTGTAGGGTAGGTGTAGGGTAGGTGTAGGGTAGGTGTAGGGTAGGTGTAGGGTAGGTGTAGGGTAGGTGTAGGGTAGGTGTAGGGTAGGTGTAGGGTAGGTGTAGGGTAGGTGTAGGGTAGGTGTAGGGTAGGTGTAGGGTAGGTGTAGGGTAGGTGTAGGGTAGGTGTAGGGTAGGTGTAGGGTAGGTGTAGGGTAGGTGTAGGGTAGGTGTAGGGTAGGTGTAGGGTAGGTGTAGGGTAGGTGTAGGGTAGGTGTAGGGTAGGTGTAGGGTAGGTGTAGGGTAGGTGTAGGGTAGGTGTAGGGTAGGTGTAGGGTAGGTGTAGGGTAGGTGTAGGGTAGGTGTAGGGTAGGTGTAGGGTAGGTGTAGGGTAGGTGTAGGGTAGGTGTAGGGTAGGTGTAGGGTAGGTGTAGGGTAGGTGTAGGGTAGGTGTAGGGTAGGTGTAGGGTAGGTGTAGGGTAGGTGTAGGGTAGGTGTAGGGTAGGTGTAGGGTAGGTGTAGGGTAGGTGTAGGGTAGGTGTAGGGTAGGTGTAGGGTAGGTGTAGGGTAGGTGTAGGGTAGGTGTAGGGTAGGTGTAGGGTAGGTGTAGGGTAGGTGTAGGGTAGGTGTAGGGTAGGTGTAGGGTAGGTGTAGGGTAGGTGTAGGGTAGGTGTAGGGTAGGTGTAGGGTAGGTGTAGGGTAGGTGTAGGGTAGGTGTAGGGTAGGTGTAGGGTAGGTGTAGGGTAGGTGTAGGGTAGGTGTAGGGTAGGTGTAGGGTAGGTGTAGGGTAGGTGTAGGGTAGGTGTAGGGTAGGTGTAGGGTAGGTGTAGGGTAGGTGTAGGGTAGGTGTAGGGTAGGTGTAGGGTAGGTGTAGGGTAGGTGTAGGGTAGGTGTAGGGTAGGTGTAGGGTAGGTGTAGGGTAGGTGTAGGGTAGGTGTAGGGTAGGTGTAGGGTAGGTGTAGGGTAGGTGTAGGGTAGGTGTAGGGTAGGTGTAGGGTAGGTGTAGGGTAGGTGTAGGGTAGGTGTAGGGTAGGTGTAGGGTAGGTGTAGGGTAGGTGTAGGGTAGGTGTAGGGTAGGTGTAGGGTAGGTGTAGGGTAGGTGTAGGGTAGGTGTAGGGTAGGTGTAGGGTAGGTGTAGGGTAGGTGTAGGGTAGGTGTAGGGTAGGTGTAGGGTAGGTGTAGGGTAGGTGTAGGGTAGGTGTAGGGTAGGTGTAGGGTAGGTGTAGGGTAGGTGTAGGGTAGGTGTAGGGTAGGTGTAGGGTAGGTGTAGGGTAGGTGTAGGGTAGGTGTAGGGTAGGTGTAGGGTAGGTGTAGGGTAGGTGTAGGGTAGGTGTAGGGTAGGTGTAGGGTAGGTGTAGGGTAGGTGTAGGGTAGGTGTAGGGTAGGTGTAGGGTAGGTGTAGGGTAGGTGTAGGGTAGGTGTAGGGTAGGTGTAGGGTAGGTGTAGGGTAGGTGTAGGGTAGGTGTAGGGTAGGTGTAGGGTAGGTGTAGGGTAGGTGTAGGGTAGGTGTAGGGTAGGTGTAGGGTAGGTGTAGGGTAGGTGTAGGGTAGGTGTAGGGTAGGTGTAGGGTAGGTGTAGGGTAGGTGTAGGGTAGGTGTAGGGTAGGTGTAGGGTAGGTGTAGGGTAGGTGTAGGGTAGGTGTAGGGTAGGTGTAGGGTAGGTGTAGGGTAGGTGTAGGGTAGGTGTAGGGTAGGTGTAGGGTAGGTGTAGGGTAGGTGTAGGGTAGGTGTAGGGTAGGTGTAGGGTAGGTGTAGGGTAGGTGTAGGGTAGGTGTAGGGTAGGTGTAGGGTAGGTGTAGGGTAGGTGTAGGGTAGGTGTAGGGTAGGTGTAGGGTAGGTGTAGGGTAGGTGTAGGGTAGGTGTAGGGTAGGTGTAGGGTAGGTGTAGGGTAGGTGTAGGGTAGGTGTAGGGTAGGTGTAGGGTAGGTGTAGGGTAGGTGTAGGGTAGGTGTAGGGTAGGTGTAGGGTAGGTGTAGGGTAGGTGTAGGGTAGGTGTAGGGTAGGTGTAGGGTAGGTGTAGGGTAGGTGTAGGGTAGGTGTAGGGTAGGTGTAGGGTAGGTGTAGGGTAGGTGTAGGGTAGGTGTAGGGTAGGTGTAGGGTAGGTGTAGGGTAGGTGTAGGGTAGGTGTAGGGTAGGTGTAGGGTAGGTGTAGGGTAGGTGTAGGGTAGGTGTAGGGTAGGTGTAGGGTAGGTGTAGGGTAGGTGTAGGGTAGGTGTAGGGTAGGTGTAGGGTAGGTGTAGGGTAGGTGTAGGGTAGGTGTAGGGTAGGTGTAGGGTAGGTGTAGGGTAGGTGTAGGGTAGGTGTAGGGTAGGTGTAAGGTAGGTGTAGGCTAGGTGTAGGGTAGGTGTAGGCTAGGTGTAGGGTAGGTGTAGGGTAGGTGTAGGGTAGGTGTAGGGTAGGTGTAGGGTAGGTGTAGGGTATGTGTAGGGTAGGTGAATGTTTGGTGTTTTTATGGCAAAACAAAGTTTGCCGGGTCAGCTAGTGTACAATAATACTAACAGGATGACAACAACGTGTTAGTAATGGGATTCGCTTTGCTGACTGGCCGGTGTTTGATGGCAGTTACAGGCCCTGGATAAGCACGACATTCGTCGTCTACCAAAGTGTGTATACAATTTCCAGTGTTGCAACTAAACACTCTCATTGTACCGTCCGTGAAACCAGCTGCTATGTCATTGCAGTCTTCTGTATATTTACAGCACATAATATCCTTATTCGTATCTCTGAAACAACATTTAGATTATTTAGGGCAAGCAATACTTCTTTATTTCCATCTTGTTTTATTGCCCCTCGGATGTACTTCGAAATAAAGATTTTTATCCTCTCAGATTATATAACTACTGTTTTCTATTCCGCAATTTCTTTAACCTACTTTGCATCTCAGGTCCATAGTGTCGTTCTCAAACAGCATGGATCCTGAGCCTGATCTCTCTCCGGTCGCATCGGGTTACCGTCCTGTCGGGTTTTAAGATTGACGGAACAATAGAAAGTGCATCATGGTTTGCGCATCATCTCCGTCGATGGCAAATCTTCGCCAAAATTGGCCACCGTGCGTGGGCAAAATTCGCTAAGGCTCGGACCGGGTGCCATAATCTATAATAATAGAAACCTACTTACATGACTGAAAGGACGTTTACTTCTCCTTGGTAAATTTGATTCTGTTCAAGATCAAAAGTTCGTGTTTCTACAGCAGGAATGCTTGTGCGTACACTGATTATTTCTTTTTTATTACTTTTGATGTAGGTATTTATTATTGCACCACTTTTCCGCGCTGTTTTCAGACTTGAAGGAGCCATTGGACCAGCTACAGTTTTCCTCTGAGGATCCATTCAAATATTGAGTAGGTATGTGGTAATTACACAATAGAAAATTTTGAAATTTTTTGGATATGTTATCAATTTTGATTAGGTACCTGTCATTGTTCTGAAGTCCTGACCACAGAGTAAAATAGGAAGGCACACTTTATTCTAGCCTTCTGGAACTATTCTTTCTGCCAAAATTAAATTCGGAATGACTTTGGAAATCACAATATCATTGGATATCATCCTTCCTTTTTATTTTTGTAGTCGTAGAGTAATATTTTATGTGCGCCTGCGACTTTGTGATGTATATTCTCTAAATAGTAGGTATCTACTGTAAGTACCTACCTCCTTGTGTGTAGCTTGAAAATATGTCATGTGGAATAAATATACCCCTTTATTCTAAACGGATTATCTTTTACAACACTTTGTCTAAGGCATAGCACGCACTGCGATTTTTATTCGCGCCATTTTTTCCCGCCCATTCTGTGATCTATGGAAATGTATGAAGCTGAACGCATTACGGAAAAAAAAACGCGCTCACATAGTACAAAAAAAATCGCGCGAATAAAAATCGCTGTGCGTGCTATGCCTGTCTGTCTGTAACAGTCACAGAGTACCTACCTACATTGAATACCTACATATAAAAAGTACTCTATGATTGAATATAGGGCGTCACGGTTGGATATTTCAGGAACCAGCAGCCTTTTTGCGTAAGTGAATTCGACAAAGGCACAGACGACTTAGAGGACAAAGGAAAGAGTATGAAAAATCGACCAATCACATGCGAGATGAAAGACGCCTCACGCCATGTGGATTGCCGTCTATGTGATTGGTCGATTATTCATATTCTTTGCCTTGCCGAATTCTATTCTCTTTACTAAAATAACTTCAAAATGGTGTATTATTGTGGATTATTTTATTGCGTAACAAATCAATACATATAATAAATCTGTAGAAAAATATTTTTTGTACATCGAAAAAAAATCCAAAAAAAATAGCCAGGGTGTTAAAGGATAACCAACAGAACCCATTTCTAGCATTTTTGGAATTTTTGTCTGTTTGTCTGTTTGTCTGTTTATCTGTTTGTCTGTTTGTCTGTTTATTTGTGCACGCATCACGTGAAATGTACGAAACCAATGTAGATAACTTTTATACATAAAAATTGTGCGAATCTTTAAGAATTACTTAGTTTTTGTTTCATCGCAATCGGTTCACTCTATCAAAAGTTAGATGAATTTAAAGTGTTCAAGAAGTAAAATTATCACAGCTCACGCAATTCAGATACTCGAACAGTTGAACTCGCTATTCGATAGATGGCGTTGTGCAATTAAAGTCATTTTCTGAATCGCGGTGTTAAGATTTTACGCGAAAGAATGACCCTAGAAAAAAAAAATTCTATGTAGTATGTATATTTTTTAACCGACTTCCCAAAAAGGAGGAGGTTACATGTTCGACATAATGTATGTTATTGTTTTTTTTTTTTGTGTATGTTCACCGATATCTCCGTCAATTGTAGACCGATTTCAAAAAATCTTTTTTTGTTTGAAAGAGTATGTTCCGAAATTGGTCCCATTTTAATTTGGTGTAGGACTGACAAAGCAATTCGAAGATATACAACAGAACTCTTCAATAAATAACGGCAAATCTCTCGGAATTGCTGCAATCGCATGTCTGTTTGTTGTTTATACCATTTCATAACATAACATCACGCCAGTACGCTCTTAAGGGGTACGCAGATCTGTCATTTCACCGGTTATGTTCAAGTTTCATGATATTTGGGTAATATATTCTGGCGTTATACGAGTAGGTAACTTACTAAACAACTTGCCTATTAGGTAGGTACAATACGCAAAATACGCGCTTAGTCGTGGAGTTGCGGAAAACAGCCCGTTTTAACCTAACCTAACCTAACCTAGGTAGGTACATCTAAAAAGTGAAAAAAAAAAACTTTTTACAAAAAAATACTACCGACTTCCAAATAAAACTACAAAGTTAAAAATAACTTTATTTTTGGAATTCGGTGTCCATAACGCAATAAATTGGTACCTACGAAAGACACCGACTTCCAAAAATAAAGTAATTTTTCACTTTGTAGTTTTATTTGGAAGACGGTAGTATTTTTTTGTAAAAAGTTTTTTTGAGTATGTGGAGTAGGCAGGCAGGCTGGTAAGTATGGTAGGGTTGGCAGGCAGATGACGGGAGCGAAGCCGCGGGCACAGCTAGTTATAACTAATTAGCCAAATGCCATGTATAACAATTATATTAATCCGTTTAGTCAATTCCGAGATGCAGCAATCGTACAAAAGTTACCCTAGCGGGATTTTAAATATCTTCGCAACCCTATCAAATACAAATTATGTTTTATCATATATTTCAAATTGATATCCAATTATTTAGATAACATTTATTTCAACATACCCGTTAAAAAACAAAAGATCTAGCTGCAGTAACATTAGCTACTCCAGCCGGAACTATTTTTATCAAATAATTAAAAATCTATCAGATTACCAAATTAAAAATCTGCTTACCAATTACAGAATATCTAATTATCTATTGCACTATGACGAGTTTCGACATTTTCTGGCTGGAGTAACGCACTCAAGTTGTTGGGGGCCCAAGTAGTGTGCCAGCCCCAAACAAAAGGCTGCCCCACCAACTGACGAAATATCCTGGAATGCGCCATGCTGAACAGCGGCTGCACGTCCCCCCACTCAAAGTGCACCTCACTAACATCAGAGGTCTGCACTCCAACCTCATAGCAGTCCATCATCACCTGGAGACTGATAAGCCGGGTCTTTTTTTCCTTTCGGACACGCAGACCCAGATGTCCGTCAAACGTATCGTACGGCGTACCTATTATACCCAGGAGCAAAATTTTAAGCCAAGCGCGGGTGTTTGCATTTACGAACAAACGACATCAGTTATCGGCGTCTCCGAAACCTTGAGGACTCTAGGTTTACCGTGATGTGGGCTATGGTGGACACGGGCCTGGATAAAATGATCTACGCCTGTGTCTACCGGCGATCAGGAGACAACCAGGCCAACTTGTGAGTACCTTAGTGAGGCGGCTGATACGGCACAGCAGCGGTATCCTTCCGCCCAATTAGTTTTACTGGGGGACATCAATGCCCACCACCAGGAGTGGCTCGTCCCGTACCATACCAGTGCACTGATCATGCTGGGCGAGAGACGAGAAAGCTTGCGCTAGCGTTAAATCTCGCCCAACTGGTCCAAGGAGCAACGAGGTGCCGGTTGTTTTGGACCTTCTGCTGACAACAGATCCAGACCGCTATTCGGTGTCGGTAGCTTCACCTTTGGGTAGTACCGACCATTGTCTGGTGAAGTCTGTATCCGTCCACTCCCCACCCGATCCCAGCCCAAGAGGCGCTCGGCGGGTTTGGCGGGACAAGTCAGCAGATTGGGATAGGATGCGTTCTTTTTCCGCATCGTATCCTAAGCAGCCTACTTGCTTCTCTTCGGCTGATCCTTGGTCGGTGTTCCAAACCACTGTTGAAAACTTCTAGTAGTGGTTGGTATTTGGTAATAGTGCAGCGACAACACTTGGCACGGGCCACGGCAAGCCGCGCCTCCCTCCCTCGAATATAATCCTGCCGTCGCCCAAGCAAGGTAATAATAAAACAAAATTGCAACGCTAAATAAATTTTATTTCATGTCAATAGGTTTTTCACACTCAAATTATAATGTACAGCTTATACTTAATAACATCGAATCTGTCTAGCATTAGTAGAATTTTAATATCACGGAGGAGCAAATAACAAGGATGTGCATGTTCATCAATTAAATTACAGGTGCATAAATTGTCTGTTAACAAATTACGAAGGTATCTAATGTATTAAAAATTTATAAGTATTGTAAATTATCTTTTATTCCAATTGCTGTTTCAGCGTCATGGCTGAATGCGTTTAAAAATATTGTTTTGAAAATCCGGCAGCACCCAGTTATGAATAGTGCGACTGAGGATTATTACCTCGATTTGTTATATTTATTCAATACAAGTTTGAGTAAAAGTAATAAAAGTCGCGTCTTTGACCCTCGGCTTCATAGGATGGACGGTGCTTCTAAATTGAGAAGGGCAATGATTTTATATATTTATTGCGTGGGTCTATAAAACAAGAATAAGTCGGCTTTAATTAAGAACTATGAATTTATTTTCTTTTAATGAATGTTTACATACTCCCCACTAAGCCGGCGCGAACCTTTTAGGGCGTCAGTTTAATTGTTTTTCTATTGTGTCTGTAATTACGCCGGATGAAGCACATTAAACCTCTATAATTTTAAAATAATTATACTACCCACATTTCCCCGCAGACTGAAGGCACGCTGCCAACTGGCTAGAGCTTTCTACCCTAGTCCACCGGGATAATTTAGAATGTAAATAATAATAATCGATATATGAAGCGGATAAAAGTCAGTGGTCGAATACCCTCAACAAGGTGCCGGCCGTGCCGGTGACTTAATAGACATATGGATTTTACAAAATAATTTATTCTTATATTAGGTATATCTGCTCTATAGAATAACAATATTTTCGCAATTTAGAATAAGTAAATACGCCGTTGGGTAGTTACTGTATTTTGATTATATTTTTACTAATCATTATGGAAAAGACAATGCAATATGATACTGCAAACTTAACATCACTTGACAATATCCTGTTTAACAATAAGTTTCATTCTTCGATAAGTAATGCTTCGTAAGAATATAATTATATTATGGATAGGTTCAACCTTGATAAATCACATAGGGCGCCAACGAAACCACGCAAATCACGTCGTCACACAACGATACTACAAATAAATCATTACTCACACTGTCTCCAACACCAGAACACTCATTATAATAAATAGACAATTATACTACTTTACAAGGAATTTCATTGCAATCAATTCGCATACTTATAATCTTAAATTCTCGCACATGTATCTTGCAAGAGCCATGACGCGAAGCACCTCAAAAATATGTAACTAATATATTAGTCCCTTGCTGGCTATTGATATACGTTGACTCTAGCGCTTTATAAGTAGGTATAATTATTTCACAATTAGTATCTACAGTTTCGTTTATTGTAGATGTAAGCTAATGTTTATCCCATCAATACGGAGCAAAGTAGATAGACATTTTAAAGATTAAACAAAGAAGGCATGGTTTTATTAACTTGGTGTTGGTTTACCTATTACCGAAATTTAATACAGAATTATTGACGTGACAACGTCTAATAAATCGATGAACGCCGGCAAAGGATGAAAGGCTCATTGTAACGTTACGATAGGCGTGAGAGCGCTACACGAGCGAGCGAAAGGCACGATCGGCTTGCGCCGCATCTTTTTGTTATGACGTTGTCACGTTAAACTATCATCCGTAAACCGACTTTACAGACAACCAATTTATTTTTATTTTTTTTAATGGTGAAACTTGTCTATTACGGATTTACGGCGAAGCTCTCGGTAATTTCGCTGTCTTTACAATCTTTAAATTCATTATTGAAATAAAATTTCCCTGCATTTTTGTTAGTAGGTATCTGTCGTACATTTAACGGGTTATTGGACAAACAACAATATTTCGTTTCTAGTACGTAACGCGATGATAACGACATTTTAGTTAGGTAAAACTGTAAATCTGCTCATTTTTAAACTTCTATAACGGCTACACCCTTGCTTCTGTTACTTATTGTCTAACGCACCTATTATGATCTCATTTTAGATTTTTTTAAGCGCGTCTACACTAAAATATAGAATTTAAGTACCAAAATATATTGCACAGAATGATTCCGAAAATTATATATATAAATATTATTATTTATTGCAGTAGGTGGACAACGAATAAAGCAAAAGGAGTAAGTAAATAATCTAGTATGAATATTATTAACTTGCGAAACAGACTCGCAATAGCAAACCAATGTGATGTTGCAGCAAGCACAGTATTGACAGTTGAACAACTGGTGCGCTTTGGTGAGCCTTGTTTTTACAAGCTCTTATTTCGTTTCTAAGTCTGTTTGTTGAGTAGGTACACCATTTCTAGCTCAGAATTGCACACTGCACATTGTATGAAGTCATCATGTTACTGCTTTCGTTATCTAATTAGATCCAATATTTTATTTAGGTGTTTGAGTGTTTCCTTTAAAATCTATTAAATATTTATTATGTAAATGAAAGAATTAATATTTTAATTTTAAGACAAAAATATGTAGTTTGATTTTAAGTGCGAAGATGATTTGATCAATTAAAAATGTTGTGCAAACAAATACGGCCAAGTATTACGGTCAGGTTTAGTTTTAAGTTCATAGTTTAAAATAAATACCACTATGATTTAGTGAAAATTTGATACTTTATCATCAGCTTAGTAACGTGAGGCCCGGGTAAAAGCCGAAACTAACGCAGTGGTGTTTTTATAATTTGCTTGATTGAAACTAAGTAGTTACCTACTTCTTTACTGGACGAAGAGTGTTTATCGCGTAGATACTATAAAAAAAGTTTTTAAAGAAATTCAAATTTCCCATTAGAGTTAAGTTAATACCAGCTTTTATCAAATAACGAATATAAGATTTTGTAAATTTTAAGCTTTCAATGAATAACTATCAAGTGTGGTTAAAATTAATTAGCAAACCAATTAGTCCAATTTATTAATTGACATTCATCTCCTTTGAATACATCAATAACATTTATATCGACTTTTGGGCCTGCTTACAATAGGAATTACAAAAGCATGTGCACACGAAAACAGGTAGATACGGTATGATCTACGTATGATTGGTGACGTGCAAATTATATTTGAGCAATTCAGGTGGACCAAGAATTTAATATAGTGAAAACATCATCATCCATATTGCAATACAAAATTATCATTCACGTTAAGTATGTATCTAAGGGTCAAAATCGGAAGCACCCCGTGCAAAAAGTGTTAACGGTGCTACTTTTTCGGCTTTAAAAACTTTGATCGCTCAAATTAAATAAGTAGGTAAGATGTACGTAATTAATTATAATACAGGGAAATTCATGGTAGGTTGTATTATTCTTTGTTTATCATTTGTGGAAATTATGCAAAAAGTTATTTATAAAATATACTATTGTGTAAATAACTATGCCACATATCGATAAAAATTGACTCATTGGGATAAGATGTTGTGTCTCCGAAAAATATACGTTTAAATGTAATTTGTTGTATTAGACTTAACACACATTAACAATGCTTAATCTACCACCAACAATCGACATGCATTTAAATTAAAACCAAACAACAAATGGCCAAACCAAATAAGTTAATAAAATAAACAAAGTCAAGCGAAAACATACACAAGAAAACAATACCAATACCTATCGACAATATTTTCGGAATATTATATAGGTGCGTAATAAATTAAACACTGTCATTTACGAAAAGATATTAAAATTTTCAATGCATCGAGGAAGTGGAAGACTGTAAAAAAATGGTTAAGTAATACAAAATATTATAACGTTTACATCTAACGCTCGTTTCACCGTTTCAGTTAGGTACGGACACGATAACACATTTGCCACGGATACTTTTATTCGTAAGACTTTCTTTGTGAGTTTAGTAGGAAGTAACAATATTCAATACCTACACGTGTGCAATTATTATTGCTTGATTAGAATAAAAAAAAACTTAGCAAATGTTAACAGCTTGCTCTTTGAGTACCTTGATTCTAAAAAGGAAATTAATGTTGAAGACTGAAACGTTCAGGTTTTGCTTGGAGTGGTTGCGGCAGAAGGGAAACATTATGAGAAATCATGCATGCCCAAGACCAAATAGTCAAAAACGTCTGGTAAACGCATTGGGTCGGCGCCTGGCGTAGGTACGGCCTCGAGGTGGACGGGAGACATTATAGACTGATTATGTTCCTTTTTAAGCGTTAATGTCAGAATAAATAATAAACTCGAAGTTTATCAAACCTAAATTAACATTACAAATAGTCGTTCTCGTCAATATTTTTCACGGTCACACTGTGGAAGCATATTATGGTACCTACAGGGTTACGTTATTTTTTTATTACTATCCTACTCTCCATTGCTTTGATATAATAACAAGTAGAAAATACGGATTTCCAAATAGCTTAATGGACATTAAAAAAAAAGATAAAATAATCGCTTTTGTGATCGATCATAGTTGCTTAAGTATTTACTACTCGGTCGAAAAATTAAAACATCTAAGTACTTAATAATAATATTGTATTATTATTACATACTTTATGAATATATAGGTAAGCAAACTATTCGACATTTCTGCCGCCTTGCGATTAGGTTGCAAAATTAATAACAGCTACGTATATTATTTAAGCAATGTACAAAGATAAATTAATAGCAAGGAGAGCAATGTTTTAAGCTGCAGGTTTCAGATTAATCAAGGCTATAAGATTGATATAAAATCGAACTTTACTCTAAAAAAAATACATCTAATTAATATGTATTTTCAGCACTAGCTCAAAGGAATAAGTATTCAAATACAAAAACTCAAACGAACGACAAGTAGATAAGTTATGCATCTACTCAAGAACAAGGTTATACTTTTCCTTCGATTCTATCTGGCTGATGTAGAAAATAATAATATCTTTTCCGTAACATGATTAACTATTTATCTGTTACTAATATAGATGTACATCAAATGAAGTAAATACAATATAGCATAAAACTACCATACATATAATTTTATACAGAATTTACAAGAATAAAATGTAATGCAAGTGGAATTAGATAGTCTGTATTTTTTTACTAGGTACTTAATACAAATAGCAAGTTCTTTTTGTACTTAATAGTTTGGGTAACGACACTACTAATATTGCTATTATGTATTTATACCTACTTACAAGATGTTTTTGATTGAAATAACTGAGAACATGAAAAGGGGTAATTGTATTCATATTTATTATTATTTTGCCTTGATCGCGTATTAAAATATCCATAAAACTTCTAACATTTTTGTTCGCGTAACTCGAAAAATAATTCATATTGGTTAAAATAATTACGCGCATTGTGCAATGTTAAATTAAACCGAAACTTCACAGAAGTGATGGATCTTGCGGTCGTTGACCCCGTAGTTAAAGTATGTATTTTGAAAATAATTGTTTCCTATTTATTGTCTTATGTTGAGAGTTAAGACATCACACGAAGCATTCCTACCTGAGTGGTCGGTTGTTAACTCTTTTTTGTTAATTTTTATATTATATTAATAAATAAAATAAATTTAATACGGCTGTGTTTTTTTAAGGGATTTTACATAATTATGAGTGGACAATGCCCCCTATTCAGGTCGGTTAATTTTATAACACCTTGTGTAAGGCAAGTATCGTCAACTGACAAACCTCTTTTCTAAGGTACGCTGATGCATGAGCGGTATCCAATTGATGCAGTTGTCTGTACACTAACAGTTTCATATTGCTCAAGGAGTAGTAAGCAAATGGAGTCCTAAACTTTCACGTTGGACTCTAGAAGAGAAATCACCCAATTTCCATGTTACGACACGAGGAAAGTACATGAGGCACTTACGCATAGGGTTTAAAAAAAGTCCTCCAATTTGTATACTACTCCGTATTTTAAGAATTGTTAAATCAACAAGTTGTAAAATAATTTAAAAATAAATATATCTTTGTCATAATTTGTATTGAGTAACGTTTAATGTTTAACACTAAAGGCCAGTACCATCATTCAAATATTTTATCCTACCGGGAATACTTAGAAATTACCGCTAACTCTTTTGTTAACCATCTCTACTAAATTAAATTGTTAACATAGTAATTACGATGTGTGAACCATCCATAGTTGTAACTTACTTACAGATTAATTTGACTCCCTACCGATTTAGTAAGTAAGTTTTTGAGGTATCTATAATAGTCCCACCCAACTGTAAAAAACCATTCCCTTGCTGACAAGACAAGACAGCTGTAAGTACTAAGATTCACCGGATTTAGTTTCGGTCGGAATGCTGTTATCGATTTTTCGTCAGCAATGAAATCTAATAACGTTTGTTTAATCTCCTTGGAGATAATTATTCGTAATAGATGTCGTTATTTCATCTCATTTAGGTATATCCAGTCTTGCAATTTGTACAAACATCCTTCCAATTTCTTCTAAATGTTATTTACATTGTCTATTGGATCAGTGCTCTACAGCTAAGTCTATGTATACCCATTCAGTAAACAATCCCACATTGCTTAGTAACAAAAATATTCTAACTATTTATTTCGTCAAAAATAGACATCTGTCTACAATTTTCATACCCACATCCACTTGAGGAAACATACACAATAAATTTATAATAATCAACATTATTTGTTAAACAATGATAACAATCAATAGATTTCTATTTTTTACTATACAATGTATGAACTCTCAACAGTCTGCTGTTAAATCATATCATTAACTATTAATGTACAAAAGCACAGTATTCTTATTTCTATTACAGTCATAATAGCACTGAAGTTGCGTAAGATCCAATCCAAAGATAATCCGATTTATTGCGACATAAATTTAGTTAAACATAAAAAAGAAATATTATTAAATTCCCACCAATTTTTGCAATTTGTATCTAGACAGATTTATTAAAAAATTATGTCAATATAGTTTAGAAAGACGAATTCTAAAATTAGTAAATAACTATGCAGTGATGTTAAAATATTATAAAATCTATTATATTTTAACAAAGAATTAAACGATACATAATTTGATGGTTTCTGCTCTCTTTGCGTTTAAGCTTTTGCCAAATATTAATTAAGTATAAGAAATCTTAAAAACCATGACAGCTTGAATTCTTTGTAATGGTAACTTGATTTTTTTTTAAAGGCCTGTTTATTAGGTCCTTTATCGAAATATAACCCTTATTCATAGAAAACTACAGAATAATCATAACATAATAAAATAAATATATTTCATGGGCTACTAAGTGAAGTAGGTATTCCATGAAACAACACTCTAATGAAAATATTTTTTAAATCCAGATTCAGAAACACATTAGGAAACTTTTCCAAATGTAATTTTTTATTGAACAATTGTTTCCATTCAATTAATTGAAATTGTTGTAAAAAAAATACACCAGCCTGAACCTGATCCATCCAAAAAAAATAAAATCCTGGAAATACACTGTGTAGCAAATTTAAAACTAGTTAATTATCCAATGTTTTCCATGATTTAATATTTTTTTAAACTGTAATTTTCTCAAATACCAACAGTTTTTTGAAATGTGACTAAAACAACAGCAATTTTTATACTGAATGATACTGTTGCCACCATTCTATAAATGAAGTGAATAAAAAAAAAACTGTTATTAATCCATTGTGCTGTGTGATTCATAATCTGGATTTAATTAGTTATTACTGTACAAGCTTGATTTAAATATTTGGCATGTGGCAACATTTGTAGTTACAGCTTGCAAGCCAGAACCGTTCCTTATTGATTCCTTACTGAGGTACGCGGAGATGTCACTTTAAAATTATCAAGCATTAATTTGGACTGACCAGCTTGTCCTAACAAGATATGTCAACCTAATTGAATTGATTGACATTTATCTTTGCCATAAAAGTTTGATTCATTTTAATCAACAACTCCTGATTCATCAGAATATAGATACTTTTACGATGTTAGTACATGAAAAAATATAACATTATTGTTTAAGAGTAAGAATTATAGTTCAGGCTTCTACAGTAATAGCGTTCAACTGAAATAACTATTGCACTGATTTTGACTAAAATAAAAATTAAAAATCATAATTATAGATTAAAAGTTGGTTAATCATTCAATTGACAAAGTAAAAAGCACAAAAAGAATTATTTCATTATCAATAAATATGCAAATATAACGTTGTAATTTATGTAGTGTGTAATGTACGATTCATGATACTGTAATCTACATTATATATAATAAAATTATATAAGTTTGAATAAAATCAACAAAACACAAGTAACTCCACAATAAATAAATAACATCAGTAGCAAATTATGTATGTAAACCACTCTCTTTACCATTAGAACAACCCTTTTGTATAGTGTAGATAAAACAAATGATAAAATTATCTAATTGTTGCTACAATCACAGAAATTATTGTGAGCTTTCAACCAGATGATGAATCAAACAGAGTGGCCTTGGGACTGGTGTCTTTGTCCCCACTGACTAGAGGGTCCCTGTGCAGAGTTACCTTGTTGCATCCAAGAGAGGAAATTGGGTGGAGCTGGTGGAGCAGAGGAAGCTGGGCCAGCAAAGGCACCCTGCTCAGATCCACCGGACGGTATGTTGTTGATGAGACCCCAGCCAGCTGCTTGATTTAATGCAGCTGCTACTAGAGCCTGGTTCACTGGTAATCCACCCATTCCAAGCGGCATGCTGCCGCCTTGAGCTTGCCCACCCCCTCCAGCAACTGCAGTTTGACCATGTTGTCCTGATAAACTCAAAGCTTGCATGTTAACCATATCCATGTTACGGTTGCTCCATGAGTTATTGTTTGAAGCGTTGTGTGGGTGACCATCTTCATAACTCCGGCCTGGCATATTGCGCTGATTGGAACCACTTTTGTTTTGTTTGGGTGAGGCATTGGATACATTCACAGATACACCTTTAATTATGTGATCCTGACCACAAAGGCTTTGTGCAACCTCAGGATCCAAAAACGTTATAAAGCTGAAAGCTCTAAATGGTTTAGGAATAAACACATCAGTTACTTCTCCAAATTGAGAGAAGTATTCTCTCAAGTCATTGGCTGTTAATTCTTCTGTACAACGACCAACAAACACTTTACAGGGCATAGATGCAACTGAACCTTCCTTAGAGTTAGGTATTCGAACATCACACCATCTTCCATCAATCATGTGCCGCTGAGCCAGCACTCTCATCTGAGAGGTATAAGAAGCAAAACGAATGAAGGCAAAACCTTTCGACATTCCGGTTTTAGGATCTCTTTTTAATTGCGCCATTAAAACTTCACCAAATTTCTCGAAATATTCTCGTACAGTTTGCTCTGTGGCCTTCCAAGGCAATCCCAACACAATCAAGTCAGAGCATAGATTATCGTTTCGCTTATTCTTGGTCGCAGCAGATTCAGAGTTTTCGCCCGATTTACGCTTAGATTCTTTAGGAAAGCTACATATGTATAAATGATTGCCCCATCCTTCTGGGGGTGGGTACAATCTGCCATCTCTTAATCTGATACCCCTGATGTTTTTTGTTTCGGGGTGACGATATTTTAGGCCACAACAGCCCGGAAATTGCGCCGACACAGTAGTTAACATCAACGTACCATCATCTTCGATAGGTAATTCTATGGGTTCTTCATTTTCGTCTTCAGCCACGGGCAAGTACTCGAAGGACATTATTTCTTATTCATGAACAGTATTGTTAAAAATTGATAAAAATAAACACAGATATTATACTTAACACTATACAAATGTACAATTTTTATGTCATTTAAATAAATAAAATTAATTAACGTCACCTACGGGTTATGAACCCATTGCAATTTGCAGGTTGAAAACATAGTTCGACAAATAAATTTTGATCTATTGTAGAGGTGGAATCAAAGGGAATTTGTAGAGTTACAAGTGTCAAATAATGGTAGTCATGCTATAGTAATAGACAACTTTCTAAAATTGACGTTTTACATCACTTGAATGTTGCCGTTTCATTAAATCAAAGAAAAAAATATGTTACGTGATTTCTTCGTGAAATAAATTACAGTCTGTTTAAATTTTACCACTATTGTTTATTATAAAATTACTATTAGCGAATTTAATAAGAGCACAAAATTAGCCCACAATAGCCTATAAAATGCTCTGTGGCACTATTGACGCACTTCATCTGCATATTAGGTTGGCTCACTTCTTTGTCCAGACCGGTGCCGCCGGGGCAAAAACCACAGGCTGTTTGCTGTGCCTCGTCCTTTTCAAGGTCCCAATACATCGCACTCTGGTCGCACTTAATGATATCTTGGATTCTTAGCCAGCAAACGATTTGTTTGTGAATGAATGGCAGAAGATATTGGTATAACAGAAAAACTTGAGAGGGTACCTTTTTAGGGTTCCGTACCCAAAGGGTAAAAACGGGACCCTATTACTAAGACTCCGCGATCCATCTGTCTGTCTGTCCGTCTGTCACCAGGCTGTATCTCACGAACTGTGATAGCCAGACAGCTGACATTTTCACAGATGATGTATTTCTGTTGCCGCTATAACAACAAATACTAAAAACAGAATAAAATTAATATTTAAGTGGGGCTCCCATACAACAAACGTGTTTTTTTGCCGTTTTTTGCGTTAATGGTACGGAACCCTTTGTGCGCGAATCCGACTCGCACTTGGCTGGTTTTTTTCTCTAAGTTCAATTCAAAATAGATAAATGTCTTAGCAGCGATATAAATTATGTAAGGTTGGGTCCATAGGTTCACTCACTTTCGTATCCACACTTTTTGCTCTTAACCGTAACCGTTAAATCTAGTATGTTTAAATTGCTTGTGCTTGGCTTGCTCCAGAAAAATATGATACCATTTTTAGTCTGTGACTGTATTTGTGACACATAAAATGTCTGTAATTTAATCTATGGAACATAAAATCCGGGGTTGACTGTTGGAAAATTATAAAATAAATAAATGCAGAAATTCGTCAGAAAAATAGTGAATGAATTGATGTGCTCTTTTCAACACATAACTTACAAAATTTGATATTGTTTTAAATACATAGTTTAAGGTGAATCTTTTTTTCAGTCTCTGAAATAATAAGCATTCATTTTATTAACAAAGTGGTAATTCTAACATAACCTAAATGTGTTAACAGCAAAAGATTATTTGATATAGCTAATATGTTATAGTTTTTAAATCCTTATTAATATGTTGTTATCATAAATGTTTAATGGATTAAAACAAGATTGCTATGGATGATGACTTTAAAGAATACAGAAGAAATAAACCACAGCAAAAGTTTTATAAACCAGGTAGTGGACCATTAAGACGATCAAGTTATGGTTTGGATGCAAAAATGGATACAAACGACATAGACGGAGGTTCTAAAAGCCGAAACCAAAACTACTACGGATCTCAAAATTCTATTGCTGACGATTTAAACGACACTTACAAAGGGACGAATATGCGTAACAAAAAGCCTGAACAACAGCTTTACGTGCCTAGGTCAGGAGATTCTTGTTCTGACAATGGTAGACAATCTAAAGTACCAATGAGGTGTGATAATTCTAGTCAGTACGTCAATAGAAGAATGTCTGATAATCCAGAAAGACAGGGTTCAGGGTCTTATTCTAGAGGTGCCTCCAAAAGGGACAGAAATTTTGCAGATTATCATCACAAAGATGGTACAAACAATGATATTAATTATAATAGACAATATAGGCAAGCATCAGAAACAAGGTCCATTTCACCTACACACATGCAGGATCAAAACTCTATTGACAGAAATAGAGATAGCAGAAGTATGGATACATCAGCCGGACGACACATGTCATCTTCTGGTGGTAAGCCACCATCTGGTCGACGAAACTCTTCAGGTTATACATCTGATTCCTCAAGACCCAAATACACGGTAAATTTAGATAATATACCTCCAAGATTTAGAAAGAAATTTTTAGAACAATCAGGCCATCACAGTTTTGATAGTGCTGACCAAATACGCAGAGATAAATATTCTTCAAATCAGTCTGTACAGCCAACATACAACCAGGATACTTATTATAACATGACAAACTGGTCCCAAACATTACCATCAAGAGGAAGAGGCAGATTAAGAGATAATGAAGGCTTTGACAGAGAAAAATTCATAAGTACATATTTGAAAAACTACGATGTTCAAAATTCTAGAAAATCTACTCCTAGCAGTTCATACTTGAATTTGTATGATACCAATTCAGCAGATAACAAACATGATGTGAATGAGAAAGTTAATACTGGACCAAGCAGTACTGAAAGTCAGGAGTTTCATGATGGTAAGCAGTAGCATATTATTGAAGATTCTTGTCATAATTTTGAACATGAAAAAGAATTTCTAACTGCTTCTGCAATTTTCTTAGTATTATTTTTTGTAACTTTTATTTTTACTTTAATAATTATGAAAAGTATGATAAAATTTAGAAATAATTACTTAGTCTAAAAATCAATATATGCAATGTAGAATTATAGTTATGTAGAACATAATTTTATTGAACAACAATCACACAATTTGTCCATTCTGTGAAACTGTTATGAGAGGTCACTAACTAAAATAACATTTTTTTATGTAAATCTTGTCTAGTAATAGAATAAAACATCTTTCTTGGTATGGTTTGGTATGTAAGTCCTAAAACTTAACACTTGCACCATACTTACCTACTAATGTGTTGGCTAAAATGAACAAGTTGCAATCTATTCTCTTACTAACTTAATATTTTCTGCTGTTTTGTAATTACTATGTGGCAAAGTTATCTTCTTCATCCTACATATTTATAATATTAGAAGAACTAATATTATAAATATGTAGAATTGTATGTTTTTTTGTAATGTGTAATTTCTGGAAGTACGGATCAATTCAGAATCGGGATCAAGCAGCGGGATAAAAGGAAGTAAATGAAACAAAAATGATTCTATTTACTCTGTCGGTTAGATTATCCACATATATATTTTTCTATTTCAAATTATTAAAAATTTACAAATCTAAACTGCAAAAAAGTAAAAAAAAAAAAAGTGTCCTTGTGACAACATTTCATGCTAAAAAGTTTACTAAGGCATGACGTCACACGAAATTTCAACGCTCTGTATCGTCATTACTTTTGCTGTATGTGACATAAGAAAAAATAATTTTTAGTCATCATCCCTGTAGTAGTAACAAGTTAGCAATTATTAAATGATATGTTATTATACTTATTATGCTTATTAGGCTTAGTCATTAGATGAAAAATATTATTTGCCCCTTGTCATTAAACTTTAAACACTTACACCATCTTTTAATTTGTAAGCTGAAAAATAAGAAAGTTTTCAATTATGTATGCAATAGCAAAAAATCAAGTAATATGTTTACCCAGATTATTGCAAAAACTGTTAGTTTATAATAAATTGTGTGGGACAATCAAGCACAAAAAAGCACAGATACATTGGAAGTTATTGTTTTTGTTTCTGAAATTATTGGATAACAATATATCAAGATATTATCATCTTGCAAGATTTACTACAATCTCACGGTGTTTGCAATAATATGGTGACATATGCATTAGCACATGCAAAAAACATATTTAAAGCATTTTATAAGTTGTTATTGTATATGTTTTTTTAGCATCGCAGAATGGTACGAGCAGTATGGCTAACACTATATCAAGTAGCCAGTTGGAGCAACAGAAACAAGAGTCAGACAATGAGCATGACAGCGAGACAACTTCTCAGATCTCTGCAACTTTATTGGACATCTCTAATTTGGTAAATATCAAAGGCAAATCATTTATTTCAATTAATTTTTTCAATTAGATCAGGTGAGATAATGGTCAAGCTCCAGCCAGCGTTTGACACTTTGACCACGTAACCTACTAAGTACCTACACTTTTATTAGAAAATTATCTAAAAGTACCTTTACCTCTATTCTATTTAACTAAATTTTTACTGGGTTGTCTTGGATATAACTCGCAAGATGTTAGGCAAGCTCGAAATCAGCTCACAGTAGCCTGTAAGAGTCCGTGGCACTATTGATGCTCCTCATCTGTTTGATGTGCTGGCTCGCTTCTTTGCCATGGACAATTACTGCCAGGGCAAAAAGAACAGGCTGTTTGTCTCCGTGTCCCACCGCAGCACGTGCTAAGTCGCGAATACCTCGCAGTTCGCACTGTGGCAGCGCTTAATAATCTTGCGGATTATAATTCAACAAACGATCTGTTTGTAGATGAATGGACGAAGATTTTATTGGCATGTCAGAAGTACTGTGAGAGGGATTTATGAAAGTGTTGATATCCTCTTTTATTTATTACGTTTATTTTAAATGTGTTTTAACTGTCTCTTTTTTAAATTTAGTTACTGTAATTGGTTCCCACCTGTTGTAATTAAATAAATAAATAATAATTGATTCTAGTCATAATGACATAATTATCCCTGATATGTTGGGCTTTTAGTAGGTTCAAGGAAAGTTACTTGTTCCCAGACCAAGTCATATTCCTTGAAAATAACGATTTTTAATATTATATTAACACCTTCTACGCCACTCATGAGACACAATAGAATTGTTTGTTTGAGGTCACCTATGTATGGAGTGGCATTACAGGTGCCAAAAAAATACTATTTATGAAAATTATTAATTTGAAACAGATCTTTGATTAATGAATAACTGAAAAACTGACACAGTTCTCTTTGATTCCATCCAATAACAAATAATTGGCTCTGTTAGAACTTTTGTTATTATGTAGGAATGTATGTGTAATGACTGTTATTGTATTGATAACTTCAGCTATAGCTTCAATATTTATTAGATTGAGCAACCAGATTGATGTTTTTTTTAGGATTGGACAGAAGAAGTAGAAAAGAACATAAAACTGGATGATGTGTGCGATACTTCCACCAGTTTCTCACAACCATTGAAGAAATCTGTTCAGGACGACATTAAGCCTGAAATTCGAGAATCGAAACGTAGCGCCAGACCACGACGTAAAGATCGAAGGTATTTTTTTTTTAATGTTATTCTAGCTGATAAACGTTGTCCTGTCGAAACTCCTTAGTTCATAAAAAAACTAAAGAAAAACCCGCGTATCTTTTCCATTTTTGCCCGCATAACCAACGCACCTTATTCTGATTATATATTCTTAATCAAAAATTTGTCTGAATTAAGTGATGCTCTTATATTTCATTTGCATTTTATTTTTATTGATACAAAATTGACAGTTTGATTTATCAGTAATTTTATGTCTAGACAAAGAAATCCAAAATGTTGTTATTGTTTTCCATCAACTCAAGAATAAGAAAGATTGCTATGATTTATATAATTTATTTCTAATTGCAGGAGTTCCAGTAGGGGGCTAAGAAATAATGAAAAGAAATCTGAACGCCCCAGAAAAGACAGTACAGCAAGCATCCAGCATGAACCAGAGAGACCTAGGAAGGACAGTAATGTTAGCATGCAGCACGAAATTATACACTCGGGACTGAAGCAAAGAGAGCGTGAGAGGCGAGACAGCCACAGGAGTAATCGATCTTCTACTATCGGAAACAGTAGAGACGATTTAGACCGCTGGAGGTCCTTACGTTCTTACAGTAGAGAACAAAGTACTGAAGGGTAAGTAGGGTGTTACTTTTTTGCTTTATTATTAATATTACTAGCTTCTGCCAGCTACTTCGCCCGCGTGAATGTAGAAAATTATTCCAGGGGAACATATTCCCAGGATAAAAAGTATCCCAAGTGCTATTCCAGACTATAATCTATCTCTGTGCCAAATTTCATCTAGATCAGTCCAGACGTTTGAGCGTGAAGAAGTAACAAACATACCAAAACACACACACACACTCTTTATAAAATTAGTGTGATGTAATTTTTGTAAAATATTTTTTTCCTTTTAATAAAGGCAACCAGAAAGTCTTGCTTTTTATTGCAAAGCAGCATTTTGGAGCAATTTTTTTTTTATATTTTTTATATGAAATCAAAAAATCTGTGACGCTGTAATAATGAAGTTGCCTTACAGTTCTTCGTCTTTATTTCAGAAGAATAGTTTCACAATGTAACAGCCGGGACACATCGGCCAATCGCGCCCTTAGTCCGAGGGATACCGATGGTTTTCGCATCCCATCTGCCATGTCCAAATCTGCCGCATGGCTATCATCTACAAATCAGGTACACCAATAACAACAAATAAAATAAATATTTAAGTGGGGCTTCCATACAACAAACGTGTTTTTTTTGCGATAATGATACGGAACCCTTCGTGCGCGAGTCCAACTCGTACTTGGCCGGTATTTTTCTGTCTTATAGTGTTAACACACGCTCGAATTTGGTACGGCCGGACCGAGTCCGCCCACAAATGCTTTCTCGCTTACACACGCTTGTTGGGACCGAGACGGAATCAATTTAATAATAATAATGTCCGCGGACCACTCTACACACGCACGGATATGGTCGAGGCCGGACTAACCCCGCCCACAAATCCGTGGTCGGGCCGTACCAAATCCGGACGTGTGTTAACACTTTTAGGGTCGCAGGACTCGCAGGTCGTCACTCGTCATCGGTGTGCGACCCGCGCTTGTATTTATTTTCGCGCGCTATGATCTTTATTTTGCGATATCTCCTAAGATATTCATTTAAATGATATGTTATAAAGGATTGTCATAATGGCATGAAATGCTTAAGGTAACTAACGTATTTAAGTTGTTAAGGATTCGTACTGTATCCGTCTAAATTTCCAATTACCGCATTGTAAGTGACCATTTTTTTTTACCCGGCTGCAAGGAAAGGGTTATGTTTTTCGCGCGTATCTTGTATGTATGTAATATTCTTTATTACCTCGTATCTTTCAAACCACTTGACGGATTTTTATAATTAAGACATCGTTAGATAGGTCTTGGCCGCCGCCCAAGTGTTCTTAGATAAGTGCCGTTGCAGTCGGAGGATACATCTGGTTTTGGTCAGCCAGCTCGCGAATTTGTATCCTCCGACTGCATAGCAAGATTTTCTTCTTGTTTTCATCTTTTTAGTTCGCTTTTGAAGCAGTCGGGTTTTTAGAATTTAGAATATAGTTATATATAGTAAGCTATCATTAAATGATGGACATATGATAACGTGGACTTTACTGAAGACCTGTAAAGTAGGAACAATTCCACCATACATTGTTTTATTATGTCTCAAAGGGTTTAGGCAGCGTTTTCGTAAGCTCCCAGGCGGCTAGAGTTTTTCCAAATTTTCAACAATTATCGTCTTATTTCAACCTTCCTCATGAATCACTCTGTTTATTGTTGAAAACCGTATGCAAATCCGTTCAGTAGTTTTTGAATTTATCGCGAACAGACAGACAGACGCGGCGGGGGACATTGTTTTATAATATGTAGTGATTATCAGAAAAAATATTGTATTACCAATAACTATATTTTGCAAACAAGTCCGATTCCTTGCTAAAACAGAAATTGAGTAAACAGTATTGGTTTTTCGTAAAACTGATTACTTGCTTTCTTTGATTAATTCGCTATGTCATAGGTTGGTTTATATACTCATTTAATAATTCACCTGTTTAAAATTATACCACTATGAAGTATGTATCTGTAGCATTGCGTTTGCTCTAGAATTTTAAGTAATTGTTGATGTGACAATAATGTACACAGTACTGACATGATGAGCGATTCGTGCAGTCCATTTCAGCAAAACCAATGATTATACAGGTTAGTGATTAATCGCAAATCAACTGTCATTTTCCACTGTCTTCCGCATGAGAAATGACAATTCACAAGATATAAGGCAAAAGAAGATAAAAAAAGCCTGATACTTCATATGTCATAATCCGTCAAGCCCTTTGGGCAGTAGAGCGTGTTATAGAAATGGTCATACATACATACATACACTCGAAAAACATTACCCACCCGCAGTCGGGTAAAAATAGCAATAAATTCTTCAATTAGTTTACCCCAAGAGCAGAGGAGCCCCAGTGGTAACGGCCGCGACTTACAAGTTGTAGGTCGTGGGTTCGAACCCAGGCAGGCACTTTACTTTGTGTAAATTATTTCATCACCACTGCTCTCAAAACGGTGAAAAAAAAACATCGTTAGGAACAATCACCAACCCGCACTAGGCCTGCATGGTGGATTATGGCCCATTCCATCTCACAGAGAGGAGGCCTGTGTCCCAGCAGTGGAAACATTAAAAGGCTGATGATACCATAGTTTCAGGTTTTAGATACGTATTTAATAATTCGCCTGTTTAAAATAATACCACTATGAAGTATGTATATCTGTAGCATTGAGTTTGCTCTAGAAGAAAAGTAACAGTTCGTGGGCGAACGGTCGTACGTCGAGCATCGAGCGCGGGCGGCAGTCGCCGGCGCCGAGCCAGGCCAGCGTCGCCAGCGTCAGCACTGCCGCCGCGACCGACGCGGGCCCTGGCCGGCGCTCTCGCAAGCGCTCGGGACGACGCTCGGAGAACAGAGGTTTGTTGCTTGAATAAAGTGCGATTTGTGGGTGTACTTTAATCCGGTGTAACTCTTCGGGGATATACAGGTGTTGCACTTTATATTCTCAAAACTATTTCAGTATAGAAATGCATGTTTTAGTCGCCTATCAGTCACGTCAACATTAGGTGTGTATTGGTATTCAGGCACAGCAACGTCTTCCTTATAAAAATATAATATCGTTTATTTATAAATTAAGGCACAATTTACAATAAAAAGTAATCAAAATATAAACACAAATAGATACTTAATTTTCTATTTAAATTATTGTACAGAACACAACCTTAACAGACGACATGAAGCTCATAAATAATATAAAACCGAATAATTTCTTTCAGCATGGCGTGGCATATTCCCATAATATGTTCTCAGTTATTAGGCTCGGTGCACATCTGACGTAAAATGCGTCGCGTATCATCGGTCGCGTAACGCCAGAACAGACAAATATTTAATAAAACATTCAACCTTTTACACTCAACCGATGATGCGTTAGTGCGTTTACTGTACTAGCTGACTACGCTCGACGCATCTTCCGTCAGATGTGCACCGACCCTTAATGTGCAATATTTGGGCGTTTTTAGCGATTTGTCAAAGACATGAAAGATATTGCATTCTTCATTAAAAATGAATCAGAATACTACCTCATTGGGATACAGACACTTTTTAATTCATACTTGATTAATTGGAGTTGTCGTTAACAGAAAAATGTCTCGTATAATAATAAGTAACAATGGGAGTCCCCCAGGGCTCAATTATTGGTCCTTTATTGTATGATTCTCTATTAGGGACTTTCTTTATAACTGGTTACTGATGTCATCTGCTAGGAAGTACACTGGATACATTTTTAGGATTTACTTCTTCACGAAAGAAAAACCTAATACATATACTTCGTAGCCAAATCCAAGTTTTTAGTCTTAACTAATTGCAATCATTTATAAAGCGAATGCTATGTTAGAAAGATTTTTATGCTGATTATAATTATTTTGAAGATAAAAAAGGCTTGCTGCTTCAATTTTCATTATCATTACCGAAAAACAGATAAGTGTTGTAATTGTTATGTTTTACCTTTGTCTATAGAGCGACGCCGCGGACGAAACTCCGACTTGCAAAATGCGCAACAACCGCAGCATCAGCAACACGCGCAAAATCAGCAACATGCCCAACATCAGCAACATGCCCAACATCAACAACATGCGCAACATCAACAACATGCCCAACATCAACAACATGCGCAGCATCAACAACATGCCCAACAACAACAACATGCGCAGCATCAACAACATGCTCAACATCAACAACATGCACAGCATCAACAACATGCGCAGCACCAACAACATGCGCAGCATCAACAACACTCACACAATTCGCAGCACGCGCCGTCAGCGGCGCCGGCACCACAATCGTCCTCACACGGTACCAGCTCAGGGACTCTCAACTGGAGAGAGGAAATTCTAGAGTCTAAGAAGTTTAACTCTCATGATAAGTAAGTCTAACTATAGTGACACGTATTTCAGTTATTAACTTATCCAGTTTTCTAATACTTTTATAATTCTTTGTGTTGTAGAAATCCAGACAATTCCAACACACGCAACAAACATACTGCAGATTCGTCCACGTCGCAGCCCGGGATAATTATGTTGCCACAGGCTTCGATAACACACATGCAGAAAGATTTGGGGTAAGTGTCGTTGTTGATGTGCAAGCAGTAATAGGCAATGGACAACAGTTGTTTTAATTTATGTACTCTTTTCTTTTAGGAGAGGAGGTTCAGTGGAGACTCAAAAAATATTATTTGATCATCAAAATCCATCCAAACCTATAATTGTACAAACTAGTCCAAATAAAATAGACATAAGAATGGAGAGAGGTAAGCACAAATTGTATTGTTTTACTAGTAGTTACCGAAAAAAACTTATGCATGAGTTTTACACTTGCCCTCTGTGGATTCTTTAACTCTGGAGCTGGGGCATGAGCTAGAGTGGTGGTTTAGAGTTTTTGATTGCAGTGAGGATTCATTTCTAACATAAATTAAACAATTCAAGCACAAACAAAACAATAAAGCACATGCTTCACAATGGGGTCTAACGCGTATGAATTCGCCGCTAGAGGCGCTGGTGTAGCGTAAGGTCTCTGATATGTCAAACCCCACTGTTTGTGTTGTGAGTGGGCGGGTTTTTCCTAATTATATTATTGTTGTAAATATTTTGCGATACCTCAGATTAGTTATGGCAAATATGAGTTACGGGTCAATGAATGTCAGTGATTTAAGGCAAGGGGTTGATTTCACCAATGATACTAATCGCGATAAGTTCAACTAAACTCAGTTTATGCAAATACAGCGTTCTTCTTGGTAGTTTCTAAGCGGTCTTAACCAATCAGAACGGTGTATTTGCATAAACTGACTTTAGTTGAACTTACCGCGATTAGTTTCATTGGTGAAATCGGCCCTAAATATGATTTAAATGTAAACTTGGTTTTCACACCCCTAGAAGTACGTAACAAACTTTGAAAGCTATACTTCTGGACAATAGTCAACGTTCCAAGTTTAGACTGATGTTAAATAGTTCATCCTCATTGCTTTTTTCTCGTGTTTACGATTGGCAGTACCCACATGGGCCAATAAATTAAATACATTATAAATTTAATTTTACGAGTTTATTTACTACCATTCTTCTATCTACTAATAAATAAATCTTTATTCAGAAATTAGAAAAGGTAAAAACACAGTTTCAATCTTAGATAACTAATGTAGGTATAATAATGTAAGATACCTGTACTAGGTAATCCTGTATCACAGGCTGTAGGAGCTCTAAAAATATGCTTATCGTAGGACAACAGAATTTAAACAATATTTAACATAAGAAGTCTAAAAATAGTGGCAAGATTGTATAATTTACTTAAAACTATAAACATAGAACTAAATTACTAGGTCATAATTACTTATGTCTTATTTACCTATATTGCAAAAAAGTGCACTTTGATTACACATATAAAGATTGGGAAATAATTGGTAAGCAGAATTGTAAAATTAAACAGAGACACTTAATTTTTGTAGGTAACGACTAATGTGCTTAGCCAGCAACACATTGACGGTTTGTAGGTCGTTGCAGTGTCAACAGCAGACGTTCGACGCGTGTGACCTTGAGTATGACGTACTAGACGCCCTCATAGTCGATAGAGTTGATGTGCCTGTATTCCGCTATTTTCCTAGCAGGGCACTCAGGGTCACCCGTTTTATGGTTGTTGGGCTTTTTAAAGCGCGAACAAGTTGCGCATTTCGATGTGTCCCCTTTCTTCGTGCAATCGGACACCAAGTGTCCAGCTACACCGCATTGAGCACACACAGAGTTTACCTCTCTACATGTTTTGGCTGCATGACAACACAATACCTGTAATGTCGGCAATGTTCGTGCTAGCTGCGGTGATAAAATGCCTTAATGCGACGCTACTCATACGAATTATGCCCGCGACTGTAACGAGCCATTCCGATTACTTATAACAAGTTTGTCCGGTAGGCATGAAAGAGAATTCGTCTCGCGGAAGCGCTGGTTACGAGGCTAACGACGCGGCTCGCGCCGTCCGACACCGCGCGCTGCTGCAAGAGGTGGACCGTCTCGACGTCATCCTTCAGACACACATCCTGAGGGGGCCGCTCGGGCTCGCGCAACATTGGCCCGATGTCACCGAAACAAGGTACTACATTTTTATCCAAGTTTTAAGGACTCCATGATAATAAGCATATTATGGTTACTTGTATGAACTTGCAACTTTGATTTCGTAATGTTTCGGTCATGCGTAGAAAAAAATTGCGTAGGTCTATTGATCTAGAGCACGGGGTCTCATTGCTAAGAAAGAAAATTTGGTTCAAATAAATCTTACTAGATGGCGCGATATGCACCTATCTGTTATTGAATGTATGTACAATTAATATTGAAAAAAAAAAAAAAAACACGCACCGAGTAAACCCTTTTACTTGCAAGTCGCTGCTAACGCCATCTATCTATCACCGTGAAACAGAACCGAACGCGTTCGATGTAAAAAAAAAAAACAGATTAATCAGACGAAAAAAGCTAGTTACGTCAGCACGGTTTCTTTGTATGGGATGAGGCATCGGTATGCTAGTATTGTATTATCTGTGTCTAGAGTGACTTATTTACGCTATCTATCAAGCTATACTAGGAAATAGCTTGTTGTTGAGCAAATCCCTGGTTTATAATAGGTTAGGTTAGGTTAAAACGGGCTGTTTTCCGCAACTCTGGTTTATAATAATTAATAATGTTTGTCCTGTATGTTTTTTATTTTGTGGTGTACAATAAAGTTTATAATAAATAAATAAAATAATTCTAACACTTTCTTTTTGGTTTTCAGGGCCTTGTTACAAAAAGCGCTACACCGACTCCTCATGTCAGATTTAAAGTACTGTCAAGCTGACAATATTGAACATCATTTTTGGAAAATTTTATACTATAACTTCATAGAACCTTTAAGAAAAAGTTTTTCTCAAATCACGCCAGAAGACAAGCCAGAAATAGTGAAATTGATCAATGTGATAATCGAAGAAGGAAACACATTTTTCGAAAACCTTGTTCAAATGTTGGAGAAAACTTATAAGTTTAATGTTGATGATTACATAAATGATAATCATGTGTTGCCTCCCAAGGGTCTTGGATATGTGGGTTTGGCATTAATATCAGTTCAAAAAATTTATGTGTTCTTGGGGGATTTAGCACGGTATAAGGAACAAGTGAATGAGACAAATAATTATTCTAAGAGTAAATTTTGGTACACGAAAGCTCAACAAATCAATCCTAAGAATGGCCGACCATATAATCAGTTAGCTATATTAGCAATATACGCGGTAAGTGTTGAGTTTGATTATAGCTCTCGCCAAACTTGTGAGCCGACCTGAAGTTGGCTTTCCGCATGCGCGAGGCACGAAACGGTGCTGTTTTTGTATGAGATTTACTACTGCGCAGCCATTATAGCCAACTTCAGGGCGGCCAAGAAGTTTGTCGAGAACTATACTTAGTTGTTAATTTAATACTGCTAATTTTCATAATAAATAATTTTTATTTTCAGAGAAGAAAATTAGATGCTGTTTACTACTACATGAGAAGTTTAATGTCGTCCAATCCGTTTCATTCAGCACGAGAAAGTTTACTTTCACTTTTTGACGAAAATAGGAAAAAGGTTTGTTCTGTACTATTCTTAGCAATTTATATTGCACTAGCTTCTGCCAGCGGCTTCGCCCGCGTGCAAAGTGTTTGCTTATCCCAAGGGAGAGGGAACATTATACCGAGATGAAAAATAGCCTATGGTGCTTTTCCAGACTATCTCTGTGCCAAATTTCATCCAGATCTGTTCAGTCGTTCTAGCGTGATTGGGTAACAAACTTAAATCCATACTTTCGCATTTATAATGTACTAGCTGTTACCTTGGAATAAAACAAACTTTTTTTTTGTTATACAAAAAAAAAGTTTGTTTTATTCCAAGGTAACATTACACCGGGGTAAAAAGTAGTTATGCCAGACTTTTAACTATTATTTGTGCCAAATTTTATCCAGATCCGTTGAGCCTGTCTGGCGTTATTGATTAACAAACCAATCCATCTATTCATCCAAACTTTCGCATTTACAATATTAGGTTAGGTTAAAACGGGCTGTTTGCCGCAACTCCACGACCAAGCGCGTATTTTGTACATTAGTAAGATAACATTGGCTATAACTCACACAATTTGCTATGTCTAGTACGAAGCAGCAGAGCGCAAGCGTCGTGCTGCTCTAGAGGTGTCAAAGAACGCTGAAGGCGGAGCGCCAGCGCCGGGCGCCGCCGCTGTGAACGCGGACAGCGCGGCCGGCATGAAGCGGGAGGTGTGGGTGCGGCCCAGCGGACACAGGACCACCACCTTCCGCCCCGCCTCCAGGGACGAACAACTTGCCTCCATGACTTCTGTTGAGGTAAACATTATTATAGACAATTCAATTATCGTACAATTGGCCGCACATTAGAGGTTAAACCACACTACTGCTACGAAATAAGGGTTTGAATCTGAATCTCAAATTCTTATCAAAGTCATGCTGTACTATCAAAATTATAGTTAGTCCATACGGTGCTGTATTGTTTTTTAATTCGGTATCGAATTTGGTTTATTACTAGTGAAGGCTACATTTTTGTCTCATTGTTTCAGTTGAACAAAAATTTCATTACCAGTTATCTGCACGTTCATGGGAAGCTCATAACTAAAATAGGGTGAGTTACATAATATAATATGTATATTTTTAAATAATATTTATAATCAAAACATATTATACATATTGATGATGATGACGATTCACATTTATCGAATAATTGATGCGACCGCTCATGTCCTAATAGCGATAACCTATCGGATCGTAAATATTATGGAAAATATAAGTAAGTATTGCTATTTACGCTATATTTTAATACCATAACAAGAAACTTAACAAAAAGTATTTTGAATATGTACTGAATCATTAAATATTTTTGCCACGAGTATAATAAACATTTCCTGGTTTAATCCAAAGTTTTTTGCAGTATGAGAATCGCAAAATTATATTCTTTGAAAACTTGGTAATCAAGTACAATCTTGTAGCTGGCTGAAATATTGTCTAAAATTTAGACCATGAAGACTAAATGGTTAAGAACCTAGAAATAGAACATCAAAATCGGTGTATTTTATTTAAGTAATTGTTGATGTGACAATAATCTACACAGTACTGACATGATGAGCGATTCGTGCAGTCCATTTCAGCAAAACCAATGATTATACAGGTTAGTGATTAATCGCAAATCAACTGTCATTTTCCACTGTCTTCCGCATGAGAAATGTCACACGACATAAGACAAAGGAAGATAAAAAATAGCAATAAATCCTTTTTGTTGTTATTTAATAATAATAGTTCACCCCAAGAGCAGTGGTGGCGCAGTGGTAACGGCCGCGACTTACAAGTCGCCGGCACTTTACTTTGTGTAAATTATCATCACCACTGCTCTCGAAACGGTGAAGGTAAACATCGTGAGGAAACCGGCATGTCCTAGTACTAAAAATTAGAACAGATGTGACATTCACCAACCGGCACTGGGCCCGCAGGAGGCCTCTGTCTCAGCAATGGGAACATTAAAAGGCTGAAGTTGATAGTTCACCCAAATAACCAACCTATAGTAATAATAAGTTTATAACTGTATCCTGTTAGAATGGAGACGTTCTACGAGAGCGCGAGTATGATGCTGCGTCAGTTCCGCGCACTCCTGCACCGCCAACCACTGCCAACCCCTGCGGCACGACTGCTGCAACTAACGGCGCTCAATATGTTCGCCGTTGAGACCACTGCCGCATCACTTAAAGGTAAACCTAGTTTTCTGAATCTGCCAAAGCGCCATTCAATCTGCATGGAATCTGCCTAGCATTTTTACAATTATTTTGCTAAGTTGGGCTTCCGTCTGACCAGATGCGGCTGTATACCAATATTTGATATGGAGCGATTGCCAATTCAACCCAGTTATTGGGTGACACGATAATTGGCAAGACTGGTTGTCAGACTATCGGGCTTCAGACTACCCGTAACGAAAGACAAATATCAGACGGGATATTGGTATGTAATGGTAGCCGGGATCAAAGGCTTAACGTGCGTTCAGAGGCACGGCGCCATTCAATAATGTAGCTGTCACGAGAAGCTATAAATTTTGTAAATAAAGAGCTTCTACTAAGTTACGTAGCGACAATGCAATCTACAACAAATAATCCCAGATAATCTAAAAAAACGGCTCGTTCATTCAACGCCCACCACTAAAGACAAGTAGTGGGTACGATCAAAGAATGATAAAGTCGAGCACCTTTTTTATTAATTTGCTTACCTCAACTGCGCTTAAAATACGTTTTTCCACTACCTTGTCTATTATGTAACACATAGCCTAAGAAATTCGTTTCGAAGTATGAACATTTAGACAAGATTATAAAATAAAAATTAAAAAGAACAAATTTACCTAATAACAGTTATGAAATGAATGGCAGAATGATACTGAATCTGTTACCTCTAGAAAAAGCGCGCGATAATTGTGTGATATAGTTTGTGGTTTTTAGTCTGAACGTTTCTAATAAATTGTTGTTGGAACTTATTTGCATTTAATTAAGTAAGCTCATCAGCTAGTGGAAAAATAATCGTTCGTGTCTCGCATAAAAAGTCTTTATTTTAACACTCGCATGTAGATTTATAAAAGCGTGGGGTGCTTTTTAAGATATTTTCAAAATGACTACTTTTACCAATATTTTTCAATAAAACACTAAAACAATTAACATCAAGCACCCCTCGATTTTTTACATTTACTTAACAATATTCTTAATTTAAATTTATTGAAAATTATTTTTTACTTTTTAGTTAGGTTTTCTGTTAAAGCGTGTTTTTTAGTTTTTTAAACGACAATTTATTAATGTAACCTTACTGTGATGGGAGTTGGTTTTTAGCGTGTCTACTGCCTTCCCTGGATCTGACTGCTGTTTCTCAGGCTCCCAGTTCGGAGCATTTTTATACTAATATTATAAAGAGGAAAGTTTTTTTTTTTTTGTATGCATGTTTGTTTGTACCGAATAGGCTACGAAACTACTGGACCGATTTAAAAAATTCTTTCACCATTAGAAAGCTACATTATTCCTGAGTGACATAGGCTATTTTTTAATCCCGAAAACGGATCCTGTGGGGGTGGTCCACGGGAGCAAAGCCGCAGGGAACTGCTAGTATTTAATAAGTGTACTTGGCGCAAGGCTCTAGCGTATCTTCGGATAAAACCGCGTCTTGGTTGGCTGAAAGACACTGACTAGCGGGTATAGAATATAAAAAAAAGAAAGAAAAAGAAAGAAAGAAAAATATTTATTTGTGACCCGCACAGGAGACACGAGATAAGAAAAACACAAACAATAATAAAAAATAAAAATAAATTACCCCGTGCGAGACCAAAAAGGCTCCTATCTCAGCATGAATATAAAAAAAAAATCGCTAATCCTGAAAATCCTGGTGAGGATAATGGGATAAACTATTTAAATTATTGCATTGTCATTGGTCCTTGATAAGTGTGTAAAGTTTCAAATTATTCCGACGTTTTGAAGGGGGTGAAAATCAAGTTCAAAGATTCCTTTACATTGATACATAGATGCATACGTACCAAGCTAATAAAAGCGTGTTAAAGTATAGGTACACTATACAGGCTGTGAATGTGTGTCGATTACGTTCAAAAGAAACGTCCGTTCGAACTCATTTTTGCTGATTAATCGCATGTCTATCTTAGTTTTGAGCCTATTAAGGCACAAAAAGGAGTAAATACTAAAAAAAACTACTTTATATGTACATTTTTTCTGAATAACTTGTACCGGTGCTTTTCGGATGAGACCAAAATGGGAATACGTTACAAACATCGTTTTTTTAACCGACTTTAAGAAGGAGGAGGTTCTCAAATCGATTGTATCACACAGGTTTTACAGCCAAACGGTTGAACAACTACAATCTTCAAAATTTCACAATATAAGCATCTTGTTGACCCAAAGCCATACAAATTATCAAAATCTAAGGGTATCGTTGTTTAGAGCTCGTTAAGTAAATACATAGGTACTGTATTTTTTTGTTTTATTAAATATGAAAACAAAGGATTGAGAAGCCACCAAAGATGTTTTTAACTTTCTATTTTTTCGATAATGTTTATTATTTCGTATATTTTACTAACAAATACCAATATATTGATAAATCACATTTTTCTTTGAAATTCCCTCAATTTTCCTATTACAACCAACTTCATTTTGCGGTTTTGGTACTAAATGTGCGAAGTCCGACACGCACTTGACCGGTTTTTTTTTAATGTGTGTTATCTCGGAACTTTTTACTAGGTGAACCGATTTTGATTCGATTTTGATGTTCATATGTAATATGCATGGAAATATAAGGTACCAAAACTAAAAAGAGTCAAATAAAAACATTTTAACAAAAAAAAATTACCGTCTTCCAAAACAGAACACTACAAAGCGAAAAATAACTTTCTTTTCGGAAGTCGGTGTCAGAAACGAAAAAGAAATAGGTACCAAAGACAAGTCGGTTTTTTTATATTAGTCTTTAGTGTCAAAGGCAAAGGATTTGCCATATCTTATCTTGCGCCACCTCGAACTAAATCATCACTGGCGCATCGTGGTGTAAAACAAATCTATTTATGATTGTGATGAAGTTCGAGGTTCATCTTGTTTTCGTAAGTAAATAAAGTCAGAGAAAGTCGTAAGGCAAACTGGATGAACACCGCAGATAAAATTTATTATATGACCAACAATTTTGGCCCTCTTTCCGAAAGCTCTCTGGCGACCCTCCTGACCTGGGGGTTGACCATAATAATTTGATATCGAGTAAGTGACAGATGTATACAAGTCAGATACATCTGTCCCTTATTCGATCTCAAATTGATACCGCTCTAAGAGCTTATGGTCACCCCTCTGACCACATCTCCGAATCAAGTAACAGCCAATCAGATCGCATCATCTCCTATTAAACGGAAAACCCCCGAACTTAGTAAAATCCCCAAAACCTGATGCAAGACAGCAAGCATCTAAGGTTTATTTGAAATAAACTTTTTGATTTGAACTAAAGAACATGGCCCCCAGTAGCTGCTTCATGGTTGCTTGGTCTCTGCAACTCATTTTTGAATTGCACAAAAGTACCCAAGCAATGGAAGAAAACTAAGGTGATAGCGCTTCTCAAACCTGGTAAACTAGCAACGGATCCTAAAAACTTTCGCCCAATTTCATTACTATGCCACACATTTGAACTATTTGAGCGGCTAATCCTAAACCGCCTCGCGCCCATAGTCGACCCTGGTTTGATCTAAGAACAAGCTGGTCTCCGTCCTGGAAAATCTTGTACTGGACAAATCCTCCAACATACTGAATACATCGAGGATGGTTACAATTCCAACCAAATAACCGGGGTCGTCCTCATTGATCTGTCAGCTGCTTATGACACGGTCATTGTTAAAAGATTGCTGTTTCAATTAACAGCCCAAACAATTGATCTAGCTTTCATAAGCCTTCTATGTGAAATGTAGCGTAATCAGCGGTATATTCTTCACCTTAATTCATAAAATCAAATGGCGAGGCGCTAGTTTAGAGCATAATGATAACCCTGTGTACTTGGGTGCCACCTTAGACTGATCACTGACAATAAGAAGCACTGTAATGAAACTAAATTTAAGATCAGCACCCGCAATAATCTGCTTCACCGGCTGACATCTACAGCCTCGGGTGCCTCTCCACATGTGCTTCGTACATAGGGCTTGACTCTCTGCTTCTCGGCTGGTCAATTCTCATGCCCAGTGTGGCATCGATCCGTCCATGCCCGAGAAGTCGATTTACCTCTAATGAGACATGCAGGATAATTACGGGCTGCCTAAAACCAACACCTAAACATCCCGCTCTGACTGACTATCTTGGGCCTATTGAAAAGCTCCCTGCAGGCTACCAACTTCCATGGCCCACTTGGAAATCTCTAAACCGACTTCGAAACCAACTGGGTTAGATGGGGGTACTCCAATGACCCCCAGTGCGATTGCCGAGTCACGCCCCAAATAATGCCTCACCTTTTAGTGATTATTTCTCAAATGCAAATCTAGTTCAATAAAATACAATGTCGTATTTAACTTCCCGTTAGTGGACATTTTGTCATGCAAACGCGGATCATAAAGTAAGTCGTTATTACATGTACTGCAGCACTTCTAGATTCCATTGCGTTTTGATCTTTGACAGTATTTAAATGTTGGTGCAAGCTAGCTGCTGATTTATATATTAATATTGTTACTCCGTTCAGAAAGCATAGATAAAATTATTTTATGTTAACTATTGTGTTTGGACTACCATTTGCAACAAAGTTAATCGGATTACTGAAGCCAAAAAGTCTTTTGGGACGTTTATGTTTAAAGGCCAAATTCATCAAGCTTTTTTAATATCTATTGTTTACTAAACGCACCAAAAATCATTTTATCGTACTGGTTCATTAGGAAAAATATTCAAAACCATTTATAAAAATCGATTATTTTAGACTTTTTTAAGTTACCTTTTAACGTCTGCCTAACCATACATTTTTTGAAGTTTAAACGGCACTAAACTGTAAGCAACGTTTACTAGAAGCAAAACCTAAACAAAAAATCCCTAATGTTAATTTAATCAACTGAAAAGCAGATGGGAAAAAATGTATGGGCCCTGGTCCAAGAAGCTATCTAAATTCTATTGGCTAACTTAATTTTTTTCTCCATAGGCAGATTGTTTTGTGGTCTAAAGGGAACTTAAGGACCCTTAAGGAAAAATAACACACTTTTAACAAGCTTTAAAATATGTATTTCTCATTCACCGACGCTCCCTGTATGTATCTCTTGCATTTCACAATCTTGCTTCTAGTAAAACTCTAAGTCCTTTAATATTCGCTCCCCGCTATGCTCGCGCTTGACCACTATCTCGCCTGATGGTAAGTGATGATGTGGTCGACGGTTTAGCATGCTTGCCTAGAAGTAAACTATTCACTCTTGACTTAAAGACCCCGATGTTGTAGCTATCGGGAAACACAGACTCTGGCAGGGAATTCCACTCCTTAGCTGTACGCATAATGAAATTATTTCCAAAACGTTTAGTGCATTTGGGTGGGATGTCCACCATGTAGCGATGCCGCATCGCCGTAAGTCTTCTAGTCCGATGATTCCATCGCACCCTTTCCCGAAAAGCAACCGTTAAAAAACCGGCAAGCTAACAACTCGGCGAAGATGTTCAAGGCTCTGGAGCTTTGACTCGACCAGTGCCTCATTGCCAATGAGCCTCTTGGCCCGTCTCCATGAGCGAGTTTTGTTGTGATCTCAATCAAAAATAACACACTCTTAAGAGGAACTGCGGTTGCAGACATCCGACTGCATTTCCTAAGTAAAAACTCCTATTCCCTCCTCCAATATTGGACCAATTTAAAAGATATTCCATAAAATGGAAATGAAAGATATATACTGTGCCCCCATGTTTTCCTTTTTTCATTTATAGTTGTCAAATTTGTACACTAGGCCTCTGTCGACAGCGTAATTTTGAGCAACTTTTAAGTGGTTCTAGTGCTTCTTAAGATATGTATCATCAAAACAAGCTTTAAAATGATGCAACTTTTATTTTTTAACGCTTCTTGTAATCCTTTCAATCATAGATTTCATTTTGTTATTTAAATGATCGATAACTTTTTCTCCATGGACGATCTTTTTATGACTCCATAACAAAAAATGATGCACTTTTTATAAGCATCATGAAAATATAGGTCCGTCTCCCTTCGTCTCCTTTCACCTCATTAGTTAATTTAGATGGGATGCCAACTGGTACTGATTAATTAAGGACCTACATCCGCTTTAAAACGGTAACTTTCTAAAGCATACTCCTTAGTAACGGCTAGGTTAAAAGGTTTGAAAAAAAAAAAAATTTATTATTGTTTCATGTATATTATTTGTAACACATGGTTTTTTCGTATAACAAATAGTTTTGCTTTAAAAAAATATTAACAACACGCTAGTTTTTCGCTACTTTTGGATACTCTACTGGAGACATGGATGTTTAAAAATATTTTTACCCAGAAAAATTGATGGCTAGAATTTCTTCATAACTAATAGACCGATAGCGCTGGCCAATTTTGATGTCATAAGTTTAAAAAATTCTAAAGTTTCTGATTTTTTGCCTATGGATAAAGTCGTACCTATGTAGCTTATTATTGCGTTTTGTGTCACATCTGTTACTTGCATTTTCAGTAATTCGATGATTTGTGGTTGATAATTTTTATTCAAATAAAAACTGGCAAAAAAAAAATTAAAGTTTAAAATAATTATGGTATCATATCTAGGATAGCCTGTGGAGTGTGCAAACCCAATTTGTGTCATATTCGCCCAGTGCAAACTGAAATAGGGTCAGTATGTAAAAACAGTGCGAAAAAAAAATTAAAGTTTATGAAATAACTATTTCCCTTCTCAGATCACTTATATATGCCTATTATTTAAATTTGTGCCAAATTAGGGCACGCAATTTTAAGATTTTCAATTGTTTTGTTTTTCCAAGCTACAAACGCTTCAAAAAAATATTATAATTATTAGAGTTCACATAATCAATATCATAAATGCATGAAAAATCGACATTGTAAATTTGTGTCATTTTCATGCACGATAAGTATTTAAATGAATAAAACACAAAAACAATGGTTGCGGTCGAAGCAGGCAGTCGAAGCGGGCGGACGCGGTCAGGCGGCATTACGCACGCACACAATCATGTTCGTTCGGTACGATTTCTTTTTAGATGCGAAGGCTTCCTATATAAATAACATAACTATCATATTGAGTAATTATTGACTCTTATCTCCGCCACGTAATAAACAAATGTGTAGGTAACCTATAGAGATGAAAATAATGACCTGCGAATTATGTACAAAGCGCGCGTGTCTGCATTCTCATTGCCTACGAATGTCAATTTTCAATGCTAAGAAGACGGTCAATATGGTAAATATTATATTAGATTGACCCTTCGATTCGCTTCGAATTTGAACCTGAAAGCGGTAGGTAGGTAGGTATCGGCATACCTACCTATATAGCTTTCAGATTCAAATTAGCCGTATAACAAAAAAGCGGTAGGTAGGTAGCTAGGTATCGGCGTACCTACCTACCGCTTTTTTGTTATACGGCTTCTCGATATCCCGCGCCCCGCTTCGAGTAGGCAGTGTACAGTCAGCAATACAAAATATACACGAAGCAAAAAATTCTAGATATTTTTGTTGTGTGGTGATAGTGATTAAGTTTAGTTTTATTACAGCGCGCTCCTTAAAACAGTCTGCTTTTCCGTCATCCCTTACAATGTTCGATTTTATGAACTTCAATAATCCTCTTTCTTTAACATTCACAGTATTAACGTCTAGTATGAGACCACATATCGACACCCCATATGAATAACATTGTATCTTTAGTTACACATTGGGTTACAACTTTATGTCATACTAGCTGTTGCCCGCGGCTTCACTCCCGTGGACCACCACACAGGACCCGTTATTGGGATAAAAATATAGTCTATGTCACTCAGGAATAATGTAGCTTTCTATTGGTAAAAGAATTTTGTAAATTGGTCCTGTAGTTTCGGAGCCTATTCGGTAAAAACAAACAAACAAACAAAAAATCTTTCCTCTTTATAATATTAGAGTATAGATGAAATCAGCAGTGGTGTCCCAGTGGTATCGGCCCCGACTTACAAGTTTTAGGTCGTGGGTTCGAGCCCAGGCAGGCGCTTTACTTTGTGTAAATTATTTCATCACCACTGCTCTCAAAACGGTGAAGGAAAACATCGTGAGGAAACCGGCATGTCCTAGAACCAATAATTCGAAGACATGTGACATCCACCAACCCGCACTGGGCCCGCGTGGTGGATAACGGCCCATTCCCTCTCACAGAGAGGAGGCCTGTGTCCCAGCAGTGGGAACATTAATAGGCTGATGATGTGATGTGATGATGAAATCAGCAAGAACAGAACTTTATTTCTGCCTTTTTACCGTATTTCTGTGCCAATAAGAACTACTTTTGTAAAATAAAATAAATTCATTGTAATTAAAAATGAAAAATGTTTCTACTAAAGTATACTTGTAAATCAAGTTCCAATACACAAAAGTTTGGGTAACAACGGTTTCTTTGTGTTAAATTCATTTTAAAATGACATACAATGTAATAATACATTTTAAATTTTGGACTATTTATATTTTAATACAAGAGCGGTGGTCACCCAGTGGTATCGGCCGTGACTTACAAGTTGTAGGTCGTGGGTTCGAGCCCAGGCAGGCGCTTTACTTTGTGTAAATTATTGCATCACCACTGCTTTCAAAACGGTGAAGGAAAACATCGTGAGGAAACCGGCATGTCCTAGAACCAAAAAATCGAAGACATGTGAAATCCACCAACCCGCACTGGGTCCGCTTGGTGGATAATGGCCCATTCTCTCTCACAGAGAGGAGGCCTGTGTCCCAGCAGTGGGAACATTAATAGGCTGATGATGTGTGATGTGTTATTTTAACCATAATTGTAATTTTAAGTTACAATGTTTTTATTCTCAAATATAATCACTTACTTTAAATGTTATCATTGTTAAGAAAGATGGTGTTGACATCGAGAATAGGTTTTTAGTTCATCATTTGAATATAATCGTATCAGCATAAATGCCCTTGGAGAAAAACTAAGAGTAGTGTATATATATAGTAATGTTTTTAGACTCATTCAATATTACAGATATGTGAGAAAGGAGAATGATTAGAAAAAATTGTGAAGAAGTAATTGCAAACGATAGGCGTGGTAAGCATTAGGATAGGATGCATGGTCCCCCTTTTCCGAACTTAGACTACCATTTTGTCCATTGTGCGTTTAGGCTTCCTATCTGGGAGAGGGAATGGGCCGTAATCCACCACGCGCGTCCAGTGTCGGTTGATGGATGTTACATGTCTTCGTTTTTTTTTTTACTTCTGTGTTTTGAGAGCAGTGGTGATGAAATAATTTACACAAAGTAAAGCGCGTGCCGTTACCACTGGGCCATCACTGCTATAATAATAATAATTAATCATCTACCATCGTTCTACTATCCACTGCGTGGTATGCATTGCAATGGGGGAACGTATTTTTTATATTTGATATGCTCGCGCTTGAACACTACCTCACCTGATGTTAAGCGATGACGTGGTCGAACATGAAGCACGCTTGCCTAAAAGTAACCTATTCAAAAAACTCCAAAAACTCCAACTTGTACCTATCGGGCAACACAGACTCCGGCAGGGAATGCCACTTCTTAGCTGTGCGCACAATGAAAGTATACCCAAAACGTTTAGTGCGTATGGGTGAGATCCCCACCATCTATCGATAGCAAATCACCGTACGTCTTGTAGTCCGATGATGTAATGGGCTAGGTGGAATTAGATCATGTAATTCCATTGCACACTCCCCGAAATGCAACCGATAAAAAACCGATAAGCTAGCAACTCGGCGACGATGTTCAAGGCTCTGGAGCTTTGACTCGACCAGTGCCTCATTTCCGATGAGCTTCTTGACCCGTTTTTTGATAAACTTAAGTGCGTCAAGCTGGTATTTGGCAGATCCGTCCGAGAAATGAGAACAGTACTCCATACATAATCAAACTTGCGCTTGATAAAACTTGAGCAACTGATCTGGCGTGAATAAACGTCTCACTTTTTCGAGGATCCCCAACTTTTTGGCAGCCAACTGAGCGTTCGCCTCAATGTATGGTCCAAAATTGAGGAACGTGTTAAAAGTAATGCAAGAAGCTCAAAATGGTCCATTAACGCAACGTTTACACTTCCGAGGGAAGGAGCCGAGTGGAATTGGCTCATTTTAGCGGAAAAAAGACATGCCTGGGTTTTAGCGGCATAAACCTGACCAAATTGGCATCGCCCCATTTGGAGACTGCCTTCAAGGATAAACTGAAACGCTCCACCATACCATCACAAAGGACAAGGATAGACAAGTACCTCTCAGCAACAGTGCTGTCGTCTGCATACCCAAGTTTTTAGCAGATCATTCATGTGCAGCTAAAATAAAGTTGCTGAGAGTACCAACCCTTGAGGGATCCATTCATATCCAATTGGTCCGACGAGCAGCCATCGATAACCATTCGAATGGATCGATCCCTCAAGAAATCTGCAATCCAATCACACATACTATTACCAGGCAGACCGGATGAAGGAAGCTTACTAATAAGGCTTCCGTGCCAGACCCTATCGAAAGCTTTCGAGTTGTCGAGAGAGACGGCAAGCGCCTCCCCTTGCCTCTCGATGGCCTTACTCAAGATGTAAATGTAGAAGATCCCCTGTAGAACGATATCGGCGGCAGCCGTATTTAGCTTCTAGGTATGCCAGCACACGTAGAGATGGGTCTGTAATTGGTCGGGTTAGATGGACTGTCCTTCTGGGACACGGGCTGTACGTTAGCTTACTTCCAAACATTCGGCACTTTTCCAGTTTCATACGAAAGGCGAAATAGACGTGTCAAGATCGAAGATAGTTCGGGCGCACAAGTTTTAAGGACAAGTGCTAGTATCCCGTCCGGTCCACTAGCTTTGTTTAAGTCGAGGTTGCAGAGTACGAACCCTACGAACTTCAAATAGAGAGGCAAATAAGTTTGCCTTCTCCTCAGCGAAGTGGGCTAGCGACTCGTCGATAGTTTTAGCAGTGGTCGTAGTGAGGGATGGTAGAAGTTCGACTCAACCGACTTACCCAGGAACCAAAACGCTTTACTACCTGCTGGGTAAGAAGCTAGTTATGTCCCTATTCGGCCAATGTGGCCGAACCGAGCCCCTCGCAACTCCTTCTTGCAGGACTTGGCAGCGCTGTTGAAGGCCTTCTTTTCTAACTTACGTGACTCGCACTAACCGTTCGAGCGTCGATCCATGCCAAATAAGCCTCATATTTAAGCGCGTCTGCGTGGCCGGCCTTTGCTAGTCATTGGTAAGTCAGAGAACGGAATGTAGTACTTAATTCTCCAACGCAACACATCAGTCACGGCGTCCGCGCAAGATGAGGGATCAGCATGCGAAGAAAGATCGTATCCCATCCCAATCTGCCAACTTATACCTACAAACCCGCCGTGTGCCTCTTGGGCGAAGAGTAGACGGACACAGACTTTACCAGACAGCGGTCAGAACTACCCAAGGTGAAGTTATCGACATAGAGTACCTATCGGTCTGGATCGGTTTTCAGCAGAAGTTCCAAGCAATTGGCCGTGTGCGAATCAACATCCCCCGTTGCCGTTGCCCCCTGAACCAGATGGCTGATTAGCGCTAACGAAAGCTTACGCATCTCTCCTCCAGCATGATCAATGCACTGGTATGGGAAGAGCCACTCCTGGTGGTGAGCATTAAAGTCCCCCCGTGTCACTAATTAGCCGTAAGGGTACCGCTGCTGTGCCACATCAGCCGCTTCAATGAATATTAATTGAATTACAATAATTATTAAAAAACGAGTTTTATTAGCTCTTCCATAGTACTTCCTGTACTATGGAACCTGTCTTTTTATCCGAATGTAACATTGACACACATTGTAATTGATGCTTACAATAATATTTATCAAAGATGTTGTATGTATAATTTTGAATCGTACAATAAGATACAATAATATTCACAGAAAATATCTTTCAAAAGTTTTCATGACCCCATTGTAACGGTAGTTACAATGCTATATTAAAAATGCTTAAAATCTGTACATCGTAACATTGCAAAAATCATACTTGGAGTGATTTTAACAAAACTGAAAGAGCAAATTAAATTAGTAACATGAAACCTACAATTGTACAAAACAACTTATGCCTGCAGCTGAAAATAAATATAAACAATGCAAAAAAATGCTGTGTTGAAAACCGTGCCTTAATGAGTTACAATACCTGCATTTAAGTCTTTCACAGCTTCATAACTAACTTGCGCAAAATACTTAAATCAGAGTTAGTTGCTGACACTAGGTTAAATTGACAGTTTGATATACAATATTGTCAATTGAACCTCGTGTTAGCAATTCTGAAAGTATTTCGTGCAAGTGGGCCTTAATCAATCGAATACATCATAAATAACGCACGCACTTCTTTGTTGCAACTTACAAATACCGAATGTAAACAAAGAAACGCGCCGCGCGTCTGGCTGGCCGGCACCCGCCCGCCGCCCGCGCCCGCGCCCGCGCTTTTACACGCGCTCGCCCTTCGTGCGAAGAAGTCTAGTTTTTTTTTAAAAATAATATGATATCGTGGATAAAAATGACACAAATTATGAATAGTGTTTTGTTATACCATAATAATCAAAAGTACGTAAACTCTAATAACTTGCATTTTCTTTTGTGGATATTACAAGTTGTTGTAGTAAAAAAATTAAATTTCTATAAAAGCCGTGGATGAATTCGACACAAAATATTTTAAACAACAGATATCAGTACTGAAAAACGCGTAACACCTATTTTACCTATTATAATATTCTTTTAGAGCTAGTTGGGCTACGTGTTAGGTACTGGTTAATTATTAGGATTCCCGTGGACAGAGATGACACAAAATGCTTATGTACATCAGTTACTACTTCGTTATTATCATGAAAGTAAAATTTTCATCTCTAATTTTCTTTTCGTCCAATACTGGTCGAAAAGACAAATACCTAAATTTCTACCTATGCTAATACCTAGGATGACACAAACTTAGGTATTAGGTTGGGCAAATGGTCCGGAAACTGTATGCAAAACACAAACAACTTTAATATTTTTGAAACCTCAAAACCTAGCGCTATCGGTCTATAACATAGAATATGTAAATCAAATAATATTTTGCAAACAAAACTGTTCTTTGCAAACAAAACTGTTCAAAAGGAGGTTCAATATTGATATTTTGGCATCGAGCGGGCGCACGGCCAGTACTGCGTTAATATTGGGGCGTATTATATCGCCTTAATTTGCTGTATCAGGTATTGCACGTACAGTTTTATTTCTGCCATAACAAGCCTTGATTTTTATAAGGTTTTCCAATAATTTTGCCCAAAGAATAATGGTTACTCATAAAATTCTCCGTAAAATCAATTATTTGGTTTTGTTGTTCCTTCCTTCTTTTATGACCCTTGATGATTTTAATAATCTGCTAAGAATGTTAAAATTTTTACGCGGTCGTTGACGGGGAAACCTTTTACGTACTAAGGTATTGTGTTTTTGAAAGTTAAAAAAGGACCGTATAATCAATGTCTGCGGTTGATAAAACGATAAATAATTATTAAAACGTTTTTGTTAAAGCGACAAAAGTAATAAGTATCGTATAAAATGATCGTATATGATGAGCGATTAACCTACTTTTGCTTATCCACTGCTATTATGGACTTTGAATCACTAACCTTACCTAGTATCAAGGTTATTATGATCTACCAGTACAGTAGTTTATCAATTAAACTATAAAGTTTATTTTATTATTATTAATTCATTATAGCCGACCCCAATATAGTTGGAAAAAAGGCTAGGCAGATGATGATGATGATGATTATTATTCATTATATTTTTAATTTTCAGTTATATTAGTGCTTTTTGAGTAGCTCTCAGTTGCATACGAGTATCATCATATTTTTGTTGCATTTTTGAGTATTACTATTTGGCAAATGCTAAAAAACTGTCGGTGGGGTTAAATTCTGTTAAAAACATATTTAATTTGGAATCATCGATACGAAGAAGAAGAAGCTGTAATTTTTAATCACAAATCTTTAGTTGCTTGACTAAAACAACAAGATTTTTTTTTGAATAATTTTTGCTTCTATTGAAAGAAGTAAAACATTTAGAAAATAATGTTTTTATATTCGGATTATATTTTTTATTTTATTTATTTAATATTGGCCCGCGCTTGACCTCTATCTCACCTGATGGTAAGCGATTATGTGGCTGACGGTGAAGCACGTTTGCCTAGAAGTAACCTATTCACTCTTGACTTAAAGACTCCTAGATTGTAGCTATCGGGAAACAGACTCCGACATGGAATGCCACTCCTTAGCTGTACGCACAATAAAACTATTATTAGTATATTAACTGTCAAATAATGTTTTTGTTGTATTGTTAATTTATTCATAAGTCATAAGTCATTTATTCATTTGTTTAACATAGGTACAACAATAGTGGTATATACAGGTAATAAATAGTGCGCTATGTTATGCCAGAGGGCGTACAAATGTTTCCAAATAATTTTAAAAAATCAAGCCAGCTGAATCTCAATAATTAAATAAAATAAGCCTGTACAATAAAACAACAATTATAAAGAATTGCATAATACAAATTAATAAAAATCAATGTAAATGTAAATATCAATAGAAATCAATGTCAATAAAAATAGAAACAAATAATAATAGGAACAATAATATAAAAATACAATTGTCAAAACAGTACATGTCAAGACACAGACTGACAAACAGATAATAAGGCTATGTCAATATAGGTAAAAATTACAAATGTCAATATCCAATATTAATGTTAATATACAATTCTAATGTCAATATAAAATTATCATGTCAATATACAATATTAATGTCAATATACAATACTAATGTCAATATACAAAATTATTTATAAGCACAAACAGTCATATATTTCATTAGCATGTCAACATCCTATCATTAGATTTTGTCTGTTAAAAATTCCGAAATACTGTAATATGCTTTGCTCACCAGTAAGGATTTTAGCCGTTTCTTAAATAAGCTCACGTTCAATTCTTTGATTGTCCGTGGTAAGTGGTTAAATATGACTTGTTATGATGAAGTTTTTATACCGAAGTTGATTTAAGCTATTATAAAAACCTGCGCGATATAAGTACAAACATGACTGATGTTCAGTGCAATTAACGATGTTGTCACGTTGGATTCTCCGTTAACGTGACAACATCGTTAATTGCACTGAACAGGAGTAATAGTCACGCATTTGTCCCGATAAGAAAAAGAGGCGTTTAAAATGGTCAAAGAATTTTACTATGGGGCAGACTGACATATTTATTATCCAGAGAAGTGAGTCATGGATGTTTCACATGTGTGTCATCGTCTATTTAAGACGACGACAGTCGCCAACAACCTTGAGGGAACAAAGCGCGCACTCGTTTCACACCCGCGCGACCCAAAATTCAATAGTTTTTTTGTACTATCCTTTTTATTCTATGACTTAAAAAAATGCCTTGGAATAAAATGTAGATGATTAAATTGTCTTTGAGGTGGTGATAAATTCATGAAAATACGCCCGGCGGTTTTGGTGCGACTGTGGTTTTTTTGTCCGTGTTAGACATAACTTTACAAATTAATTTCACTAACAATGTTGTACGAATAAAATTCACAAATTTTTTATATCAAATTATTAAGAAAATTGTCTAATTTAACTGCCGATTCTCATTTTAAAAGCAGCTACTCCGGGGTATCTGCGTTTTAAGGGTACACATTAATACAAATGGCATTTAAGTTAAAAATAGACTGATTAATTTAAATAAATACCCGTAAACAACTTTTGTAGTCATTTAAAAAACAATGAAAAGTCGCATTTGCATTCAAGTAAAAGGTACAATAATAGATTCTATTTCAGTCTGAACATAAAGTCTATAAAATTGCTTAATTAACGGGACTGGGAATGTATGGGACCTTAATTAAAAGTTCTAGGTAGATAAATGGTTACTTAAAAAAAGTAAGAATATTGTGTGCTGTAAAATGTAATTAAATACTCGGTTCGCACAGGACGTCGATTTTGTTTTCTAATAAAAAAAATAAAAAATATAGTAAACTTAATTAAACGAAACATTAAAAGTGCTTGCAATAACAGGTCGAGAATTCTAAATTATGATTAACTCATTCGCTGTCGCAAATTAACGTTTTTTTTTAATAAATAGCAAATATGGCATGAGGTTAGTGAACAGTAGGAAGGTGATAAACAACTAGATACCGCAGTCAAACTGTATGTGCAGTTTTGCGGGAGTGTGCATAGTTGATAAGTCTACTCTGTATTTTAAATAAAATAAATAAATAAAAAATTAATAGATAGTCGTCTTTCGACATCGACCAGTCAATATTGCTGGCCTTACAACATGTCACCTTATCTTCTATCAATAGCTTCTGATTTTCCTTGAAATTATGTACTCGTATCATACATACTGTCACACCTTTTTCTATCTTTACATATTAATGCTATAATATAATGTTCTTTTAATGTATAAAGTTGCTTTTTATGTGTCCGCAGGGATTATTGTAGGGATGTGTTGTTCTGCTAAACCTCGTAACGTATTTTGATGCAGTTTTCAATATTTATTCTGGAAGGTTTATGTGTCTAATACATATTTTTCAGGCAATTTTGAATGTCATATTTGAATAGGATATTTTGCTTCATGGATACATTAATTAATTAGCAGTTCTGTGTCCAATTATAAACAAAATACCTACGTAATTTAAAAATGAGAGTAATGTATTGCTGGCGTCATAAATATCAAAAACTAATCTTTTTATCCGTACGCCTGAAGGACGTAGTGAATCGTCATGGGTCCCTTGTTATAATTAAAGATTCTAAAAAGAGTTGCTAATCGACTAATCAAGGTAATAATTAATCTCTTGAAGTTTCCGCGGTTGGAACCCTAAAACGTAAAAATTACAAATAATGATGTACATTTTATTAATGATGCTGTTTTATGAAGGATCCCCAAGGATCGCACTCAACCGCTAGTTTTACCGCTTTTCTGTTTATTTTACTCTTTTACAGTTACGATTTGATTGCCTTGAATCCACGGAAACACGTTATTTAGAACAAAAATATATTTGTTAGGAGTAATGGAAACCCAATGGTGTACACGTATTCGATTTACGAAATTAATATATAACGTGAGCTGTAAACGTGGCTATTTCCTGCGGCTCCGTCCGGGCGCAGTAAAGGTTTGTAATTACAAATTACAAGTTATTGGAGGTTGATGCACTGCACTCCGTCGCCGCCGCGCCGCCCGCCTGCGCCCGCGCACCGCACAAATGCACACATTTGATGGCGACAGGTTCAACAAACTGACTCGACGTCGGCACGGTGACGACCACTCTTTTACGCCATTACTCGTAATGATGTTTTGAATTATTATAGAAAAATTACGGCGTTCGAGACCCTTAATTACGACGTTCGGCAAGACGATGCCCTTTGGCAGCGCTTATGTCGAAGAAAGTTCCTGGAAAGATATATGAGATAACGTTTGAATGTACAAAAATACGACACATAAATCAGACGGAACATAGATTTTTGATTACGATTAAATGCTTTTAAGTAGTCATTTACAATACATTGGAGAATCGTGTCGAGACTCGTGCGTGTAAATGCATAGTCAGTTTCAAAGAAACGCAACGGAGGTTAGCTGTTATGTAAAACTATCTATTGGTAGAATGGCTTTCAATAAATAGTTGACATATAGAAATACATTTTATCTGCACTTTTGTGCCTATATTGCTACGCTTGAATTTATTATGACATACGTAACGAATTTTACTTGCCAGGTATTTCAGTACGCCTGTTTATCCAGGTATTTGTTAAGCAGTGTGGTAGGTGTTGTGTGTTTGCAGGTGCAATCCGTGCTGTGTATTTTTAGACGACTATTTATATCGGACCGGCTCGAAGCGACGGATGAGCTGTCGGTGGATGATCCAATGACGACGTGTTTCTATCACTATTCATGCACGTTTCTATATTACTAGATATAACATGAAAAATGAATATTCAATGAAGAATAAACACAAAACCTATCCGGTCTAATCTTAACGAACAAAGACTAACACATTTTTAATTATGGAAGATGAACACAGTTTACCATTCCTAGCTAGATTTTGCGGTTAAGTAAACGATTCTGCTTAATGTATTAGTCATAGAGTTAAGCTACTTTGTTAGTGATTCTGTGAAAATAAAATATGAAATAAAAAAATATTGTTTTGGGTCACGTTCGTTTTATTTCGACGTATGTACCTGTATTGATTACGGAGAAGGCGATGATTCAACAGGTAGCTGGTTCCGGTTGGTCCTGATCGTTTACTGATTAATGCAAACAGCTTTGTGTGAATTGATGAGACTCACGATTGTATGCACATACGCAATTATACTTGCCAGTAAATATAGACTTATGGTTGTCGATTACTTTAAAAAAATATTTTTATACATGTTTGGTTTTATATTGGCAGGGTTCTGACATCTATTTCGTAGTACATATAAGGAAAAGTTTACTTGAAATAATTGAGTCAATGAACTTTGTTGGATGTTTAATATTTATAAAACAAGAAAATCTCTCTTTAGGTTATAAACGTAAGGGAAATACCAAAGATTGTGTGGATGATGATAGTGGTAGAAAGAGGGTGACGTCTAAGATTACGGCGTATAGAAATATATGGAAGAACAAGACATACTGCGCCGATCCCAAGTAAATACGTATATAGGCAGGAGTATATACTCTTAAAAGTGGTTACAAAATCAGTTGTTGCCCAAACTTTGCCAATTTACCGCGTTTGGTCCATGATGATGACTCCTTAAAAGATTTAGATACAGTTGTTTCTTGCACATTGAGTAATGTTTATTACTATTTTTGAACCATAAGACTCCAATTATTATTTATTCTGGTTGTCCTATAGAGGGCAACAGCGGAGAACGTTCAGCGTGGCTGGAGTGCGCGCTGGGCGTGTCGCTGCTGATGTTCGGCGCCATGCTGGAGCGCTGCTGCGCGCTGCTGCCCGAGGCGCCGCAGTCGCAGCACCACACCGACGCGCTGCTTCTGCTGCCTGCCATCAAGGTAAACAAACAATACATTAGAACACTTTTATTCGACGCTGACCCAACACAACAGCAACAACAAGTTGAAACCAAAACTAAATTGCATTTCTCTACCAAAATTTAAACTGCATCAAATCTCCACTGTTTTTAACATAAAACACAATGCATAATGCATGCATAGGGATATTATCCAGTTACTCTAGTTCTAAAGAAAGAATTCCAGTTTGCCTTTAGCATAACGATAACATTCCAATATCGCCCAAGAAACTTTTTTTGTGATGGTATCTTGCCTACTTATATCGCTATACCGTCTATCTCTTGATTTGTGGGTTACTGTAATACCGAGAGCCAGATCTTGTTTTTTTATAAACGTTTACAGATGTACAGTTAAAAAACACCAATTACTTTTGAACTCTGGTGTAACATGTAATTAAGAAAATAGCCGTGTGTGCGCGTTAATTTGATAATAATTTATTAAGTATGATCGTTTCATAATAGTTATTTATATTTTAAGGTGTGGTCCGACTGGATGTTATGCCACAGCAGTGTATGGAATCCCCCACCTTCGTTCGACAGTTTTGAAATCGGGTAAGTTTCTATATTTTACCGTTATGTTATCTGTATTTGAAATATGTTTTGTTAAAAAATGATTATTTTTGTTTAGAGCCGATAACGACCCGTGGGACTGGCTTGCAAAGCTTATGAACATATTGGAATCTCTTGATGACAAGTCGATAGAATTCGAAAACGAAATGAAAGAAGGTGAGGATCCATTGTTGTTTGTTGACACTACGAGCAAGTTGCCATATTAGGTCGTTTGTAGAACGCCTGAGACAACATTTTTTTTCTGAGTATCTGAATGTATGTATTTGTCATTCCCATTTGAGTTATAACACTAAGTTATCAACAAATAATACATTGTATAGTGTGTTTGCAGGATGCTTTGAAATATCTCAAAAGTGATCTACTTTTTATCGTTATTTGTATTTTAACTCGAGCTTGATCATTGAAGTTCTCTATAACCACTGTTAACTTTAAACAGCGATATTCCCGTCACATTAATAGCTTGACCAGAATAAATGTATCTCGTTTTGCGGTCGCCGTGGGTTCCGCAGATGCCATAAGGCTAAAGAGAACGACAGTGCATGTTTATAACTAGTACATCACCTCTGGCCTGCACCCGCTGAAAGTCGACACTTACATAAATATACCCATTTATATTAGCAAACTAATCTATAAAACTAACTTTAACCTCTTTTTTTTGTGTAACTTTAACGCAATGGAGTTTCTATTTTTGCAACTTGAATTCAGTGATGTTAATCTTAGAAGGTTGACTATTTACTTATCGTTTCACTGTTACGCCCAAAACATAAAATTATTAGACCCCACGCAAGCTAAAACAGAATAAATCCATTCAATCATTATTTTATGGCTCACGCGAGACAATCCGCCGGATTTTGTCAGCGCAGGAGGCATAGGCCATCCAGTAGTGGACGTCTTTTGTCTGTGATGATGAGGGGCTACAAGAAGTACTCCCAACATTAACATTGTGTTTGAATATGTTTTTTGTAAGGTTACGTATGCGTCCGTCTGCCTGAAGACGCTTCACTGGGCGGGTTCACGCCACTTATGTACATGGAGCCGGCAGTCGCGTGGGTACGCGTGGACCAGTTGGGCCAACATCACGCCGCGGAACATGCTCTAAGGATCAGCAAACTGCTGTTCTTCGGTACCGAGTGAGTCTACATGTATTATTGGATCTTTTAGCTATTTCATATTACACTTGTAAGCAAATTATGTATCGATGACATATTGCGGGCGGCGTGCGGCGTAAACTTCACAGTATATTATAAGCTGCAGTAAGCTTTCAAGGATAAGGATGCTTGAGTAATTTCAACAATTATTTCAAATATGACTTGAGTTATCGAGAATCTAGACGAAGAAGAAAATATCCTACATGTTATAAATGTTTCGAAGGTAAGCTAACGTGGACATTATGCTTGTTACCCAGGTACTTAGTGGGCGTGGAGCCCCCGGTATTACGGCTGGAGTACCCGTCGGACTCGGCGCCGCGCTACGCCAGCGCTGTGCAGCGCGTGCAGCCGCTGCATGCCCCTCTGCAACAACTGGTAATTTGCATATTTAATTTGCTTTTTTTTAACTATACCAAACATAACATGTGTTATGTGTCTGGTATTGTAATAAGGCTGTTGATTGTTTTTGTTCATGAAATCCTAAAATAGATTATTGGAAGTAATTTTGTAACAATTTGTAGTTACAGAAACCGCGATGATAAACTCGAAAAATCGTAAGCAAGAGTTTCGTATTGATCGATAGTGGAACCCGGCGTTTTAAATTAAATAAAAACAAGGAGGCGTCTGGATATACTTTAAAATATTACTAATTGATGGCAAAGTTTTAAGAGACGTGCAGTGTTACGATATTACAAAAAAAAAACAAAGTTTCGATAGTGTTAATAAGACAATTTTGCCTAGGTATCGCATGTTTTAGGGTCTCATTCAGTCAGATAAAAGGTATTTGCAACGGCTATACCGATTTTTATCAAACATAGCTAAAAATATTCTCGATAATATCACCTTTCCAAATATAAACGTTTAGGAGCTATGATACCACAGACAGATACACAAATATAGTCCTCGCCAAACTTCTTGGCCGCCCTGAAGTTGGTTTGCCGCATGCGCGAGGCACGAAACGGTGCTGTTTTGTATGAGATTTACTACTGCGCAGCCTTTTTCCATCGGCGGATAAAACTACATTACATGGTACAGCATATTGCATTTAAACTCATTTAGAAAAAAAAAAAAAATTGCTTTTAAATTCACGTGCATAACGATTCGCACGAGGTTTGGTAGTTCCTGCATATAATCGATGATAATGCCACACGACTGTGGAACTGCGACTCTGCTGGTAAGCCTTGCTCAGAAGCTTTTTGGACTTTCAGAGTCCAGTATTTAGCCATATTGACAATAGGTTCGCCTTTTTTACATAGGTCTGATATGATTGTACAGTATAACTATTTTATTAATGTCCCTCGGCAAACATAGTGTTTAGTCACTCGTCGGCTTTCAATCAGTTGCCCTTTGCACTTGGTGCAAACCGGTCACTCTCAATCAACTTGGATGTACAGGGTGTTTGGAAGGGAGCTGTACATACGCCTAGGGTAGAAACTAGGGATAGTCTGCTACCTACCCCCGCCCATTATATTGACCTTGGCCTCAAGGTTTTTTTTTAATTTATTATTATTTTTTATTTGACTTTTTTATGATTTTTTGACTAAAACTACCTGTAGCTCAAAATCTATCCATGGGACCGGTCGGCTAATGGTCTTGTTTTAATCGTTAGAGTCTTAGGGTCCTGCAAAAAATTATTTTACACCAGAAAATTGTGGAGAAGAAAAGTTATGGGGCCTGAAGTACCGTAGTAAGGTAAAGAAATAATTTTAAGGGCAACTTTCTATGGGGTTTAAAAAAAAACTAACAGGGTTGGAGTTCTTCTGATTTTTTTAAAACATCCTCAGTCCATGCCCTTTCTAACGATATGCTAAAAGTGTAATTATCACTTTTAGTTTTAAAGTTATTAATTAATTCTATGGTACTTCAGGCCCCATAACTTTTCTTCTCCACAATTTTCTGGTGTAAAATAATTTTTTGCAGGACCCTAAGACTCTAACGATTAAAACAAGACCATTAGCCGACCGGTCCCATGGATAGATTTTGAGCTACAGGTAGTTTTAGTCAAAAAATCACAAAAAAGTCAAATAAAAAATAAAAATAAATTAAAAAAAAACCTTGAGGCCAAGGTCAATATAATGGGCGGGGGTAGGTAGCAGACTATCCCTAGTTTCTACCCTAGGCGTATGTACAGCTCCCTTCCAAACACCCTGTATATTGAGTTGTTAATACTCTTTTAACTTAATGTAATTTATTTCATATGGGAGGAAAGCTGCTAAAGTCGCAGGCATTTCAGATAATTTTAAGCGTATACTTTTTACAAAAAACCGATAGTGGATTCAAGAAAGAAACCAATGGTTATTTCCAAAAAGTTCAAAAACATGTTTCTAAAGCTTGTGGCGTTTCAGTCGAAACTGTATAAGAAAATGATGAAAATGATAAATCGGCTCCCTTTCCATCAACGAAATTAGTAAAAAAGACCAAACAATTTCGTTCCAATTTGGACGATTTTAACTATATGTACAGTGTCATACGTAACTTGATTTACGATTTTCATTTACGCTTTAAAGAATTACCTTGTTTGAGGACTTTAAAATCGAAGTTGGTTGGGACTATCCAATATGGAGGCCTTTATCCTGTTGGTAATAATGAAAAACTTTGATTACAGTCTGAAAACTCCGAGGATGAAAGCAACGCAAGCGGGAATGCTAGCGAGGCGCCCATTCACAGTGAAGGAGTGGAAGCCGAAGGGACGGACGAAGCGACTCGCAAGCTACTGCGCCGCAAGGAACAACTCGAGACCAGGAAGGCCACGCTTGACAAACATCGCCTTCGTATGCAAGTATGTGTAGTCTAATTAGCCATGTTTTAGTCATACTTTAATCGCCAATCGACGTAAATGTTTGGAAAATCGAAATAATAGAAACTCTGAAATTATGCTAGAGACGGACTGACTACCTACCTACCTACTCTGCCCTATCCTACCTACCTACCCTAACTAGCAAATTTTTTATTTGCTTGGTACTATGCTCATGCATACTGCACTACTACGGGGATATAGTGCAGTTATGTGGGACTCCAACACTAAAACTTCACGGTGTCCTCCTGTGCCGCTTATGGCGGAAACACGGTGGAACCCGACGCGGCTGTCCGTCAACGGACCCTCTGGGGAGACCCCCGTCACCGACGCACCAGATCACATTGTACGCCGTGACCACTCAAGGGACCAAACCAGCACATGGGCGCCAGACGACCCCGTGTATGTCACCCTTGGTCCCCCTGTGACGGGTCAGGTCAGTGGCCCCGCCACCTACCATTTTTCGGCCGCTGGGATAGGGACAGCGGGCAACGCTATACCATCACTCCTCTTCCCCTGTGGCTCCACCCCGTCCAGGCCGCGGAAGGTAGGGCGAGCGGTGCACCGCAACACCAGCACTCCTCTCCCACCGCGGCCTCCTACTTTCAGTCACGATGGCTCCCATACGACATCGTGGTCCGCCTCGGTTGCGATGTCGCTTCTGTTGCCAAGCGGCACTGCAACCTACATGTTGGCCGCTACGTCGTCGGCTTATCGGCAAAAGATCTGACGAGCGGCCCCTCCTCCGGTTCCTCTTCGCTTCACCGTGGGTGACCAAGCCACGGCTACTGACCGCCTCGTGTCGGCAATGCAGGAACCTGGGGGTGGACCTACCCTACCTACCGTAGATACCTACCTATCCTACCCTACATACCTACCTACCCTATCCTACCTACCTACCTACCCTATCCTACCTACCTACCTACGCTATCCTACCTACCCTACCCTACATCTAACGTTTAATCTTTTTTTTTTGGTCTAAAGCCAGCGCATTATTGCCTTTCTAATGAAACCGGTTTGGGGCACATCAGTTGGATGGTTTCAAAGTCTATAATGGACATAGGCGGAAACATTTTTTGTGTTATTAGGATAAATTATTTGACCCAAAATGCCTTATTGTGGCTTATTTATAAGAGATAGATATATAGTGTCGTGAACTTTTTTTTAGATCTACTAAAAACCAATATCTTTGTAGAACATGTTACTTAAGTATAATTAGCTACTACCACAGCGCACGCGGATATAAAGCAGTTCGATAGCGCTTTTTCTTCCCGACTTACTTAACAAATATTAATATTTAAGGCTAACCAAGAACTTTAGCGTAATGCTATATAAGCCTTCCTCATGAATGTGGTTTCAGATCCGACTGGTAATTCCAGAGATTAGCGCGTTCAAACAAACAAACAAAAAAAAACAAACTCATCCGATTTATTGCAGCGTCAGCTTCCGTTTTGATGAGCAAACATCCCAATTAGTTGAGTGTGCGCCGTGGTTTCACCCGCAGAGTTTCCCACAGGGACCAGAATACTTACACTCCGTCCAGCCTGTTATTTTACTTCTGACAGCTTATAAATTAATGATTTAGTGATAAACTAATGCGGTACCGAATCGATTACTTATAACATCATCATCACATCATCACACATCATCAGCCTATTAATGTTCCCACTGCTGGGACACAGGCCTCCTCTCTATGAGAGGGGATGGGCCGTAATCCACCAAGCGGGCCCAGTGCGGGTTTGTGGATGTCACATGTCTTCGAATTTTTGGTTCTAGGACATGCCGGTTTCCTCACGATGTTTTCCTTCACCGTTTTTGAGAGCAGTGGTGATGAAATAATTTACACAAAGTAAAGCGCCTGCCTGGGTTCGAACCCACGACCACAACTTGTAAGTCGCGGCCGATACCACTGGGGCACCACTGCTCTTGCTTGATTGCTTTCTTATAACAATAGACTTTATTAATGATGACATTTTAATCGATTTAAAATATGATTGATAACACAAATGATTTTATTCAAATGAAGATTCCAGATTTTATGGACAAGAATCCAACGATTCATCATGATAAAATCGCAAGTATTTTATTTGCTGTTTTTCTATATTTATGTCTAAGTAATATTATATATATTACTTCTATGTTCTATGTTATGGGGTTCGGTTTCCGCACTTAGTCCTGTAGTTGGACCTTTGTGCGTGGGCCTTGGCGGCCGTTGGATGGGTTATTCCAACCAGCCCACCTCCCTCCAGAAGCTTATTAGGGCTCCTGGTTTTTTTAGAACGTCCGTGTAAGATCTGGGTGACCCGAGGGTTTGTGTTCTTATCTGTGTGATCCCTTTGCATTCAAAGAGAACGTGTGTGACGGTTTCCTCAGTCTCCATGCATGCCCTGCACAGAGGACTGTCCGTTATGCCTATTGTGTGGAAATGTTTGTTAAGTGAGCAGTGTCCCGTGATGGTCCCCGTCACCATGCGGAGGCCATTCCTGTCCAGACGTAGCAGACGTCTGGTAAGACTACTGTCCAGAGATGGCAAAGCTTCTTTGGACTGCCTACAGCCTGGTGCCGAGGACCACCAGTTCCCCGCCTGTGTCTTGGTGAATTCCTGTAGCCACCTACGTATTTGGTTGAAGGGGATGGGTACGACGGGTTCGGGTCCATAGACCGCCGTGCTGGATCCGCGTCTCGCAAGCTCGTCAGCTGCGTCGTTGCCTAAGGATCCGCTGTGTCCCTTTATCCATTGCAGTGTCACCGTGTTACGACTAGATAAGGTTATTTGTTCTAGTGCGTTGTGACATTCTAGTATTAATTTCGATGTAATATATTTTTTTCGTAAGGATTGGAGGACTGAGGCACTGTCGGAGAGTATACGAATATGGGTGTCCGTAACCCTCCTGGCTTCTAGGGCATGGACCGCCAGTATGATGCCCACACACTCCGTACATATATTACTTTTTCAACATTTAACCTTCATTGGAAAGCTAAAGCTTGTCGGTTTTTTATCGCTTGCATTTTGGGGAGTGCGCGATGGAATCATAATTTCAGCCGAAAGACGTCCACTGCTGGACATAGGCTTCCCCCAGGCGTCGCCACATTGACCGATCCCGTGCGTCTCGCATCCAGCGCCTTCCCGCAACCTTAACCAGGTCATCGGTCCACCTAGTGGGCGGCCTTCCAACGTATCATCTTCCGGTTCGCGGTCGCCATTCCAGCAATTTTCGGCCCCATCGGCCATCCGTTCTGCGAGCAATGTGCCCTGACCACTGCCACTTAAGTTTGGCAATTCTTCGAGCTATGTCGGTAACCCTGGTTCTCTTGCGGTTCTCCACATTTCTGATTCGATCACGCAAGAAAACTCCGAGCATAGCCCTCTCCATTGCCCTTTGAGTGACTGTAAGCTTCCTGATAAGGCCCATTGTAAGCGACCACGTCTCAGAGCCATATGTCATCACTGGCAACACACACTGGTCATAGACTTTCGTCTTGAGACGATGGAATTGCATGATCTAATTTCGCCAAGCTTTTTTTCTCAAGTTTCATTATCGGACTACAAGACTTACGGCGATGCGCCATCGGTACATGGTGGACCTCCCACCCATACACACTAAACGTTTTGGAAATACTTTAATTATTGTACAGCTGAGGAGTGGAATTCCCTGCCGGAGTCTGTGTTTCCCGATAGCTACAATCTCGGGGTCTTTAAGTCAAGAGTGAATAGGTTACTTCTAGGCAAGCGTGCTACACTTTCGACCACATCATCATTTACCAGGGCCGGACCGTGAGTTTAGGGGGCCCTGGGCTATTACTACTTAGGAGCCCACCTAATAACTGAAGCAAATAAGTTTTAAATTAGATGCATTCATTGACTAAATATTCATCCACATTATCGGGATAATAGTCAATAACCTTACAAAGAGGAATGAAAACTATGTTATAATATTAAATATGTGAGCAAAATCGTTATTATAATATTAAATCGTAACGTGTAAAGTTTTTTAAGCAGTTATCCACAACTCTAGAAAATGTAGTGTCTGTCGTCAGTAAAACAATCGACGCGGAAATCCCCGTTCCGTTTGATAGAGATGCATACCGGGAGTTCAGGGTTGCTAACCCGTAGGCGGCCATTACACATTCAATCTGGATCACGATCCGCTACATTCCTCCAAAACTCTGTTTCTTTCTATCCTACTAGTTATAAATAATTAAAAATACTAAATAAAAATTATAAATAATGGTACGTATAAATAATTCTAGCAAGTTAGAAAGAGACAGAGTCTGAGAGGGAAACAGCGGAACACGATCGAGATCGAATGGAATGTGTAATGGCAGCCGAATATTTTAACTGTCAGTTCGAAGTACCAACACCTGAATGTAGACTTGACTGAATTGAATACCTGAATGAATTGAATAGGTTTGATTAATCGCAGGATTTGCAGGGCTGCAAATCTTACGATCTGTTTAATTTAGTAAAATTATGGATTTTCTGCATTATCGTCTATTTTTGACTTTGACTTGACTTAGTTGGGGGCCCCTTGAATCCACGGGGCCCTGGGCTGAAGCCAAAAAAGCCATATGGTAGATCCGGCCCTGTCACTTACCATCAGTTGAGATAGTGGTCAAGCGCAAGCCTATTTACAATAAAAAAAAGGACAAGCCTTAACTATTTTTAATTACATTATTATTATGTAACAAATATTCAATTAACAATGCGATATTTACTGCTACGTAAATTGGATGTAACTGTGAATTTTTAATAATCGGCACAACGGAGCGAAATAGCACGTCGCTTCACTACTGTAAGCGTCGATGAAGTATTGTATTTTATTGTCTATGGTTGCCTGTTACTAATTATGAAATTTCATAAAGTAAAATAATAGTCTAGACACAATTTACTTAGATTAGTCTCTTGATGTTAAAGGGAAATTGGCATCGAAACATACACACAACATTTTGTCCTAATCCAAGCTGATGCTATAAGGATATAACGCAACGTTTTTAACATGAGCTAGGCATCTGCATATTGATAATTGTTTTTTGTTTAAGGAAATATTAGGCGGTGGCTCCGTTAGCTCGGAGGTTGAAGTTCGCCCGCGGCTGTTGGTGCCCGACACCAACTGCTTCATCGACCACCTATCGCTGCTTCAGGCCATCGTGGAAGCGCCTGCGCAACCTTACACCTTGGCTGTGCCCGTAGTGGGTAAGTAGCTAGTAAACATATGAAAAGACGGCGTTGATCTACGTAAATAATTACCTACAGTGATTTGTTTTTTTTTTTTTTTTTTTTTTTTTTTTTTTTTTCTTAACACTAATCCCGCCAACGATATTTCTTGGCGCCTTATGTGCTCAACCTCAGTCATTCCGGTCAATCTTCTATGCCTCTCGTACATTCATTCCTCATCCTAATTCTTTCTTGCATTCATCTCCTTTTATTCCATATTTAGTCCTAATTTACGGCATAGTTTATTTCTTAGAAAAATAGGTAAAAATACTTATAGACAAAATAACAAATTGAGCAAAAGGTGCTATAATTTTAATACAATTTGAGCAGCAGTGCTGTATATTCCAGGTACAGTGAGCGGTATATCACAGGTTTATCGAATTTTTATTTAGGGATAAAGAAAACACAAGCTCTGTTATCATAAAATGTCACAGTAATTTTTACACAATTTATAAACTTAGGTACTAACATAAAATACTGCCGGCTATACGTTCCTGTGCTGCATTCCGTGCTTACATTTAAATATCATACATAATACTAATGAAGCACGGTGCGCTTCAGGTTTTGTTCCTTTGTATAACCGCAGTGGCTACTCTAATACAGTATTCTATGAACTTTTCCCTAGTTTTCTTGTCCATGAGCCCATGCAGGCTCTCCTTTGTTATTTTCCTGTCCAGCTCACATTCTAGTTGGTAGCGCTCCCTAATAAATACCGGGCATTCTACGAGTATGTGCTGGACAGTCTCTGCCACGCCTGGATCGCAGACGCACGATGGGCTCTCCTTACACTTGAAGCGATTCAAGTATTCAGAGAACCCACCGTGCCCCGTCAAAACTTGCGTGAGGACGCCGGTTGGCCGCACTTGTTGTACTATACGGAAAGCCACTATTGCGTCCGGAAGGAACATCTTCGTCACCGAGGCCGTCTCGCCCGACACATATCTCCGATTCCATTCGTCAAGCGATTCCAAACGGATCTGTCGCTTGATAAATGAAACCGGACACTGGTCGTAGTCCGGCTTCCTCCGCGACGACCTTCGACAGCGCCTGGTGGCCAGCCATAAGAGTCAGACTGGCTGAGGAAAAGTGCCCGGTCAACATCAGGAGGCTGATAGACAGCTATCTCGATGGTAGGAAGGTCAGGGTTCGGTATGCCGGAGAGGAGTGCACTCGCGAGACCAGCAAGGGCTGTGTTCAGGGGTCGATCGGAGGTCCAATCCTGTGGAACCTCGTACTCGACCCACTACTGCAGGAGCTAGAGCAGCGCGGACTTTTTGTGCAGGTGTTCGCGGACGACATCGTCTTGGTCGTGGATGGGGACACTGCGACTGAAGTCTCTAGATCTGCCAATGCAGCCCTCGCCCATGTTCAGGATTGGGGTGTCCGAAATAAGCTGAAGTTTGCACCGCACAAAACTTGTGCGATGACCATAACCAACAAGCTTAAGTACGACACTCCAATGCTCAGCATGGCCGGGGTCGACATCGGTATGGTCAGTGATTTGAGTTATCTTGGTTAACCTTGACCGAAGCAAGGTAAACCTGCTCAGGCCCGCCCTAGAGTGCAAATGTAGTGCTATTCCACAGACGATGGGTCATCTCATATCATTCTGCAAGCCCTGATTACATACTAGAGAAAGGCTACGAAGGCGCCAATCGCAGCTGAATTCTGTCGACTTCATGAAGATTGCTATCGATACGCTTAGAAGAACAACAGTGGATAATTATGTAGGCTACCTTAATGCATATGTTTTGAGCCGGTGTGCTACTATCTTACTCATACTAATATTATAAATGTGAAAGTTTGGATGGATGTGTGCAGGGATGTATGTTTGTTACTCAATCACGCCAGAACGGCCGTATCTAGATGAAATTTTGGCGCAGAGATAGATTATAGTCTGGAATAGCACATAGGCTACTTTTTATTCAGGTATAATGTTCCCTTGGGATTATAAAACACTTTTTCTACACTCACAACGCAATGTTCCAAATATGAATTAAAAAAATATTGTTTAAACACATACTCTTTTTTTGTGGATAGGTAAAATAAAAAAATAAACCATTACAGTGAAAAATTTTCTTTCGATTTTCAAACAAATGCATCATATAATAACTTTTTATTTTTTATAGAAATAAAAGTAAATATCATCCTGTTTCGTTTGATCCACTTATTTAGGATACTACTTTTCGCGGAATTATGTTCCCTTGGAATAATTTTCGACTTACACCCAAGCGAAACCGATGGCAGTAACTGGTTATTAAAATCATCGTGATTTCCCCCAGTGATGACGGAGCTGGAGGGGCTGCGGCTGAGCGCGCGCGTGGGCGCCCAGGCGACGGCGGCGCTGGGCTGGGTGGGCGGCGCGGGCGCGGCGCTGCGCCTGGCCACGTCGCGCGGCTCGCTGCTGACGTCGCGCGCCTGCACGCTGGAGCAGCCGGACGCGGCGCGCGCCACCAACGACGACCGCGTGCTCGCCACCGCGCTCAACCTGCACACCAGCATCGCCGCCGATCAAGGTCACTATCCTACTACCGTTCAATATTACTACCGTCACCATAGACTACAAAAGGGTGTCAACCTTACAATGAAAGATAAGAAGCTGAAAATTTGTACAAACCTTTATATTGAGTGGCAAAATAAAGCCAGTTACACACATATCACTGAACACAAGACGGTGGGAAGCCGCACAGAATCACAGAGGATCCTGCAGGCTGATTTGCTTCTAACACTTCTAACTTTGTTTTAAGGGTAATAACTATTGCCACAATAAATAATAGTATACGTACAGAAGGATCACTTCAACAATTTATAGAAATAGCGACTCTTGCTGCTAAGCAACAAAGCGCAATTCAGCTCGGTTAAGCGGTCAATGCCTAATGCGATATTCCCCTAAACGTGGCCGCTCACTTCTATCGCGTAACTCTTTCGCTGTCTGACTTGTACTTAACTAAATATTATTTGTGATATTGGATACTGTTTTAAAATAACCTACCTACTACGGTTTTGTAAACAAGATACACGGTCTACACGTTACACAACTAGAAACGGGAGCCCTTATCCGGGAATTACCCTTTTAATGTTATTTAGTTACATGTGAGGTAGGTACTTAAGACGACGACTAACGCCAACGACCTTGAGGGAACAAAACTCAATTTTCTCTTAGATCAAATTAGTAAATAGTCAAATGTACGAGTAACATATATTTTTTCCAATAAATTACGACTAGCCGTTTAGACGTGATTCTCATTTTAAAATCAGGTGCTCAGGGGTATCTGCGCCTTAAACGATAAATTAATTAGGTAGTTTGCAATGTATGCATGTATGTCTTACCTATCTCATTTCGGCTTTGTACTAAATAAACAATTATTAGGTATATTAAGTAACAGCTAGATACCTATTTTAACACGCTTTTATTAGCTTGGTATGTATCTATGTATCAATGTAACGGCATCTTTGAACGTGATTTTCACCCACTTCAAAACGTCGGATTGATTTGAAACTTTGCACACCTATCAAGGACCGATGACAATGCAATAATTGAGTCAAAGTACTTTTGAAAGTCAAACAAAAATTAAAATTTGCAAGTAATAAAAGTTGATTCTACCGTGCGCGTTTAAATTGTTTGTCCCTAATGCCTTACCAAGATCTTCAGGATTAGCGACTTTTTAGTTCAATTTACCATTAAAGCGTTTTTTTTAATTTTTAGAACTACAATTTATTTATTCAATGGGCATAATTATTACTATTATTCATGTAAGCAGTCAACTTATGCTTATTGCTATTATTTATGCTTAGACGCGGCGTTCATCGTTCTTTGCAAAAATCACAATTAATAACGCGGTTAGCGTGCGAGCCGAGCGGCAAGCGGCAACCTACTGCGATACTCCTATTCACTAGGAGCGCCGGCCGATCGTACCTAAACTGTGGAGTGAGACCTTGCTATTGCTTTGCTGCAAAGAATAAAGTCATACTGAAACCGTTTCATAGTACAGTGAACCACCAATCACATCACTGGTAACATAACCAAGAAAATGGCCCTTACAATAAGGGCGCTGTTTAATTGTCATTGCTAGGTGAAGACCGAGGCAATAAATTTCATTCTGATTGATTTATTTAAACTTCATGCACAAAGACGGACTATCAAAAAACAGAAATTGACCATGCTTCAGACTACGTAGAAGTGATAAATGATGTACCACAGGCCAGTGTCCGCGGGCCCTTATTATTCTTAATTTACATTAATGATTTGCCGAAAACTGTGAACTTTCTGATGATTCTTTTCGCAGATGATAGTACAGCCATATTTTGTAATAAAGATTATGCTTCATTGGAAAATGACGCTAACACCACATTGGTTCACATTGTCGATTGGTTGGAAACAAACAACCTTCTTATTAATTTAAAGAAAACTAATTTTCAGAAACAGGGCTAAACCACCAACAGACTTAAACATTCATTATGCTGGAACAAAAATTTATGAAGTTTATGTAACAAAATTCTTAGGTTTGAATGTAGATTGTAATTTAAATTGGAAATCACATGTAGAATCTGTCTGCTTAAAATTAAATAAATATTCCTATATGCTATACATCCTCACAAAAATTGAAAATATATCTACGGTAATGACAGCCTACCATGCATATGTGGTATCCACGCTGAGATATGGTTTAATTTTCTGGGGGAACTCGACAGAATGGGAGTCGGTTTTTAAAGCCCAAAAAAAATGCATACTTGCAATGTGTAGACTTAAGAACACAGATAGCTGAAAACCATATTTCAAAAAACATAAGATTCTAACTTTACCTAGCCTCTTCATTTATGCAATATCAGTCTTTGTTAAAAGTAATATGCATAAGTATGAAAACTTCCGAAGTGTTAGATATAAAAATAAAATTCAGATTGCACCATGCAGAACTTATTTAATGGGCTCCAGTGTTTTTTGTATGACATCCAAAATTTTTAATAAATTGCCATGTTGTATTACAGATATTGACAACTTGCACAGATTTAAGCGGAAGCTAAAGGAATTTCTAACTGATAAGGCGTATTACAGTGTGAACGAGTATTTAAACGGGAATCCTTATGGCAGATAATATTTATGACAATAATAATGACATAGGTACTCTGCATTCAATTATTATTTATATAGGACTTTCCTTTATTTTATCGACATTAATTACATTATCTACTCTGACATTTATTTAATTTTTGACTACTGGATACTTCTTGACATTAAAAATAAAATGGTTTAATTTGATTTTGTAATATTTATTGTTATTCGGCTTGATATTAAATATTTATTGTATTTTGATACTAGGTTGTAATTTATGTGTAAGATTTTGCATGCTCATATGACGGCAGAGCATAGAGAACATTAAAAACAAATGTATACATCTTTACCCCTACCTATGCTGGCAAATAAATAATAATTTTGAATTTGAATCAACCGACGAAATAACGAAAAAAAAAGCAAAAAAAAAATACTTTTAGTCTAGCATTTTGAGGTGGCGTCAAACAAACTATCTACGAAGATCAACCTAGCTACAGTCATTCTACGCTTTAGGTAATTAGTTTGCATGTTTGTTTGTTTAGCGTGAACTCAAAATTATATAGACATAGTGATATAGTGGTCAAGCGCGAGCCTATCAATAAAAAAAAAACTAAAAGATTTTTATACATTTTGCTTTTCAGTTCGTTATTTCGTCGGTTAAATTTTTTGTTAAAAAAGTTTTTACTGTAAAATTGTTTCCGAATCTTTATACTTATCAATATTATGTGCGAGTTTGTTGTATTTGGATGGTACTATTCAGTAGCCTCCAAATGCGTGTAGGAACACGGACGGCGCGTGCAGCGGACCGGTAGATGTGTCTGGTTCGACCCAGTCCGCCAATCCAGACGGTGTCGGCCTGTAACTACATATTTTAGCTCGCGTGAACGGTGATTTTATCTGCGCTGGCGCCGCCGATTATTTGTTTTAATGACGCTTCCTTGGTAGCATTCCGATACGCGACAAAATTGTACTAGCGGGTATATCGTATGTCTGCGTGTCGTGTTTTCGAGCGATTTGCACTGAATTTAGAATTCCATAATTTAGCAGATACGCGCGGGGACGATGGCAGAGAGGTGGTGCGGCGCGTGCGCGAGGTGGTGCTGCTGACGGACGACCGCAACCTGCGCGTCAAGGCGCTGGCGGCCGAGCTGCCCACGCGCGACCTGCCCTCCTTCGTGCACTGGGCCGGCCTCAGCCGCGCCGATACCACGCCGGGGCCGACGCCGACGCCAACGGTACATATTTATCACTAAACTATGATAATATGTTGAGAATTAGTTGATAGCGTTCTTTAGAGTTCTAACTAGTATAGCTTTAGATATCTACAGGTTTATGTATAGGGAGCAGTGGTGGCCCAGTGGTATCGGCCGCGATTTACAAGTTGTAGGTCGTAGGTTCGAGCCCAGGTAGGCGCTTTACTTTGTGTAAATTATTTCATCACCACTGTTCTCAAAACGGTGAAGGAAAACATCGTGAGGAAACCGGCATGTCCTAGAACCAACAATTCGAAGACATGTGACATCCACCAACCCGCACTGGGCCCGCGTGGTGGATTACGGCCCATTCCCTCTCACAGAGAGGAGGCCTGTGTCCCAGCAGTGGGAACATTAATACTGATGATGTGATGTGATGTATAGGTTGTCTCAGAATGTTTTTCGTTTTTGAAACTTAAAAAAAAAATATTAGTTTCTTGTACATTCTGACACACCCTAAATGGGTAATTATAGCTAGGTTCCAAGTTGTAGACAGCGAAATAGCGGAAATACGGTCAAGTATAATTTTGTGTTGCAGACCGCTCCGCCAACGCCGGCAGACGAGCCAGCCGCGGCCGCCGCCGCCCGCAACTGACGCGTGCGCCCCAGCTGACGACAGTTTAGCTCATTTTTTTCTGATTTACTTTATTATTAACTTGAAAGCGAGGTGACTTAATGTTGCAAAGATAATAGTGCTTAATAAAGATTAATAGCATTCTGTCCCGGGTGCATGCGCGTTGTATGGATCTGAGGAATATGATTGCGCCTCATTATAGTATAGGAATTGAATAGATTAAGTAAAATTAAATACACCAATAGATGGTTAAAATATAAATAGATTTTGTTAAGGGCTTTAGGATTCCACCTCCGTGTTCCTGGGCTACATTTACTTTGTTATTTTTTTTATGTATTTTCCGTTTTACATGTAAGGTGTTAGATAAATCGGAAATTCAGTGTTGCTGAGCTATTTTTATTTACTTTTTTTTGTAATATAGCAACTATATTTTTTATTATTTTCTAGTTAGGTGATAGAAACAAAATGTATCGTATTATCTATCTCTAACATCAAGTACAGGCCACTAGCATGTAATATGGTTTACAATATTATCAATTGATCCAATTATGATCGTTAATTATTGAATTGACTGCACGTCTGAATATTTTTGATTTTTAGAAATTATGTTTTTAAATGAATATAAGTACATTATATACAAACCTTTAATATTTTTTGCATGATTCCATCGAAATATCACGTGCCATTAATAGCTCTTTCTCGCTACTAAGCGGCTCTAGGCGTGTTGCCTTTGCCTACTCAACATAACGACTACAGCCACTTTTGATGTATTGAAATATTTTTAATCTAATGCTGGGTTAGCTAAACACGTTTACTTACTGTTTAACACTTTTATATTTCGAGTGAGCAACCGCATCATGATAATTTTATAATAAAATGTAGTACAAAATGTTTGACATTACAAGGACACTTGGTGTTTTTACTCAGGTTTGTATAGAACTAGCATAGATAACACATACGCAAATATTTCATCACTTTTATAATTATCAGCATCGAAATGTCTATCTTTTAATGCAATTATACACTCGAATAGTTTCAATTATTTTACTAGATAAGTTTTATTTGCAGGTTTGCATGCATGCGTGATGCGAAACATACCAAGTACCAACATGTAAATCCGTGTGCTTATTGCTAAGGCATGTCTACTTGTAGTAGCCTGATTATTGGAATTATAAAAATCCTATTTTATCTGAATTTAAAAAAAAACTTTTTTAACTTGTTATCTTTGCAGGGGTGAAACTAGTAAGTGAAATCAGTAGAAGTACGTTTTTTTACAAAGCGGTCAGTGAAAGTCGGTTTTTTCGAGTTTTGCAACCAAAGTTTTCATATCGGACCCCTATTTTATACGTCGTACCGTAGTATGGAGCCATCCTCCTTAATATGGAGGCCGTTACACTATGGAAAGTAGTAACAAAGGGTGCCAAAATTATTCACTGCTTCATTTAACATTGCCTACAGGCTTAGCCGCCACCACAACTCCTACTACTTAAGGAGTTTCCTTACTTTGTCTCTAAGCAAATGCTGGGTACGCCCATGGCTATCACAACAAATGTTGTTCTGTCCATACTAAGTTCACCCGAAAATCACAAAGAAAATAAACTTTCAGATTGCCCGAATTTCTCAATTTTCCGTACAACTTTTCCATTTTTTTGTTCCCTAAAAACCTTACTTGGACTGTCATGAAAATTTTATAGATTTTTTATAATTAGATACATGTCCATCCATGTCATACAGTCCATTTTTATTGTTTTTTAGATCCGATCCTGATAGGCATTAAAAGTTAGTAATTTTATATGTCTTCCTCAGTAAAATCAGTATTTTTGAACACTGAACTTGCTTCGACCCCTGTCATTGATTTTGGTGCATTGCTACCAATTGATCGACACATTCACTTTTAACAACAGGTTATTTTGCATGTAGATAAAAGTGTTGTGTATAAACAAATTAATTATGACAACTATACTTATAGTTAATAACTATTGTAACTAAGTTTTTCATTTTTGAAACATTTGATGCTGTTACTTTAGTCTTGATCATGACGTTTTAATTAAACATTGAATTACTTCAATATAACGTGTTTATATTTCTTTCCTTTTTCTGGGTATGCAATGTTGTTTCTTTTTATTTATGAACGTACAATAAAGTTATTAAAGTTACACAAATAGCCAGTCGTAAAGGCCATGTTTACTTTAGTCAAAAGAAATCTTACAATTTTATTGTGTGATGGATATTGAACATCATTACGCCAATTACGTGTTAAGTGTTCATGTCTCGAGAATTATGCTAACCTTCACGGCCAATAAACATAGTATGATAAACTTTGCGCCTTTCGAATTTTTACGTATTACGGTGAGATCGGCGTATTATGCGCTTTGCAATGACAAGGATATAAACAGCATTGTATTTATTGATAAATAAATAGTAGTAGTAGGTGCATATAATGAATAGTCAGTAGACCATTACGTAAGAGCCTGGGTGTGCTTATTAAGCTCTACAAAGCAATCAGACAAACAACAAGATAATCACTGAGGGTACCACCTTGCCATGGACAGTTTATCGATATGCGATCGGATTATACGTCAGTGGATCGAAGAGCCCAGTGGATCCCTAGCCAACAACGCCGCTCACGAACTTGCGAAGTCCGCTCACAAACTCTTCTTACCATTCGCACAGCTTTGTCCATGGATTTGCCAGAGTGCAAGATATCGCAAGTCGATGCCCGGCCACAGTAGGCGCGGGCTTGCGGACGGCGAGTAATGGGTCGCTCGCCGTCCGATAAGGACCAGGCCGTCAGGAGTGCAAGATATTGATATAGTTCTACTTGCTGACAAATGGCCGTTAGCAACTGACCGTAGGCTGTCAAAAATGGCTCCACTAAGGGTCTACCTGCAATTATCTTAAACTGAACGACTTCTTAGCCTTAACAAAATTGGATTACAATTATGAGACATATCTAGCCTTTGCAGAAAAGACTGCTTTAGCGCCGAGCAATCAGCTGCCCATGTCATCCAGGAATGCGGGGCTTTGGCTTTAGCTTCCCAATGTGCACAAATCCCCGGCACAGTGACGTTACGCCGCGAAACCTGTGAAGCTCCCAGGTAACTCTTGTATTCTGCAGAGCTAGGCTGGCACACAAAACGACTGATTGGGAGTCTAGCAATGGTGTCCACATAGTCAAACATTTCATCCATCATCATCATCATTTCAGAAGAAAGACGTCTACTGCTGGACATAGGCCTCCCCCAGGCGTCGCCACATTGACCGATCCCGTGCGTCTCGCATCCAGCGCCTTCCCGCAACATTAACCTTATATCACATTTCCGTTTACCTCAATATAAGGATAAACAGAGACACCTAGAGTTCCTATAGCACACCCGCTTTTTGCCAGAGCCTGATGTTGGTAATAGGGGGGTGAGTGTACCTACTGCCGTCAAGCGTCAACCCAGGACAAATCAAAGTGCAGACTGCTATTGATAAATTGCTAATGGAAAACTTAATAACAGTGCCCGACCTGGTACCTAATCGTATCCGCATTCTCAGTATTTGCGCTTGTGAACACTACCATCAAAGAGTAAAATAATAATGACTACCATGTTTAGTCTAGACCAACAAGACAGTTTTGAAATGAAAAGAACTGTCATGCATTGATTTGTGACGACACTGGCGACTAAACTAATCTACAACGTGAAGGTTGTAAAACTCGCCAATATCGTGTTAAAGCTCTTGCTGGGCTGATAATATTTAATAGCAGAAAGTTAAGTGGGGTGACAACCCCCGTTTTCTAAATAGAGAACTCGAAGTTAAGCGCTTGTTAAACTCAATTTATCGTAAGAACTTGTCGTTGTGTTGAGATGTGTGGGTAGACTAGCAGTAAATACCTAATTTCGACGCTAAAAGATTTCCCGTCTCTAAATTGATAATGCGAATTTAATAACTTGTTAACTTCAAATGTTTCTCGTGTTGATAGTTGATAAATAGTAGTTGTTCGAATTCTCTGTTGAGAAACCAATCGGGGGAAATAGCGTTCATACTCTAGGTATTTAACGTACAAGACAGTACAAGACCCCTAGATTTTTATTTATATAAATAAAAATCTAGGGGTCTTTAAGTCAAAGAGTGAATAGGTTTTTTCTAGACAAGCGTGATTCACCGTCGACCACATCATCGGTTACCATCAGGTGAGATAGTGGTCATGCGCGAGCCTATAGGAAACAATAAAAAAAATTGCAGATACTAAATAGGTCATTTTAAAACCACATACATATCTATATAAAACAAAGTCTTGTTAGTTACACCATTTATGACTCGAGAACGGCTGGATCGATTTTCATGATCTTTGATTTGTTGGATTTATCTCCGCCCCGAATAACAGAATAACTATTAAAATATCGTAAATATTACCGAAAAACAATTACGAAGAAAATTCATTTTCCCAAACGTTTTGCGAACACAGCGCCATTTCTGATACATGACATAAACAAAAGACGGACCAAAATGAACATAGCGTTGTGTACTGGTTCTGGTAAAGCCAGCAGACGGTGTTGTCAATTATTCTGAAATTCCAAACAAAGTCGGGTTAGTTCCCATACAATTCCCATACCCAACTTTGTTTGAAGTAACTTCGCACCACAAGTTCGCCGGGACAGCTTGTTTGAGATAAATGCTAGAAAATAAAGGCTTCATGAGCTTAGAGAGCGAAAAACCATCGCGGTGAAGTTTTTTTTTTTTTATTATGTGTAGGCTCGCGCTTGATTACTATCTCACCTGCACCTGTAGCCAAGTTGACAATCTACAATCGATAACGCTAGTAGAAAACGAATCAATGTATGGGAATGACACATCGGAACATAAAAATAGAAGGCGTTAACGATTGTAGAAAGAGATTCGTTTGTTCTTACCCTTGATAGTTGATTGACGGTTGTTTTTTAGCCGATTGCCGAAGGAGGGTAATGTGTTTATCAGTCTATGTATATCTTTGTTCCTATGTGGGGTTCTAGAGACCAAACCTGTTAGTTAGCCAATTATGATGATTATAAATAAAAAAAGTTAATTAAAAAAATCAAATAACCCGATTGCTTAAGAAGCGAACTAAAAAGACGTATAATGCCATTGACGCTGCAATAAACGTGGCTACCTACGGGGCTCAAATCGTTTGATCAAATGTACCATCGAAACGAACAAGAAAACGAAAAGAAGTATTTAGCCCTAACCTACGACTCATCTACGTTTTATCTTAAAACTTGAGTTCAATCTTGTATGACCTTTGACTCAAGTCGCATCTTTGAACTTGGGTCTTATCTTGTTTTTTCCTCTGACTCCCGTACCAAGTTTCAACTGGAGTCCTATATTTTTTGACCAAGTCGTATCGTTGACCTATGATTTGAACTCGAATTCGACTTTGTTAGACCTTTGGCTCAAGTCGTATCTTTGTATTTGTGTCTTATTTTGGACTCCCGTTTCATGTTTGAACTGGAGTTCTTTGTCCGAGTCGTATCTTTGACTTGATATTTATCTTTGAGCTCGAGTTCTACTTTGTTTGACCTATGACTCAAGTCGTATCTTTGAACTTGAGTCTTAGTTTGCCTGTCCTCTGACTCCCGTTCTATGTTTGAACTGGACCTTAATTTTTTGGTTCAAGTCATATCTTAAGACTAGTATTTTTTTTTCAGGTCCTATGTCGCATTTTTTTTTACTGAGAATATTATTTCTGGCTGGTGTTGAATTTCTGGCTATGGCGTTTCTTTGTCCGAAGCTGTTATTTTCTGACCGAAGACGCTTATTTAGGAAGCATCAGTTAAACTCTTATATTTAAAATACTCATCTGGAGTTCGCTTTGGTAACGTTTAATTAAAAGACGATTCGTATTTATTCTTTATCAGTTGCACTTCGATGTTTTTGAATAGATTTATTATATTGTCCACTAGGGTCTAGTATATTTTCTAGGTAAGGCATTCATTTATTTTATCTCTTTATTATCTCACTCAGCTAGGGTTGCCACAGCTGTCCAGGGTTGCCACGCAATTTTTTTTGCTGCAAAGTGGTATTGTTGCGAAACGCGACAAGACTCGTTTTTTTATGATTTGTCAAACTGCCCGGTTACATTATTAATTATTCTTTGGAGTTTCGCTTTCTCTAATATCACAGACTCTTTGTTTTATAAAAATCTTAATATGCCTTCGGATATTCATTCTATTGAAATTGACCCTAATGTTATAGCTAAATTAATTAGTAATGTTGATCCATTTAAATCTGGTGGACCGGACCACTTATCACCAAAATTTCTGATTGGATGTGCTAAATCCATTGCCTTGCCAGTATCTCTTTTGTTTAAAAAATCACTCTCCTCATGTACTGTTCCCAATATCTGGAAATCTGCCTTTATAACTCCAGTGCATAAAAAAGGGCATAAAAGTGAAGTAGTCAACTACAGGCCAATTTCTAAACTGTGCATACTAGCTAAAGTTTTTGAGAGAGTGGTCTATGACCAAGTGTATGCTGCGCTCAGTCAGTCGTTTAGTCCCTCACAGCATGGGTTCCTCAAAAGCCGTTCAACTGTTTCTAACTTGACCCTGCTTAATGACTTCCTAACGGAAAGGATGGATGATGTTTGACAGGTGGATGTCGTTTACACGGACTATAGCAAAGCGTTTGATAGAATCGATCACAACATCCTCAAATCGAAGCTTTTTGACAACGGTATTAGAGGTGACTTACTCCGCTGGTTTTCCTCATATTTAGAAAACAGGTCTCAAGCAGTCGTTGTCAGTAACTACATCTCAAGCTGGGTTTCGGCTCCCAGTGGTGTTCCTCAGGGTTCTCTTATGGGTCCGTTACTTTTTATCATCTATGTGAGCGACATCGACTCGTGTTTTCATCATTCTAGCTTGCTCTGCTTTGCTGATGACATGAAGATATTTTCTTCAATTTCATCGTTGGATGATATGGATGCTCTCCAATCAGACTTAGCACGTTTGGATGATTACTGCCGGATCAATAAATTGGACTTGAACTCTTCTAAATGCTCCGTAATATCATTTACCAGAAGACGTGTGCCACTCCCTACTACTTACATACTTAAAGGGCAGCTATTACAGCGGTGCGATGGAGTGCGTGACTTAGGAGTCTATCACGATTCTAAGCTTTTATTTAACACACACGTGGAACATATAGTGGCTAAAGCCTCGAAGTCACTCGGCTTTGTTATGAGACTTGCAGGTTGCTTTAAGAAAGCTATAACCCTGAAGATTTTGTATTGCTCATTTGTGCGGAGCCATCTTGAATATGCGTATCAAATTTGGAACCCTTGTTACAATAAATACATAGACCGTATTGAAGGTATCCAAAAAAGATTCCTTCGTTTTATGTGTTTTCGCCTTCATATTCAATATCGTTCTGATAATTACTTAGACCTTTGCAAGAAATTCCATCTTCAACCACTTAGGAATCGTCGCAGGATCGCGGATTGCACGTATCTATAGAGCAGTGGTGGCCCAGTGGTATCGGCCGCGACTTACAAGTTGTAGGTCGTGGGTTCGAGCCTAGGCAGGCGCTTTACTTTGTGTAAATAATTTCATCACCACTGCTCTCAAAACGGTGAAGGAAAACATCGTGAGGAAACCGGCATGTCCTAGAACCAAAAATTCGAAGACATGTGACATCCACCAACCCGCACTGGGCCCGCGTGGTGGATAATGGCCCATTCCCTCTTGCAGAGAGGAGGCCTGTGTCCCAGCAGTGGGAACATTAATAGGCTGATGATGTGATGTGATGTGTCCTGATCTCCTCCATAAACTGTATTTCAATGTTCCTCAAAGATCAGTAAGATTTAATCCACCTATATCCATTCCCTCCTCTTCATCTAACTACAGGCGTAATTCATACCTAGTGCGAGCGAGTAAAGATCTTAACTTATTGTGTAAGGAGTTCTCCTTTGATGTGTTTACCACAAAAAGCGCATCAGTGCGAAGGCAGCTAAACCTTGACTTTTTCAAAAATGGATAGTGTGCAATATTTTCCTTTACGTTATTGATTTAATTTTTCTGATTGTTGTGTGCCTGCTGCTAGTGATCCCTAAGATCTCTTTAAAATTATTATATCTCTAGCCGTGAGAACCTGTAATTGGCTTAATGTAACTTACTCAACTTTTTTTATTCATTTTATGTATAGCTGTTGGTTTTCCATCAAATAAATAAATAAATAAAAATTTTGATTGTTAATTTCCTTGTCTGTGGATATCAGTTAACAGTAGCAGGACGCCGGCTTTCGCGTACGGGCAGAGCGCGTGACCCCTTGTGAACCTGCAGTCTTCATGGTTCCGTACATATTTTTAAACGGCCTGATTTTGCTATGAGAACTGCGGTGCTGTTTCAGCCCGTAAATCCGGCATTGGAGCGGTACTGCTGAAAACGGATTTTTTTCGTTACGCGTGGTCCCGCGTGGACACGTCAACGTGTGGCTTACTTATAATTTTTTATTAGATTTATTTTTATGTTAGAATTAACCTAGCAATTACCTGACAGTTGGATCTTTTAAAATTCTACGGATTAAAACTTAGTTTTATTTCGTTAAGGATTTGTTTCCACCAGAATCTAACCGGTTGCAACTGCGTTGAGGATAGGTACGTGTGTTCAGGGCCTAAACATACGTACCTATCCTCAACGCAAACCCATCGATTGGGGTATCAACATGAAGGGTTTTAGAGGTAATTACAAAAATAAATAAATTAACTTATCATCATCATCATCATATCAGCCGAAAGACGTCCACTGCTGGACATAGGCCTCCCCCAAGCGTCGCCACATTGACCGGTCCCATGCGTCTCGCAACCAGCGGTTCCCCGCAACATTCACCAGGTCATCGGTCCACCCGGTGGGCGGCCTTCAAACGCAACGTCTTCCGGTTCGCGGTCGCCGTTCCAGAACTTTTCTGCCCCATCGGCCATCCGTTCTGCGAGCAATGAGCCCTGCCCACTGCCACCTTAGTTTGGCAATTCTTCGAGCTATGTCGGTAACCCTGGTTCTCTTGCGGATCTCCACATTTCTGATTCGATCACGCAAGGAAACGCCGAGCATAGCCCTCTCCATATTTGCCTTTTGAGTGACTGTAAGCTTTCTGATGAGGCCCATTGTAAGCGACCACGTCTCAGAGCCATATGTCACACTTCACTTTTGTCTTGAGACACTGTGGTAAGTTGGACGAGAAGACACCGCGCAGCTTCCCGAACGCTGCCCAGCAGTAAGTTGGCCCTACCCAACTGGATCGTTTGTCCCAGGTAGACATAGTCGCCCACAACTTCAAATGTTGAGTCTCCGACCTTGATACGAATGGGTGTAACCTGGGCATTCAACATCACCTTGGTTTTGTCCAAGTTCATCCTAAGACTAATTTTTTTGGAAGCTCTACTGTGGTCATCGAGCATTGTACTGAGGTCCGCCATGGTCTCAGCCATAACCACTATATCGTCGGCAAACCGAAGGTGAGTGATTTTCTCGCCATTGACGTTAATGCCTAGCCCTCCCCAGTCTAGGACCTTGAAGACATCCTCCAGTGCAGCGGTGAACAGTTTCGGAGATATGACGTCTCCCTGTCTGACACCTCGCTGCAGAAGTACAGGTTCCGAGGTCTGATCCTGAAGTCGAACTGACATGGTGGCGTTTTTGTACAAACACTTCAACACCTCGATGTACCGGTAGTCGATTTTGCACCGTTGGAGAGACTGTAGTAGACAACATAACTTATAAGTATGTTTAAAAGTTGCAAATATAAACCCGACTTTTAAGAAACGAATTTTAATAGGTATGGTTTTGGTCAGTCAGCTCGCAAATAACTACTATCCACCGACTGCATAGCATGATGTTCTCCTTTGTTTCTTCTTTTTAATTCGCTTTTTAAGTAGTCGGGATGTTGAGACTGGCCCATGTATGCTCTCCAGCCCACCTTGGCAAACTTCATATCACGACGACCCTAATTGCTCGTGTGGCACAGACGTAGGTGACTTAGATCTCATATTTTTCTCCTGTCCTTTACATGACCGTTCTTCCTTTCTCTGTAACCTCTTGTCCCTTTGCATTCCTTTTCCTACCTCAATCTTATCATATGGAGAGGCCGAGAAATAACTCGGACACTTCGACCCATTGGGATCTATTGTGGTCCCCTAGATAACTTACTCCTCCCCAATCTCGTTAAAAACCGTTTTCATGAGCTTTACCACGAGATTTGGCGATATGAGCCTGTAGTCTTCTGGTTTTGGATACCCAATCCCTAGCAGACTCATTCGCTTACCAGCCAGTGCATCGCATGTGCACATTAGGTGCTCCATGCGTTCCGTATGTTCCCCACACAACCTGCACATGGGTGTCGCGGTTAGACCCATCTTCATGAGCATGTCGTTGGTTCCAAAGTGCCCAGTAAAGGCCCCAAGCAGGTAGCGGATTTGTCCCCTACTCATGTTCCAAATGCATTCCCGGGCTTTGAACGTAGAGCCTAGGAATTTCTTGCAGTGTTGTAGACAGCCAACAAGTTTGTTGTCTGTGATCTGCAAACTCCCTAGATGCGGCTTTTACGAGACACGTCGAGATGCCTACACATGGTTTCGGACCCACAAAATCATTTGCTGAGCCCTCTCTTGCCAGTTCATCAGCCACTTCGTTACCATGGAATCCTTTGTGCCCAGGGACCCACATAAGTCTTAACCTGTTGTGCTGCCCAAGCCTGTTTAGGGTCCGGACAGCATCCAGAATAAGTCTGGAGTCCACTTTGTAGGATGCCATGGCTTTGATTGCAGCCTGACTGTCACTAAGAATATATATGGATTTACCTCTGGTTCCTCTATCTATATTCTCTTGAGCACAGGTTATTATGGTATATGTTTCTGCTTGGAATACAGTTGCCATCTTCCCTAAGCTTTGGCTACATTTGTAGCCTTTTGCGTATATTCCCGCTCCTGTACCTGATTCCATTTTGGATCCATCAGTGTACCACACCAGACTATCTTGTTCTGGTGGATCGAGTCCCTTCGTCCAGTCCTCTATTGTAGGGATTTGGACCTTAAAATACCTTTCAAACACATACATAGTTTGCATTTTATCGGATAACATGCTTGTTACCCGATCCAGCAGCCTAATTGCGTAATGAATTCTCCAAAGCAAACGAGTCGATTCCTTCAAAGAATCAGAATCATTTCTTTCAACTTTTTCGGTATTGCGAAACTAATTTGGAAAGAGTACAAACATCCTCCTTTGAGTTGAAGTTCATCTACTGCGTTATGTTTCATCAAACTCGAACATTACACAATACCAATAATGAATTTTTATCTCGATTCTTCCGCTTTCGTTCATTCTTTACAATCAATTCTACGTCAAAATATTGGTAATGGAAAGGAGCAAAACCTTTCCGTTTCAGAGTGTAATAAGCAATACGTAAAGTCGTTTTTGGGAAAGAATCGAATCGTTTGCTTTGGAGAATTCACTTACGCAATTAGGCTGCTGGTCTTCATTCTCATCGAACTTTGTATGGTTAGTCTTTGGCTTAGAGGCATCCCATAGTCCAGCAACAGCGAGACGATGTAATGTCTTCCTTGCCTCGAATTCAACCATCATATGCAGAGGAGGGATATTGAGGTTGTGGTGAACTTCTTAGTCGCCGCATTCAGAATCATTAGGAGTCTATGCTTTCTAGTGTTTGAAGTTGTCATTATATTATCCTAATGTCGCCTTATATTTTAAAGTTGAATAAAGCCAACATTTGGTCTTAACTCGTTATTGTTATTTCATAACAATTTATTCAACTTTAATTATGAAAAACACTCTTCAATACTAACTAACGATGGAGAAATATCTTCGGCCAAATATTCTCGACCTTGATCCGTCATCGCCTACTGCGGCCCGAGAATGGACCCATTGGGTATCTACTTTTAAAAATTTTCTGATTTCGAATGAAGCAGAGATGAAAATTAATGATGCGATGAAGATGCAACTTTTTATTGATCATGTATCGTCCAAAGTATACGAATACATAAGTGAGTGCACATCATACGAAATTGCAGTAAGTACACTTAACAACATATTTGTTAAACCAATAAATGAAGTTTTTGCGAGACATATTCTGGCCACAAGAAAACAGCAATGCAATGAAAACATTCAACAATATCTTCAGCACCTGAGAATTTTAAGCAAAGACTGTCAATTTAAAAATGTTGATGCAGAAAGTAATAAGAATGATTGCATAAGAGACGCATTTATTTCTGGCATTATTTCGCATAAAATTCGCGAGCGCTTGCTAGAAAATTTTAACCTGACGTTGGATGAAGCTGCTAACCAGGCACAAGCAATTGAAACTGCTGAAAATAATGCGCAAACATTCAACAATCCGACGATTGGTGAATCTCTAGTCATGGCATTGCCAAAGACGGCAACGGAAGACAAAAATAAACTACTAACACCAGAATACCATTTGAGACGATGCTTTTTTTGCGGAAATAAAGTTCACCAGCGTCAGAACTGCCCAGCGTTAAATGCCAATTGCCAAAATTGTCAAAAAAAGGGACATTTTGCAAATGTTTGTAGGAGCCCTCAGACAAATATTAACGCTGCTACTGCTACTGATGCGGGATCTCCTGAAAATAAATTCAATGATGTTACGGGTATTGCTGCTCCGGCTAGTTTAAAGAAATCAGTTGTTACCATTGAAGTTAACGGCAAAAAAGCAAACGCCTTAATTGACTCCGGAAGCTCAAAAAGCTTTATCAATTATGATTTTTATTCGAATTCTTCTTTTATGAAAGCACAATGTACTGAATCTATAACAATGGCCCAAACAACTCACACAATCATTTGTGAAGGGCTACTTCAAGCAAAGATTGCTCTTAACGGCAATGTTTACGAAAAAGCTTCGCTTCTCTTTGTTAAATACCTTTGCGCTGATGTTATCATAGGACATAATATACTGAAAGAACACTCGAAACTTGAAATTACTTTTGGTGGATCTAGAAAACCATTACAAATATGTAGTGTGCTGGCTTCATCTGTTCCACCAGTTCCTTTATTTTCGAATTTACATTCCAACTGCTTACCGATTGCTGTTAAGTCTAGGAAATACAGTAACGATGATCTGAAATTCATAGAAAAAGAAATAAGTCAGCTCTTAGCAGACGGAGTTATTGAAGAGAGCAGATCACCTTGGCGAGCGCAAGTTCTAATCACGAAAAATTAAAATCATCTATGAACAATCGCAAACGATTGTTCATAGACTATTCTCAGACCATTAACAAATATACAGATTTGGATGCCTACCATTTACCAAATATAGAAAAAATGGTGAACGACATTTCAAAATACGACTTCTTTTCTAAAATTGATTTAAAAAGCGCTTACCATCAGGTATGTATAATGGAAGCAGAAAAACAATATACAGCATTTGAGGCGTGCGGGAAACTGTATCAATTTTGTCGAATCCCGTTTGGCGTAACAAACGGAGTCAGTGGATTTCAAAGAGTCATGGGCTAGATAATAAAAGAAGAGTATTTGACAGATACATATGTCTACTTAGATGACGTCACTGTATGCGGAAAAGACAAGGCAGAACATGATAAGAATTAAAAAAAAGTAATGGATGCTTTTCAGAAATACAGTTTAACTGTTAACAAAGAAAAATCTACGTTTTCAATAAACACAATTAACCTACTCGGATACAATATTTCGAAAAAGTCCATTAAACCTGATCCAGACCGACTCCAACCACTTATTAGCATGCCAATACCGACTGACAATACTTCACTTAAACGAGCTCTCAGCATGTTTTCCCATTATTCAAGGTGGATACCAAAATTTTCAAAAAAAATACACTGTCTCGTGAATCCAGGATTCCCATTAAATGATGAAGCTATATCTGCTTTTGATGACTTGAAGAATTGCATTGCAAAGTCTACAATATTTGCTATCGATGAAAACAAAATGTTTACAGTCGAAACAGATGCCTCTGATAATGCTATTGCGGCTACATTGACTCAAGAAGGACGCCCAGTAGCGTGCTGATGCACTGTCACGTATCTGCGCTATTCACACGGAATCTAATTTGAAGGACTTGCATAATGAACTTTGCCATCCAGGCGTTACACGAATGTATCACTGGATAAGAAGTAAGAATCTACCATTTTCGGTAGAAGATGTCAGAAAGATGACAAATGCATGTTCAGTCTGTGCAGTCGTGAAACCTCGTTTTTTAAAAAATAACAGCAATTTGATAAAAGCGACTTCAGCGTTCGAAAGATTGAATATCGATTTTAAAGGGCCAGTACCGTCATCTTCGTCTAACAAGTACATACTGACTATTATAGACGAATATTCGCGGTTTCCATTCGCATTCCCGTGCCAAGACGTTTCCGCTGCGACTGTAATTAAACATTTATCGACTCTTTTCTGCACATTTGGATTGCCAGCTTATATTCATTCCAATCGTGGCTCCGCTTTTATATCAAAAGAAGTACAAGATTACTTACACAAGAGAGGTATATCTACAAGTCGAACGACAGCATATAACCCACAGGGCAATGGACAAATAGAGCGCACAAATGGAACAATTTGGAAGACAATACAATTAGCTCTAAAATCACAGGGATTTAAAATATTGCAATGGGAAATGGTTCTAAATCAAGCACTGCACTCAATAAGATCTCTGCTATGTACAGCAACGAACCAAACCCCTCATGAAATGTTGTTTGTACACAATAGAAAATCTAATAACGGACATTCGGTACCAACTTGGTTTCTAACACCCGGTCCTGTCCTACTCAAAAAGCACAACAGAACCAATAAATACTCTCCCATAGTCGAGGAAGTCGAGCTGTTGGAGTCCAACCCGGACTATTCTTTTGTGAGACTGAACAACGGCCGAGAAACGACCGTGTCTAACAGACATTTAGCCCCAACAGGGTTAGAGAGCGGGGAAGAAGGCGAACGTACTGAAACTGTAGAAACAGAAAGCGACTCCTCATTTGTCTCTACAGAGAGTGCTGCCCCAGATACTTCTCCAATTCTTCAGACTACCAGGAATAGAAGACCACCGGCCTATCTGCAGGACTACGACACCTCAAGCTAGAATGCAGCGGGGGAAAATGTGGTGAACTTCTTAGTCGCCGCATTCAGACTCATTAGGAGTCTATGCTTTCTAGTGTTTGAAGTTATCATTATATTATCCTAATGTCGCCTTATATTTTAAAGTTGAATAAAGCCAACATTTGGTCATAACTCGTTATTGTTATTTCATAACAGAGGTATCTCTCAATCGCTGCCGTAGGTGTTGTCCTAAAAGCACCCGTGATCCCTAGACACACTGTTCTTTGTAACCTGGTGAGTGGCGCTTTGCGCGAGGCAATCTTTGTTCTTGGCCACCACACTATGCTGCCGTATGTGATAATAGGTATTATCATTGTCCGGTACAGCCATCGTAAAACTTTGGGCTTAAGCCCCCAAGTTTTACCGTAGGTGGAACGACACATTCCGAACACTCGTAAGGCCTTTGTCGTAATATTTTCCACATGAGTTCTTTATCAAGCGTGACCCCCAGATATTTAACTTCGGTGGACCAGGGCAGTTTCATTCCATTGAGGGAGAGCTCTCCTAGGTTTCCTAGTTGTCTCTTCCTCGTGAATGGAATAATGACTGCTTTGCTTGGGTTGATAGAGAGGTGGTTCTTTGTACACCATTCCTCTGTCATCCTCAATGCCTGTTGTAATAATCCAGACACTATGTTCGGGAATTTACCATTAACCATTATGGCTATGTCATCTGCATAGCCTACTGTGTAGAATGGTCCGGTATTAAGTTTGGTAAGTAGCGAGTCTACTAACAAACACCACAGTAATGGTGACAGCACTCCGCCTTGCGGACAACCTCTTGTTGTTTTTGCACTAAGTCTGTCTCCCATTAGTTCGGCAGGCTTATTACGTATCTTTTGCAATAGCAAAACGATAGCGATCAAACGCTTTATGTCATAAAAGTCGGCATTACCTGCAGTGTAGGTATGGTAGGTCTTACACAATCGTTTACTAATCGCTCGCTGATTGTCAAATGCACTTAATTAAAAAAAGAACCGCAAAAACTCTAAAACTTTTGTATTGAAGAGCAATTATTGCGCAAAAATCGCTATCGTTTTGCTCTTGCAAAAGATACGTAATAAGCCTGCCGATCTGACTATTCTGCTTCTCAGCCCATAGTCAATCCAGTTGCACGTGGTTTTTTATTTTATTTTTTTTATTTTATTTGTTATAGGCTCGCGTTTGACCACTATCTCGCCTGATGTTAAGTGATGATGTGGTCGAAGGTGAAGCACGCTTGCCTAGAAGCAACCTATTCACTCTTGACTTGAAGACCCCTAGGTTGTATCATTGATGCCATGTTCCTTTGCAGCAGTGCGTATGGACTCAAATGTTGTCTTGTCAAAGGCTCCCTCTATGTCGAGCAAAGCCCCGACACAGATTTCTTGTCCCTCTAGCGCAGCCTCGGCTCGACTCGCAACATAGTGCAATGCCGTTTCCGTAGATTTGCCGGGGCTGTAGGCGCATTGTAGTTTATGTAGAGGGAATACTTTCAGTGGACCCTCTCTTAAGTACCTGTCTACCAGTTTCTCTAGAGTTTTCAAGAGAAAGGATGATAGACTAATGGGCCTGTAAGCTTTAGCTTCTTCATAAGTCGGTCTACCCACCTTCGGTATAAAGGTGACTTTGACCTCCCTCCATGCCTTGGGTACGTACCCAAAGGCTATGCAGGCTCTGTAGAGCTTACTCAAATGGGGTATCAAAACAGATGCCCCTTCTTGCAATAGTATTGGGTAGTTGCCATCCGGACCAGTGGATTTGAGTGGCTGGAAGCCCGCTATGGCCAGCTTCAGTTTATTTTCATCTACCACTTTCTTTGCCGTGAGCCAGTTATATTTGGACGTGTGCCTTGTGAGCTCGCCCCTTGTGACTGGTTCCTCTTCATCGCTATCGCGCAGTATACATTCTGGGAAGTGGGTCCTAAACATCACGCCCAGAGTGTCCTGTCCAGTTTCCGTGAGATGCCCACTCTCATCCTTTACAGATGATAGTGGGTTTGTCTTAGTCATGGACATTGCTTTGCACAATCTCATCCCATTTGGCAGAGTTTCGATGGAAGTGCAATGCTGCCGCCAATTAGTTCTTCTGGCCTTGCGTACCGCCGTGTTATACCTCGTTAGCATGCTGTGATAGCCAGAAAAATATTTCCTGGCTTTTGCATCATTAAAGGCCTGTTGTGTTTCCTGACGTATTTTAGCTAGTTCAGGATTCCACCATGGTACCTTTTTGCAAAAGTCTCTTTTCTCTGGGCAGTTATCTTCCCATGCACCGATGGTGCCCACCTTGATTCTGTCCGCTTCAAATTCTATATCTAGTATGGAATTAAGCTTACCTTTAGGGCTCCCTAGATTTACTTTTAGGTCCCTCCTGTACGAGTCCCAATTTGTATGCCTTGGGTTTCTCCTTCGTCTAGTTTCGGTCAGGTCAATAACTTCAGTTCTCGCAGAGGTCCTGAAAGTGGGTTTATTGCCTGCGTTAAGGATTTGTAAAGAAGAGCTTACCACAAAGTCCAACAAATCCTCCCCTCGTTTGTTGACATCCGAGCTGCCCCAAACGACGTGGTGTGCATTCGCATCGCAGCCAAGTATCAGGTCGAGGTTTTCTTGGTTGCCGTAGTCAACCAGTCTCCTGATTAGTGGTGTTACTGGTTCCTTTTGTTCATATGGGAGATAGGCAGAGGCAAGGATGACTTTCCTTTTCTCTGTTCCCGTCCCCACTTGGATCAAAGTTGTTGTGAGATCCCTGTAACAGAAAGTACGTAAGGGCATTGCCTCTATACCGCCCCTGATATAGATGCAAGTCCTCGCGTCATTAGTTGGACAGTCATAGAGCACCATGCCCCCTGTCCCACCTAAGCCTTTTATGGTCCCTTTATACAAATAAGGTTCCTGTATCAAGGCCACGTCGTATGTATTGAGCTTCAGTTGCCGAGCCAGAAGGGCAGTAGCGGCTCTGCAATGATGCAAATTGATTTGTACACACCTTAGTCCCTCATCTTGGATGTTTTGATGGGTTTGCGCCGTTGATGGATTGCCTCAGTTTTGAGGCTCCCTCTCCAACTCTTCCTCCTGGAGAGCCGCTGGCGACTCAATCCCCAGGGTGTCGATGCCCTCAAGGATGTCATCCTCGAGGTCCGCCTCTGCCGCCCCGGTCTGGATCGCTGACTCTCGCGCTAAGTCGTGAGCAGCGACCTTGTCGATGGCCTCCTCACACTGCGGTGGACCATCTTCGGAGGGCTCCACTCCTGCTTCCGCAGTGGGTGTCTCTCCCTTGTCCTTTTCCAGGAGCTTGAACGAGTATCGTTCAATTCCTCCTGGAAGAGAGTAGCCCGCGGCCTTGATGACCCCAGCGGACACCCCGTCCATGAGAACGATACGACGGATGCCGGTCTGCTCCTACCTCAATACTTTCTTTACTTTGTACTAATAGCTTTCCTGTGTATAAATGTATAGTCTCATTCATCACCATAATATTAAGCTGTAATTTTCGTCATTGTAATTTGTTCATTATTTACTTGTTATGCCTTATTACCATTAAAATATACTGATCCTATATATCCATCCTTTCCTAAATTCCGTTAAATTTAATATAGTTATATATTTTTTTTAAATTTGGTTTCTCTACCTTTATTTAATAAAACAACCTGACGTGACATTGGCTGAATGCACAAACCGTGCGAAGCCAAAAAAGAATAAAAAAGTAGTCGGGATTTAGATTTTTTAAATTTACTTTTTTGTTGTTTGAGTATAGCTACTATAGTTACTCAAAAGTTCCGCCTTGGAATTTGTCAAAGAGCAATCGAGCACAGCATTCTAAAGCGTCAAAAGAGCTCACAGAATAAGAAATGCCACGCTGCGCTCTAAAACGGGGATCATAGACGTGGAAGTAATAACTGCCAGTCTAAAATGGGATAAGGTGAGTGAAACTCACTACCTGCGTCTGTGTTTCCGAACGCATTCAACCCGAATCTCTTCAAAGTTAGAGTGAACAGGCTTCTTCTGGGTAAGCTCGCTCCATCGTCGACTCTGTCTCTGTCACCTTTGACCTAGACTAGAGTCAAGAGCAAACCCATCACAAATAAAAAAAAAAAAAAAAAAAAAAAAAGGTGGGTTATGACAACCGCATGCACAGTGACCTCTGGTAAATAACCTACACAAATTGGGTACCTGAGTATGGACCACGCCGCCGACGAAGCCGGTCCAGAATGTGGTGGCGAGACGAACATGACGCCTACTGAAGGAGCTGGTCCGAGGTGGCTCAGGAAAATAATACTTGGGAGGATTTGGGAGAGGCCTTTGCCCAGCTGGACAGTAGGTATAGGTTACAATAAAGATATTTTATTTTATTTAGTTAAGCACACCAACAGTACAACTGCTTAAACCATCCAAAAAATAATACATTTAAAGTGAAAATTACATAGCAATCATACAGATTATAGGTATGCATGACATTTACAAAATTCAAAATTAAGACTACAACTAAAATAGGTAAACATTTATCACAATATATTAGTTAAGGGTAATGAGCATTAAGAGCTTGAGTCAAACTCTTAACGCTCATCACTCAATAGGGAGTGTCTGAATGTTATGAACTTCATTGAAAAGACATCAATAGGACTGTCCAAAGAGATGGACTTTTCATTGTACAGCCTTGCCATGCGTGTAAGGGGACTATTAAATGAGGTATTTAAAGTTGAGGATGGGATATCAAATATATGATGATGACGCATACTACGCTGGCTAATCCTAAAGATCAAATAATTTATCAATGGTGCATCGATGGAACCATTTATAATTTTTTGAAGAATTAATAGGTCAGAATTATTTCGCCTTTCCTTTAAACTAATCAATTTAAAATGTTTCATTCTATCTGTGTATTCCGGAATAACTTATGACGGTACAAACAAACCCACCATTAGGTTTGTAGACACTATTAAATATCCAATTAACATTACCTACTATAAGCTGGATATAAACAACCAGCTATTAAAAAAGTTTATCGGCAACAGAAGTGGTACTCGTTGTTCCTACTTGACCAATTCGGTGCTAGTAGCTAGCGGTGCCTAACTGTAGGCAAACCGAAATGATTATTCGCTAGCTATGAAATAAGGTTTTGAATGAACATAAAAGTATTAAACATTTTGATTATGAAATAAATTTCTGAAGACTTTCAAACTCATATTATTCATAAATAATGTAATAAACAGTAAAACTATTCATGTTTTACTGGTGAGAAATTCCAATGTTAAGACTTGAGCAATGGGAATTGGCAAAGTTCCGAGGCGAGGCTAGGCGCGCACCGGTGCGGAGGTTGTAAAAGCACCGTTATACTTATTTACCGTGCGCATCTTGCTTTAGGCGCTGCTTTAGCGTATTTAAAATATACACGAGATGGATGCACAACGCGTCTAAGGTTGTAATTCAATCGATACGTTATGGTGTTACCTAACCTGCTTAACTGCTTTTAGGTACCTAGGTACATGGGTATATGGCAATCATATTGGTACTTAATCACTATACTGCACAGCGAGGGCATGCAGTTTCGGACATTTTCAATTTCGAAATTAGCTTATGAAACTGATGAGTCAAATTTAATGGGTAATCGGAACAATACTTTAACTTAACTGAAAATGTATAATTAGTAGAGTTTTCTTGATTACCTGGATAAGTGAAAAAAGAAAGCTATTTAAATAATATTTTCAAAAACGACACTAAATTGCTTCTAATACAAGTACTCTACTGCTGAGGATACCTTTTTTATACTCGGGCTTGACCACTATCTCACCTGATGTTAAGCGATGATGTGGTTGACGGTGAATAACGTTTACCTAGAAAAAACCTATTCACTCTTGACTTAAAGACCCTGTAGCTGTTGGAAAACACAGACTCCGGGGAGTTCCATTCCTTAGCTGTGCGCATAATAAAAGTGTTTCCAAAACGTTTTGTGCGTATGGGTGGGATAATGGGTTGTCCGCCATGTACCGATGACGCATCGCTGTACGTCTGGTAGTCCGATGATTAAACGGGCTAGGTGGAATCAGATCATGCAAATCCATCGCATACTCCCCGAAATATAACCGACAAGCTGACAACTCGGCGACGATGTTCAAGGCTCTGGAGCTTTGTCTTGACCATTGCCTCATTGCCGATGAGCCTCTTGGCCCGCTTTTCGATCGACTATAGTGCAACAAGCTGGTATTTGGCAGATCCGTCCCAGAAATGAGAATTCTCATCTCTGGGTTCAGTTCAGTTCGATCATGCTTAAAGTACTAGTACTTTAAGCATGATCGAACTTGCGCTTGATACAAGTTGAGCAGTTGTTCCGTGGTGAAGTACCTTCTCACCTTTGCAAGGATCTCCAACTTTTTGGCAGCCAGCTGAGCCTTTGCCTCAGTGTATGAGCCAATATTGGTCGATGTCAATGTAACGTCAAGAAGCTCAAGTTGGAGCTGGGTGAAATTGGCTCTTTTTAGCGGAAAAAATATGCCTGGGTTTTAGCAGCATTAAACCTGATCAGGTTGGCATCGCCCCATTCGGAGACTGCCTGCAAGGACAGTTTCAAACGCTCCACCATGGACTCACGGAGAGACTGGTTCTGCGGCCCGGTAGCCCGAGCGTTGGTCAAGTATCTCTTAGTAACAGTGCTGTCGTCTGCATACCCAAAGGTAGCAGATCAAGAAAGGTTTTAGCAGATCGTTAATGTGCAGCAAGAATAATGTTGCTGAGAGTACCACCCTCTGAGGGACCCCGGCATTGATATCCAATTGGTCTGACAAGCAGCCATCGATAACTACTCGAATGGACCGATCTCTCAGGAAGTCTGCAATCCAATCACACAGACCACGGGCAGACCGAATGAAGGAAGCTTACCAATAAGGCTTTCGTGCCAGACCCAATCATATTAATTGCCAAGTAAAACACATCTCAGTGAATAAAATATAATATAATATACAGATATCCACTCGGGTCACTAAGGATATCGTTAGTTCCTAGGTATATCAGGAGCTTCGTGTTAAGTATATTACAGAGATGGGTCTGTAGTTGGCCGGGTAAGCTCGACTGCCCAAGCATTCGGCACTTTTCCAGTCTCATACGAAAGGCGGAATGGGCATGTCAAGATCGGAGACAGTTCGACCGTTCGACAGTTCGAACTTTCGACGATACTGTAAAAAATTTCCCTTTGTTCCCGTTGAGTTACACCATTTTGTGTTACACTGTTACGCATTGGGATAAAAATTACCGATTAGTAACACCAGGCGTCTTCTGAAGATTGACACCCGATAGCAAGAAAAAGGTGCAATTCCCAGCAAACTATTATAGGCCTTGTGTAGGTATTCCTCTCGCTTGCCACCATTCTTATTGATCGTCATTTCCACGAGTAATAAATTTTCGAGTCAATTTTTTTTAATGGATGAGTTTCTTTTACTAGTTAATCTCTTTTATTTAACAACTTGGTTAGCTTTTCTTTTGTAATATTAGCAGATGTATCATTGCTCATCACAACGTTCTCATTGGCAAATTCATTAACACAGAGATGATCCACTTTGTGGTTTCAATAATAAATTTAATCATTTAAAATATAAAATATAGTTTTTTTTTTAATTTTTTGTTCTTACCATAACTATATATATTGAGTAATTTCTAATAATTATTAATAACTAGCTTCTGCTAGCGGCTTCGCCCGCGTGAATGCAAAATTTCATCTAGATCCGTTCAGCCATTCTGGCGTGAAGAAATAAAAAACATACACACTCACAAATTTTAATATTAGTGTGATGATACTAGCTTTTCACCGCGGCTTCGCGTCCGTGGCTCATCCCACCGGACCCGTTGATTTGTTCCGTTCTAATACCAATAATTGGTATTTACTTAATAAAAATCATATGATGATTTAATAAAAATGGTATTCAATGATTTTGGCTTTCAATGGTATCCGTTCGAAAGAGAAAATAAATATGAGATGAAACAAATACCGTTGTTGGTATTAGAACGGAATAAATCGACCCGTTTTCGGGATAAAAGAAGGCCTATGTCACTCAGGAATAATCTATCTACAGAATTTTCGAAATCGATTTACATGCAAACTTACAAACAATCAAATCTTTTCAAATTCAAATTAAGTTTATTGCATCCATAATGTACATACAGGTGGTAAATATAAGTTACAGAAACAATTATGGACCCTGTCGGGCACAGCAACAATCTAGATACAGTCAGTGTCTAGGAGAGAGGAATAATGCTTAATAATTTTCCTATATAATTAACATTCAAGTATGGGTTAAATATACTAATATGTATGTGTCATTCTGTGTGTATGTTAAATTATGTGTTATTTTTACTTAGTTGTTTATTCGATAACATTTTTGTATTTATTACAATTAGTTTATTTGATATTCATAGATTATATTTATTAAAATTAATACTTAAAAGGTCCATATTATATTGTGCGTCAATTAATTATTAATGTCATTTTCCTTATCGAGTTAACAGCAATCTTTATTTTTAATAAAATTAATATATAAATGTCCATATAATATATTATAATTCTGAGTCATTTAATTATTAATTTATGTAATTTTACTTATCAAGTTAACAGTTGTCTATATGTTTAATAAAATTAATACTCAAATAAGTCCATATTTTATTTTGAGTCAATTTGTTATTATTAATGTCATTTACTTGTCTTAACTTTTATTGAATTTATCCGACAGATATTCGTCAATTGTGTAATAACTTTTATTATTTAAGAATTGTTTTAATTGATTTATAAATAGATTGGTTTTATTTACTTGTTTTATGTTTTCCGGTAATTTGTTATATATTTTTATCGACATAGAATACGGACTAGAAGAGTGCAATTTAAGGCGGGAGGAGGGTAGATCTAGTCTGTTTTTGTAGCGCAACGAATAGTTTGTCTGCATGTCATCACGTGTGTTGTAAGACTCTGGGTATTTGCGAACTAGTTTACATAATTCTAAAATATAAATATTAACCAAGGTAAGGATTTTGTGTTTCTGGAAATAAGGTTTGCAGCTATCTGTTTGTTCTATATTGGTAATTATTCGTATCAGCTTTTTTTGTAGGATAAATAGACTGGGGGCGTCTGTGCTATTTCCCCATAGGATTACGCCATAGCTTAACCAAGCGTGGGCATACGCGTAGTATGTCACTAGTGCGGTTTGTAGGTTGATCGTTTTTTTTATTTCTCGTAGGGCATACGAAAACTTTGAAATTTTTGATTTAACTTTCTGTATGTGGGTTTTCCAATTTATATGTGTGTCTATTGTCAAACCTAGGAGATTGACATCATTAACTACTTCAATTTTTTGTTGGTTATATATAAAGTTTAAATTGATTTGATTTTTTTGTTGAGGGTGAAAAGTAATTAATTTGGTTTTGGTGAAGTTGATTTCGAGATTATGCTCGCTCATCCAGTTAATTTTTTTTTTTTTTTTTTTTTTTATTTGTAATGGGTTTGCTCTTGACTCTAGTCTAGGTCATCTGCAAACAGTACACAGGGTCCGTCTATGATTTTAGGTAGGTCGTTTATGTATATAAGGAATAAGAGGCAGCCTAATACACTTCCCTGGGGAATAGAAGCGTGTATCGGTCTGACATCGGATCTTATCTGCTGTGTTTCTTTTGTTTCCTTATTATAATATTCCACCTCAACAAATTGCTCCCTGCCCTGTAAATATGAAGCAAACCAGTCGTGGGCTTTCCCACGTACTCCTATTCCGTATAGCTTATTCAATAGTATTTTAAATTGCACTTTGTCGTAGGCCTTAGACATATCAAGTAGTATTCCTATTGCGTACTGTTTGTTATTTAAAATATTTAAAGCTTCTTGTATATATTTATAGACTGCTAATGTAGTAGATCTATTTTTCCGAAAACCGTTTTGACAATCATCGAATAACTTAAATTTTTCACAAAAAGAGTATACACGATCGCACATTGCTCTTTCAAAGACTTTAGATGCTGTGGGCAGAAGGGAGATTGGCCTATAATTATTTGGGTCTGTTTTAGCATCTTTTTTATGGAGCGGTTTAATTAAAGCTTTTTTTAGTAAATTGGGAAAAATGCCTTCTTCGAACGATTGGTTAATTAATTTGTAAAATGGTAAGGTTAGTTCGTCAGCGCATTGTCTGAAAAGAGTTGGTGGGAGTTCGTCTATGCCGTGACTATTTTTATTTTTTAAGTTTTTTAAGATATGGTTTACTTCATATCCATCGACTGGGCGTAGAAACATGGTATTTTCAGTGGGGTTAAGCACTGAGGCTACTCTCGGTTGGAAGCCAGGTGTTTGGCTGGTATTTTCCCCAATGGATGCGAAGAAATTGTTAAATATGTTAGCTACTTGTTTTGGCTCACTCACTAGGTTCGTCGTCGTTTGTATTTTTATGTTATTTTTATTAATTTTAGTGTTTTTATAAGTCCGTTCCTTTACGATATCCCACATAGTTTTAACTTTATTGGCACTGGATTGTTTATTTTTAGGGTTAGAATTTTTAATTGTCTTTTATTTTTACAGGATTGTTTTATTCCTTTTCTCTTTATAATGTCAGTATATATATGTAATCGTTTAATTTCGTGTAGATATCTAAACAATTTACCTATCCGTAAAGTGTTGGAGGTATAAATTATCCGATTTATTTCTAAAGATAAGTCTATAATTGCATGCTGTTCTCAGTCGATGACTGGCTTATCTAATGCTGATTTAATATTATTTTTAATCGCCGACGTAAAAAGAGGGGTGTTATAAGTGTGAAGTGTGTACCTGTGCGTTTGTGTATTTGTTTATCTGTCGGTGCAGGGCCGTCTTAAGCATTTTCGGCGCCGGGGTGCGACAGTCCTGCGCCCTGCCCTCTCGCTCTTGCCAACAAAAAAAAGCTATATAATTTTTAGAGATTTTTCAGTGCAAATTCAGCGGCTGTCACAAATGTAAAGAACGAATGAAATGAATGATTGAAAAGCATACTATGCAATTGATTAAACTTATAAAAAAAATTCACATTATCAAACAAAATGAAATGTAAAAATTCAAGCATTAAGACTCAATTTTCATAGTTCGTCTATTAACATCAATCAGTGACCGACACTCACTGGCCGCCAGCCGCGTTGGCACCTACCTGTGTCAAATTCAAACGAAGTGCCACCTAATTGTGGAGACTTAGAACCCATTTCGCTTCTAGTACGGGCGGCTATGTTAAAGGGCGCACCGCGCACGTGTTGGATGATTTTGAATTCTTAGTTGTGTAGTAATTATGAGTTAAATTAACTGGCACATCGCGAACGGTTCCACTTTTACACAATTTATGGCGGTCGGCTTGCACACCCTAGGACTCTGCGCCCGGGTGCACCGCACCCCTTGAACCCCCGGGTAAAGACGGCCCTGTGAATTTATCATAGGTCCTAAACGGATGAACCGATTTTGATTTAGTTTATAAATCAACTACATATATTTATCTATTAGTAAACACACTTCGATCGACAATTCATCGAAACACGATATTTTGTGAAAATACCCCGATACAAAGAGTAAAATGCGCATAACTTTTGAACGGCTGAACCGATTTTCATCAAACAGAGCTAAGAAAACTCTCGATGAAGTAAACTTCCAAATGAAATAAGCTAAATCAAATTCGGTTGATCCGTTTAGGAGCTATGATGCCAAAGACAGATACGTGGTGTAACCGTGCCAATAACGGACCATCTTGAGCTCTTGGCGTTACGTTGACATCGACTCTCAATTTTGGGCCATACATTGAGGCAAAGGCTTAGCTGGCTGCCAAAAAGTTGGGGATCCTTGCGAAGGTGTGAAGGTACTTCACGCCGGAATAGCTGCTCAACTTGTATCAAGCGCAAGTTCGATCGTGCATGGAGTACTGTTCTCATCTCTGGGATGGATCTGCCAAATACCAGCTTGATGCACTAGAGACGATCGAAAAGCGGGCTAAGAAACTCATCGGCAATGAGGCACTGGTCAAGTCAAAGCTCCAGAGCCTTGAACATCGTCGCCGAGTTGCCAGTTTGTCGGTATTTTATCGGTTACATTTCGGGGAGTGTGCGATGGTATTACATGATTTAATTCCGCCCAGCCCGTTCCATCATCGGACTACCAGACGTACGGCGATGCGTCAGCGGTACATGGTGGACATCCCACCCATACGCACAAAACGTTTTAGGGACACTTTTATTATGCGTACAGCTAAAGAGTGGAATTCCCTGCCGGAATCTGTGTTTCCCGATAGCTACAATCTAGGGGTTTTCAAGTCAAGAGTGAATGAGTTTCTTCTAGGCAAGCGTGCTCCATCGTCGACCACATCATCGCTTACCATCAGGTGAGATAGTGGTCAAGCGCACGCCTATAGACAATAAAAAAAATACACAGATACACACGTCAAACTTATAACATCTTTTTTTCTGTCTCGGGGGTTAGTAAAGCGTTCATTATGATTATAAGCATTCTAGATAATAATTATTCCATAGACGGAATCCCCAATAACAATACCTTTATTTAAAATTTTACCCGATTGGCAAAAATTTCGATTTTTCATCCATACATAAATTTTATTTATTTGGGAAAACAAATGGTTACTCATTTTTTTGTTTTTTTTTGTTTATCATTTTGATGGGTTTGCTCTTGACTCTAGTCTAGGTCAGAGGTGACAGAGACAGAGTCGACGATGGATTGAGCTTACCCAGAAGAAGCCTGTTCACTCTAACTTTGAAGAGATTCGGGTTGAATGTACATTAAAGTAATAAAATGAAATTTTAACAACAGAGCGTGACAAATGTACAACCAATGACATTTTCCACAGAATAAAAAACCATTTTACAAAACTTTTGCGACGTGCGCTTACAATTCGTAGCTTAATTAATTCAAATTTACATTACTAACACCCGGTTTCTCAGCACTCGATTATCGGGCTGTTAACGTAAACGACGAATAATCGCCGGTTAATTGTACGTTCAGTTTCTCAAAACCAAGTGTGACAAGCGGTTGAAAATTTGTCACATTTGAGAAAATCTCGAATTAACCACATATCACAGCAATTTTGGGTTTCTGGAAAGCATTTTCAATGTTAATCTATTGTCAACGAGCCTAATTTATAATTGTTAGATATTGGTCGATTATTCGCAGATTAAAATTAATATTAAATTGATTTTAAAGGCTTATATTACGATGAAAAGATAATAGGGGTCGGCGGAAACATTAGTATAGGTTTAGTTATAAAAAAATATGTTAATTAGAACAAATATAGTTGATAACAATGATTTAAAAAAAATTAGCTAATTACAATTTACAAACTCTTTAAATTAATTACATTATTATAAAAACTTGACACAATTATCAAAAATAGTTATTTTGTATGTAAATAAAAATAAAAACGTTACTAAACTGGGAATCGAACCTTCCTCACGCGCATTTATTTTGACTGTACCCTGTACAACTGGGATACCTATCCAAAACTGACCTTGGTAAGTACTAAGACTTACCAAGGTCAGTTTTGGATAGGTATCCCATCCATAAACAAGCAATCCAAAAAAACTGGTCTCTCATCCCAAGACTGATCTTGGTAAGTGTTGCTTAATCTGGCGAGTTCACCCATCCAAAAACAAGTGAACCCAAAAAAAGTGGTCACCCATCCAAAGACTAACTTTGGTAAGTATTGCTTACCCTGGCAGGGTCACCCATCCAAAAACAAGCGATCCAAAAAAGTGGTCAGACATCCCAAGACTAACCTTGTTAAGTGTTGTTTAACCTGTGTGGAGTCACCTATCCAAAAACAAGCTTACCAAAGACATTACCCATCCTACAACCCATCCCATCCAAAAACTGTCCTAGGTAAGGTTTGCTTATCTTGGCAGCTTCACCAACCCAGCCGCTGAAGATAAAATACTATTTATAGTTACTGATTACGTTATACTTATGAATGAAGTGAATGAATAGCAGCTAGGGTAGCCAACCGAAATAAATATTAATATTCAATGTAACAAGCGATTTTGTAATTTTACGATGATGCAGTTTTGAGAAACCCAAAACAAACGGTTGACAACTGCCTGTTGGATAATTTGTGACAAATTGTCAGCTAATTCGAAATGTAACAAGCGGTTGAGAAACTGAGCATATAAAGAAAGGAAAGTGAGAAGTTATATAAAAATAAATTTATTTATAATTAGATATTACATTATTATACAAAAAAAATCCACGAAATACTAATTTCCTATAAAAATCAAGAATATATAAATTAAAAAAAAACAACAATAAAGCATCTTATTTTCAAGATAATAATAATGTTGAATTATTATTATATATATTAAAAAGAAAACAACAAACGGAAAAACCTACAAATTACAAATGTCAACAGAATAAACGGTCGCTCGGCCCCGGTCTCACAAGCAAGGCTGATCTAAACTGTCCTGCGAAAACAGCGAAGATATCAATATATACAAAGAAGTTATTACATTGATCAGCAAGGCGACGTAAGGGTGCCCGCAAAACTGCGTTCGTACGAGTAGAAGATACGGCAAACAGGGATCGTACGCGCACCCCACGACTAATGGTTGTTCTAGGTACTTCATAATTAATCTTATTAAGAATACAAAAAAATACAAATTTATTATTGCATAGGATAAATAAAAACACTGTGTCTACAAAAATACGTCTGGCTTAAGATTTTGCAGCTGATACCTGCTCTAAAGATCACTATACTATACCTAAGTGCGAAAACAAAGGTAATGCATGGCGGTCAAAAACATTATTGGGACTTTTTCAATTCATCTGTATATACTGTAGAACGGACTCCACACCGCAACAACATACTCTAACTGAGACCTGACTAACTATTTATAAAGATACTTGCTTCTGCCAGCGGCTTCACCCGCGTGATTGCCGAAAATTATCCCGAGGGAACATATTCCCGAGATAAGAAGTATCCTATTGCTATTCCTGACTATGATCTATCTCTGTGCCAAATTTCATCCAGATCCGTTCGGCTATACTGGAGTAAAGAAATACACACACACACACACACAAACTTTCGCCTTTATAATATTAGTGTGATAAATATGTATATGAGCGTACGAATTCTGGCTGATCTCATGACAAAACCGTACATACGGAAGGCATTATTAATAATTTTACTAATAAGAGCGTCAAGGTGTAGATTGTCATTCAACAGTACTCCAAGAACGCGAACCTTTCTCTTGTTAAAAATATGCTGCTTAATGCGTAGGGATATTTTTCAATCATTTAGTTTTTTGTAAAACTGATGCAGCAACATTTGGATATGCTAAGTTGGAATTAATCGTTTGAATAGTACGTAGTCAACCTGTCTAGATCTTCTTGTAAGAGAAGACAGTCGTGCATCATTTTTGACAGGACTTAAAATTTTAAGATCGTCTGCGTATAATAATAATTTCCCCAAAATTGACGATGAGACTTTCTTTTTTCTTTTACGTAATTTTCGTCGATGTAGAAAAGCCAACAATAGTGTTTCCTCGTTGGAATCCATTTTGTCTCTGATTGTCTGCTCAAATTGTAGCATATGCGCGACGTTAACGTTGCGTTCAGCGGGTGTAACGCTTGCCACTAGATTCTCGCGACGTAAACGTCGCGTCTGCGCAGCGTCGACGCTGCGTCGACGTTGGAGGAACGACAACGCTCGTAAAACGCCAGTGGGATAGCGGCCTAAGCTGCAAAATCTTAAGCCAGACGTATTTTTGTGAACACAGTGTTTTTATTTATCCTATGCAATAATACATTTGATTGTTTTGATATTGTTAATAAGATTAATTATGAAGTACCTAGAACAACCACACATCGGCTGATCCGACGTGGGTCAGCGGAAGAGAGCCTTCAATAGGGCTGCCAAGTCCTGCAAGAAGGTGATGCGAAGGTCTCGGTTTGACCACATACGCCGTATTGGTTCTAACCCAGTGGGTAGTAAAGCATTTTGGTCCCTGGCTAAGGGGGTTGAATCGAACTTCTGCCGTCCCTCACTACCGCCACTGCTGATGCCCGACGGTTCACTTAGACCTGGACGCTGAGGAGAAAGCAAACTTGTTTGCCTCTCTTTTTGCAGAATCTTCACGTCTGGATTCTGGTGACGCGCCGCCCCCTCTTTCTCCTGATGGATCTGAGATGAGAATATTAGACATTCGCATCCATCAAAAAGACGTTCGTAGGGTGCTGCGCAACCTTGACGTGAACAAAGCTAGTGGCCCCGACGGGATTCCGGGAATTGCTCTCAGAACCCGTACGCCTGAACTGTCTCCGATCCTGACACGCCTGTTTCGCCTTTTGTAAAAGACGGAAAAAGTGCCGAATGCTTGGAAGCAAGCTAACGTTCAGCCTGTGCCCAAGAAGTCAGTCGGGCTGACCCGGCCAACTACAGACCCATTTCAATAACGTCCATCCTCTGCGAGAGTATGGAACGAGTGCTCAACTCTAAGCTCCTGGCATACCTAGAAGCTCACGACATCCTCAGTGACCGCCAATATGGCTGCCGCCAAAATCGGTGTAGCGGTCTGGATCTGTTGTCAGCAGAAGGTCCAAGCAATTGGCTGTGTGCGAATCAATATCCGGAACCCTCTTTGCCCCTTGGACCAGTTGGGCGAGATTTAACGCAAGCGCAAGTTTTCTCGTCTCTCGCCCAGCATGATCAGTGAGGAGGAGGAGCCACTCCTGGTAGTGGGCATTGAAGTCCCCCAGTAACACTAATTGGACGGAAGGGTACCGCTGCTGTGTCGTATCAACCGCCTCACTAAGATACTCTGTGAGCCTGGTTGTCTACTGACCTCCGCTGTGCGAGTGGTAGACACAGGTGTAGATAATTTTATCCAGTCCTGTGTCTACCATAGCCCACAGCACAGATAACCTAGAGTCCTCAAGGTTTCGGAGACGCTGATAACAGATGTCGTCTCGGGCATACACCCGTGAGTTGCTTAAAATTGTGCTCCAGGGTATACCCTGGGTATGTTAGGTACGATACGTCCGACGGACATCTGATCTGCGTCACCAAAAGGAAAAAGAGAGCCGGCTTATCAGACTGCTATGAGGTTGGAGTGCAGTAAGTTGAGAAAAAGGAAGTGACATGCGGTTCCACGCTGCTAACCTACAGACACGCACTGAAAGGACGCCATCATTGGGGGACTAGTCTGGAGACTGTGGGGACGCCCGAGCCTCCCCGGGAATGTCCATCGGGCCCTCTCTTCTGGTCGCCAACCAGCACGATGGTGCATACCGGGATTTTTTGTCAGTTGGCAGGGCAGCCTTTCGTGTGGGGCTGGCACACTACTTGGGCTCCCTGTGGTCGGCCAGCGGTGCACCGTGCCTCGGATCACGCTACGCACCGCGACTAGTTGCCCGATACGTTCATAACAGCACGCGTAAGGCTGGTCTGCCTGCAATGGAACCGCCATCTCGATCCATCTCCTGAAATGGCTACACCGAGCATCGCACCGGAACACGGCTAGGCTGCTTGTAAGTCTATGTTCGGTGGGTGGTTGCAAGCCATCGGCTGGAACCTACCACCGGTTAGTGTCACCTGATTAGCACCACCCGGGGACCACGTGTAGGGTATCGTATGAGGTACTTTCCTAAGGACGTGGGTGACTCGGCCCCCAAAAATTTGCACTTTGCACACATGTCAACGTCAGCATTGACATCTTTCGCGACGAATCTTTTTTTTTTTTTTTTTTTTTTTTGGTGTGGCACTAGTTGTACTTTGTGCCATTTTCAGGTAAAAATTTGGGAAACAGGGAAATAAAAAGCGGAACGGTAAGGATTACAATGATAGGAAATGTGGATCAGGCAAGTCATTAATATAATATATTAAGTACAATATAATAAATAAACTAAAGTTTAATATCATTTATAAACAGAAAAGAGGCAATTATTTCATAATAAATTATTGGGTTATGTAATAAACAAATCATACGAGTGGGGAAAGGGGTTTTTAATCTAATAAGGGAATCAAGAAAATCAGAACGGTCATGACGAGAACATGAAAAAAAAATATGGTCCAAGGTACCAACATCTTCCCCACATTCACACATGTTATCCTCTACAATACGGAGCGTGGCAAGATGGTAAGGAGTACATACATGACCCAAACGCATACGAATGATTTGACTAGCAATCAATTTGGAGCACTTAACCTTGAAAAACCACGGCTTAATAGGAACATGAGGTTGTATAAAGTAATAATATTTTCCTTTTGTTTGAGCGCTCTCACCCCATGAGACACTCCAGGCATCGCGAAGGTATAACTTGGGTAAATTCATGATATCATGGGAAAAGTTTATATAAGGAAAAGTGTCTCCATCATTGACAGCCTCCTTGGCTAAATTATCCGCCTTGTCATTTCCCTTAATGCCACAGTGGCTAGGAATCCAAACAAAATGTACAGATTGCCCCTTCAACCTTAGATCATATAATACATTCCTAATATCAAATACAACAGGGTAGAAAGCCTTCATTTTAAAAGGGAACTTCTCGATTGCCTGTAACGCACTCTTAGAGTCGGAAAATATAACAGTATTTTGTAACTTAGCTAACAAAACATATTCTAGTGCCTTAAATAGGCCAAAGCACTCCCCTGTAAAAACAGAAGACTCCGGAGGAAGTTTTATTTTTTGAATAAGCTTATACTGTGCATGATAAACTCCTACACCTACACAACTATCCAGCGTTTTAGAAGAATCAGTAAATATTAGGTGCCAGTCTTTCCATTTATCATCAATATTACTGATAAATTTAGAATTCGCTCCAGAATCAGTTTTGGCGATACCCATATCATATGTTATTTCAGGCTCTAAAAGTAGAGAGTCAAAAACGTTATCATTAAATATTGCTAGCTTTGGTGCATTATGCACAGGCGATTCAAGTAACTTAAACTTCCTGTAACTAGTAATTAAACAAGGAACAGATTTGCATCTCCAATAGTTGGAGCTTTCAATCAGAGAATTTAGATTATCTAACCTAATGATCAATGGATGGTTGGAAAATTGCATGATTTTAAATAGAAACCTATCAGCTTACAGCTGTCTTCTCAAATATAAATGAGGTTCACCACACTCTACTTGCAACGCATTTAAAGGACTCGAACGCATTGCACCCGAGATGATTCTGAGAGCTTTAGATTGAATATTATCTAACTTTTTGAACCATTTTTTACACCTTCTAATAAAAAGGTACCATAATCCAAAATACTACGAATTATAGCATTGTATAACAATTTCTGGTTAAAAGGGTGGGCACCCCACCACACACCCGAGAGACATCTCATAATATTCAACTGCTTTTCACATCTATCCACTATATAACTTAAATGAGATTTACCTGTCATTTTCTTATCCAAAATTAAACCCAAGAATTTAGCTTCGTCCCCAACATTTAAAATATGATTGCAATAGAAAACTTTAGGTGGCGGAAAATCCCGTTTTCTAGAAAAAACTACTACAGAACTTTTGTTAGCTGATAAATCCAACCCATTATTATCAAGCCAAGTCTTTAGAGACGTGAGGGATTCAGTTAATGAATTACATGCAGTTGAGATAGACATGTTTATTGAATAAATAAGTAGGTCGTCAGCGTATTGTAAAACACTAACGATACCATTTAAGGACGCCTCTAGATCATATGTATAAATGTTGTAAAGTAACGGGCTAAGTACAGACCCTTGAGGTAATCCCTTATAAACAGTTCGTGAAATTCTTGAACCTTGGTTTGTTACTACAAATATAAAGCGAACAGATAAGATATTAATAATAAAATTAACTAATATTAACGGCACCTGCAATTTCATTAGTTTATTTTTGAGCACTGCTATGATTACATTGTCATAAGCTGCCGAAACGTCTAAAAATGCAGCAACCACCGATAAATTATTAGAAAAGGCCAAATTGATGTCTGTGGTAAAGATACTTAAACTGTCGATGGTACTTTTAGATTTACGAAAGCCGTATTGAGAAATCGAAAGCAAATTATTTCTTTCGATATGCCATTCAAGACGATTTTTAACCAGGTGTTCTGCAATTTTAACAATAACCAAAGATAAGGCTATAGGTCGATAAGTAGCCGGTTCGTCAGGAGATTTTTTAGGCTTTAGTATAGGGACTATTTCTTGAGTTCGCCAAGAGGTAGGAATGTTCCCAGAAATCATTATGGAATTAATTATTTCTAAATAATATAAAAGTGAGGAGTTTCCCATATTTGAAAAAAAAGCATAAGGTATTCCATCTTCTCCAGGACAAGAATCTTTAACACTCGACAATACCCCTTTAAGCTCATATAAAGAAAAAGGTAAGTTTAAGCTATTCGATTCTTTTATTCCAGGATATAATGCGCAACAAGGCATCAAAGAACTTTTTTCAGGAGCTGTTGCAGGGGCCAATTTATCAAGAAAATCGTCAGCTAAAACAGGAGACAACTGAAGACCACAACGGTTTTGATTAAAAGCATTCCTAAAACGCTTAATGTTTCTCCAGACCTCCGAAGGACAAGTTCTAGGAGAAAGGGAGGCACAAAATGATCTCCATCCTTCAAATTTCCTTTCCCTCAAAAAATCTCTAGTCTCATTAATTATACCAGTAAGTTTATTTAATTTTTCTTCCGACATATCCTCTCCATACTCTCTTTCCGCTTCCTTTCTTCTTCGTACTGCATATGAACATTCAGTATTCCACCAAGGAGGCATAGGTAAATTGTTTGTGCGAGAACTTTTTACAGGGAAAATCTCATCCGCTACTTCAAGCATGCAAAGAGCTAAGGCTCGAGAGCAATCATCTTCTCCTCCATGAAGTATTTCAGGTAACTGAGACACTTTGACTTCAAGGACCTGTTTAAATTTTTCCCAATCAGCTCCACCCAATCTGTACCTTAATCGAGGGGGACGCTTTTCACTGATGGGATATTTGTCAGGGGATGCTATTACTAGGGGAAAATGATCACTGCCTAGTGTAGAAGAAGGGAAGACAGACCAAGTGAGTGATAAGGCCAAACTAGGGGAACAAATCGACAAGTCCACAGCACTAGGCAATTCATTGGGCTTGGTACGTCTAGTCGGTGTCCCAGTATTTAATACACAAAGATTATTGTCATCTAATATTTGTAGCAAACGTACACCATCACTTTTATTTTCACCACATCCCCACGTCTGATGATGACAATTAAAATCTCCCATTATCAAGACAGGGCTATTCAATGAACAAAAAATATCACTTATCTCTTGTAGAGCAGCGGATGAAGGCTTTGGAATATATACAGAGGCATAAGATACATTATTTACACGTACAGCAACGAAATCAACTATAGAATACTGATTGGGTAATGCAATTTGAGAAAATGCAACATTGTTTTTAATCAAGATGGCAACACCACCGTAGCCATCAGCTCTGTCATTACGAATGCAAACATAACCTGGAATACTAAATATTCGACCGTGTTTAAGCCATGTTTCACTCAATGCAACAATAATTGGTTTATATTTGTTAACTAAATATAAAAGATCAGTTTTTTTATTAGTCACTGACCTGGCGTTCCATTGAATAATCAGATCCATTATCGTTTTTGTCTGTCAGTAATTTACAAATCAGGTCAGCGTTGTTCGGTTTAATGTATTTTTTATTTTGTAACATCTTAATAAAACTGTTAATTAGATACAAAATCTGTTCATGATCTTCTTTTTGTTCGGGTTTATTCTGTAGTGCACACCCATTACTGGGACTTGGAAAACTGAACTCATTTATTAATGCATTGTGTGCTGCTCTGTCATATCCAGACGCAGATTTAGGAGGCGAACGAGGTTTTTTAAATATTGTTTTATTGTATGAAGTTGTCCTAGGACCATTTTTCACATTATCATTAGTGTGGAAGTATGCGGATTTGGAATCTGATTGAGAAATTTTACTACTTAAAACAACTTTATCTGCATATGACATAGAGGAAAATGGATGCAACTTACTAGCCTCTAAATAAGAAATACATGAATGAGCCATAGTGTTTTTGATATCTCTTTGTCTCTTAAACTCAGGGCATGCTTTATTTATAGCAAAGTGAAAACCAGAACAATTTATACAAGATGCACAATCCTCCTCAATGCTACAAGATTCAGCTGAATGATTTTGACTGCATTTAAAACATCTCGGCTCTGGAGCCCAACATTGTAATTTTGTATGTCCATACCTACAGCATCTGAAACACTGAATGGTGGGGTACACATATATATCAACATTTAATGCATTATAACACATGAATATTCTCTTTGGAAGAATTTGTCCATCAAAAGTTATAACAATGGATTCTGAAGGTTTCCAAACTGGATTACCGTTAATCTGCACTTTATAATTTAACCTCCGAATTTTAATGACATTTCCACACCCAACGGGTGTAGAAATATTTGCTTCAATTTCATCTTATGACCATTCTGAAGGAACACCACGCACCATACCCATTCTAGTTACATTGAATGTCGGGATAAAAGCTTTGAATCCATTAGTACTTAATAAGTTAGATTTTAAAAAATCATTTGCATCATGGAAAGTCGAAAATGCAACTGCACACTTATTGCGGCCTATCCTTTTAATGCTACCATTAATTATATTTTTAAATGCTCCCCGTTTCATAAAGTTTCCAAATGCAATGGGGTGTAATACAGTTCCACTATTAGGTAAGTCGGTGATGCGCTGTACATGTATCAAATAAGGAGATACATCAGTATGTATGTACTCCTTCCTACCATCTGGCTCAAAACTTGCTTGACTAGGGTTTGACTGTGACTCAAATTGGGATGAAGCTTGGTTACCATGGTTATTTTCAAGAACCGTCTCTTGGGGATTACAATTACAATCCGTAATACTGACATCATTCTGGCCATGACCTTTTCTGGTGCGTTTGCGTATTTTACAGGTTTTACAGATTTTCCTGCGTTTTCGAGAAGATTTTTCGCTACTGTCAGTGGCCACTGAACCATCAGTGTCCATGCCACTTTTATAAACACCATTATCACTCCGTGACATGATAGTCACATAGTTTGCGACATCCTCGGGGGGATTTAGGCCGCCGCCTAAATCCCCCTGCAAGTTATTAGGGGGGTCGTTCATACGACCCGGACTTAGGGACTAATCATATAATATAAAAAACTTACCAAATATTCACCTACAAACACTACTACAAATATATACAATTATTATACAAAATTATATACAAAGATAAGACTCAACTGATCCGTTTTACAATAAATAATTAAATTTCAAGAATTTGAAACAACCGCGCGCAACCGAAGTTTCCCGCCTTTTTCAAAATGAAGTTTCATTCGCGACGAATCTTAAAACCACCATTCAGAAAATGACGTCAAATGCACAACGCCATCTTTCGAATATGGAGTTCAACCAGTTCATTAATAATAAGTAGAGTAGTATTATAGTAGAGTATCTGAATTGCGTGTTGTGATATTTTACTTCTTGCAAATTTTAAATTCATCTAACTTTTCATAGAGAGAACCGATTGCAATGAAACAAAAACTAAGTAATCCTTCAAATTACGCACAATTTTTATGTATAAAAGTAGTCTATATGTTTTTCGAAGATTTTACGTGATGCGTGCACAACTAAACAGACAAACCGACATACAGACAAAAAACCAAAAATGCTGCATAATCCTTTAACACCCTTGCTATTTTTATTGGAATATTTTCGATGTACAAAAACGACTTTTCTACAGATTTATTACATGTATTGATATGATGATGATTTCCTTGCGCAATAACATAATATTAGTATGTATACACGTACGTATTAAGTATATGTCGGGTTTAGTCAATAGTACGGACGTCAAAACAAATCACAAGCACGCCCCTAGCGGCAATCAAGAGCCACTACGCATTGACGCGCTTTTTCTAACCGCTTGCGTAGTGAGGACAGCAGAATAGAGCAGTTAAGTAATGACAGCCGTAGAGCTAAGACGTCCGTAATATTAGTAAGCAGGAATGTAACTTGTGTCTATTTGAATAAACCCAGTGTATCGAATAACTTATGTGATTTCATTTGCACGATTGCACCCACCGACCTGCCCACACACGATGTCTTAACCTGAGGGAAATACATCCTGACTTCCCGATGGTTTACATCTATCGGCCAGCCTTGATGCGACATCAGAATTGGGATTCGGTCGTGCTAATGAGATCACATGTAAAAACTAGTGAAAATGGCGGTTATATTCTTGCAAAAAAAAAAATCGTGTTGTCAGTTGCGACTACTCTCAGTTTTAAATGATGAAAAACCAGTCTGGAGCGGAGCAATAAGGAAGCTAGTAACAACCAAGGAGCTGGACAGGTCAAGGAGGAGTGTGTGGACGTGTGGAAATATCCATACACACGGCTATTTATGCCAATCTGGTGAGTCGTTTTCATTTTGTTATGACTATGGCCAAGAGTGTTTATTATTCAAAATTCTGATTTTATGTACGGTATGGCGGTCAGTGGATCATCAGGGTGGCCCGTGTCAGTTCATGATTTCACATAAGTTACAATCGATGGTCAAGTTTTGGTGTTGTTGAAGAGTTATTATTCTACTATCACTGGCAATAACCCTTGACTAGCCTTGGCTATCATAACTATCATTGCTTGGAAGTTAGAAATATATGGTGACAGTGACGGACCTACCTTACATTTCAGTCTGGTTAATTCCAAATGTAATTATGATAATTCCAAATGAAATATTTTGATTAGTTTTGTAGTGTGAGTTTTATGTAGTGAGTTAACTAAGTTTAAGAAGACGCATGGTATTCTTCTTTTGTGGTCGGAGGGCCAAACTATTGAAAAGGGTGGTAAACCCTACCAGGCCTCGTTAATTGCGACTTAAAATGCTATGGCATTCATTAGATTCTCTAAAACCCATATACCTACCTGGACACTTGGGACACTGTAATGTGTGGTTCATGTTTTGGACAGGGGCACTGCACTCACATTCGGTGTCCATAATAACCCATTTTGCCGTGTCGGTTGAGGTTACTCCACCGCTGCACCGGTTAATTTTAATCAAAGTTGTGTATGGTTAAGATAACTGTGAACATATTATACTCTCGTAATGTTTTTCACGTTTCAGATACCATATTGGGTCGAAGTGGATCCTCTGCTGCAGGCTAGCGGTTCAAATGCTGAATGCGAAGGTTTACTGTCAACATCTGAGAGGTTGAGAGCGACGGCAGGCTAGCAGTTCGCAGGTGGTAGCCGAACTTTACGAGCGCGCGCAAGTTTCGAATGGAATACTCGGTGAGACGCTTCCATGTTATTTCGATAGTGAGGTCGAATGTTCTCTAGTGAAGAGATGCTATTTTGAGTTTTAGGAGTGTTCACATTTGATGGTGACCAATTGGTAGTATATCTAGCACTATCACTAGGTAACTAAGACACATTTAGTAAAAAGCAATTAGCTAATGAGTTTCCTATTGGCGGTAGTTTCATCATTTGGTTCAGTACGAACTTTAGGATGAAATATCCCATGAGAAGATGAGCTATCCAAAGTGACTTGACAACTAGTCATTTTTAGTGGCAAAGCGAAGTAATGTCTTTGGGCCAACGCAATTGTATCAAGTTAGGTACTGGTAATTTACGTGTATTCGCAAAAGATCTTGTGTTGCGTAACGATTCACAGCCACCGTCTTCAGATCTGAATTCACTTGCTTACTTTGAAAGTGCCTAATATTATGATAGCAGATTAGATCTCGCGATCGTTTTCCTTATCATTAAGGCTGAGTTAGTGAGCGATAGTAAATGGTTACTGTTGATATTTGATTTTAAAGGTATTGATGAGAGTTTACTCGTAAAGCTCCTTCACACAAGGTATAAGGCAGCAAATATTATCAGGCATAATTGTTCCCCTCACATTAACAGTCAGTATGGTCCAAAATCTTTGAGTAAGAAGAGCGAATATTATGAGAAGGATCCCCGATCACCAAGTTCCTTGAGAATTAGACGTCATAGTCGATGACAGTGGTAGTGAGACCAAATCTGATGGCTTGTACACTTGTCATACTCAGAACTTTGGACCGCACCTCATGAGTAACATGTGGCGATGGGTCAATAAAGAAGTTTCATGAGTTGAGTGTGCATTACCTTTGAATTATGGTAAAGAGTAACAGAATTTTTACAATAACTCTGTTTAGTTGTTGAACTTTTTGATCGTTGGACCTTTTTCTAATGAAGTATTGTGTGGGAATCTCTGGTTAAGTCCTGTATTAAGTCCGCAATAGGTGATTATGACAGGACGGTGATCGTTATACACCGAAAACTTTTCAATAGGTACGCTTAGAACTTACCAGTACACTGTAGGTTAGGGCAGATGCCAGCGGGTCCCCCCCGGTGGGTTCCCGCTTTGTCGAGGCGGGGGGGCTCAGTAACCGTGGCTTGGTCACCCACGGTGAAGCGAAGAGGAACCCGAGGAGGGGCCGCTCGTCAGAGCTTTTGCCGATTAAGCCGACGACGTAGCGGCCAACAAGTAGGTTGCGGTGCCCCTTGTTAACAGGCGACATCGCAACTGAGGCGGGCCGCGATCTCTTATTGGGATCCCAGCATCATACGATATCGCGGCTGAGGGTTGGAGGCAGCGGCGGGAGAGGAGTGCCGGTATTGCGGTGCGCCGCTCTCCCTACCTTCCGCGGCCTGGACGGGGTCGCCACCGTCATGGCGGACGCGGTGGGGCTGCAGGGGAGGAGGAGTGTCGGTATAGCGTTAGCCGCTCTCCCTATCCCCTGCGGCCGCAAAATGGTAGGTGTCGGGGCCATTGACCTTGACCCGTCACAGTGGGACCAAGGGTGCCATACACGGGGTCGTCTGGCACCCATGTGCTGAATTGGTCCCTGAGGTGGTCACGGTGTACAGTGTGTTCTTGTGCGCCGGTGATGGGGGGTACTCCCCCGAGGAGGGTCCGGTGACGGACAGCCGCGGCGGGTTCGCGGTGAGTGCTAACGCGTGCCCGTGTTCCCGCCATAAGCGGCACTGGAGGACACCGTGGAGTTTTAGTGGGTTAAAGTCCCACATAACTGCACTATCTCCCCGTGGTAGTGCAGTATGAATGAGCATTTCTCCAGGCAAAAAAAAAAAAAAAAAAAGATGCCAGCGGGTCATGTACCAGTCGATGTTGATGTCAAAAGGATTTTGATAATAATGAGCAAGCCAAGCGAGTAATTGAGTCTATCGGCCGTATTATGGTTTGACCGTACCAGTGGAGTCTGGTGGAGGTCGGGGCCTAGAGAGAGACCGTGAGACCGTTGTGTGAGAGCAATACAATTGCTGGTCGGCTAGAGAGCCGTGGCATTAGAGGTTTTACTCGAGGGTTCCCATAAGCTTGGCAGGTTTTGCTGCAGCAGAAGTTTTAAAGTTTGTTTGGAATGACAGTGTTACATGGCCCAGGGTAATGATTTAGTTAAAGAGTAGAGTTTTCTAATTTACCTATTTTCACTAACCCAATAATCTAGTTTGGTCAGGAGTAGCCGAGCGTTGTGTGGCAACTGTGAGCCTAGGTGGCAACTGTGAGCCTAGGTGGCCACTTCGAGCCTATGTGGCAACTGTTGGCCTGTGTGGCAACTATTAGCCTGTGTGGCAACTGTTGGCCTGTGTGGCAACTGTTGGCCCGTGTGACAACTGTTGGCCCGTGTGACAACTGTTGGCCCGTGTGACAACTGTTGGTCTTTTTGGCAACGGTAGGCCTGTACTGTATGGCACCTGTAAGTCTGTGTGACACTATGGCTGGAGTGAAAATTCATGTTTGTGTTGAAGGAACCTTACAGAAAGTTCCTATTGAGTCATGAGGTTAAAGGAAAGTAAACTGGCAGTCACGCGTGTGGAGAGATCATGTTAATGTTGATGACGTTCGAATCGTCAAGCCCTCATTACGAAAATTAAAATAATTTCGGTTTTCTAATTTTGATTACTATGCGTAGATCGTGTTAGTAAGACACACAAATTTCAAGTACTAATTGAGATAGTAGATGAAGTAGATAATGAATTGACGTAACATAGGACAGATTAAATCTGTGTGAACAGGTTCTGAGTTCAGAGAGTTGAATTGACTCGACATCGTGGAGATGTGCGAGTAGAGCAATTGTGATTGCTAAGAGAGTTATGAGATAGCTAGGAGAGCTATGAGATAGCTAAATATCGTGAACAAGATACCTGTTGGTTTCTTTTGCTTGATTTAATTTGAGATTAACAACTACCAGTTGTACTTGAACTTTGTAATCATGAAGATTGGGTGCTTTTAGGTACCAAATCGATGAGGTTGCTATTTTCTTTAAATTGGAAATAGAATTACTCGTTCCTTGCAATAGTGAACAGAGAGATTTGAATGATCATGTTTGATTGTTTCAAAATGTTTCCTCACTCTAGTGTATGAGTCAGGATTGGACGAGCAGATACTGTTTGAAAATTTTGTATTTTTCAGAATAACATTCCTTGTATGATGGGAGATTGCCAGGATGGAGTGGACTAAGATGACGTGTGGTGCAACACGAGGTGACCATGAGATGGCATGGAGCAAGGACAAGAAGATGAAGCCTGCGGGTGATAGATTTGCGGATCTGTCACCTGAGAGAGGCCCGAGAAGGCGACGTGTGTGTTCCACGCTCGCCTCTCAAGAGGAATAACGGCCTAGAGAACACCATGTGGTTTTAGTCAGTAGGAGTCTGACAGACCCGTCTGCTTTCCCCAAGGGCTGAGGACATCCATTGAGGATTTCCACATGATTCGATACACTGTTAAAACCTGACAATTAGGAACAGACGAGGACGCCTGTCTCGTAGGATGGCCGTGTCGGGTTTAGTCAATAGTACGGACGTCAAAACAAATCACAGCGGCAATCAAGAGCAACTACGCATTGGCGCGCTTTTTCTAACCGCTTGCGTAGTGGGGACAGCAGAATAGAGCAGTTGAGTAATGACAGCCGTAGAGCTAAGACGTCGTAGAATCAGTTTCGATCCGTAATATTAGTACCTAAGCAGGAATGTAACTTGTGTCTATTTGAATAAACCCAGTGTATCGAATAACTTATGTGATTTCATTTGCACGATTGTACCCACCGACCTGCCCACACACGATGTCTTAACCTAAGGGAAATACATCCTGACTTCCCGATGGTTTACATCTATCGGCCAGCCTTGATGCGACATATATTTGTGTTTTAATTTAATTCGTCATAGGTTATTTTAATATTGTACACTGGATGCCTGCCCTCTATAATTGTCAACTTTCTCTGTCACTCTAGGTTTTGATGTAAGAGAACTCAGCATGGAGTTAAGCTCGCCTTTGTACATGCACTTTATTATCACATGTATGTTATGTTGTTTTTTGGTGTACAATACAGAATTAAGATTATTTGTCAATTAATTAATGTAGGTACTAATTTATTTCACGCCTGTATTCCGCGAGGGATTGGGCAGAGGTGCACCTATAGAACACCCACTTTTCGCCAGTAATGATTAAGTCCCCCATTTATTAGAGGGTGAGCCTATTGCCATCAACCGAGGACAAATCCATACTCTGGGAGGTTGCCACTGAGAAATTCCAGAAGCCTCAATGTATGGGCCAAAATTGAGAGTTGATGTCAACGTAACGCCAAGAAGCTCAAGATGCCCCGTTATTGGCACGGTCACATCTCGGAAAGTTGGCTGGGTGAAATTAGCTCTTTTTAGCGGAAATAATACACGCCTGGGTTTCAGCAGCGTTAAATCTGACCAGATCACCCCATTCGGCGACTGCCTGCAAGGACAGGTTTAAACGCTCCACCATGGCCTCACGGAGAGACCGGATCTGAGGCCCGGTAGCCCATGCGTTGGCATGTAACTCTCAGCAACAGCGCTATAGCGTTTTAGCAGATCGTTAATGTGCAGCAAGAATAATGTTGCTAAGTAAGAGTACCGCCCCTAAGGGACCCCGGCATTAATATCCGACGATGGTCTGACGAGCAGCCATCAGGAAGTCTGCAATCCAATCACACAGACCACCGGCAGACCGAATGAAGGAGGCTTACCAATAAGGCTTTCGTGCCAGACCGTACCATACGGTGTGGACTGGCGCTTGGTATGGGAACTGAAATGTCTGTACATGGGATCCAGTGCTTGTGATAGGATTAATGGGGCATACACGGACTGGTTTTTCATCTTAAGTAGTTATCTGATAGATTTGAAAAAGCATGAGTGCGGATTGAGGATGAATGAGTTGCCTGTCAAATACCTTCTCTATGCTGATGATCAAGTTCTACTTCCATCGTCAACAGAACAGTTACAAGACGTGGTGACTGTGATGAATGAACGAACCTTTTAAGTTAAAAAGGGATGAGTATAAATGTGAGCTAGACTATGGTGATGGTGTTGAAATAGGAAAAGAGAAAACAATTATTAATGTGGACTGTCCGTAACTCGAACGACTTTAAAAACTTCGATTTGGACAATTTTTAAAAGTCGTCATGTCTGGTGATGTCCCACAATTTCTTCTTCAAATTTACCTAACTAAGTCATTTTGCGTGAAGCCGCACACGGTCAAATGAAAATGAGCGGCATTATCCGCCCTGAATATGCTTACTCAAAAATCGTGCCAGTTGCCCCAGTAAAAAATTGCCAAAGCTTCAAAAGATTCTTGTAAAAAAAAAGATTAACTATATTACATTCACCTGATCCTTGTCTTCTTTTTCGTTTTTCTATACAAATGTTAAAATAATTCGGTAATTAGAGTTCTCTATTGAATTGTAAAACGCTCGTGCAAAAATGTTTGCTTCTAGACCCAGTTGTTTAGACTGTGCATTGCATGTCAGTGTTTTTTTTTAATAGTTACATCATCATCATCATTTCAGCCTAAAGACGTCCACTGCTGGACATAGGCCGCCCCCAAGCGTCGCCACAATGACCGGTCACGTGCGTCCCGTATCCAGCGGTTCCCTGAGACCTTCACTAGGTCATCGGTCTACCTGGTGGGAGGCCTCCGACGCAACGTCTACCGGTTCGCTATCGCCACTCCAGAAACTTTCTGTCCCATCGGCCATCCGTTCTTCGAGCAATGTACTCTGCCCACTGCCACTTAAGTTTGGAAATTCTTCGGGCTATGTCGGTAACCCTGGTAATCTCTTGCGGATCTCCACATTTCTGATTCGATCACGAAAGGAAACTCCGAGCAAAGCCCTCTCCATTGCCCTTTGAGCGACTGTTATCTTTCTGATGAGGCCCATTGTGAGCGACCACGTCTCTGATGACGCCATAGGTTATCACTGTCAATACACACTGGTTATAGACTTTCGTCTTGAGACACTGTGGTAAGTTGGACGAGAAAATACCGCTCAACTGCCCGAACTAATACTAATAAATAAATAAACGCTGCCCAGCTGAGTCGGATTCGACGATTGACCTCTTTCTCGAAGTTTGCCCTACCCAACTGGATTGTTTGTCCCAGGTAGACAAACTTCGAGTGTAGAGCTGCCGACCTTGATAGGAGTGGGTGCAACATGGACATTCAGCATCACCTTGGTTTTGTCCATGTTCATCTTAAGACTCACTCTTTCGGAAGCTCTACTGAGGTCATCGAGCATTGTACTGAGGTCCTCCATGGTCTCAGCTATGACCACTATATCGTCGGCAAACCGAAAAAGGTGAGTGATGTACTCGCCATTAATAAATAAATAAAATTGTTTATTTGTACATTTTTACATTACATTAAAATAATGAATACACAGTATATAAAATAATAAATGTTGAACAAAGAGACAAAAACAAGGGCGAACCTGTGTGCTGCCTCTTAAACTAGACCAGGGGCTTGTGTTTTAGGAGCTAATGTTCCTTCAGAGACTCTATTGACGTTGATGCCTAGCCCTCTCCAGTCCAGAACCTTGAAGAAACTGTTGTTGTCCTTCGTGCACCGCTGCACTGGAGAATGTCCGGTGCAGCGGTGAACAGTTTCGGAGATATGACGTCTCCTCGTCTCACACCTCGCTACAGAAGGATAGGTTCCGAGCTTTGATCCTGAAGTCGAACTGACAAGGGAGGCGTTTTTGTACAAACTCTTCAACACTTCGATGTATCGGTAGTCGATTTGGCACCGTTGGAGAGACTACAGTGCAGCCCAAGTCTCGATCGAATCGAAGGTTTTCTCGTAGTCCAAAAACGCGCAAATACTCGTAGGTACATAAGTAGCTAGAAATAAATAGGAACTACTGAAACGGTGAACTTCTCATACAAAACAGGTCAGGTTGGGTAGGTTTTTTAGGACGTCTAAATGTCCAGCTTTCTGGGTCATATCATTTCACATTTTACATTATTTTTAAGGGTGTGGGTAACATAATACATATGAAATGCTCTGCTAAATAAGGATGAAGGCTTAATTTTTTTTGCCCCTCGGGTAGCTTTATAAACATTATAGGACAAGTATTTGTAACGTAAACGAAAAATCACGATTAGTACACTTTTTACTCAAAAGTGACGTCATTCCTCAACTTTGATGCGCTTTATCCTTCACATTTTTTATTGATTTGATAAAGCAATTAATAGAATTATCATTTTTTACCCAGGAATCAACCCTACTTTGGCGGCTTAGCCAATCCTAACCGTCGACGACGAGACATAGGAATCGGCAAACGGATAGCTAAACGGCATGACCCCATTAAACCGATACTGATTGAAAACCTCGTCGGCCTATCAGGATTCATTAAAAGGCTAATAAAACTAGATGGCACTGGTACTGCGGCTACACCTATAAACTTCTAAGAGTTTCTTGACCCAAATAGGTAACTACAAATGGAAACAATTGACTGTAAGTAATTATTATTTAAAGGTAGAATTAATTTGAACTTTCTATCAAGATAACTGGCCAAATACGGTAATAGAATAAGCTGATGTTGTATGAAAAAAGGCCAAAGAAATGTTTTGATTTAAACTGACTCTTCCAGGTTTTTTCCCCAACAGTGCAATTACAAGTACTTTAGAGCTTCAAAGTCAAACTCGTGAGTTTGTCTTTGAAGCTCTACTTATTTCTCGAATAAGCTCGTGTATACAACTGAAACGAACGATTTTGGCAAAACATGTGAAGAAACAACAAACAAAACAAATAAATTTATCTTTATCATGTATGCAAGCTTGCATTAAGCTCATACAACATTTACTGAATTGTTTGAATAACGCAAACGAGAAGTTACAAGAAACCACGCATTACCAGTGGGCTTAGTGCGAGTTTTGTCTCACGCGCAATAGGTTTAACGTAAACGATCTCTTATGTCAAAAAGTATACAAAAAAACAGGTTTTGCCTTGCCGTCACCAGACGGCGCTTATCCGGTTTCAATACAAATTGGCGTTAACGTTAACGCGATTGAGCGTGAGTAAAAACTCGCACTAAGGCCTCAGAGCCCAGTTAAAAAAATCCTGAGCAAAGGAAAAATGCGTTGATACCCGGGTTACGCCATGTTTCCTGAATATAATCCTACGCAAAATGCGGCTGTGCAGATTGTAGATTCTTGCGTAGCATGGCGCTACGCGAAGTGTAGATACTGCTGCCGTAGCATGCGGCTACGAGGAGTGCAAACTCTGGTATTAACATTCGACTACGCAGAATGTACACTCCACTACGTAGAATACGCGACTTGTGACAACGCAAAGTGTATATATCACTGCGTACTAAGCGACTGTACGAGGTGTAGCGGACTCTGCTGACATAACACGCTGCTACCCCCGCTGCGTAGCATATGCGGCTACGCGGAGTGTAGAACCCGCTACGTAGTTTGAGGCATGCGGTATCTTATCTCCGCTGCTGCGTAGCATATTCGGCGTGGAATATAGACCCCGTTGCGTAGTATGAGGCTACGCGGATTGTTATTCCCTTTGCATATGCGGCTACGCTGAGTGTAGGCTCCTGCGAACAGCGTGCGATTGTTTTACCTGCTAAGTAGTATGCGGTTACACGATGGTAGACTCCGCTGCGTAGCAGCTTTTTAGCAAGCGTATAAGTTGTGTCAGCGCTTAGAAGGAAATGTGGCAGACAGCTCCGACTAAATTTCCTTAGTAAAAAGTGATAATTCGAGATTTGGCCCTCGCCTATTTCTTCCTCCAGTATTGGAATAATTTAAAAGATATTGCATAAATTGAATGCAAAAGATGTATGCTGTGCTTCTATGTTCTACTAAAGATAATGTATAATCAAAAATGAAAATATAGGGGCACAGTATATATCTTTATTTTTTAGTTAATGGATATCTTTTAAATTGGTGCAATATTGGAGGAGGAAATAGGTGAGAGCCAAACTTCGAAATATGAATTATTACTTAGGATATTCAGTCGGTTGTCTGCGACCGCATTTCCTCTTAAGGGGACGCCCAGTGCGAGGAAACCGTGTTTGTTTTCATTTTCTAACACAACACATACAAACATAACATCACGCGAACACGCGCGTATAAATAATTACATACATTATTAAAGCAAAGAGTTTAATGAGTTACGAAAATAAACTTCAGTTTGTATTACTTATGTTTAAAAACTACGAGTTCTTTTGAAATTAGGATTCTGTAAACAGGACCTTCAAAGATCATAGCGATAACAATTATGAAGGATTGCGAGAAGATAGGATTGAAAATATTATAGATCGGGCCCTAGTGGTAAATATTTCTGCTCACAAAACAAATGACTGAAACGCCTGCCTACAGCTACCATAACAGGAGTGAAGAGCTTCTTCTAACGATTATTTGCCAAGCGATCCTAATGAGCAGAGAGCGCGTACATGATTGTTTAAGCATCGTTTCCGAATGCGCGGCCGCAGTCGGCAGCACCAACGCTCGCACGATGTACTTATACAATCCTATCAGGTTTCACACAATGGCAAAGAGATTTTAAATATTTACTTCAGTCAACGACCCTCGCGTGTCATTATCGAACGGCTAATATTGAACCTAATTAGCATTGTAGGATTAACTTGTATTCATAGGAATACTCCTAGAAAGAGAGAGAAAAGCTTATAGAGATTAAACGAATCAAGTATCTAACTGACAGTCGCTAGTTGGTAGAAATAATGAAAGTGATGCACTTCATTAAGTGTACAGCTAAGGTGTGGAATTCCCTGCCGGTTTGTTTCCCTTCCATACCTGGGGTCTTTATGTCAAGAGTGAATAGGTTATTTCTAGGCAAGCGTGCTTCACCGACGACCACATCATCGCTTACCATCAGGTGAGATAGTGGTCAAGCGCAAGCCTATTTAGCATCAATAACTAAATAGCCATATATAGCGTATATATCGGGGGGCGGGGAGGGGCGGCGGTCCGCTACGGAGCTCTAATCCTGGGAGGCCTCCAAATCCCGAAAATTTAATTAAATTCTATGCAAATACATAATTTAATTTTATTTGAATTCATACGATATATACCAGCTGCGGACACGTTCCAAAAACGTATGGGTCCTGGATTTTGTGCATCCTTATTTTACTTATAAACTAAATAAAATGATAACTAAAAAGTTATAAATAAAAAAAGTTAATTAAAAAATAACAAAAACTCGACTATTTAAAAAGAGAACTAAAAATACATAAACAAGAAGAAAATCATACTGTGCAGTCAGCAGATACATAATCGCGGAATGATTGACCAAAACCGTATTATGTATCCTCCGACTGCACAGCATGATATTCTTCTTGTTTACGTATTTTTAGTTCGCTTCTTAAGCAGTCGGGTTTTTGAATTTAAAAATAATAAAATAAATTTTAGTTATCATAATATTTTTCAAATTTCTTTTAAACATATAAGTGTCATATATTTTTGTAATCACCTTCATTTTGATACTCCACACGATGGGTTTGGAAGAAAAAAATATTGGGACCCCATATATTATATCCCACAACATGGCGCCCAAAAGCCACCATTTTTAGGGTTCCGAAGTCAAAAGGGTTCCTCTTATAGTTTCGCTCTGTCCGTCTGTCCGTCCGCAGCTTAGCTCAGAGAATCTAAGTACTGGAAAGCTATAATTTGGCAAGGGATATCCATATTAATAATTCCGACTAAGTGGTAAAATAAAATCACGAAAAAGATTTTTTTTTGGGGTTCCTCCTATAGACGTAAAGCGGGGACGTTTTTTTTTTCCGTCTATCCCATTGTGTGGGGTATCGTTGGATAGGTCATTCAAAAATATTATGGGTTTGTGAAAACCATTTTTTGATTCAGAGATCCGTTTGCGTAAAATTAAGCTTTAAATTGCAAATTTATGTTAGAGTCAAGTGTCCCCCCCCTGCCAGCGAAATGCTTGCTCTTGGCTATGTGAAAAAATTCACGGCAGTAGTAAATATAACGAAATTAAAAGGAAAACTATCACAGATAAGTAGGCTTTACAAGTTTGCGAGTAATAGTTGATCAACTTATAAAATGTACTTGGAACAGTTAAAATTATGTACAAATACCATTGAAAAATTACTTAAAGAACGTTGTTAGCTGTGTTAAGCAGAGTAAATATATGCTTATGAACCATATAAAAATATACAAAAATAAAAACATAACAGGCTTTAAAAGTTTACGAGTAATAGTCGACCAACTTATAAAATGTACTTGGCACAGTAAAATTGCTAAAAAATGCCATTGAAAAATTTCTTATTAACGTTGATAGCTCTGTAAAACAGATAGTAAATATATGCTTATGAACCATGTAAAAATATACAAAAATAAAATCATAATATCCTTAATAATAATGATTTCTAAATTCATCATCATCTTCTTGCCCTTGTCCCATGTTACATGGGGTCGGCACAACACGTTTTCGTCTTCACGTGTGTAGGGTAGGTGTAGGGTAGGTGTAGGGTAGGTGTAGGGTAGGTGTAGGGTAGGTGTAGGGTAGGTGTAGGGTAGGTGTAGGGTAGGTGTAGGGTAGGTGTAGGGTAGGTGTAGGGTAGGTGTAGGGTAGGTGTAGGGTAGGTGTAGGGTAGGTGTAGGGTAGGTGTAGGGTAGGTGTAGGGTAGGTGTAGGGTAGGTGTAGGGTAGGTGTAGGGTAGGTGTAGGGTAGGTGTAGGGTAGGTGTAGGGTAGGTGTAGGGTAGGTGTAGGGTAGGTGTAGGGTAGGTGTAGGGTAGGTGTAGGGTAGGTGTAGGGTAGGTGTAGGGTAGGTGTAGGGTAGGTGTAGGGTAGGTGTAGGGTAGGTGTAGGGTAGGTGTAGGGTAGGTGTAGGGTAGGTGTAGGGTAGGTGTAGGGTAGGTGTAGGGTAGGTGTAGGGTAGGTGTAGGGTAGGTGTAGGGTAGGTGTAGGGTAGGTGTAGGGTAGGTGTAGGGTAGGTGTAGGGTAGGTGTAGGGTAGGTGTAGGGTAGGTGTAGGGTAGGTGTAGGGTAGGTGTAGGGTAGGTGTAGGGTAGGTGTAGGGTAGGTGTAGGGTAGGTGTAGGGTAGGTGTAGGGTAGGTGTAGGGTAGGTGTAGGGTAGGTGTAGGGTAGGTGTAGGGTAGGTGTAGGGTAGGTGTAGGGTAGGTGTAGGGTAGGTGTAGGGTAGGTGTAGGGTAGGTGTAGGGTAGGTGTAGGGTAGGTGTAGGGTAGGTGTAGGGTAGGTGTAGGGTAGGTGTAGGGTAGGTGTAGGGTAGGTGTAGGGTAGGTGTAGGGTAGGTGTAGGGTAGGTGTAGGGTAGGTGTAGGGTAGGTGTAGGGTAGGTGTAGGGTAGGTGTAGGGTAGGTGTAGGGTAGGTGTAGGGTAGGTGTAGGGTAGGTGTAGGGTAGGTGTAGGGTAGGTGTAGGGTAGGTGTAGGGTAGGTGTAGGGTAGGTGTAGGGTAGGTGTAGGGTAGGTGTAGGGTAGGTGTAGGGTAGGTGTAGGGTAGGTGTAGGGTAGGTGTAGGGTAGGTGTAGGGTAGGTGTAGGGTAGGTGTAGGGTAGGTGTAGGGTAGGTGTAGGGTAGGTGTAGGGTAGGTGTAGGGTAGGTGTAGGGTAGGTGTAGGGTAGGTGTAGGGTAGGTGTAGGGTAGGTGTAGGGTAGGTGTAGGGTAGGTGTAGGGTAGGTGTAGGGTAGGTGTAGGGTAGGTGTAGGGTAGGTGTAGGGTAGGTGTAGGGTAGGTGTAGGGTAGGTGTAGGGTAGGTGTAGGGTAGGTGTAGGGTAGGTGTAGGGTAGGTGTAGGGTAGGTGTAGGGTAGGTGTAGGGTAGGTGTAGGGTAGGTGTAGCGTAGGTGTAGGGTAGGTGTAGGGTAGGTGTAGGGCAGGTGTAGGGTAGGTGTAGCGTAGGTGTAGGGTAGGTGTAGGGTAGGTGTAGGGTAGGTGTAGGGCAGGTGTAGGGTAGGTGTAGGGCAGGTGTAGGGTAGATGAATGTTTGGTGTTTTTATGGCAAAACAAACTTTGCCGGGTCAGCTAGTTAATAATGTTTAAGCTCGAATAACGCATTGGAGTGGCCGGAGTCGTTGGCAGTACGGTCCGTAGTCCATACGGCGCATGCGCGCGGGGTGTCTATTTTGTGTTAGTGCAGAAGTATTTTCGACGTTTTGTAATCTAAAATCAAATTAGATTCGATTGCCAAGCAAATGACTTATTTTCTTTTGTCGATATCCATCTATAAAGTCAATATTCGACCCGACTACATCACTAATTGAGTAGCGAAAATCTTTCCAGAACGAAATATTGAATACCGCAGATTAGAGGCGAAAGAGAAATAAACAAGGAGCGTGCGCGCAGGTATCCAGGAACGAACCATTACCATTCCCCGTGGCTCTAACGCACGCTCGTATCGGCGCTCCTTTCGCAATTCGCACCCGCGGTGGTACTCAAATAGATACTATTTTTCTAACTTCAGTTGCGAAATTGGATTTTATAACTCCTTCTTCAGTAACCAGTTAGTCCTTCTTTAGTTTAAATCAAGAGTGAATAGGTTACTTCTAGGCGAGCGTGCTTCACCGTAGACCACATCATCGCTTAACATCAGGGAAGATAGTGATCAAACGCGAGCATATACCTAGATTTAAAAAAAACATAATCGGCTATGTGGGCCTATTTTTAGACGTTGTGTGCCGCTGAAACCATTTTAATGTTTATGTAACAACAACAAAACCCTCTTCTTAGTCCGCTTTATTATGCAACTTCGGAACCCTATTACTGCACGTGGCCCGACATGTACTTGGCCGGTTTTTCTTTTTCAATTTTAATGTAGTCAGTGACACTCGCAAGGTTAAGACGAATCGATTGACGTAAGAATAATCAAAATTGGCCTACGCGTTTGGTCTCTGGTGCATAGGAACAAACATACATCATCATCATTTCAGCCGAAAGACGTCCACTGCTGGACATAGGCCTCCCCCAGGCGTCGCCACATTGACTGATCCCGTGCGTCTCGCATCCAGCGCCTTCCCGCAACCTTAACCAGGTCATCGGTCCACCTAGTGGGAGGCCTTCCAACGCATCGTCTTCCAGTTCGCGGTCGCCATTCCAGAACTTTTCGGCCCCATCGGCCATCCGTTCTGCGAGCAATGTGCCCTGCCCACTGCCACTTAAGTTTGGCAATTCTTCGGGCTATGTCGGTAACACTGGTTCTCTTGCGGATCTCCACATTTCTGATTCGATCACGCAAGGAAACTCCGAGCATAGCCCTCTCCATTGCCCTTTGAGTGACTGTAAGCTTCCTGATAAGGCCCATTAAGCGACCACGTCTCAGAGCCATATGTCATCACTGTCAACACACACTTGCATAGCCTTTCATCTTGAGACACTGGTAAGCTGGACGAGAAGATACCGCGCAACTTCCCGAACGCTGCCTAGCCGAGTCGGATTCTACGGTTGACCTCTTTCTCGAAGTTGGCCCTACCCAACTGGATCGTTTGTCCCAGGTAGACATAGTCGCCCACAACTTCGAGTGTAGAGTCTCCGACCTTGATAGGAGTGGGTGTAACATGGGCATTTACCATGACCTTGGTTTTGTCCATGCTCATTAACATACATACATATACTGATAAATACATTACCCTCCTTTGCGTCGCGCAGTCGGGTATAAAGTAAAGTTCAAGAATTATATCTTGTTACAATGTTTTTTAACTTGGAGTTTGTTTATCTTTGGATCTTTTTGTAGGAAGGTAACTTTTTTTTAATATACCGCCTATCGAGAAAGCAAAAATATATTCATCAGAATTACCACAAGTAGAGATAATCGAATACATATCTGGAACACAATAATGGTTTAGATTATACACAGATTTACCCACTCGAAACATAAATGTGCCAATTTCCTTATAGATGGCAATTGATTTATGTTCAGGTGTATAACCCTCACCGACGTCAGATGTTTAATTGATTGCAACTTTATGGGCTTATTTAATGTTTGAAACCGATTTTATAGGGGTGGAGAACCGGCACTAACTGTAGACTAGGCAGATTCAATGATAGATCACTTAGTACTTCCCGCATATCAACTACAGCGCTGTAAAAAGTTATTGCTTCACTAATGATTTATCACTAATGATGCGAATGGACGGCGATGTGTTCCTTGAGGAAAAATAAGGAAGACACAGCTTTATATATTATGAGAAATTTTATTGTTAATGAAGCAAAGAAAACTGGCTTGTAGTGATTATTTTTTTAAATAAATTCCCGTTGTTCATGCATGACCATCCGCACGTCTCACATCTCACACACAGTAAATTGCAGAGTATCGTGTGATGTTGGAAATAGCTCGGCGTTATTAATAGAAGTAGGTAACTCGTTATTAGTACAGGTAAGTACGCTAAACAGAGTGTAATAATATCTTGTGAAGTTAAATAAAGCTACGAGTTTATTCTCGGCGTCGTCGCCGCGTGAAATTATTTAATAAGTTGGTAGATAAATAAGCTCTGTAAATGCAAGCTGCTAATGTTGAGGTCGACGGAAAAGCTTTTCTTACTCGCTCAAAAATAATAACGAGTTTGTTCTCTTTCTTTGTTTTTTTTTGCAATATATCTAAAATGTTAACTATTTAAACTTAATCGTTAAAAAACCATGGTAACATTATAGACTAGTGCGAAAAGTACCGATCTGTGGTCTTGGAACAATTTGCGTCGATACGTGACTAATAAAAAGGTGTAGATACATCTAAGGATCATTTTTTGTATTCGCTATCTCATCGCACTATCATGATAGTCGTGCTTTTTGCGAAGATTAACCTCCTTGAAGACGTCATCCCTGTTGACATCAGCTTACGCTTATTATATTATCCGAACAGTATCCGGTTTGTCTGCCACAATGAGCCCACAATAGTTACATGAATCATCAGTTCCTATACCTAAATGATTCCACTTTAGGGTTCCATCGCTTCAAACACTATATTTGAAGCAATGCTAAAATTAAGAAAAACAATATATCTACACCTTTATTTTTGAAGTTTCGATTTCAAACACGGAATTAAGTACTACGATAAACTTTTTTACATAAATGTACAAACTGATTTATGGACTGCAAATTATAAGGAATTACTTAAATATACGGAAAATATATGTTACTAATAGGTACGTGTACTGCGCAGTTTTGAGCTAAGATCGGCGAGTTCCGCGGATTGAGCTGTTGCGTGGCGAGTGGCGAAGCTACTTGTTGAAATGTTAGAATTCGATAATTCCGTTGGGAATATTAATTTTAGGCGATGATTGAATTTTTTACAAGGTAATCAATGAGTCGTGCGCTAGGACGGGGCGGGTTAGCTCATCCGCCAAACATTTTGGTGGTTTTTGTGATGGAAGCCGCGAGGAAGGCCTCGGCCGACACGACTTCTAAACACAAATGACGGCATTGCTATGTTCACCTAGAGGTGATGCTTTTACCAAGTGCTTATTTACATAAGTAACTACAATATTAATGTTAAATACTTTTGTACTTTTCGTTTGTCTCCGAACTTGCATCAAAACATAAATTGTATCTATCTTACTAACAATTTTATGTTGCAATGAATTCTTATTGTCCCATAGGTAAAAACCCTAATTTCCCATGAATGTCATAAGAGTTAATGGAATATAATTATGGGCTTCCTAAGATCCACAGCTGTGTGAGCATGAGCATATAACTTTGAGAAAATACGGATTCCCTACGGCTTAGGTACGTGCTCATAAAGACGCTTCAGGTAAAATATAATTGAGAATTATGGCTTGTTTTGAACGTAGGAGGACTACTGAGGACTGATCATATAAGAAAAAAGTCTGGAGCTTCAGGTTTTATCTTTTCAGTTTCAGCACGAATGGCTGGAGAGTGTGGTTTTTTCAATCTGCCTAGCCTTTTCCCAACTATATTGGGGTCGGCTTCCAGTCTTACCGTATTTAGCTGAGTACCAGTATTTAACATGGAGCGACTGCCTATCTGACCTCCACAACCCAGTAACTGGGTAACACGGTACCCCTTGGCAAGACTGGTGTCAGATCTCAAGCATCTGACTACTCGTAACGACTGTCAAAGATCTTCAAATGACAGCCGGGACCAACCGATTAACGTGCTTTCCGAGGCACGGAGGAAACTCGGTATGTTGAAATGGTCACCCATCCACGGACCGACCTCGTCAAGCGTTGCTTAACCTTGATGATCAACCAGTGCGGCTGTTATTATTTAGCCACGAGCACCTCCACGAGCGAGGTATTTTTCGGGCTGTTAATTGTCATTACTAGTGGTTGATAGCTGCAGGCTGCAGTTGAGTTTTAATAAGATCAGTATGCTATCTGTAGTGCCCAGTTTCTCTAGCTACGTCAAATTCTGGAAATGCATACTGACACTTTATCATGTTGCAAGCCGTGCGTCTGATGAAATTTTCCATCAACAGAAATTCCGTAGGTACCTAATTCCATTCAAATTTCATACTCTTATCAACCCCAATAAGAGACGAATTTTCAAAAAAAAAATCCGTAGTAGAATTTCGTGCTCCTAGAACTAGTAGTTTAGTGCCGTTTTCTGTCAGTGAATAATTGACTCTCAGAATTTATTGAGTAGATAGAATAGATAACTACAACTGGATATATTGAAGGTGTAGGCTGTACTTCGTAATGATATAAATATCATCACCATATACAGATACTTTTCATTTTTTCCTCTCAGTTATAAAACGTAATGACCTTAGCAATAAATGGAAGGTTCTTTTTGCGACATGACACTCATTCATACAGTTGAATGGTAATGCTAGTGTAGGAACGTAACTACGTACGGTTGTGTATAATGTCACGTTCAATAGTTGAATGGAATCACGCGCACGCGTATTACGTTCTGATGTATTAGACATCAACGCTAGCGCAGCGTGTTGTGCTGTGTGCTCGTCACAATTTACGAAGATACGCAGAATCAATGGTGACTAACAATATATTTATAACTGATTACTATCAGTTCATTCTTAATATTAAATAGCATTGATTCAAAATGTTGGGTTTTTAACAAAAATACGGTTATACAGCAGTTGTTATTTTATGTTAGATACGGATAATCTAGAATAGCTACTTATTTCTTAGTGCAGCTAAACTTTTAATGTTTATGTTTTACTGTTAGGTAGTTATCGATATACGAAGCGAGCGGACGAGATGTCTACTTACGAATTACGATCAATTATACTATTAAGTAATAATTATACAATGTAGTGTGTTGCGCCAAGTGAGAAGCGACCGTAGCACGAGGCCGCTGCTCGCACATTCCCGGGGGCGCGCGCTGTACTCATTAATGAGCTTCGTTGTAAAATAAGCTGAGGGCTCTTAACTGCCATCCTGCGAGATTGCTTTTCGTGGTCGGTATCTATTAATAGTTATTTATAGGCAAAACTGAAAGAATTGTGAAGCACGAGTATAGTTCGTGATGGACGTTTGCAGACAATGCGTCATAGTCGTGCATCATTCGTACAAGAATTACCTTAGGTTCTTCTAAACGAGAAGGTTTCTCGGGTCAGTTATGCAAGCCCCCTTTGTTGCGTGTGCTATCTGTAGCGCATAGAGGTACCTATCGCATTCGTTTGCACTTCCTTATCACTTTATTCAGAAATACCTAGTCAATTATGTTTTATCAATATCAATTATTTTGTAAGAGATATTAATTGTTCTATATCGAACATAAATATGGCAATATTTAGATAATATATTGGTTATTTTATGCGAGAGAAGGCATCTAAGCTGCAGTTTCTCATCAGAGTGTTGTTACATCAATCAAAGCTAACGGAAACGACACTCAATCATTTCAAAACTTTTATTGCAGCATTTTGATTAATTAAGACCTTATGCACATGTACAATCTGTGTATAAGATGACGCCTTCGTGTGATATGCCAGAATTGGACCTATGATTTTAATTTGCATAATGTTACCGTTTGAGTAATTTAAAATTTTATGGACAATTAGAGAAAAGTAACACATCAGCCGTTGCTGCATCAATATTAATTTGTAATATTGTCGGTAAAAATTAAATAAGACAGGATACATTTTGTTTTCTATCACTTGGGTATTAAGTTTTTCCAGGTTGCAATTATTTGCGGAAAATAGATCAACTTGTGTACCAACTTAGTTTCCAGGATATTGTTAAGTATTTATTAGTAATATAATTTATTCTTTACAGTTCTGTGAAGCATGGTGTGAAATAAAGGAGTCTATTGTAATAATGTAAAATCGATCAGCGAAGCGCACCCAGCGATGACAAATTAGCTAATGCACTAGACGTGAGAGCACGCTAATGACAAAGAACAGCGAGCCCACGGCCGGCTTACATGTCGCGCCGCCGTGGATGGAATGCTAAACTCTTTGACAAATCCAACCACCAAATACCAATAAAACAACCAAAGCCACGTCACACTTGCGGAATTCCTGACCATCTCGTACTCGTTTCTGTCGAGAATCCAACACTAAATGCAATTTTTCAGAAATTTGATTTGGATGCCACAGACATATTATTACCGTTTGGAAACCTTATTTTACATGCGACTACGATATTTTACATTTGTTCATGAAATATAAAGTTAATCTGTGCCATTGTAATTGATAAAATGGTGCTAAAATCGAATATGGATACAAATTACTGTTACTTTCAAACTCTGACCTTTTCAGGGAAACATGAAGATTATAGTTTAACTTCCTATTTGGGTCATTGCTTTAGTAAATTGTATACAACCAAGAATTAATGATGGCGCTACATATTTTTTACCGTTCCATTTAGCGGGCGAAAATAAATGAAAGGTAATTTTGGCAGAGAACAGTTTATACTACGCTGTTTGAAAATTAGAGATTTTGTTTGGGGTAAAAGGTGAGTACGTCTGTCGGTGATTCGATAAAATAGAGTCGGTCCGAACGCGATGGCATGTAGGCCCGTTCTAGATACCCTTGAACCTAAAGTGGCAGCTCTCGGCCGCGTTGCCAATGACCCCGCACGCAGGCGCCCGCGCCGCGCCGCGACCAGCTCGCTCGCTAATTGTTATGTAACAGAGAAAAGTTACGTGCATCGTCCGCTACGCATTCAAATATTCGGTACATGCCAATTTTACGTCGTTGTACTTGCAAGTACACTTAATTGGCCTCCAAAATCCCCACGCCGCTGATATTGGGATACACAAACAGGTTCGGGAACGCGAATGCCGCTTCTTGCCAATCCCGAAGGGAAGGTAAAGTCACTGAACTTGCACGTCGCATGCTACATCTCGTTCCTTACTTCATAGTTCTTGTGATTGTAAAATATCTTTGTTATTATAAAGGCAGACGAGAATTTGCAAAAGCAAGTAAAACACCTTTGATGTCTCTTCGATTTATGGGACAAGCACTAAGAGTTTTGCTCTGTACTGAGAGAATCTTTTCAGTTCAGAAAATATAATAACATGTTATAGTATATGGATTAACAGGGTTTTAAAACAATGCCTGCAGCTGATTGTTTAAGTTAGAGCTTTAATTAGTGCGATACGAAAATATTGTCTTATGAAATTCTCTAGAAGGAAAGCTTTTTAGTATGAATTTCCAGAGACAACTGGTTCCAGACATTTAACAGATATTTTTATAAAAAAAACAATTTACAAGAAAATACAGAATAGCATTTTTGTAAAAATGCAAGTTACCGCGATATTTTAGTCGGTACTTTTACTTGAGGCCTATCATGATAAACTATCTGAGAATTCTTTCTTATAACAATCATGAGATTCATATGCAGTTACGCGGGGTCTTATGTCTGGATACGGATAGTTTTTATTGCCAATCGTAACATTAATTAAGAAATTCCTAACTTGGCTCTCTCTAGGGAATTTAATCAGAAATCATTATCAAATAAATGTTTGAAGGGAAACTAGGCTTTTATGCGGAGCTTAAAAGCTTCATAATATACAATAATGTTTACCCAGAAGAAGGTTTTCAGCATGACGTAAATATGAACATGATGAAAAAGTAGGTGGATAGCCATTTCCTAGTTTTGGCTAAGATGAGAGAAAAAGAGATGATACAAAAAATATTTTACTTCGACTGTACACATAAAAATGGTTGAGAAACAGTAATTTGTGTAACTATGCGTCCAGAAGTACCGTTAGTAGCACCAAGTGAAGTAGCAATCTATAACACGAGTACTTATTAGTTGCTGGGTACCTGCATAGCAATTATATGCATGGTAGTCAAAAACACGTGTGTACCATAAATCCAAATAAAGCACTCAATTCGGAGGAGTACGTACTACGTAGCGATCCGGCTCACTTATATATGTAAGAGTGATGTTGTTAAAACATTTTTCTTCTCGTTTATATGTTGGGCAAGAGACTGCGCGACTGCCGCGGGCTTTTGTGCTAGAATTTTGATTGATATTTTTTGTCAGCTAACTCGGCCACAATAAGATGACAGTGGTAACAAGAAGAGTGCGAAATAGACTTAGACGTCGTAACTGAAAGTATCAAGGTTAGTCGCTGGCGGGGCGGCCGAAACTCGGCTAACAGTAACAGTAGATACACCCACGCAAAAACTGAGCACCCAGAGCGCCTTACACCGCCTGCTCGGCTAGCACCTTTGTGATCCACCTATTCGATTTAATGACACGGAAATAGTGAATGGATAGCCAAACAAATACATGTCTCGAGTCAATGATAAGGCTTTCATTAGCACAACGTACGAACTCGTAGCGGACACATGTAGATCTCTGTGCCAATTTTTTCTCTATCGAGAGAGTCGGTCGTGATTGAAAACGAATAACTAACCGATGAATTGACGAGCTTTTCAATTACAAGTTGGACAAAATCCAATTAGCATGTTGGTCATCAAATTACTCAAACAATCAAGAGCACTTTCGTTTCTGCAAAGCGGCGGCTGCGGCGGCGCGGCGGCGCTGGCCACTGCTTGTGTTGAGACCGCTTTCTCGGCCCCATTCTTGACCATGACTCGGAAGGCGCCGTGTTCTCATAGTCGACAAAACGATGTATCTATGTCGATTGCTTGTAGGCGGCCTTGAGCGGCAACCATTAATTTGTGTGCAGAGCCGCCAGCGGGATACCGTTAGGGCGAGCGCCTGAATCTTATGCCCACTCACCGACTTCACCAGATAGACTGGCGAACTTACACTAGACGTTCGTTAATCATAATCATGCACGTCAAACACTTCCTCAAATAGTATCGGCTGAACAACACTCGTAGGCTCGCAGCGATCCGATAATATGGGCTCTACAACTGATGCTGATCTAATGCTTAGAATTTTAGATTGAGAATTGAATTCTTTTTATGCAGAGTTCTAAAAAAAGAACATAATTGCAGTGGAAGGATTTTGAGTTCATTGCTTTTTCAAAAACAATCTTAAAATGACGCATTAAGTCCCACTACTTACGATGTGAATGCAAACATTGATCAATTCGAGAGACTCGACGAGCATATTTGATTTTCACACGCGAAATTCTTCACAACATGCTTTGTGACTAAGCGGTGACCTGTCAAAGAAATTCAAAAATGAGTTTTTAAGAACTTGGTACCTATTGCTTTAATATCATCTATATTTCTAAGATACGTCTTTTATGTTATAGTTTTTTTTAGAATATGCCCATTAAGTGAACCTGATCATTACATTTTTTTTGAGAACAATTGTTGTTTCAGTTTCAAGGAACAAATAGAATAACTTCAGTCACAAAATCATGTAAAGCAAAATGTCAGCATTCCCAAGACTGCCTACAGAAGCAGTGAAGAAAATATAGTGGTGGTGTTCAGTAAGCTAATTTGGTGGTGATGACCGAGAGATAAGTGTACACGTACCGAACTATCTAAAGTGGGCAAGGCAGCGTTCCACGACGCCTCGCCGCCGCCGCGCCGGTGTGATCAGAATTTGTTTATGCGCCTGGGAATAGCTCAGCCAGATAGTGCTCTCATTCGGTCACGGAAAATCCTTAGCGTTTTTAAGCGGAACGCTTTGCAACTACGAATGAAGCTGTGCATTAAAAAAAACTGTAGACGACGATTTACATGCGAATAAAATTACGCCTTTATACAATTCTACAAAATCAGCGAATAGCAAAAACGGGACATTTTTATAAATAGAAAAAGCGCTTTATTTAATTGAGTTTAGTTAAGTATCAGCTTAACTAGCTTTAAAAATTCTACATACCTACGGGTATGGTATTCTTTAGTTAGTTTTTATAGGATCCAATCTGAATGCAGCAGATTTGACCTGGATTGTGCCACTATGTACCTAACGTACCCAGGCAATGTCTATTACGATTGTCTGAGTGTGCACAATGCCAAAAAAGTTGCACAAAAGATATCGGAAAGTTGAAAGGCGATCTAGCGGTCGAACTCTCCCAAGCTTAGATTCATTCGTTCTAATTTCGTCCTATGTCTGTTTATGTTGCGGGGGTCCTATGCTAAAGCCTTTTTCATTAAAGTTTGTTGGCTGGTAAAATGTACTTAGTTACAGTAAGGAATTACGCAGCAAGTAGCTTTTACAGGACTTACAGGATGCCCTAATATGATAGAGCTTTTTTTGACGTAAGAGTTAAAGTACTTATTAAAAGCTTAAGAAATAAATTCGGGTTGTCATCGGGGGTACGTCGCAACGGCACCGCGGAGGACTGGGGGCCGGTGGAGGACCGGAGGCCGGCGGAGCGCGGGGCGCGCCGAGTGGTGCGTGCGACACGACGTGACCGCGCGCCCGCCGTCGCCGACGTGAGACCATTGTTGCCTTTAATAGATAATTAGTTAGGTGCCGTTACTTAACACGATCCGATCGCCACCGTCGGCCCACATCGCCAGATTGCCACTAACTGCAGTGCACTCCGCGCCGCCGACGATTTAAAGCGATACCGATACCCAAAACTAGAGCACACTACATGTTACTAGGCCTCTACTTAACTTTTGGATACTTCAATTTATGATTTTATCTATTCGTACTCAATAATTATTGCCTCCATAAAGTATACAGAAAGAGATAGAAAGCCATCTTTGTCTGTATTTCTCTATAACGGAAAAGGTCAATGGTTTTCAGAACCTCATCAAACCTGAAACTGAACTGACATGGCTTATGGCAAGATTTGTAATATTTTACTCTTTGAAGAGTTTCAAATTTAAAGATGGAGGTTTGGTACATGTAGTAAGTACTTGTAAGTGCTTTTCATATAGTTCTAAAGAGTTAGAGATTGAAAACAGGCATTTTGGTCTACATTTTGTTATCGCATTAAAAATATTGTATTAGGAAAACAAAAAAAAAATATAATACTTATTTCACAATCTGTAATGTTTTAATTGTAAGTCAAAGGCAAAAGATTTAATTACTTCTATCATAATCACGACATCGACGCGTCGTTGTCTTGAGTTGCCTTGCTAAGCTCAAGACAACGACGCAAGCCCGCCGCTCGGCCGCTCGGACGCTCGGCCGCGCAGCTAAAGCTCCCTTTATTAACTGTACACCAGCATTGTCTGTATTTGCAATGCAATTCAGTTAAATCGTGTGTATTCGCAAACTGAATCGAAACTAATTTGAGTGTTTCTGCATTCTCACGAAAGTTTTAAGTGGTAACGGTACATATTTATTTAAGTACGTCCTAGACTACATTACAAAAACCGATGGCGGAAGTAAATAGTTTAGACGTTACGTCGATAAGAGAACTGATCATCTCAGTCCATATCAGTGTACAAGAAAACGCGGAGATGTACATATTGAGATACATGCCGAGATATCGTTGAATAATCTCAATGGGTAGGTACTTATTTCTTATAGTCTCATAACAGCCTCGGCGCTGCTCCGCTGTTATTATTTCATTACAAGTTTTTGCAATGTTCTTCGATAATCATTTACATAGGTATCCATAGTATTTATATAGATAATCGACAATAACCTGTATAAGCATAAGTGATCGCATAAGTAATTAGAGATGTGTGAAAACTTTGCTCAAATGTGTGAGATGGAGAGCTTTATATTGTTATGTGTAGTAAGTTTATGTCCAATCAGTGTAAGTTAAATTGCATAACGGCATGGCTTTTTATAGCACATAATAAAAGTATAAATACGATTTTATATAGTACTATTTGACTGAAAAACAGGCCAAGTGCGAGTCGGACTCGCGCACGAAGGGTTCCGTACCATTATCGCAAAAAAAACGGCAAAAAAATAACGTTTGTTGTATATAAATTTTAATAATACTTATTTTTTTTCGGTTTTTACTATTTGTTGTTATAGCGGCAACAGAAATACATCATCTGTAAAAATTTCAACTGTTTAGCTATCACGGTTCATGAGACAGACAGACAGTGGAGTCTTAGTAATAGGGTCCCGTTTTTGCCCTTTGGGTACGGAACCCTAAAAATAATAAAATGAAAAGTTGAGTAAGTACCTTTTAGCGTAGGTAAATTTCAGTATGCAACTGAAACTTTTTTGTTTAAGTTTTTTTATAAGTTGCCAGAATTTCTAGACAAACGAATGCAAGTCTAGATTCTTCCAGTAACAAACTAAGTAACGAACCTTCGCAATTTATGATATCACCATCGCACTAATTATGGATGTTCAATCACCGTAAACGTCTCTAATGAACGGAAGGTCGCTACAAATAAGATAAACAATATCGTACCGACCGCTGGAATCTTTATTCATAATATTTTTTGCAACGTGGAGTTCATTTACGATAAGCTACGCATTATAGGCAATGAAGGGCAAAAGATGAAATGTCATCACATTACGCCATCCCGCGTCCGTGCGAGCCGTACGAGTCGTGCAGGCTGATGTGATACAGGCATAATCATAATCATAGATTAAATAATATCTCGAGATATTCTGAGCAGGATGTGAAGCACAGCATTTGCATTTTACAGGCAGATATCATGTGCAATTCCAGGGATCGTACCAGTTCCTAAGTACGTCATGCGATAAACTTTACTGTTCAAATATAACTGATATTAATTCGAAGGATATGTATTCAGCAAAAACTAAAATATAAGCGTTGGCCTTCAACGAAGCCTGATGACAACTTGTTTGATAGCTTGCAAGTTCATAATCGTGCTTATTTATAACGCCCTTCATGTTATTGCAATTAGAACATAAATTCATAGTGTTATTTATGTCGGATAGTTATTTTCACACTATTCTGTAATTAGCACGTGAGGGCAAGGCGAGAAAAAACCTCCTTAGGTACCTACCGCGTACGATCAACTTACGTACCGCGTACAGTAAAGAGAAGGTATGAACTTACACTTCAAGCTGAATTTAGAACTTTTGTTAGACTTTTTGTTTTCAGGCTTTATTGGTCGTGTAAGTAGTTAGGTGCCTTTTTAGTTCCGCCAATTTCGGTATTTCCGTAATTAAGATGACTACAAAAAATTAAGTAGTAGGTATACCACGATTACGAATAATGCGATTAATGTTAAGTCATTTCGCTAACAGCCTAGTCGGGGCCAGTAAACAAAATCCGCAGAGCAGGTCATGAACGCTGGCAGATGAGTCACAGTACAAGGAAGATCAGCAGCCATGCCGTCATGCCGCCGCTGCCGCTGCCGCTGCTGCTCACGTTTCGACGTTTACAACGAATATAAATTCATTAATTATATATTTATAACAACACTTCACTATGGCGTAGTCTAGGATTTGATTAATCAGTCTTCCACACCCAATTAATCATTATTTTGAAGGTTTATTGTGTGTTTATCAAATTATTATTAATTAGCTGTGCCCACGGCTTCGCTGCCGTCAACTGCCTATCCTACCAATTTATTTTCTAGGGTCATTCTTCCGCGGAGAATTTTAACACCACCTTTCAGAAAATGACGTCAAATGCACAACGCCATCTATCGAATATTGAGTTCAACTGTCCGAGTATCTGGATTGCGTGTGTTGTGATATTTTACTTCTTGAAGACTTTAAATTCATTAATTTTTGATAGAGTGAACCGATTGCGATGAAACAAAAACTAAGTAATACTTCAAGTTACCCACACGCGGTTCCGTACCCAAAGGGTAAAAACGGACCCTATTACTTCGACTCCGCGGTACGTCTGTCTGTCTGTCTGTAACCAGGCTGTCTTCTTTTCTTCGAATTGAATAGACTTTCAATTTTGACATGAAATGAAATTGATAATAAATAATACAATTTTACTTACATGCATGTGTTAATACAATCAGGTACTCAAATACGTAAATAATTATATTGTAATAAATTTATATTTTAATTTAAAAGTACCCATAATCGTATTTTTTTTTTGGAATTTGTATGTCTATTGGCAACATAGCACACTACCTAATTTTTAAGATCTTGCATGTCATTATTACCTATGTTTTACAAATAAATGATTTTGATTTTGAGGCTGTATCTCATCAACCGTGATAGCTAGACAGTTGAAATTTTCACAGATTATATATTTCTGTTGCCGCTATAACAATAAATACTGAAAACAGGATAAAATAAATATCAAAGTCTCCCATACAACAAACGGGATTTTTTTGCCGTTTTTTGCGATAATGGTACGGAACTCTTCGTGCGCGATTCCGACTCGCACGTGGCTGTTTTTGTATAATAGTTATCTACATTGGTTTCGTACATTTTACGTGATACGTGCACAACTAAACAGTCAAAAATAAAAAAAAAACAAAAATGCTGGAAATGGGTCTGTTAGTTATTTTTTAACATCCTGCGACTTTTCCACAGATTTATTATATTTACATACGATTCACGGTTGTACGTTTTATGTATTTATTTATGTTTTTGTGTCGTGTGTGTGATTGATGATGTACGAGTATGTCTAATTAGCTGGAATGGTGAGCAAAATGTCGAGATCACTCATGTTATACGTATCACCGGCCCCCTTCTACCATCGGACATCTAGACGCACTGCAAGTTACCATCCTCACCTAGTTGCTATTCCACCAATTCGCACCAAGCGCTTCCAAACATCCTTCATAATGCGCACTGCAAAAGAGTGGAACTCACTGCCTGCGTCTGTGTTTCCGAACGCATATAACCCGAATCTCTTCAAAGTTAGAGTGAACAGGCTTCTTCTGGGTAAGCTCACTCCATCGTCGACTTTGTCTCTGTCACCTATGACCTAGACTAGAGTCAAGAGCAAACCCATCTCGAATAAAAAAAAAAAAAAAAAAAATCCTGAGAAGAGCAAGCAGTGAGCCCATATGGTGTAAATTTTTCAGAACGTATGCAGCCACCTCTATTAATAAAAGTATTTCATAGAAGATGCGCAGTGCGGTGGTGCGGCAGTGCGGCGGCACCTCTGGCGCGAGTTGTGATGTCATGCTTGATTTATTTTCGGACCCTAGACGATCCCAGCCAGGCATTTCTCGCTATTGTCCGTGCGTGACACAAATCCGCACAGCTCTGAGAATCGTTTTAATATAAACATTCAGTAATGACAGGGAATAGGTATTAATGTTTTGTACGTAATTTTATTTTATTCTAAACATTTCCTGTTACTAACGTGCGCAATTATTTTTTGTTACTTAGATCAAGTTTTCTCGCTCGCGCTCTGCACAGAGTGCAAACGTAATAGTTTAAAGAATGTTTAGTATATGTGTACTAAACATTCTATGAGCGAACATGGTAATATTTAAGCAATTCCTAAGTTCTTTTTTCCCTGACGTCTGCGAGTTGTTTGCGCTGCTCAGTAGCGCGTTCACTGCCTACCTCGTTTGCTACATCATTGTTTTGGACGACGCCGTTTCAGTTGTTATTTATGTCCCAAGTTCTGATCACTTGATTAGGAAAAGTAAATATTCTTTTGGAAACTTCTATTTAACGAAAATGATCTGCGAAGTTCTAACTTATCTACGTAATATTTTTTGACCTGTATAAGTTTGATTAAACGACATTTTGCATTGTACAGGTAAGTGAAACTTATTCAATTATGTTTAATTGAGAAAATTTATGATATTTTTCGTCACCACTCTGCATGCAAGAGTCCGCATACGTGATGCACTAGCTACAGTTAGGATGTACCTACATAAACTTAGTAGTCTGCTTCGTAAGAGCTTTTATGAACTATGAGTATCTTGTGAAGAAGACCCATTTATTTCTATAATTAAGGCAGGTCTTTGCTCAAGCAACTGAAGGATCACGCGTGGGTTTTAGTCAGTAAAAGTCTGACATGACCTTCCGCTTCACCCAGAGCCGTAGAAGGAAAAAAAGTTCTGTACGTATGCTGCAGGCTTAGGTAAAAAGGTCGCATGTAATCTGTTTCAACATGAGGTGAGCCATATTTACCTACCTTATGGCCGAGATGCACGCCCTTTTTGCTTATGACGGCAGCATTAGGTACGATGAGTCAAGTGCTACGTTTTTATATTCTGGTTTCTCCCGGATCTCATATTTTAATATTCGTGACATCTTAATACCTGGCTATTACACGCGCAGTGCGTACTCGACCTAGACATTGATTCTGAAAATATATTATCATCCTATATTATTGTGTCCATTATAAACTCATTAGTGTAGCGGGCAACGGCACTCGGGCCGGGCGCCAAATTACCAACATTATCAATTTATACTCGCCGTGCACAAACAAAAAAGTCGAATGTAGATGGCCGGTTCCCGTTAACAAATTCGTATTGTGCAATGTAGGAGAAAAATTGTAACGCGTGTTTTGGGCACGCTGTTTTTGTGGTTGGATTTGATACCGCTAAGGTTCACGATGTTTGTACATATACAAGTGCTTTCACTGCGCCTCACATCAATCATAGCGCGGCGCGGAGCGTGTGCCGCGCGGGGGCCGCGCGACTCCACGCGGCACGCGGGCGCCGCCGCACGCTGGATCCGCCGCACGGCTATGACACTTCATTAAACTTGTAATTTATATCTTACACATCGGTTTATCGGATTTAAGAGTAGATTAAATTGTCGTAAATTGTCGATGCATCCAAATGCAGTAACGCACATTCCCCTAATCAACAAATGAAGTAATTAGGAAGGCAGTATAATTACCTATACAGTTATAGCCGTTGAATTATTGTTCACGGTATTTTATTCGGATAATAAACAAATACACCCGATAAGTATTTAACTTAATCGTCTATTCATTTACTAAAATCGTGCATATCTAACAGGTAATGTAATACTTATATTTGTTGAACGGTTTCAGATGTTAAAGGTTACTTCCTTGTTCTTCGTGCTGCGAGCTTGCGTAACAGAGAGCCTCGTCACGTATCTACGGTTCAGATTTTGTACGCTGTACACCATTTACTTACTATTAATAATAGGCAAACGATCGGCCTTCACAAGGACGCAACAAAAGGTCGTTTACAATATTTTCGATTCAACAAAAATCAAATGCGTGAACGAATTATCATATTAAGCTGTTTTTAATTGTGTTATTTTTTTGCAACTGGCTGCAAAATTAAGTAAAATAAACTTGTTAAAAAAGCAATTTGCACGGCGGCACTTGTTAACTGCGTCTCGTCTGCCTATTTCATTACACTCCCTTCGCGCGCCCCCTAGCGGCTGTGCAGGGCGCGCGGTCCGCGTCTCTACCAAACTTTCCCACCTGAATCCCATTTCCCTCAAGTGCTCGTTCACTGCCTTGATCATGTCTCTGTGATCTTTTTTAAACTTTGTGTACCTACTTTAGCAGTATTTTATCCGAGACAATGCCCTTTGCAACTTTTAATCGTGTTGTCTTTATTAAACTTTTAAAACGAATCTGTTTTTGTTTTCATATCACAATCGCTGAAGTTTTCAGTACAAAAAATGGTTGTAAATCAATGTCTAACTCTCTCAGTCGTTCTTCTCTGTACCCTCCTCTGCTTTTAGAATAATGGGTGAGTAGCAAACCTAAATATGTAATTTGATAAGTAATAATATTGCATATATTTAGTTGGACGATGTTGAGAAGTCTCGTAACAAGGGCTTTTACTACATGGGAGTGTGTTGCTAAGCTCAAATAGAAACAGTTTGTTCGAAAAAATTCGTTTTTCAGTGCCAAATAAAGGTAATCTGGCAAAGATTTCTCGGTAGTTTTAATACCTTACCTTGTTCGGTTTTACATTTCCTACAATTTTGTCAATAGTCTTTCTCAGACACTCTTTTTTACCTGACTGAAAGGAAAGGGTTATGATTTTCGCGCGTATCTTGTATGTATGTATGTACCTATATAAATATATTCTTTATTACCTTAAATATTCTAAACCGCTAGACCGATTTCAGACATCGTTAGATAAGTCTTGACCGCCCATGTGTTCTTAGATAGGTGAAGTTAAAAAAAAACAAACATGGCGGATTTTGGGCGCCATATTGTGCGGGTCCCAATTTTTTTTTCTTCCAAACCTATCGTGTGAGGTATCAAAATGAAGGGTTTTAAGAGCTGATTACAAAAATACATACCACTTATATGTTTAAAAGTAATACGAAAATAAAATATAACTAAAAAGTTGTAAATAAAAAAAGTTACTTTATTTATTTAAAAATCAAAAACCCGACTGCTTAAAAGCGAACTTAAAAGCTGTAAACAAGAAAAAATCATGCTGTGCAGTCGGATGATCAGGTGGTCAGCCAGTTCGCGAATATGTATCCTCCATGGCAACTGCACGACATGATTTTTTCATGTTTACAGCTTTTTAGCGGGTTTCTTTTTTTTTTCAGAACATGCGTAGAGAGAGACACTCAAAAAATTTTAGTATCTATATTACGGGCATACATGGTGATGTATGAGTAAAAGTTAAAAAGTAAAAATAGATCATATCTACGATTGATTAAAAGTGAAATTGGCATATCGCAAGTATAGAAATATTCATAGTTTTTACTGACTTGTCTCTTATTAGATTTATATCTTAACCTTAATTTATTAGGTCTTTGTTTTGTTTTCCCCCCTTTATGTTCACTCTATATAGCTCTCTAGAGATGTGCTCTGTGCTCAACAGATGTAGTATTCTCTACTTTGGCTCAAAATAATTAAAAGGTATCGTTGAAGGAACTCCCTGATCCTAATAGCCATAAGTTCTTGCTAACTGATCCGTAAAATTGGAAATATAACTCAAAACTGCACTTAAATAAAAACGTGAATGCAGTGTTTATGTTAACGAGTTTACTTGATTAATGTTCAATTGCGGAATCATGATAGTGGAGGAGATACTTGTGGCCACTTCCTCTTCTGCAAGGATCGTCGAGAGTTCGTGATTTATCGCCAGCCGCCGACCAGTCCGCGCCGTTTGATTTCATACGTACACATCGATTTGCATGTTTATTATCGTGATTATACCTATTATAGTAGAAGCAATCACGAAGCCACGGTAAACATTCAACAAACGACTCGTTTATATTGTACCTATCTAAAACAGATTTGTGAATGGAAATCTAATACGTATCTTAATGCGTAGAGACAAACAAATACAGAGCTGATAAATGACCTCGTTATTGTAACGGTAGGAGCGCTGCATGATTTTCATTTCTAGGTCACCGTACATTTCTTTGTAAAGCATGTTACATGCTCTTTAGGTAGATCATGATTTGAATATTTTTTTTGCAAGAAATCTGGGAGCTATCTCGTTAATATTATGTATAGGTATTGTAAAATAATTATAAAAAAAACTCTTGCAATAGTGCTGAATAACTCTTGATTATAAACAAAATTACGAGTAAATAAAAGTTAAGCAATATAGGTTGACGTATACAAGGATAGAGATAGAATGCGCATAAAGCTTCGGTTGACCTTTTTATTCAGCCGGTGCCTTCACCTTAAAAATATTATAAGAATTTTCACAATAAAACTCAATATTATCTTGTAATCAAAAGATATTCACGGGCATTATACCTAAATAATAAGCTCTCGTATGTTTCGTAAACATAAAGGGTTGGAGCATAATGCGTGTTGTGTGACTCAGTCCTCGGACCCTGACGTTCTCACAAAGGTATTCGCAGGAAAGACTTATTAAGCTATTAAGATAATGTCACCGTGAGATCTGAAAACGCTAAATGAGCTGCAAAGCGATGGATGTGTTAGATTTGATACGGTATCCGTTCGTGCAATTTAAGATTTTCTGCGACCGCTTTGAGTCCAATTATCCATTTCATTGAAGTTATTCGTGTTAAAATCAAAATACACGTCGACACAGATAAATAACCTACATATAAACATGCAAGAGCACTCATAACTGTTAGTGTATCGAAATAAATACAGGGTGTGGGGCGCGGGCGGGCACATTAGATGATGGCGGCCGAAAGAAGGCCGCGCCGCGACCTTCCAAACGGTGGGCGCCGAGCATTGACCGCAGCTTTGGATTGCGCTTCGTCACACTCAACTGGCCGAATGATGGCGGGTACCTGGCCACTGACTACCTATACTAATTAAGTATGTTGCACGACCGCATCCGCGTTGTTAACTTCGCGAAATAAAAATTTAGGATGGTTTTTTTCCAGAAACACTTAAGAATAGGGATAAAACTGATAGATATTTATTAAAAACTTAAGCCGTTTTTGTTCAAATATCGCAGACATTGGAGCATCATTATCTTCATCAAGTTCATTATTGAACTTGCTTCTGGTTCTGTAAGGGGTTATTAAAACAGACTTGCCTTGTCGAATGGTGTCAATGTAACTATAGACTTTCAGATACATAAAGATCGTGTAGTGATGTAGAGACCTCCTTAACAGTATCTATAGTATTGATTACACGCCTCTAACCTCTTAGAAACACAATTGGGGGTCGAGTGGAGGAGCGGAGCGAAGTTCTTGTAAATGGTGTCAAACTTAGCATTACTGTAGAAGAAGATGCTATATTATTTAAAGCTCTCAAACTGGGAGTGATTCTCAACAACCAGACTACATTTTAAGCTTCTTTAAAGGTAGGTGCACACATTTAAAGCTTACATTAATATAAGCTTTTCACTAGACTTAGCACTTAGTGAAAATATGAGATTCATCCAGAAAGAATGTATACATTTGCTTCGACGATTAACCAGCACGCGATCTCTATGTTGGTGGCAGTGCTCGTCTCCTCTATTTTACTTTGCTCTACTTTGCCTCTGCCCGGTGTAATGACATCACACTTTCTGTGGAAAGTTTTTCATTCTTTTATACCCAGAAATTGGTATGAAATTGAGTGTATTTCAGAAAATCAATCGGCAAATAGGTATACTTCGATTAAATATTGTTCTCGAGCAGTGATCCTAAATCGTATCCTGAATTGCTAATTGCTCAAATTATTCAGGGCCAAGGAACTGAGAATTACAATAATTGATATGATGTCAGCCGATCGAAGTGTAGATGGAAAAAAGTGGCAGAAATTTTAATAACACGTAACTGATTGATTCTTTAGATATGACGCATCAAGTTGCTGTTTAGCAGATGTTTTCATTCTTCAAGTATGACTATTTACCAGTTATGTGTTTCGCCGAAGCTAAGGATTTTATGTTTTTCAAGTTCTTCCCGCAGGAAAACACTCAAACTTGTTTTCTCGGCAGAAAAGGCTATTACTATCATTGGGTATAACTAGAGTCAATTTCATGACGGCATAATAACATACAAGGGAATAGAAGCAGGAACTAATTAAAAAAACATAAATATTGTTACAAATGGCGGCGGATACAACCTGCAGCTTGTCGTCACGATAAAGGTATTATTTCGAAATACAAAATTACATGTGCAGCGGTACTTACAAGTTACACATCACTTGAACCGCTGTGTTTGTTTAGTAGTCACTTAAATAAACTTTCTGCGGTCACAGGTTATAAAATTACTTTTTGTCTTGGAAAAAGATATCGAAATTATACATAAGTATAGTCAAAGTCTCAAACACGAACTGTTATTATTATAATATCTTAATAAAACTATAGTGATTTGCCTCTCTGCGCGGTCACAGTTACAATTTTATAAGAAACTAGGAATTCCTATACATCGTCTTTAATCATGCACAAAAATGTAGGCTAAAGACGATACAGTTATTAAAAACGTTTTAGATTTCACAAATTATGCTATGTCTAAATTTGTTTAATCACGAAACCGTTTTCTTAAACGTTTTTTTAAATACCAGTGTTAAATTCCTTCTCGCTCTTCTCTCGTAATTATGTAGGACTACCTAAGTCATACACGAGGGCTAGGTATATAGGAAGTGACTAACCAATTCATTAATATTCTTAAAACGACAACATAATTACTTTACATACATGGGAAAGTGAGTAATAGGTAGATATGTATGAACACACAACATATTATTAAACCGCAAACAAAAAATCGCTGTAGCAACTCGATTAGAATGCATACTTAAATTTTCTTCCCTTTATTGCGTAGAATGATGGGCACTTTATTTCAGTGAGCACCTCTTAGAGATCTTCAATTTAAAAACAGTTAAATGTCTGTATTTTATTACAGTAAGTTAGAATTACAAAGGTCTAATCACGGGCTAGCAATTTCCTTGCACATAAACTTATTTTAATGATTTCCTATAAATCACAAATAGAATTCGTTGTTGCTGGTGCACTGAGGAGTTACGCACCCACAGGAGAGTACCTAGTGTACAGGTACATTACCTACTAGGAAGGTACTGGAAGGTGTCGTCTCTATTTTCTTTGCTCATTAGGCACGTGTGAAAACTTTAGTTCCTTACGTGGTGTTACTACCGTTACATTAGCTATTGACATTATATATGTGGGTATTAGTAGCTGCCTATATAATTATCTGTATTTACTTACAAGAATAAAACAAACATGGGTGTTTAGTTAACACTTCTGCATACCTCTCGAATGAATTTTAAATTCACGAGCTCTCGCCCCAATCTAGAAAATAGATCCCAATAACAGTTTAAAATTTTATTGAAAATTACATCTAGAAATCTGAATCTATATTTAAATTGGCAAAAAATAAGATATGGGATTTGTGGTCTCGAATTCCCCAAAATCCAAAATAATTGGCCAATTACAAGTTCATTGTATTTGAACGATTTGTTTCACGTATTAGCACGTTTTTTATGTTCTTTTGTGTGATAGAGTTGTGATAATTAGTTGGTTGTCGCGGTGGTGCGACGTGCGAGTGTGTGAGACACGTGTCTGCGCCTGCGCTTATTGCTCTCTGTTTGCATAAAGAGTGTAACGCCCTTTGTGTTCCTTGTTTTGTTACAAAATATTGAACACCGTTTTATTTAACACCAACTTTCAAATTACTTATGACTTGTATTGACAGCTAGAGTTCGGTCATGTTCAAAAAGAGGTTACGAAACGTTACTAAATGATTGAGACGGACATGGGAATATTGTAGAGAAGTCCGAAGTATGCAAGATAATACTTAAACTACCCATGCAATGTACATACACGATAACAGAAGAACATTACTAAGCATTTACAGATCCCCGTTAACTGCATCTTCTAGGCATTTTAATTGAAAGAAGATAAATAAAGTGTTCGGTTTAAAGAAATTTATTTCTCATAAGAACTTACAGTCCACTTATAATGAGATACAAAGTATGATAATAATACAGTACAAGTACAATTTCCTCTAGAGTATTAGAAGCTATAGTGATAATACATGTTTCTTAAGCTTATTTTTAAATGCATTCACGTTATCGCAATCTTTTATCTCGTCCGGCAATCCATTGTACAGCTGTGCTCCTTCACATAATAAAGTCTTTCTACCGTAATTAGTGTTACACATACAAATGCTTACTTAGCGGAAAAATAATTCACCATTTTTATGGTTACGGGCATGTCGTTCGGGACTAGAGGATAATGCGTAATGCTTTATTTAGGTTTAAGATTTAATAATTGTACATGTAATATGCATTGTAGCTGTATTTGTAGGAATTGTGTCTTTAATAGAAAAAGCCACTTACTGTTTCCTTACGCTAAAAAGAGCCAAGGAAAACTGAATCTAATAAAGGAAATAAACTTATTATTACGCGTCGACGACGGTCCATCTGGGCAGGGAAATTAGATTATAGTTCTCGCCAAACTTCTTGGCCGCCCTGAAGTTGGCTACAATGGCTGCACAGTAGTAAATCTAACACAAAAACAGCACCGTTTCGTGCCTTGTGCATCGGAAAGCCAACTTCAGGGCGGCCAAGAAGTTTGGCAAGCACTATACTTGAGAGCGATCGTAAAAAGTTAAATGAAGCTCGCTAGACTGTAGTAATAATACGTTATTAGGACAGTTTCCTTACATCGAGCTGAATAGCAGGCTTTTAAGCTAACATAATATCAGAACAGAACTACTACAAAAATAAAATTATCAGGAAATGAAATTCAATTCGGATGGTCCAAGTTGCCAACCAATCTTTCAAGATAAATTGCAAACTTTAACTAATTTAAGTATTCTGAGCTGCAGTCAAGTACAATTATTTTGTATTTATTCTGTCAACAAGCTTAATGGTACACCGCGATCATGTTACAACGCTGGCCACCAGTCGGATGGGTTCCTATTGAGCCAATGGTGGTGCGCGAGCGCAATGCACAAATCTACGCAATGGATGCGCCAAAGCGGGAGTGCCAATGAACTTAAGACGGTTATTGACAGGTATTGCGTTAAGACAAATAGAGGTTCCGGCTCTGACACAGACCTCCGTTCACTTGACCATGTACGAGTGTAAGTACCTATACGACCACAAACCTCCTGAGAACTTCTATGTAAATAATCACCGAGGGTAAATACGGAATTCTTGTAAGCAAGTATGTAAGTACCTTTATTTCCTAACTGTTCTCGCGTGTTCGTCTGCTCAAAGCAACAAAATTTTAAGGAAACGTCTACACTGCACGCTGTCAACGAAAAATTATTCTTAAATAGGTAACTAGTGAAAGGCAGTTAATTGATTTCCTTTTCATAAAGTTGTAGACGTTTTTTTTCTTCAACACAAAGTCACATTTACCTACTTATCTGTGTAATCCGAAAGCCATTGTTAATGTTTTTTATTATTTATGAAAAGTATTCAGTGAGTTTGGTTTTACTTTCTGTAATGAAACACTTACTTTCGGCTTTGAATGATTGGTAATACATACACAGATTATCAACGTTCATGTTGTGGGAATTACAAGAGAAGAAAGCTCGCTTCATCGAGATCAACTTGTACAATTATGTCAAGTACCGTTGAGTGGAGAAGTGGTTGCCGCTGCCCAAGTTTGTTTACCGTGCGCGAAGAGATAACTACGAGATATATTTGCGTTATATTTGCATATTTTTTGTTAATAAATTCATTAGTGGGCGTATTGTTAGTGGCGCTATTACACGCGATGATTAACTATCATCCGATGTGTATCAATTACTTTATTAGTGCAAGGAACAGTAGTTTAAAATTACATTACATGTTTGATTGTTAGCCGCCTTTAAATTGTGATTCATTTTTATTCTTTGTTGCTTTTATTGATTGTAATAAGTACGTACCAATGCCAAACTTTAAAAGCATATTTTTTTTAAAAGGAAATGCATTTTAATTGAAATAGTCTACAATTCTACACAGTCCAGCAGACATAGGTATGTTAGAATTATTTACGCTACCCTAATTTCGATTTTAATTAGGTATAATTTTTGTTTCGAGTTAGGTATTATTGCTAGACTACCCGCTCATTTATTAACCATTTACTTAGAATAACAGTATTTCCTATTACGATGGCATCTTTTCATGAAAAGTTACCTACATGAAAATTTACTTACGTAGGTAGGTAATAGGAAAATAGAGTGACAAGATTATGTTTATTTCTTAAAGATGTTTCTTTCAGATTTTGTTAATTAAGTAACATTCATAAAAGCTGCAATTTATTCTCCTCATAACATATTGACTCATTATGTTGCACTGTTGATTTTTCCCCAAACATTGCTGAAACAACCGGTTCTGGGTGCAGGGCGGGGGTAATGCCCTTATCGCCAGGCGTTTCATAACAGTTTCACATTAATTTGGCATCTAATACGATTAAACACGGCACATTTATACCTTATTCCTAGCAATTCATGAACCTTTATGTGCGTAGCAACACAGTTTTTATTTTATACTAGCTTTTCCCCGCGTTTTAGCTACCGTGACCTTTCTGGATCAAAAAATATGTACATCCTATGTCACTCCGGAATAATGTAGCTTTCTATAGTTGAAAGAAACTTTCAAACAATCAAATATTTCCTCTTTATAGTGTAGAGAAGAAGAAGAAAGAAGGATAGGTGTTAACGATCAACAGTCGCTCATTAGGCAAACATAAATACTGTTTATTTTTAAGTTTTACCATGACGCAACTAGATGGCGTTGGCGTCGAAATAGAAGTCGCAAGGGAGATTGTTTGCCGATTTGGTATAGGGTCTTGTGAGTTTGAGCAAAATATACTTACTTTACTTAGATCAGTATACAGTTCGGTTGTTTTATTTACACCATCAACCCTGCTAGTAATACACTTTAGTTCAACCTTAAGTACTGAGTAACATTTCAGTGCTCGGTATTTAACATTGGTCCATCGAGCCCGATAAGTTTCGGTTTTTTGTGAGTTCGTCCGTGATACTCGTAGTGGATCGCTGCGGCAAAGTACACGGTTCCCCGCATCGGCAGCGACAGCTTCGTCCAGTGTTGTGGAACGGGGTAAGCAGCGGCGGAAAAGTGACGTCAAAGAGGGCGCCACTTGCGACCAGTTCTAAAGTGAGGTGACTGGACGTCATCCTCGCGGAGCTCAACGTGTCGTCATAAGGACGTCATACACCCAGTTCAACGTGACTTCAGAGGACTGACGTCACATCCAAAGTTCAACGTGTTGCCACTCGCCACCAGAGTGCGCCACATACACCATCATCGTGTTGTGAGAGTGAGTGAATGATTGTGAGTACATTTTACTATATAAACAAAGGAAGTTAGTGACAAGCCATTTTGGACTTTATTTATTTGGACATTTTAACTTTGAAGTTTTTAGAAGAATTTTGGACATTGAAGAATTATTTTAAGTAGATTTTTAGACTTAGAAAATTTTATGTTTAGTTTTAGAGAATTGTATTTATTTGTGCATGTTAGTTTGGAACTTAGAATAGTTTCTTATAAAACGACGGAACGGGAAACCTATGCCCGATTTCCGCCAGATTATTAAGTTGTTCCAAACACTTATAAAATTTTGAGCAGTTTATTGGAACTTAGAATATTTTGGTCATTTTGGACTTATATTTTATTTTGAATAAGTTGCCTTTATTTTAGAAAAAAAACATTGTTTTTATACACTGTTATCATTAGTTTAATTTATTTACTGAACTTATTATTATTTTATTAGATTTTATTGAGTGTCATACCGATTTAAAATTGTCATTTATACACTTTTGACTCAGTTTTAATTTAATTGTTTGCATTATGGAGGGATTAATAAACTTATTAAAATGTTTTCAAAACGTCATTATTAAGGGATTAGCTAATTTTAAAAAGAGTCCACAAGAAAGATTAATAATAGAATATATAGAAACTAGATTAGAATCATTAGAAAAAGATTGGGAATCGTTTCAGAGTGCCAATAGTAAAATTTATCAAAACTTCAAATTTGATGAGGTTGAGCAAAAGGTTGTTGAAATTTATGATTTAACCGAGGACACTTATTTTACTTATAAAAGTTTAATGAAAGCAATGCTCAATAAAATCAGAGTTATAAGTGAACCAGTCCATGAGGATGGTTCTTCCAATAGTGCGTTTAAGTCTGTCCACTCTCAAGTCAAACTGCCAAAAATTTCTATTCCAACGTTTTCTGGCAAATATGAAGAATGGACGACATTTCATGACCTTTTTGTATCGTTAATTCATAAGAATAGTTCATTAGATAATGTGCAAAAACTGCATTATTTGAAAAGCCACTTAACTGGTGAAGCTGAGCAATTAATACGGAATACTCCAATAACTGATGCCAACTATAGTAAGTGCTGGGATCTGTTAGATAAACGGTACAGTAACAAAAGATATCTCGCCAACTGTATTTTAAAACGGTTATTTAGTATTAAACGTATGCAGGTTGAATCGGCGACAGAATTAAAGGAGCTTTCAGACACCACCAGTGACTGTTTAAATGCGCTAGCACACTTAGGAATAAATGTGAGCACATGGGATGTTATTATCATACACATCGTGACATTTAAATTAGATCCTGAAACGCGTAAGCAATGGGAATTAAGTGTCAGTAGTAGAGATTCCAAAAATGATTTTTCTACCGTAGATCAATTTAAAATATTTTTAGAACAACGATTCCGCGCGTTTGAGTGCATAGAACCAAAAAGAGGTTCAGTTCACCAGGTCGGTTACAATCATACGCCTAAAACACTGTTAGCCACCGACTCGTCATCGCCATTGAAATGTGAATACTGCTCTGAAGGTCATAAGCTCTGTTTCTGTAAAGGGTTTGCCAAACTATCTCTCGAAGTCAGACGGGATTTTGTAGCTAAGAACAAGATTTGCTCCAATTGTTTAGGCAGTAACCATACAGTTAAATACTGCAGAAAGAACACCAGTTGCAGAGTTTGCCAAAAACGCCATCATTCGTTGCTTCATTTGGATAGTAAAGACCCTGAAGCAAGAACTCCTACTGATATTGCTAGTTCTGCAACTAGTGCTACTCAGATAGTGTCTCACTTGTCAACAGGGAATGTAGCAAAACCCTGTATAGTTAGGTTACCTTTTCGAGACGAGGATCCTCCTTGCAAGTCGGGCAATCCACGTGGCATAGCTAAGTTAAGGTCTAAAGCATTAGAAAAAGATTAAACTAGAACAAACGAAAATAAAAAAAACGAATAGATCAAACTAAAACAAATAAGAATAAAGATCAAACAGATCAAAATAGTACAAATGAAAATATCACAATAGAACAAAAAATTATTAGACAACATAATAAATAAAGGAAGACGATTTGCCGCCAAGTCGTTGGTAGATAGGTCGCGTAATAGATGAACATCCCGGTGATGATAATATCATCCGTGTGGTCACATACCGCTCTAAGTCTACTACCATTCAGAGACCAACATCCAAACTTGTATGTTACTGGTTACTGATCAATGAATTTATTAAATTTTTATGTTAGGTCAACTTTTACCAACTTTTATTTATACAAGATTATCCATGTTATGCTTTCTTACATTGTTTACATTTTTACAAGAACTATAATTATTGTTTAGATGTATTTACACATTAAAATTGTATAGGTACTTTTACAACGGTATTTTACACTTAGCCATTTATTTTCCGGCAAGTGTAACTTAATGTTTGTAATTAAGTTCACGTTTACCATAGAATGTAAGTTATACCTAGTTGAAGGTTTAAGATTTAAAATTATGTTTTTAAGATCAAAGTTTTATGAACAAATTGTTTGCTACCTACAAATGCCGACCTATAATGTAGTTCAAAAAGGACATTCCGTCAATAATGTCCTTGGTGGGCGGTATGTTAACGATCAACAGTCGCTCATTAGGCAAACATAAATACTGTTTATTTTTAAGTTTTACCATGACGCAACTAGATGGCGTTGGCGTCGAAATAGAAGTCGCAAGGGAGATTGTTTGCCGATTTGGTATAGGGTCTTGTGAGTTTGAGCAAAATATACTTACTTTACTTAGATCAGTATACAGTTCGGTTGTTTTATTTACACCATCAACCCTGCTAGTAATACACTTTAGTTCAACCTTAAGTACTGAGTAACATTTCAGTGCTCGGTATTTAACAATAGGTACATTTATATAAATATTTTACATATTGTTTTTAGACAGCCCTTTTAGAGACGTAATTCCGTAGGTATGTACTTACCCCGTTTACTTACTTTGATCTATAAATATGTTTTATGTTTTACGATAAGACGTCAAACGAAGTACCGTATTCACCTTCTTCCTTTATTTATGTGACACTTGTACATAAATATAAATAGCGTTACTTAATTTTCGCTATTGGCAAAATTTTCCTTTGTTTCATAAGCAATAGAACTTTCCTGTTACAGCCGGCGATTTAGGTTTCATTGTTCAAACGGACTTGAGGCATTACTCGTAATTTTAATAATAACTGCAAGTCCGCTTATTAAACACAATATTGAAGTTATTTTCTTGCAGTGTTCGAGTGTGGCTGTAAATAAAGGATCGGTTATTTTAAAAGTTAATAATCTAGCTTTTTTATGTGACGCAGACTAGCTTTCATAATGGTGAGTCCTCTAAGACGTTTCTTGCGATAATAGTGAAGCTGCGCTGCTGCGCTGGGTGTTTGATGGCAAAGAGGAAGAAATAAGCAGGATTCATCAGTCGCCAGTGCGGTGGTTATTGATTGTGACACGGTAATGGGGCATCTTGTGAGGGGTAATAAATCACTCGACAAAACTGGCGAGTAGCAGATTGACGTACAACCGGTAGAACTTATAGAAGCATGGTGCGTTTGAACAGCAACTCGTCTATTTTACACACTTACATAAACGTTTATCCTTTTAAGCCCTTTTGTATTATAAACTATTATCAGATTTTATCTTAACGGTGTTTCCACATCCTTCCTGACCGTTATATGTATTTTGAAATAAGGACGGATATGTCGATACCGTGTGATTGAGACCAAACAATTTGTATAACTGTTATAGATATAAAATTTTAACCCTGTTTTTTTATTATAGCTAAAACATTTTTGAATTTTGTTTTATATTATTTATTTTTATAAATTGGATAAAGATCATTTAAGATCATCGACATTGCAATTGAAAAATACCACTATACACTATAGTTTTCTGAATATAAGCTCTATGAATTATACACCAAAGTTGAAAACTGGGTATAGTTGTTCAATTTAAAAAAGGCGGGTTTCGTGACTTTTATGAAGTTGAAATAAGAGTCATTTTGTTACGATTCATCCGCTTTCGTGAGATGGTTGTTCTATACATACCTCTAAGAACTTATTTCTTAGGTACTTATGAACTTCCTTATACTATTAATAGTATTGTATACCAAAAGATTTTGAACTTGCAGGTCCTCGAGCCAGCAGGAAAAGTGAAGAACAGAGTGTAAGTTAGGGTCACGTCAGTCAAGTTGACGTTTGGCACATTGGAGCGGCATCGCGGCGTCGTCGTCGGCTGCTCGCAGCACGGCGCGGGCGCAACGGCGGCGCTGCGTCGCGCGTTGTATGCACCGGGGGTCTGCGCCCGCGCAGATCGCGCGCCACTGGAATGCTAGCCAATCGTCGAGATTAATCGTTATACAGCCTAGACTGTAATGCAGTATTGTTAATTTTAACGATGCTGTCGTGTTGATAGAATAAATTTTATTGCTTTCCTGACATCTTCATGAGCCAATGACCCACAGTTACTTACGGTACTGTCTAGCAATGTCAGTGTTTAGCCTCGCTATGTACGTCCATCCTTAGCACAATATGTGTTCTTAGTACACTCGTCGAGAGATGAGGAACGAATGTTTTGTCTCATATATTATTAACTAACTCCATCCTTTATAAGTGTCGTGATACCTGTGTACCCTGTTCAGCGATGTGTGACAATCTTTTTTTAGAATAAGTGTTTTAGCGGGTCCGTTTCCCAGGCTGGGTTATTTATATCGGCGACTTTCTCGTTGCGAGTCATTTAAAAACATGCAATGGTCTCAGACGTGCACACGCATTCAGAAAACAGGCAGATATTATTACGGAGAGACCAATAATGATTGCAGAGCATTACCGTTTAATCTCATTAAATATTTGGGTACCCGGTCGGTACAGTTACTTGCGCAGTTCGGTGACGACTTTGCAGTCCGTAAGCGTTATACCTAGTGCTTTATTTATATTCACAGGTTAAACTTATTCAACAGATTTGAATCTTAAGCTTGATATGTAAATCGGCTTAGAATTCTTAAGAATAAGGCAGTCAAGTGCGAAACGTGGATCGTGGGATTTGTGTTTCGTATAATTTGCTTGTTAGGCATCAAATCACTTCTAACTCGTCGCTCTTCAAGCTTCAAGTTATATAGGTGAAGTGCTCGCCATCGCCACGTTATTGAAATAGCTCTTTAAAGTAATGACACAAGTATAAAAATATGGTAACACTAAATTCCTTTGTTTCTTTTCGCAGCATGTTAGTAAATAAAAACGAATCATCAAACAAAGTGTTGGTAACACAAATGTCAAGTTGTTTCTACTCCGTAATAGCGAGTAATCTACGAGCCTCATTATGGAGTCGCCTCTGAAGACTTACAACATTCCAGTGGAACGACAAAAACCTATAATACACCTATTATATAAATTGTATTTATATCAATACCCAAATTAAATTACTTTTCGAATTTAGCGTGTCTTGGAATGCAAAGTAAGTTATTATGTGTTTAAAATTCTGTGTATGTGCAAGTAAGTAGGTATACACGTCTTGTCTTGTTCAGCTTTAAGTCTACGGCGACCGAATTGATGAATGACGTGTCAAACGATTTGTCTCAGTGTCGACCCTACGGCATTCAATAGACTTCCATTGATCGAAAATCCAATAGCTACCGACCAAACTCAATTACCTACTGGGCAATAATGGGGACTTGGCACCTACATCTACGTTGGAAATTCTTCGTCAAATAACATGGTATTCGGATGCTGGCTAAAACCCTAAAACTAAGTTATTTTCATTTCAATAATAGACTTAAGAATGAACTTCACGCTTCAACAGGTGACAATGATGTCATTACAAAATTACGCAAATCATTGAATTATAAAAAATACAATATCCCCTTGTTTGTCCTTCCATTGTGAGACAATTGGTCAAAGTGATGTATTATAGCCGTGGAAATCAGCAGGTGACTAAATCTGCAGTTCATGTATCGATCTTGTTCAAGTACCTACCTAAAAAGTTAGGTACCTATATGTTTTTCTTGAACATTAGAAAGGCACATTTCCTTACTTTTAACCGACTTTCCATAAAGGAGGTTCTATGTTCGACTGTATGTTTTTTTAAATGTATGTTCACCGATTACTCCGTCAATTATGGACCGATTTAATAATTTCGTTTTTTGTTTGGAAGGGTATACTTACGAGATAGTCCCATTGTCACCAAGTCAGTATCCGATGAGGGGTTCCCATAGAAACTGAAGGATCTCCCCAAATTTTATAGGCATACACATAGCGATTTTGGTATTTTTATCAATGTGGCAAGCATTTGCATTCAGGAAATACCATTTAGTAAAGTGGAACTGATGAAGAAGACCACATATGGAACTTATCAATAAATGGTTCTAATGAAAATGGCACCTTCGAAGTGATCCGATAATGAAGCCGGAAACTTAGGCACCGGAATCCGTAATAAAACAATATATCCCATTCGTAGGAGCTCGTGGCTAAATAATAACAGCCGCACGGGTCGATCATCAAGGTTAAGCAACGCTTGACGAGGCCGGTCCGTGGATGGGTGACCATTTCAACATACCGAGTTTCCTCCGTGCCTCGGAAAGCACGTTAAGCCGTTGGTCCCGGCTGTTATTTGAAGATCTTTGACAGTCGTTACGGGTAGTCAGAAGCTTGAGATCTGACACCAGTCTTGCCAAGGGGTACCGTGTTACCCAGTTACTGGGTTGTGCAGGTCAGATAGGCAGTCGCTCCATGTAAAACACTGGTACTTAACTGAATCCGGTAAGACTGGAAGCCGACCCCAATATAGTTGGGAAAAGGCTAGGCAGATGATGATGATCCCATTCGTATTTAGGCTTGTTCGAATTGTTATGAGAAGCCCTCTGGCTATAAATGATTTTCATGGTAATATAGGCTACCAAAACTAAAAGAGAAAAAAAAAACATTTTAAATCTGGCTTTGTTCAGCCAGCTCGCGAATATTTATCCTCCGACTGCACAGCATGATTTTCTTCTTGTTTGCGTCTTTTTAGTTCGCTTCTTAAGCAGTCTGATTTTTTGATTTTTGAAGTATCTATTATTTATGTAGGTTACCCTATACTAGAAAGATGCTGAAAATCTGTGTTGTATCTGAACGCATCCATCGGTTGATTCTTTTTGATAGGTTGTATTATTTTATATCTCAATCGCTGGTCATTGAACACATTTTAAATAAACTTTATTATTAAGCGACTTAATATGTGTTTTATTTTTAATGAGTAGGTACTTGTTATATGACGTGACGTGACGTTATGATTATTGGGTTATTATTGATTTGCGTACTAATTCGCCAGCGACGGCAACGCAAGCGTATCGGCTACGCATGGATTTGCGCGTAGCAATTCGTAGCTGATATAATATATCGTTGGTGTATTCTCAGTCGTAAGAGTTACTGAAGGAAACGAGTTATATCATTTTGCTCGTAGGCGGAGGGCTAACAACCTTGACGAACTGAACGGCGCCCGAGCAAGGGGGAGTGTCAGTTCTTTGTTCTCAGGGTGCGGATTCCCATCATCTGACCTAATTATTATCTGCGCAACGAAATTTTTTATCCATTTCAAATAAAGTCGATCCATTTGTAGGTGAAGTAGTGAATGTGAAGTGTTTATGCAAATTTTAATCGGCCTATCGTGCGCTATTGTCATTCGAAACCAGAACAGAGTTTAAGTGGCCCATGAGAAACCAAAAAACCGACGACGATTGATACCGGTTGGAATCTGCACACTACGATGGGGAAAACCACCAGCGATAAAACCCGAACAAAAATTTGAAAGTTTTTGGAACCTTTGTTATACTTTTTGGAAACGGACTTATACTGTTAGCCTTTAAATAAGTCTTAATAGTCCGTCCTATTATTACATATTATTACTTGAATACGAATAGATTATTGTCACAGCTGTGCCAACATGCTATAATTGAAAACAATAAATTGCGATTATAATATGTTTCGAGCAGGAGCTGAGAAAAAAACAAATCCTAAATGTGCAAGTGACAAGTTGGACACTGGTTGTTTGTATCGTTCGGTTTAATGAGACGCGCGGTGCTGTGAGGCTGGTGGAGTTTTTCATTGGCTAAATTAATTCGTTGAACTGCGTACGACGCTTCGCTTGAGGGCTCACTAAAAAGCGTATGGGAACAAGCGGAAGTGCAAACCATTACCAAATGTGTGGCTGGCATTTTTCTGAGAAGCCGAGCTTTGTTTTGATCGGCGGCCGAACATTTTTTGCAGATGTTGTTTATTGTTCGTCTTTTTTATATTTTTATATTTATTTAATTGTCAGAAATTAATCTAGCTTTGTTCCCATTCGGATTGTCCGAATATGCATGAACAGGTTGAAGCCGTAATAGGATGATAGGATTTGAACTTAAGATCTTTAAATTAAATAAAATAACAGCTTCGTAAATTAGGATTTGAGGCTATAGCAGCCCAACACCGTCATTTATTTAATTTAAAGATTAAGATCTTTAAATTATTATTATTATTATTTTTTTTTAATTATCTTAATCTTTAAATTATTTAATTTAAAGATCTTAATCTTTAAATTAAATAAATGACGGTGTTGGGCTGCTATAGCCTCAAATGCTAATTTACGAAGCTGTAATAAAACGTCCTTTAATAAAACTCTTTAGCGCAATGTCTGCCCGCGTGAAGATTGCTTTCTCAGCAAAATAGAAGTTTCCGTAGAAAACAACAAAATAAATAAAATAAGTACGAGCAAATGCAGCTGCGAGCAAACGAGAATATTGCATATATATATAGTAATTTATCAGTAAATTAAACTTGAGCTTAAAGTCAGGCCATAATTTCTTTTAATTAAAGACTAATCGTATGTTTGTTTATGCCTGCATTTGCTTTAATCTGCAAAAACACAGTTTTGTGATAACTTTCAACATTGAGTTGGTACAGGATGTCTATATTTTTTCTTATACTAAAGCCAAATCTTTTGAGCTGTTTTTAACCGACTTAAAAAAACAAAACACTAGATACAAAGCGAAACAGTCGTACTCGGAAGTCGGTGTCTTTGTTACCTGTTGTTATCCGTTTTCCGACACCGGCTTCGGCAAATAAAATTATTTTTCGCTTTGTAGTGTTTTGTTTTGAAAGTCGGTTTGATTTTTTGTTAAATTTTTTTTTATTTACGATATGAAGGTGGATAGGTAGACTTTAGTTTTGGTAACCACCTCCAATTTCCATAAAAAATATTTATAGCCAATGTACTATCTCATGATGATTCCAATAAGCCCAAACACGGCTAGGATACATTGTTTTATTTCGGAGTTCCAGCGCCTACCTTCAGGCTTCATCATCAGATCAGTTCGATGGTACCAATTTCATCAGTCCCATTAGTTATATGTATTTGTAGTACTTAATTAACTATTACCCGTACTATACCCGTGACATAGTTATCATCATTATGGAAAACCAGTGGCCATCTGTGGTCTTCTTCATCAGTTCCACTTCACAAAATTATACTTTTTGAGTGCAAATGCTTACCATGTTGATGAAAATACTAAAATCGCTATATGTTTGTAGCGGCACCAACGAACTAAAAGACATGACGTCACACAAATCCTGCATCGCGCAAGCAAAGTTTTCGGAGCGATTAGAACACATACAACAGTCCGACAACAACCGTTGGACAGTTGCCCGGACCAGACATAACACCCGTCTGGTCGGAGGATCCTCCCTTTTCAATCGAGGATTGTGGGACTTTACACTCTGTTCCACCTATATGTTTGCCCATAATATTTGAGGACTTCCCTCGATTTCCTTTGGAACCCATCATCAGATCCAGACCTGATGAGCATGGAACCACCTTGAGAAATGTACCCTTTCAAACAAAAGAAGAATTTATGAAAGTGGTCCAAGCGTCTTTGAGTAATCGGGTAACATACATTAAAAAAAGGATTACGACGAATTGAGAAACTAAAAATTTTTTTTAAGTCGGAGGTTCTCAATTCGTCGGCATCTTTTTTTTACGTTAAGGGTGTACTTCCCAGGTGGTCCACTAGACCACTGATGGCAACTGGACCTCCGTAATGCAAAGTATGTCACGAGTATAAGATATCACGAATAATTAACCGACTATGATGCAACAAATACTTATAAATAAATGGTACTGATGAAAATGGTACTATTGAACTGATCTTATGATGAAACCGGAAGGTAGGCACTGGTAGCCGTTATAAAACAATCTAGGTATCCTCGTCGTGTTTGGGCTTATTGGAATTGTCATGAGATGTTCTCTGGCTATTAATGATTTTCATTGTAATATTAATTACCTAAAACTATAATGAGAAAAATAAAAAAAAACATTTTAACAAAAAAATTAAAACACACCGACTTCGGAAAAGAAAGTTAATTTTCGCTTTGTAGTGTTTTGCTTTGAAAGTCGGTTTAATTTTTTTGTTAAAAAGTTTTTGAAAATTACATTACTAATTATTATTAAACTTTATTCAACGTTTTCAACAATATCGTATTTCAGCTTCAGCTCGGACAACAAAGTAACAAAGCGTAAAAGATTTCGTTGATAATAACTGTACATCTTTAGTTGTTATAATTAATGAAAATTAACGTCTCTGAGCTCAAAGGGTTTATTGTGTAACGATCCCTGTGAAACCCTAAACATTTGAGCGTAATTAGAATTAATGAGAAATGGACAGAGGCGGCCGTTGACAACGAAACATGATACATTACTGCCGCACCGCCACTGATCAATGAGCTGAAGATTTTGAACTTCTATTTTTAATTTCTAAATCACAGATTCAACGCAAAAGAGATAATTCATATTTTATTGTAGAATTTACGACAGGCAGCACCCCACACAAACTCACAGGGTACAACTCTAAACTCCTTTTGTAACAGAATTAAAAAGTCGAACGTAGAGATAAGTTTACGAGCCCACCTGGATGAAAAGTACTTATGAAGCTGTGAAAATCGCTCGTAATTCATCCGTAGTTCACAAACAAACGTGGGATGCAAATCCCGGGCTAGGGTGTGCCTGAGATGTGTGCAGGCCTGCCCGCAGCCCGCAGCCCGCTCTCTGCACCGCCACGCTCCGCACTCAATAGGAGAACGCCAACCGTGCGGCGTACGAGCGGAGCGGTCAGCTTCCGTCTAGACGGAGATTATGTAAAATGGAATATAAGCTTATTCGTTTTTCACGGCCCTTTATCGCAATAGCAAATTTGCATTGCGGACTTGGATATTGACACTCGTTTATTTTTATTGCGATGTTTCCGCAGACTTATGTTTGGTATCATATTGAATACCCCTGTTTGTGTTTCGATGCTTGGATGGCTGGCAATCCGCTTTGTGAAAAACATGGCCGTCATTTCCTACCCTTATTAAACGTAGCTTTGATTTTGTTTATGCTTGAATCATCTGCTATAGATTGGCTAGCTATAAGGATAAGTTTTCTTTTTGCTATTTTTTTTTATCAATTAACACTTTTATAAATAAGTATATTATTTAACACCAAATGTACTTGTATGAATAGCCCTATTATTCATTTGTTGACAAATTGTTTTGTGTTCTATATAAACAAGCAAAAAATGCGTAGGAGGAACGGGCAGATGGCACGAGCAACGATTGGAAATTAGCCCACTAACATTACCCATTGTTATTATTAATGACCGTCGCTCGGTGACATGCCCTTCGAAATGTTTACAAAGGAACACCAAATCCGTCGCGCAAATGCTTACCTCGCTTTGGGAACCCTCTAAATAGAAATTGCGGAAACTTAATATAAATCGAAATCGAATAATCCATTCTTGTGTGTGCAGGGGATGTTTTGGGAGGATAAATCTCAATCGGGGGTGAGGAGAGTTTGGCGTTGCAGCGCGGGAGGGTCGCAGACGGTGGTCTCGGGCTCCAGGCCGCCCGGCCGGCCATCTGCCGCGCCATAAAATCGATATTATTTAGCAGCCGGGAGATATATTGGTGATATGGCGGCCGGGACTGGCGTCACCGCGGCCACTCACGCTCGCTGGCCGCACGGACCCTTGCAGTCCATTCTAAGTCACTGAATATGAATGAAAGGTACCTAACTATGATGTCTATCGATGACGTTTCGCATTAATAAGAAATTTCCACTCATATATAACTTTTTTTTATTGGGTTTGTTTTTTAAAGTTTTTACACGACGAGTCATCGTGCCTGCTTACAATCATCAACATACAAAAAATATGTAGGTATCAATAAGAATGATAACTTTATTCAAAACTGCATTATTTTTAAAACATATAGTTTTCTTTCTTATTGAATTCCAATTTTAAATTAAGTTATACCTCTAGATTATGGACGAGTAGACCCTAGTGTTGTTTTAATTGCATTTATTGTATTATTTTTTTATAAGTTTACGCCTGTTGTTTTAAATTGGTAATATAAAATAAGATCTGTTATTGCAAGCGATATAAATCGAATCTAAGGCATGTGATTAAAATCGTACACGTGGTACTTATTTTCTTATGAGAAAACGTGCTTGTATCTTACTTTTCACAGTAAACATAAATTTTCAGAGCATTACGCAATACAGAACAGGAAAAACACGGCAATAAAGTTTGAGCAAACTTTTGTTCACAATAAAATAATGGATTGGAGTTGAAAATAAAACACTGCATTTATTCTCCTCTGTCGTGGAAACATGAGCTATTCTGAGGATTATTAAACACGAACCCAATCAAATTCCTAATGATCTTTTTCCGCGTGATACGTACCTTATTCATGCACGTATGCGGAAAAAGCCCCCAAACCATCTCCAGATTACCCGGACCTGCATAGGCCACGGAATCTTTATGAAGCATGCCTTTCGTTAAATTATTAGCAATCCCCAGTGTCTTAAATAATTCTAAGCACTTTACTCCGGTCGGTGGCTCGTAAAGTTCTTTGATTAACTTTTGGAAGTGAGGCGGTTGAATTCAAGCGTGGCATGAGAGCGAAGAGGCCAATCTCTGCCACATTTCACGCATGTGTGACAAGCTAAAAGTATGTTGAGTGGCCTTTTCGTTTAGAACTTTGAAATCTTTCCAAAATGTCAGACTTCGAGATTTATTTTTCATATTGTAATATTTGGGAAACATGAACTACTCATGCTCATCGTGGATTCGGTATTGAATTAGAAGAAGTGAAAGAAGTTTTAATTTATTGAAGTCGAGAAGTACACTGAACTACGAAGTGTGCAAACTTTCGTGTAGTTAAATGGGTAGTATTGGTCTTCTGTTGTAGTGTGTTGAAGACACAGAAACGTGGGTTTTTAGCATGAAGCCATATGAATGAGTTTTTTTTTTTAATTTAAACTTTTTATCGACAAGCAAGCTTAAAATTCTATGATTCATCTACGAAAGAAAAATACCTGGCTGGTGAATTAAATCTGCGCAGTTATGTGACGTCAACGTGCGTGGTAAGTGGAAGGTTTGCAAGAAACTCTTGGAGCGACGTATTAAGCACGTACTTCCCCAATCTGGTGTGGTGAGATGGCGCGGCGGTGAGTCACAGGCGGAGGCGGAAGCGGGCGCGGGAGCGGGAGCGGCCGGCGCCGGCGGCAGCGCCTGCGCGCGCGCTGCCTGTAGCCGCGCGATCGCCAACATTCCACGCGATCATTGCCTCCCTGTATTCGTAACCATTCTGATGCAATATTCAACTTTACTGCGTCCTTGCAATGCCGTAATTCATTACAACAAGTTTAATCGCTGTGCAGTCATTTTTATCATTTTTCTCCCTTACACGTTCTATCATGTCTTATATCCAAGGCCACTTTAGCGACCTTAATTAGGGACGGTCTGGAGCCTTGACAGGTATGGCATATATAATATTGCCGTACAGATTAATTGAGTGTTGTAAGTGGTCTCTACATAACTGGAGCCCAGGAGGTATGCACTACTCACTTACAATGGGTTTACTTATTTATTAAGTGTCTTTTTTTTGAGAATAAATATCTTTAAACCTATTTAGACTTCATGATCATGCACAAAAGGTACAAAGATATTGTTAGATCTTTCATGATCAATGCTTTGAAGAGTGATAGGTACCTGTTTTTTTAGCTTTTCCATCAAGTACTTTAGAGTACAAGTGGGTGCCTACCTATGAAATAGAAAACTTGTAAGTCTACTGTCTTATGTATTGGGCATAGAAACAAATATAGTCGTAGTGGAGCATGTTAACGTTATACAAATAAGATGGCGAGCGTCTGTCATGACGAGTGGCAAATTGGCGTGCTCTGTGCATTTGTTCCACGCCGCTGCGCGCCGCGCGCCTAGCGCCGGGCGCCGGGCGGGCCCGCTCCGCCTTGTGGCACTGTGGCCATCTCTCCAGGGTCATGTCACTGTCGTTTGTTTCGCCAAACCAATCACTTGAGCCACTAAATTAAATACCAACTTGTTTATGTTTAGTTAACCGGATCGTTAACAGCTACGTTGTTCTCTGTTGAAATGTTATGGAGATGTGAATTTCCTCTATTTATTTTTTCTTATCTCGCACGTTGAGTTGGTACACGTTACGGTCAAAACGACTTAAACGTAACGTAATATTTGCCATAATTCGAAGTTTAATCGCGCAGAACACTCGAGCAATGACAATAGTAATATTTATTTTGCCAAGTTTATCCCTTAAGTTTATCCATAAGCAATTTCAATCGTAAATTCTTATAGGCACCATATACATATATGGTTATCTATTTAAATATATAGACAGCTCGATAACCGATAACCTCTTGGCACCGTAGGTACCTGAACCGATAGCTCGGTTAGAACTGCCGTTACTTGTAAAATCACACGCACAATCCTGCTAGCATTGTGCTGCGCCGCTGCGGCCACAGGGTGAGCGCGGCGCGGCGGCGCGGCGGCGCGGCGGCGTTTACCAGCTATCGATGCATCGGGAATTCTATTTCTAATTATAGATATACAAGTGTTAAATAAAACTCGACTTAAAAAGTAGATCCTCTACAAACCAAGTAACTTGACTATTGAGATGAATCATTTTGGAAAAACTGTGTCCACATTTTGCCTACAAAGATTCCTTTGTAGTTAATTTTGCAAAAAACGGCAGGATGCGGAGTCGGAGGCGTGTCGAGTAGAGCGGCGGCGGCGTAGGGCTGCGCCCGCGGGAAGACGCGCAGCAATTAGTAGGTAGGCGCCTGGAAACTAATCGATTCGAGAGGAGGCTTATCAATATGTGGGCAATGAATCATCTCACATGTGAGGCGGAGAGAATCTGGCGACTTATTAAACTTGTCACAATTATAATGAATAGCGAAGAGAAATATTCGATAAGTAGTTACATTTCCTCAGAACCGAGGAAAAGCTAGAGCGGTGGAGGCAGCCCTGTGGCGGAGGGCGCGGCGCGCGGGGGCAGCGAGCGAGGCTGCTGCGAGTGTCCGCGGCTGTCAGGCCGGACTAACCCGTCGCTCCAGGTCAGCGCTCCAGCCGGCTATTTATAGAGGTGCCCCTTAAACAGAGTAATTATTCATTGATTAGCACTGCGAGGAATAGGGGATTGCGCTTCTGATAGCCATCGCACAAACGAGAATCGTCGCCGGCGCCGCGCCTCGCCCAGTCTGCTCCCTGCAATATACCAGCTACATCCATAATAAAAACTTATGACATCTTATCCCATGCCAGTATGAAGTAGCTACTCCAGAAATAAAGTACTGGTTACTTAAATATCTCGAGATAATTGAATATTCTTCACTAAATTGCAGTCCTGTTTGCTGTTGCTTATTATTGATATTTGGAAACAGTCTTAATATTCTTCGAGAGACTTGCCCCGGCATTTTTTCTATCGTTTATTTATAGGGAGAAGGTACCTACGTGACAAGACTCGCGTAAGACTCAAACAGATCTAATAATATAAATCGCTTAAATAAACTTCGTATGTAGAAGTAATCCAGTTTTCAGAACCCTTGAGTGATCTGCATCCTAATTGCGTATATGTTTTAACGGCACGAAGCTCACTCTTTCCTTTTCATTTAGCTAAATCAACAATAGTAATTGCGTGTTGTACGCTGTCTGTCGAGTAAACAGATTTTTGAACATATGAAGCAATCAATGCAAGGACAGCATACCGTGCGCTACTCTTTGAATGTACACAATTAGGGTGGTCGCTCACAATGGGCCTCAACAGAAAGTTTAAAGTCACCCAAAGGGCAATGGAGAGGGCTATGCTCGAAGTTGCCTTGCGTGATCGAATCAGAAATGAAGACATCCGCAAGAGAACCAAGTTTACCGACATAGCCCGAAGAATTGCTAAACTTAAGTGGCAGTGGGCAAGGCACATTGCTCGCAGAACAGATGGCCGTTGGGGCTGAAAAGTTCTAGAGTGGCGACCGCGTACCGGAAGACGCTGCGTGGCAAGGCCTCCATCTAGGTGGAGCGACGACCTGGTCAAGGCTGCGAGCGTCTGGTGGATGCAAAACGACAGGACCGATCAGTGTGGCGACGCTTGGGGGAGGCCTATGTCTAGTGGTGGACGTCATTTCGGCTGAAATGATGAATTGGGGTGATGGTATCTCAGTGATGGTAAACATTCACATTACCTATGCACACGTACAGGGTGTAAAGAGGCCCGACACAAGGCCGTCTATATTAGTCACCTACCCATCGGTAAGAACATCAAACGCCTGAACATGGTATAAATAATTACTGGAAAATGACTTTTAGTTTTAGTATGGACAATCGCTATAATAGTTGAATAGTACAAATGTCACCGAAAAGGGTGCTTATGGTTCTGGGTTATTTTTAGGGTTCCGACCCGAAGGGCCCAAATGGAGCCCTATTGCTGTCACTCACATATGTCTGTCTGTCCGTCGTCTGTCACACGGGTTTTACAGCCAAACAGGTTGGAGCTACAGTCTTCTTTTCACAGTATAATCATCTTGTTGACCCAAAGCCATACAAATTGTCAAAAAATATTTATTAAATGTTTTTAAGGGTTGCTCCCATACAGCTAAAGGGCGGGGAAACCAAAATTTTTGACCCACCCCATCGAGTGGCATACCGTTGTTTAGCAAAGGTGAAGCCACCAAAATCAGATTTTTTTTACTTCCTATTGTTGACCTTCAATGAACTTCAATTTTGGTGATAATGTTTATTAATTTTTTCCTATTACAACTAACTTCATTTTGCGGTTTGGTACGGGACCCTAAATGTGCGAAGTCCGACACGCACTTGTTTAAGTTACAATAATTGAGAACATGTTGGATATGGTTCAGTACCAAAAATATCACACTGACGGTAAAAACAAGGGACTCTCGGTAACTAAACACCCATATTTATTAACTATATATCCAAAAATGACTCCGTATCAGAACGTCCTATTGGCAAAATGACCTACGAGCAGAACGACATATTCTCAAAATTACCAATTAGCAAATCGTCCTATGAGCAGAACGTCCCATGTCAAAGTACAGTTATACTGAAAAATTACATTTTATCGATTTTTCGTCATGGCTCATTGATTTTTTTATTTGTTTTTTTTTTTTTAATTGTCCATAGGCTTGCGCTTGACCACTATCCTATGTTTAATCCCTCGCATAGGAAAGCCTTGCAGCAATTACACCAATGGAGCACAAACTCATGATAAACTACCTATAAGTCCAGGTTTTCTCTCGATGTTTTCCTTCACCGTTGTCATCGATGTCCAAGATAAATTTAGAAAGTACATATGAATTGAAAAAGTCACATTGGTACTTGCCCGGATTTAACCCACGACCTCAAGCACGATAGGCGAGGTCTTAGCCATTGGGCCATCACTACATTATATAAGTTATTTTAAAAGTAAAATTAAAATAAAAAGGAGAATCAAAGCATTACTGCATTATGGCGAGTCAATAACCGTCTGATGATGCTGTTAAAAATACTTCCGGTCTGATGAAGTTTGATGGAAAAAAAGATGTATACACATCTGAGATCTGTGTCACATATCTGTATATGTATCAAACCGAAGCCCGCGGATCGAACGCCTTAAGTTTGTCGCTACAACTGACCGCTGCGCGCCGTGTTCTGCACTTACCTACCTCCCAAGACGAACTTCGTCGTCATGCGAGCCAATACCTGGCCGCGGAAGTTCAAAGAATTGCGCAAGCATTTCAACGCCCAGGTCTAAGAGATGAGTCTGATAGACCTCTCCACCCACTCCAGGACGGAGAACATCCTCAATAATTTCTACACTTAAGGTTACACTGGTCGACGGCACGAACTATTTTGTGCACGGGTTTAATATCAATTTTATATCAACCGACAACACGTGCGGAAGAGATAGATGCTGTGATGAGCAGTAGGAAGCTAGTTCGCGTACGAATACACACTTTTGCAAATTTGTAGCGAAATGGATAATGAACGAAAAAACGAAACCGAGGCTCTTCTTATGGCATTTATTTGCGCCCAAAAATGCGTTAAAATTAGGGTCGAAATGTGGAACTTTCGACGCTCATAACTTTCAAATATTTACTTTTTTGCTTCCATACAGGGCTAAATACTGATGAGACAAATTGATATCACTTTTTACTTTGAACGTATATTGTCAAACAGTGGAATAATCCCTAGACTACGTTTGTATGGAAGAATTTTCGACTAGTGTACCCTTAACGGATTTATAACATCAACTGGAAATTCAAAACTAATATAAATAATTTTGTACTTTGAATCACTTTCAAATCAACAAAACCAATTTCCAGCATTTTTGGTATTTTGTATGTTTGTCTGTTTAGTCATCACGTAAAATGTACGAAACCAATGTAGATAACTTTTATACATAAAATTATGCGTAACTTGAAGTATTACTTAGTTTCAGTTTCATCGCAATCGGTGCACTATATTAAACAAGTAAAATTAAAAGTTTCCAAAACTCCCGGTATTTTTTTTTATTTCATACTTTTTAAACTGCATAATTTATCTAGTAGTAGACACGCTTCGATCAACAATCTATCGAACACGTAATAATGACACGATATCTTGCGAAAATACTCCGCTTCAAACAGAAAACAGCCCATAACTTTTGAACGGCTAAACCGAATTTCACAAAACAAAGCTAAGAACACTCTCGACAAAGTCTCCTTTCAAATAATAAAAAAAAAACGAAATAAAAATCGGTTCATCCTTTTAGGCACTATGATGCCACAGACATGGCGCTTTACTATGTGTAAATAATTTCATCACCACTGCTCTCAAAACGGTGAAGGAAAACATCGTGAGGAAACCGGCATGTCCTAGAACCAAAAATTCGAAGACGTGTGACATCCACCAACCCGCACTGGGCCCGCGTGGTGGATAATGGTCCATTCCCTCTCGCAGAGAGGAGGCCTGTGTCCCAGCAGTGGGAACATTAATAGGCAGATGATGATGATGATGCCACAGACAGACACACAGATACACATCAAACTTATAACACCCCTATTTTTCCGTCGGGGGTAAAAATAGATGAATTTAAAGTGTTCAAGAAGAACAATATAAAAACACATGTAATTCAGATAATAGAACAACGGCTGAACTCCATATTCGATAGATGGCGTTGTTTATTTGACATCAATTTCTGAATGGCGGTGTTAAGATTCGCCGCGGAAGAATAACACTTGAAAAAAATTGATAGGTAGCAAGGCAAGTAGGTGAGTAGGGTAGTTAGGTAGGTAAGTACTAAGTAAGGGTAGATATTTAGGTAGCAAGACAAGTAGGGTGGTAAGTACTAAGTAGGATATGCAGTTGCCGGGAGGGAAGCCGCGGGCACAATTAGTGTTGAATAAAATTATTCCTTCAAAAATCTCATATTTGCGTGGTATGACTGTACCATTCCCATTATTTTGTTTATAAGAAGGACATTTTGCTACTATTGTAGGTCATTTTGAGAATAGGATGAACTGCTCATATAGTTGTTTTGCGAATCGTACGTTTTGATACGGAGTCCCAAAAATCTACTTTCACAAAAACAAAAAATATACTATACGGATTGTTATAATAATATATTTGATGAACTGATTACAAATTTATTCAAATTAAATAAAAGTGTTGACACATACGAACAGCTACGAGTGATACCTACGACTAAAATATGAGATGTTTTAGAATTGATAATGCGTCTTTAATAGGCATATTAAAAGTTTAATTGAGACAATTTAAATAATGTTAATTAGGACAAACTAAAATACATAAAACGGATACTAGTATACTCGGCACAGAAAAATAATCGTTAAATTAAATACTCAAGTAAATAAAACCGAAGAATACCGTATACTCGGATATGGTAACCGAGTTTTCAACTGTGAAATAAAATATACCTACAAGAACACAGGAAAGATAGTTAGGCTTTACATAGAGTCGATTATTTTGTCGGTTTTTCTGTCACTTTTAATATAAATTGACTCTGATAGTTTATCGATTACATCTATTTAAATTAATTTGTTATAATGCTACACGAATCTAGTCGTTTTTATTTATTAATTAAGATTGCTTATGATAAATTAATTACATGAAAACATATTATAAATAAATATATCTTTGCAATGTAAAGATGTTTGGACCAAGATGCAAATATTATTCTGTTTTTATTAATGGTCATAAATAAATATATTACAGAAATTTAACAGGTACATCGAGAACTGTTCGACCTTAGTTTACAGCTTAGTTTCAACTACAGAAAAGTTCACAAATAGGTACCGAGCAGACGATAAACAATTGCAACAAACTATGCAATGCAGTATCTTCAAGTTATGAAGATCCTAAAAGTTAAACTAACTGAAAAGTTTTATCTGTATCCCTTCAGCTTTAGGAAATAATTGAAAATCTACCAAATATTATATTGGTTATTTTCAAGTCGTTTTATTTGATATTTAATATTTTTGAAAACTGTTTTACAGCAAGTTTGTTGTTAGTTTTATTATATATAACTGCCGGATTTGTGCTGGAGATTCCCTGCACATAAACAACCTTTGACGTTCGGTTCCGTTCCAAGGCGATAGATAGATCATCTATATCCGTGGAACGGAACCGAATGTACAAAAAATAATTAGTACAGTACGTCGGCACGGTTTCTTTGTATGGGATGAGACACCACTGCAACTACTAATCACTACTTAAATACAATCTCAAAACAATGGGTTCACAAAAGTCAAATGTTTTGTAAGAGTGGATGTTCTTCTGAAATATTTTCCTTTTGTGATGTTCTCATGTAATCAAATGTCTCCAAAATGTTATTTTGCACAGATAAAAGCTTCTTTATTAAGAAGTAGGTCCCTAAAGATTAAGGAAAAAAAACCTTATACCATTTTTTCTGGTGGTAAATATCTTGAGGGTTACGGCCAATTCGATTATTTTGCAACCATTTCCAAAACATTTTCCTGTTTACTCTTTTACTAAACAAAGATTTAAAACTAGTAGCACAAGGGGTTTTTACGAAAGGCATACATTTCTAAAGATCGTCCATTCTTTCAAACTGTTTAAAAAAAAACACAGTTAAAAAGCACACACAAACACACATTAAACAAATTAACATAAACTACAAGGTCGTTAGAACGCCTCCTACTCCCCGCACAAGATATTAATTAAAAATACATTGTCGTTGATATACCATTTTACAGGAGTGATATTTATGTATGCAGTTTCATATTCCAATTAAGTACAGGTGCAAGTGTATCAGAACATTCCACAAAATGTATATTGGACTTCGTCGGCCTATTAATAAATACATCGATAGAAACTCAGTCGGGTGTTACACTTTAAAAGTCCTAATAAAAATATTCCAGTTTTCCAAGTAACATCGTGTATGCAAAGCGTGAGAATATTCTGTGAATTGGGTGTCTACTTACTAATTAGTTTTTGCGTCAAAAATAAGGAAAGCCGTTATAATTTGGCGTTATGTAGAACACTGACAAGTTCTTGAAGGAGAATAAAATTCTCGTTTTCAACGGTAAGTTGATGACTAATTCGATAACAAAAACGAAATCAAAAACAGTATTTCCAGCTACGTTCAGGTTGGGTTAGGTTTAGTTAGTTACCGTATTTAATTTATGTTATCCTTAACTGTTGACAATGTAAGCCTATTTGATTGGATAGAGCACACACAGCTCAATTTGGGATTAACGGAACAGTGCGCGGTGACGTTGCCCTCGTATCAAGACGCAAACACACGAATTTTATTTCAATGAACTGTGTAAACAAAAATGTTTGCTAACTATATGTAGTGTAGGCCGTTTCATAAAGAGGTAATGCGCTAACTGTTTTTCAGAAACGAAGTTCGAGAACTTATCACGTTTCATCGAGGCATCGGTGAACAATTCCCAGGCTTGACCGGTTTTGTAATCGGGAAATTCGGGGAAGGATCGCGGCGACCTGTTTCATTTTGAGTGCACTCTTTTCATACACGCCATCTTTTTGCACTCGGAGGAAAATCGACATTATGTCGAATCGTTGAATACAAGAGGCAACACTGGGGCCCATGAGCAATGTTGCGAATCTTGGATCCTACAAGGTCTATATCCGCGAAACCGCGATACGCGGCAGCGGCAACTAGGGGTTTGTTTTGTTGGGACACCGATTACCGTATAGCTGGAAAGTGATACTACTACTTATGTACAGCCGGGCGAGCACGGCCTACTGTGACAGGCTTGAGTCACACATTTTTATCACAGTTTGGAAGCAAAAACCGTGATAATATTACTCACACCGTTTACCATAACTTGATAAGTAGAATTTTTCAATAATATGCATGTGTGTTTACCCCACCGAGATATAACAGAACCTAATGTATTTATTTATATGGCAATAATAAATGATACCGATGTATTGACAGAGTGCCTGTCAATTACGATAATGATTAAGATAAAATTCTGCGTACCTGGCGTAGTAAGGCAAATTACTAGTATAAAAAGTCCCTGAGTGAAGTCCAAAACACGATTTGAAGAATTTCTGATTCATATGGTCTGGTCAGCGGTGAACCTATTAACAAAGTATTTTTTTTTTTGTTTAATCTTAGTTTTATTTCTTAATACAAACTTAGTTTTTTTAGGGTTTCGTACCCAACCAATGGGTAAAAACGGGACCCTGTTACTAAGACTCCGCGGTCCGTCTGTCTGTCTATCTGTCTGTCTGTCCGTCTGTCACCAGGCTGTATCTCATGAACCGTGGTAGCTAGACAGTTGAAATTTTCACAGATGATGTATTTCTGTTGCCGCTATAACAACAAATGCTAAAGATGAATAAAATAAATATTTAAGTGGGGCTCCCATATGGATTTTATTGCCGTTTTTTGCGTTAGTGGTACGGAACCCTTCGTGCGCGAGTCCGACTCGGACTTGGCTGGTGTTTTCAACCCAAGAAGTAAAAGCTCTGATTTCTGCGAAGGATTGCAGTTTTTGGCCATACTAGACCCCGCCAAAACGAAATATCCTACGAATAACAGTAGATTTTTCATTTATGTTCTGCTACTGCATTCTTTGGAATACCTCTGGCAGTGGGCATTATATCAGCTAGCTACAAACATTTTTTTTCACATTTAGTCGAAATTCTTGAAGTCCCTGAGCTAGATCATTATTTGCAAGTATCTGTTATGTATTTGTATTACCCTGTGCTACATTCCACAATTACTACTTATTAGCTTTAACAAAAGCTTTTTTATTGCCTGGCTTAGAAGAGCACCCTTCATACCGGATTAAATAAATGGATGATGAAAGCAAATAAAACAAAATTATGCTAAGACATTTACCGGCAGCATCCTCTACTCACCGAGTCACCGCCCCCCACACTCACATTCCCCGAAATTGGATTGTTACAAATTTAATAAAGCTGCAACTTTAGCAACGTAACCATAAAAAAAATTACAGCGATGAGAAGAATTTAACAATATTCTGTCTAATATTCTAGGAAGCAATCTACTGAATTTACTCAACCAAATCCTTAACCCTTACCACAACGTAATCAAAAGATTAAGGGGAGATATATCACCCCTAATTCATGTAACAGCAGGTATGTGTCCGACGCAACAGTTACTTATTACCTATACCTAGCTATGGATTGTAGGAAGCGACGAGACACTATACTATATATAAATATATCTTCACTTCACCCCAAAGATCTAAGGTGTTGCTAAAATAACTTGGGTAAGCTCGGGTCACACAAGCTATAAACCTTTTCCGAATACTGGCTACCTATCTCAGGTACACTAACCTAATTTAATATTTATAATTATAACCTATATTTGTTATAAAATGCCTTAACATTAATTTATATAAATCATTTTATCCGAACTGAACTCTTAAAAAGAGAAACTTCCACAAACCAAATACAGCTAGCCGTAAGCCTAACAAAATTCCTCACATTGTAAATGATTTACCGTCTGGGAATACGAAGCTAATATTATGGAAGCTTTCAATAAATTGATAATAATAGATGAGTATTAAGTGTTCGGCAGCGGAACTGGATGCAGTTCGGCGGCTGTGCGGTCTGGGGTGGACAAAATCAATAGTCGCTACCTACGAATAGCTACCACTACACCCGTGAAATCTGCACACATAGCGATTCTTTATTCGCCTCATATCCAGCCCGCACACACGCCCAAAATGATTGTCTTCAAGCAGGTGGCGCTATGATGAACATAATATTGCGGCTTCTATGTTTGCACATTTTTATAAACTTACACCAGCATGGGGTGTCGTATTTATGAGTCTCTACAAGAGGCTTTAGGTTTTTATTCTTTTTACCTGGATAGCGGAGGAATTAGGTTACATAAAATATTGTAAAAGGTGTTTTCACTTATGTTGTTCTGTTTTTAAGATGTGGGATTTGAATATGGGTTTAAACCTATCTAGGAGAGCTTGAATTATCGGGCATGCATCTATAAAAACTTAAATAAATCAATCGCTATCTCGTCACAAATAATAAATTACATTTGTAAATCTCATTCAGATAAGATTTCGCGTGTTTGGCCGGCTAATAAATATTTTGATTATTCGGCTGTCCCTCTACGATTGGGCACACAGATTACGATTTGCACACAGAATGAGCCTGCAGAGTACGGACAACTGAAGCGTACTTGAACGGTCAACTATCAATCATATTTCCGCTACAGTTAAGTCTTGAAAAAATGTATGTCACATTGCGGATGCCAAGAAAATACCCTAATAATAAATTAGCATAGTAATGTTTGCGGCCGTTATGTTAGGATTGAGAGCGCTTTAATTAATATAAAAAATGGCGCTACGTAGTGTCACTGGCCTTAACAGATTTGACACTAACCATATCTCGTATTGAATGCTGAGAAAAAAACTTGAAGTCATTAATAACACAGGACGTAATGCAGTTTCAAATTCATGTTTATAATGAACCGTAATTAGTCAATTCTTGCGTGGCTATCGGCAAACACTAGGTATAAGAGCCACAAACCGGAAATGAAACGTGTGTAATCACCATAATCTCTACGACGAACAAAAAAAAAAACGGATAAATCAAGCACCTGTAGTTTCTAGATCACAACACTAGGTTATGATAGGGAAGAAAGTTTATCAGTACATTCACAAACTATCTGATTAAATTTGGTAAAATCACCTCAGTGAAATTTTATCCTCTTCGAAGCGTCCATGTTTGTACCAAGTAGAAGCTTTGGCACTAAATTTAAGGATAATATTACCGATATTAAGTGGAACTAGTCGTTGTAGATACCGCACATGTAGATGGCTGACTGCTCGCGCCTACTGCCTCCATTCTACTCCATTTCCCTCTGTTGACTCTAGCTATTATGACGAGAGTGTAAGTAGCTTACACACGATATGTTTTTGTTGAATTCCCCGATTATGAGCATGCAAGTGTTACTTTTGGGTTTAAGTCATTCTTAAAGTGGCCGCCGATTTTGTGAATGATATTTTGAAAACTAAGGCATTGTTTAGAATTTGGTTAGCTTGTGTCTTATGGCGCCATGCATATTATTTTATTGATATTTCATATTTTTACTAATCTTCTCTCCTTTTATCTTCCTTTAAAAAAATGCTTGGAAACATGGGTTACAGTTATTAATCTGATTCCTAATGTTTATTGATCGTTAAATTAAATTGTTTAGTGATCAGATGAAAGGATGGAACGAGTTATTTAAATACGATAATGATGTCGATACTTAATGAGGAATTTGTAGAAATTAATTACTATCCTTCCGGAAAATATATATGTCTTAATTAGAGAAACATGTCTCTGTTAGTAACGGTGATCATTTACTTCGACATAACAGATCGCAATCATGTCAATTTTGTTGATACTGTGATGTTGACCGACGTGTACTTATATGGTATGGCTATGTAATAAAACATTTATTATCTAACAGTTTACACTGCATATAATGTCAGATATCTGATTGACCATCAATATAATGGTTGGTGCAGGCATTTTGTGAAGTACTCTGTGTGCACTGGCACTAATTTGTAACCAAAACTTAATTACGATTTACTTTATTACTTTACCCGTTTACGATTTACTTTATTACTTTACCCGTAGAAGATATTAAGGCCATAAATACGTCCCAATGTTAACGCAGTACTGGCCGTGCGCCCGCTTGATGCCAAAATATCAATATTACCTCATTTTACCTCCTTTTGAACAGTTTTGCTTGCAAAATATTATTTGATTTACATATGCTATGTTAGTTCTCGGAGGAGCTCGTGGCTAAATAATAACAGCCACACGGGTCGATCATCAAGGTTAAGCAACGCTTGACGAGGTCGGTCCGTGGATGGGTGACCATTTCAACATACCGAGTTTCCTCCGTGCCTCGGAAAGCACGTTAAGCCGTTGGTCCCGGCTGTCATTTGAAGATCTTTGACAGTCGTTACGGTAGTCAGAAGCTTGAGATCTGACACCAGTCTTGCCAAGGAGTACCGTTTCACCTAATTAATGGGTTGTGGAGGTCAGATAGGCAGTCGCTCCGTGTAAAACACTGGTACTTAGCTGAATCCGGTAAGACTGGAAGCCGACCCCAATATAGTTGGGAAAAGGCTAGGCAGATGATGATATGCTATGTTAGTTATGAAGAAATGCCAGCCATCAATTTTTCTGTGTAAAAATATTTTGAAACATCCAAGTCGTTTTGGAGGAGTTTCCAAAAGTTGCGAAAAAATATCGTATTGTTAATTATTTTTTTAAAGCAAAACTATTAGTTACACAATAAATCCTTGTGTTCAAAATTATGTAAATGCATCAATAATAAATGTATATTATTTTCAAACCTTTTAACCTAGCCATTACTAAGGAGTATGCTTTAGAAATTTGCCGTTTTACGGCACTAAAGCGTATGTAGGCCCTTAATAGTAATTTATATAAAAACAAGAAAAAGACATACCTAACTTTGTGCAACTTCTTTAAAAATAAATTGAGCATAACAATCGCCCTGATAATTTGATTGTGTTACATTGAACGAAAGTGTACACGGTGACGCGACGCGGCGACGGCGACGGTTACGTGATTTCTACCGAAGGTGACAGATCTGGAAACACTCACCTGTGCAAACAGTTATTCAAGAACACTATGCTTGTATTGTTTTAAATCATCGCGATTACCAAATTACATTAAGGTTAAAATATCGTCTACCGTAGCGAATGGAATGTAAACTAATCAAATCATCTATATCTATATATATAAGATATACAAAGTTAATACAAAAAATCAAAACGACAACTGCTTAAAAAGCGAACTAAAAAGACGTAAACAAAAAGAAAATCATGATGTGCAGTCGGAGGATAGATATTCGCTCGCTGACCAAAACCAGAAGTATCCTCCGACGGCACAACACGATTTTGTTCTTGTTTACGTCTTTTTAGTTCGCTTTTTAAACAGTTTTGATTTTTTGGATTAACTTTTTTCGAATTAGGTACATTTAAAAATATAAGTGTTATAAATTTTGAACTCACCTTTATTTTGATACCCCACACGACGGGTATGGAAGAAAAAAAATTTGCCCCCCCCCCAATATGGCGCCCATTTTTCAATATTCCAATTTTAATGCGAATCGATTAACGTACGAATCAATCCCTATTTCTCTTGGTCACGCCATAAATTGAGAACGGCTTTACCGGTTTCATTCATCTTTTTTTAAATGTTTTCTAATACTTTGTAGAAGCTGCTTACATTAAAAAAAAATAAGAAAAACAAAATTGGCAGGTTGGTAGGTAGGTAGGTAGGGTAGGATAGATAGGTAGGGTAGGCAGTTGACGGGAGCGAAGCCGCGGGCACAGCTAGTAAGATATAAAAATGAATCCCTATTGCCCTTGGTCACGCCATAACTTGAGAACGGCTTTACTGATTTCATTCATCTTTTTTTTAAGTTTTCTCATACTTTGTATTTTTTATACAAAGTATGAGAAAACTACTACCTTACCTACCTTACCCTACCTACCTTTCTTTTTGTTGTAAGGAAAAAAAAAGAAAGGTAGGTAGGGTAAGGTAGGTAGGGTAGGCATTTGACGGGAGCGAAGCGGCGGCGGGCACAGCTAGTAAGTAATAAGTATAAAAATCTGAAATATTTTACGAATATTGTACAAAAAGAGACTTTGTCATTTCAGTTTAGTATAAAAATACATAAATATAAAAATAGCTATGAATACCTATATAATATAAGAAAAAAACATTAAAAATTCTACAAGTTAAAATAATAGTTGTTAGCGCGCTTATATAATTTCAAAATTGTTTGCGTAATTAAATGCATTAGTTCTTATGTCACGGTGGATTCAGAACACGTGTCCCATTAGACACCGTACGCACGCCTGTAGGTACGCCTGTGTACCGCGTCCTTTCAGTTTTCCACTGTAATCTTGACAAATTTTCATAAAAGGTTATTTGTCAGCATAAAACACTGTAGTATTTTTGCCCTCTGCCCACACAGATCTAACAAAAATAACACATCAGTTAAAATTATATTGTATAAACAGTGAATTAACATGCTGAAGTTATTATTTTGATTAATTTACTCTTTCATTTTACGAGTGTATTTGCATTTTTAATGCAGTGCCTTGAGAAGGTTCTTTTTATGAAATTATATGATAAAATAAAAAGTATGAGGTAATTGACGTGTTCATGCGTGTCGAGTGTCGCGGTGTTGCATGCGTGATGTGCTGGCTGGACGACGCGCGTCATCGTCACCGGTTACACTGGCTGGGCGCTGCACCGCACATCATATCTCATTACTATACCATTACACTCGAATGACGCGGAAACTTTTGGTTTTCGAAAACGATCTGTCCACTGCATTGCGCGTGATGTTTGCGAACACATTTCAGTTCTCTTTACATAATTCTTGAACTCAAAACCAATCGTGTAACAAAGGTGTGATCTTTGTTTCACGAATGGTTCTGAGTAGCAAAGAAATTAAAACTCTGAAATGAAGAAAAGCAGCTAAAACCGTGATGTTTTCTTCTTAAAATAAATGTTGTGATGAGATAAGATAATAAGGATTTGTTACTAAATCCTTTTTACTAAAGGGGTGCGAAAGGAGCGAAAATGTTTAACAATGATCAACCAAAAATAATCAGTATTTCATTCTTTTCATAATTTTTCCAAATAACGACGCCATGACACTTTTTCGAAATGTAATTTTCTTTGAATACTTACAGTACTTTAATTACCTATAGGAACAATATTAACACAACAATTAGCAAGCGAAAAGATATAGCTCAGAATTTTAATTATAAGACTTCTTTTCATTCATTAGAAACATGCTTTGATATTATTGTCCAGCATAAACAATAACTACGCTCATTGATTCATATCATTGTAAGTAATGTTCGTTATCTGTTATCTAATAATTTATACGTAACATACGCATTGATTACGGAAACGGTCACGACGACGATGGTGAGAATTTTGCTAATTGGCTATATCTAATAGATAAGCAATAAAATCAATGGGAAGGACATCGGCTGCATCTTGAATTTATGCCGATGTGGATTCGCGATGCGTCGGGTTCCGACGCCAGCCCCCGCCACCGGACCTCATATTTATACGCTAAAGCGGACGCCGCTAAGAGTTCAAACGTGCGTCGGGCGCTCGGAACAGTAGACGATCGAGAGAATCGCAACGCGTGGGTAGACGAGGGCGAGTGCAGTGTGCAGTGCGTGCGTCTTGTGTCGCTGAAAGCTCGCGGCGAAGCCTCCGAGCGGCAACGGGCGAGCGCCCGCGTAGCGTCAGTGCCGGCCCGGCCGTGCCGAAAGCACCACGCTCCGGCATCGATACGATCTAACTGTTAACTACTGGACACTGATACACACTCTGTATCAACAACTTTCAATTATACCTTGCCGGCCGTCTAGTGTACGCGAATATATTTATTGTGAAAGACTGGTGAGTTTTCTTGTCGTTTTATATTTTTTACTTAAAAAAGTATTTTTTTTGTATATTTAAATGTAATATATATTTTTGGTATTTTCAATTAAAAATTTAATCTTAATTTGTACAGAAGAAATGCGAAATATTCTGATACATTGGTGCGCCGCGCACACAAGCGCGGCGTCTGAAAAAGCCGGTCCGCGAGCTTTTCCACTGTTCAGGCCGAGCGTATTACCGTGTGTGTTTTAGGTGATATAATTTCCATTAAGATTACACATTTTTAACTTTGTTCCACTAACAGTTAGCAGTGGTTTATCAAGTAATAGTTAAACTTTAATTGCATTCTTTTTCCTATTTCGTTATTGAATATTTGCATGTTTTTAATAATTCATTTAACCATGGTACCCTATTAAATAAAAGGATAAATAAAATACTACGCTGTTAACTCATAACGGTGTATAATACATTTAAAATAGTGTTTCATATTAGTTTACTTACATGTTATTGAAAAATGTATAAAATTATATTAATAACTTGTTTTCAAAGAAAACTTACTAGTTTGAAGTAAAATAGATGCACATTTATGTAAATTCCTGTAATAATTTGCTCATTCAATTTGTTGTTTGAACAAATAAGAGCTTCGATAGATTCTTTAATATAACTTTGCTGGATAATTAATATCATATGAATTGGCATAATTTAATAATGGTGAAATACATAGTATGGCGTAAGTGATCGGATTCAGCCGCGTGCCACAACAACGAGCGTGGCGGATTCAATATTTCACAGTCACCACCACTAATCATTCACGATTGTACTTACAAAGTAGATTGGAATCAAATCAAGTAGTTGATGCATACAAAGGATATTTTTCACAATTGAATGTACAAATAACATCACAACTTGACAATTATTTAAATAAAATCTGAAATAAGTAAAAGAAGTTGAACTTTTATAATTTCATGTAAAAGGTTTTAGGCATATTAAATAAACACGCACATTAGACAAAGTTAATAATATTATGCAGAATTAATGCTAAAAGTGGGTTTCTTCCCTCATCTCAACAAAAGTTTCCGGAGAGTTCGACGTCACGTATATTTGAACAAGGAAACGCTTGCTCTCGGCGCGAGGCACCCTTAGCTCTTCAAAAACTTCATTCCATAGTAACTGATTCTACCTAATACTCGTTCTACAGTTTTCATATTTACTTTATTTTCTTTTTATATCATAAGATATTTAATTTATTCAACTCAATGCAAGATGCATTTAAATAATGATGAGTTTTTTTGCCATACTGTGTCCTTTGGTGTATTCGATTTTCCTACTATACCTACCTGTAACAAAGTACAAATACTTTTCTATCATACAATCTATGTTTGAACCTGTCTTCTCTAAGTTAAGAAGTCGACCGATTGTTTCCCATTGCTCATGTTTATCTTGAGTTCGTTGCGGAGTCCCAGCCCCCTCGGGGCTCATTTAGCAGCGAAATTTATTATTCGGGGTCAGTGTGTTGCCTCTGCGAATTCTGACTCAGAAGTTACACTGGCTGGAATAATAAAACCGAATCAACAGCCGGTCGGTTAAGTAGATTTTCGTGAGTGAGCGTTCGTTTTATTGCAAACAGTTTTAGGGAAATAATTTTCCGCACTAAAACTCGTGCGAAGTTGCAAATGTTATATTTCCCTGTAGACTCGGTAAGGTAACGTGTTTGCCTAAAGTTAAAGAATTTGTCTAAAGGGAATTCTTCAACGTATAAGTAGATACGTGGTAGGTATTTCGCCTACTTCCGAAATTTTGGTAGGTTAAGTTGGTGAGTGTGGTGTAGGAATTGTCGGTTTCGGTTCGGTTGATTGCGCCGGGCGGCGGGCGCGCGGGTGGGCTCGGGCGCGAGTTCAAGTGCAGGGTGAAGGTTCCGCCGCCGCCGCCGCCGCCGTCCGCATCCGTGCTTTTGTTAGCCACATAGACATCTAACTTTACTTGCAATGCTTCTTCCTAATCTATTGAATTTAGACCCCATCTACGTATATATGTTGCTTGAAGAAATGAATTTGTAAACCATAAAGTCTTCTTGGTATCAACCGAACTGCTATCTTTGGATGTATTTGTCAGTTTAATCTCTGTTACCAAACTGTTTAAATTTCTTTCTTGCGTTTTCGGTTAAAAGATAAGCACATCGAAAACAACCTTTGGCGCAATCCTCTAAATTAATACATATGGTGGAGTTATTTTCAAAAGAGTAAATTTTTTCGTCATTTTGACCTTTTTGAAAAACTATTTCCACTTTGGAAGAACTTCATGCTAATTATCAATACTTGTTAAAATTGTTTTATAGATATTGTATGTATTAAGAGTTTTGTTAAATCATTTAATAGAAGCCTATTTATTATACGTGATATTAATAGAAACTTAACACAAACATAAAAATATTTCATACTCAATTAACTCAGTGAAAGATCTAAATTCTAAGTCATTAGATACCAAAGTATTATGTGTTCTTCCGACAGCTGATAGATATATTTTAATAATATGCCAATAACAATAACTTTTCTTAAATTCAGTAATGTTTTAAATGTACAAAGGAAACAAATAAATATAAAATAATTTTGCATACGTGACGAACAAAAATTAAATGGCAAATCAAAAGTAAATAGCCGCAATCATTGATGATGGTGCCTACAAGGTCGGCGAGCTTCCGATTCTTTTGTTTAGTGTTTAGCACTTAGAGCGCGGAAATACGCCTAGTTGACGGGAGCTAAACGACTGGATGACGCTCTTCCTTTAAATATACCTAATGGCCGTGATGTTAACTACACTTTTTCAGCAACGATATAAACAATACAAAATCTAACACTTAAGTTCATGGATTTTAGCGAAGGTGGCTACACTAATTGCTTGCTTACCTACCTACCAAACCGTGTTAAATTCCGAAACTGAGCCAGTGGAATATTAGTTTACGGTAATTCGCCTCATCCATTCTGAGACAAAGCCGTTATATGGGAGGCAGCTATAAAATTAAGCATCCTTAAAAGTTGGCAACGTCTTTGGCGACTCCAGTGACTCCGCATTAATGAAAGCGCGCGTCAATATGCGCGCGCGCAGTCCTGGCGTGACAGAATGCGCGGCGCGCGGCGTCCACAGACCTGCCACGCGCCGCCGCCGCTTCCTGAGAAAATGGCAACTTATGGGGAACTGAATCTGGGCCTCACAGGTGCCATTGACCCGCGCAACCTGCCACACTCGACGCACATGTGTTGCCATTCACATTTAATATTTACCCACATACCTTCACTTTATATAGGTTTATAGACTCGTAAGAATCGAAAGCCACAATGGAGCGGCATAGCCAGAGGTTTTAATGACTGCGGTGGATCGATTCCTCACGATCTTCACTCGAAAGTTTATTTTCTTATAGTAGGATGCTTAACACATATTATCATTAATGGCAGTTGTAGTATCTCCTTTGCTCTACAAACCATGAAAACGAATTAATTGTGACACATTCATATCTGGCACAAGAAAACGAAGTGGTGTGTCCAACAAAGCGCGGTAGCTTAGTAGATGACATCGCATCTCGATGGTCGGCGCGAGCGCAGTGTTCGCCGACCGCCGCGCGCCGGGCAGCAGGCCCTCACCGCCGCGCGCAGTCGTCGCCGGTGTAGGAGCTGAAACCGTTACCGGACCACAAAAATGTCGCAAAAAAGCTCGTAAACCGTTTCTGTTTCACTTGTTATATTGTAATTTTGTGACGTGACTTTTATTTCATGGTATATTTAAGGAGATTTACCAACAATAGACAGCACTCGTGTACTATTATGCAATAATCAAAGCGTGTACTTCGTGATTTTGTTTAGTGTAAAATTCACAGTCTGAAGTTTTCATTTAGTAATTTTTTTATTGAAATTCCGATGGATAGGTACAATTGATTTATATCTATTTTATCCGTGCTAATTAGATTAGCAAAGCTGCACCTTGGCGACATATCACGTGCCATGTAAACGCACAATGAAAGTATTGTTCTAGTACAGGATGGTTATTGGTTTCCGATGTACATGGCACTGGTGCAAGTGTGTAAGAAACCTCGCGTCGCGTCGCCGTCTGAATATCAATATCAGAATATAACCAAGCCGCGATGCCAGTCACAATGACCGATAAAAGAGAAACACACGAATATGGCCCTACACCAAGTCTGTTTAAAATTCACATTCAGCGGTAACAGTTCGCTTGGTGCTCGGTGCCACCAATCGGAATGTAGGTTATGATGTTATTTAGCCCAAGTTTTTTGCCGGCGCAAGTTTTTATATTAGTTACAATAGCTATTAGTTATCTATTTCCATGCCAATCAATCTCATATAAGGCGTGAAAGTATTGACGTCACTGTGCTAAATTTAGTGTTGTTCAGTGCGATGTTACCTGCGGCCATTTTATTGAGATCAAGCTTCTAAGCTTTTGTGTACCTGTATTGAATTAGACGCCATTTTAACGAAAGGACTCTCTCTTCTATGTCTATTGATTTGGCTAGTGATTTGTGGCACGTCGATTTGTATCAAAACAATTTAACATTAGTCTTATCATAAGAATAGCAAAAACGTCTATACCGCTTAAATATGGCATTAGAAAAACAACGGCCAAATATCGATAGCTATATGTTGCGTTACCTCTATTTATAATGTTTAAATGACTAAATATTTTTTAAATATGTAAATCCAAATATTAAACATAATTCGTTGTTTTACATTAATCGAAAAATAACGGCAATCCTTTCTTTATTTATTTGCAGCTTTTATAAATGAATGGATAATGGATATGAATGGATTATACATATATAGTTCCAGCATGTTTTCTCTTTTAATTCAATTTAACGAACAAGAAGTTCTAATAACAAGCACAAATTACATTCTCCTTGCAAATTATAATTAATGGTAGGTGCATACCTAAGTTGAAAAGGCATTCTGAGCAAAATATGATTTATAATAACGCGAAAAAGCCCTTTGCTTATTCGAGCTTTGTCAGACAGACTTATTCATACGAAGCTCTAACAATAAGATATGATAATATCGTGCTTGCTAGACTGCTCATTTCATTTCGCATTCTCCCACAAGTATCGCTATTAAACTCACGTTAACAATAAAGAATAGAGCAGACATATACTACTGACTAAATTTATATCCACAGCTTAAATTTATCGCATCGATATTCCGGCTGGTCTCGGGTAAAACGATGCTTTAGCTACCTTCCCTAAAGATGTCTGCTCTGTGCCCACGCTCATGGCACCCACACTCTAAATAACAAGACAAATAGACTTGTCCACTTTACCATTTACCGAGTAAAAATTCCCATGTATTGTTTGAATAGGTCTTTTACCAATTAGTATTTATACCGACCGATATATGAGGGTTAAGGTTTGTCTGTTGCGCTCTCGGCACGCCGAGTGACCGCGACCCTTGCGTGGCGATCCACACTCTGAGAGAATAAAGACTCCGCGCCTAACAGCCCATTGTTTATGTTCAAACACCACTCGTTTTGAAGTTTCTAGTGAAATATTAAAGGATTTTGACGGCCATAAAAGGATTTGAATTTCACCGAGGTTTTGGGGAGGAATGTAGAGGTTAACATGGCAATGAGAATAGAGGAAAACCGTATAGCCATCGGGTGACCGATCGCCGATGAAATATAAATTGTTGTTTCATGTCTTCATTTCAAAGAACCTTTACCTCTTTCCGTGACCAACAAACAAGATGATATTCGCGCTTTTTATTATCTTTGTGTCATTGATATAGAGTACCGTAAATCCTGTGTATCATCGGTGAATGTTCTGAAATAGCTGAGCGTTCGCAAAACAAGCTTAGAAGTTTTAATGACGCAATTATAAGTAGTGTCTACATTTTTACGCTAATAAAAAGGCTCAGGCAACACTTCATAATGTCCAGGTTGTTTTATGGTGCGGAACGTGCGATGTCATTGTCCTACGAGTGGGTAAGGCGAATGCAGCTCCGCCGCGGTCCGCCGCCGCCGCCGCCCGCCGCCGACGAGCGGCGAGCGAGCGCCTGAGGCTCCAAAGCTTTTACACATTTTTATATGTTCAGCTTAGAGCCGTTACATTTTTATGGCACACGAACATTTTCCCGCGGTTCACTTCTAAATAGAATAGAATAAAATATAAATCTAACCGTTTCATATTCACATAAGCTAAACGTGGCGTTCAGCGTTCACAATCTCGATAAAATACCATTTTTTACTTACTCACGCTTAAGTGGAATCTAGGCTGTGTTTATGTTGATCCGATCAAACAGTTCGGTAGTTTTTGCGATGAAGCGAGAAAAGCAAAGAGGAATAAATAAGTGATGTGTACAAAAAATTTAAATCGTATTTTAGATTGAGATATTCACCCCCTAACAATTTGCATGAGGTACACCTACCTACCCACTTACGCTCTTTGTTTTCCTTTAATCTTGAGAGGGTCTCGAAAGTAATATGTCAACGAAGGCCCCACATGAATTATTCACATTAGAAGAATGCCCAAAGGAAATGAATACCGAAAAATCAATAGAATTCTCGAGATGAACAATTTTTAACGCAACGATCTTTTGTATTTCATAGAAATCTTCACGTTAGAAAATATTATTTCACATGAATTCTACGAATACATAAAGTATTACTTTATCAATACAAAAATTAAATATCAGCATAACACCCTGAAAACCTCCGAAAGCTTTTGTTTTTCTGCTCATTAACTGTTTCGTTATAGCCACATTCATAACAAGCAAGTAGAACACCTTCACGTTTATGAAACATATTCGGGATCTCACTACTACCTACCGTTGTAGGTAGAGAAAAACGTAATCAAAATTATTCAGCAAATTTATCTGTAATGTATGTACGTTTAATGTATCTGTCGAGTAACAATAGTGATGTTTATTTATTTACGTGGCTCCGTGTCTACGTCGAAATGATCATTAGGTTATTAGGATTATTTGTGGCGTAGCACTTCCTGATTCGTGGCGCTTCCCTGAATTTGCTTTTAAACATTCGTGCGCCGACATCTTCACCTTGAAAGAACATAGGCATTTTTTCCACGTCTGTTTTTTCTAAGCCAATAATGATAATTTTTAGAAGTATTCATTCAATATCTTGATGCTGGAGCTACTCACGAACATCGCTGTTCTTATAAGACTTGAAAAAAATCCTCATGCCTGATGGTGATTATGGAACTTTGATAACTATAGGGCTGACGTAATCTTTTATACGCTTCCTTACTTTGATTTCTTTTATTTTAGAAGCCAATCAATCATTTTTATAATTGAACTTGGTGTTATCTACAAAACCTTTTTTTGATTATAATCATGAAAAACTTCGGTAAATTACCTTCCTTCTGGGGAGTCGGGTAAAAAGTATAGATAACATATCGATACGATAACATAAACCTTGTAGAATAGTTGGTTGGTTTGATGATGTAAATGCCTTCTATGTCAGAAAATATTATATTCAGCCAAAATCAGACTTAAATTCATATCTAACAAGGCTTAAAACAATTGGTTCTCGAAAACAATATACTGTTCAAATAAATTTTGGCAATAATTAGCCGCCTTCTTTCTGAAAAGGTTAGAACTAAAAAGTAGCGAAAATATCAAGATCTCTTCATCAAATTAAATCAGCCAATTGTACCTTATTTGTGAACAGATGTCTGTCTGCCACTTTAAAGAAATGTGACAAGAGGTCAAAACTGAGATAGAATAGAGTTCGGTTCAGGGCAATTGAGATGGACGGACGAAACGCCGGGTTATCATTATTCTCTTTATTTTACTAGGCAACAATTTTATTTGATTAAATAACAAAAAAACCGTAAAATGTAACTGGCATAAAATAAAATATAACATGATATCTTTCTATGCATTTTTTTTACAAATAACGTTTACCGAGTACCTACAGCAATTTAATTTTATTTCATTGGCAGTTTCTCGTTTATACGTCTGTAAAATAACACTTATTACACATAAATGCACATCGTCTCAGTAAGTGGTTATTTTAAAACTGTGGCATTGCTGTAACGGTACTAAACTGCCTCAATTTCGGACTCGTGCAAGTAAAACAAGCTAATTTCCTGCATTGGACTGAGTTTTTCATGTTCTCTTGATGGCAAACATTTAATGTAAGCCTCGCAAGAATGTGTTGCCTCACTATAAGAGGACACCTTATTAACTTTGTAAGATTTCAACAAATAATCAGTTTTGGACCAAGCATTTCAATTTAAGTTACGGGATTCAAGATTCAACCGAAAGTTAACAGCTCTTTAAGTGAATTCGATCGATATATATTGTTAAGTGATGACTCAAAGCGTCTGAAATGGCTGCAACTATATAATCGCCGGGTAAACACGATACTCACGGTGGTCTCCGGACGCGGTCATTGTACTGATTTTGATGCTTCAGCCTCGGCTCGTTTTGTGATAAATTCAAATTGAATATTTCTCTAAAGATATTGGATATAGGAGTAAGCACCTACTTACAGTAAATAACTGTGATTTCGTCTCCGGTAATACTTGTTCCGCTGTAAAAACAAGCTCTTGGCCCTTAAATAAATATTATATAAGTTATCTCGCTAGTGAGCACACCGTGAGAAAAAGCAATGATTATTTACTTAACATTGATTATCTGAGTTGTACTCGTATGTTGGTGAAAGAACGGCGACGAGAGGAAGGTGGCGCGGGCGCAGGCCGCAGTGCTGGGCGCGAGCGGCGACCGCCGCCATTGTGGCTCCTACTTACTAAATCAATATTTGCGCAGATGTCGGCGCAAGAGCATGCTATGCTTGTACCGACCTAAAATTCATACAGCTTATATGGCAATGTTAGCGGTAAATTTTCTCGGCAGCTACTTGTAATCCTTCAAATGTGGGTCGGTGCCGCACGCATTAGTTGACCCCGGCCGTGCTGTGCTGAAGGGTAATTCATTCAAATTGATCGCGAATCTCAATACGTATAACGTAGTAGAGTTCGAAATATCAGCCTCGATGTGTTTAAGGTCATGGTTTCGAACCGCTGACTTCGTGAATTGAATAATTTCATCCACTATCATCATTATTCCATGCCAAACTTTTTCTCACAATGTGTATTACCGCGTAAAACATTCCCACAGCTCTAAGCTATAATGTATAATTGCTTGGCCAGCAGTTGCTATCATGTATATGATAATTATTCAAGTGAAGAAACGGGACGAGGGTCACGTTCCCCTTTGCTAGCTTCACCTCAGCCAGGTTTTTTACTCAGATGTAATTTTTTGCCCCGTTGTGGTTTCCAAGTGAAAACGAATAGCATAATTTTCTAAACGATGACCACGATTCTCGTGTAATATGATAATGCGATGTATAAATATTTCATGTCTAGGGCTCTTTATTATCGTTTTTTGCGCAATAACCAGTTCTCCACAATGCAGTTCCACAGTGAAAACAGGGCACTATAGGTATTATTGTTATTTTTGTAGGCACCTCGGTGCGTGTTAGATACGTCGGTTTATTCAAGTACGTTCCGGCACTTCACAAGGGTTTAGCGCGGACCTGGTCACGTAGGTTAAGTAACTATATCATGTTTATTAGTCGCAGAAGATTCAAACAAATGTTTCGTCATTACTTAGCAAAAGCTGTCAAGGTTTTCTTGAAAATCATGTTTCAAGCCGTAAAACAGTTAACGGGGAAATATCCGAAGACTGTAAACCGTACTACGTGCCTGTGCTCACTCGTTTAAGCTAAGCTCTGAGGTTCGTTTGTAAGTACTTGCCATTCATTCCTTACATAGAGATATGGCCGGTAATGACTGGCCGGTCGGTCAGCTATCGGCCAGACGCTCGTAAACACTGTTCGACACGAAGCATTCGAACATGGCTGCGAATACAAGTCAATAGACATCATGCCGAGGGCGCTCACTTCCTGGTCCGAGAGCCTAACTGTTATGTCCCATACGGCCACACGGCCGTAGAGCCCACACACCCCGAGCGATGTCGTAAAAGTTTAGCTGAATTTAATTATATCTGCACATAAAAAGGATACGGAACTCAAAGGTCACTGATTTAGTGGGCAATGAGATACACATGGTTTCCTCGTACGTGTTAGGGGTGCGGAGTGGCACGGGTCAGCGGTCGCCCTAATAGCTCGAGTCAGAGAGCGCGCGAGGGCGGCGCGCCACAGCCGAGGGTGCATCATGTTCACGTCCCATCACTCATCTCGCACTCTTTTCTTTCATCGTTACTTAGGAATCATAGAGAATAATGATTTTTCTAAATCAAGTTATAACCTTAAATACTGTGGAAGATAGTTACAATTATATTGAAAACGAATGAGACAAATTTCTTCCACCCCAAGACGTTTTTCATAACACCACATGGTGCTTAATTACATTAGTGAACAGAATGTATATAGTTCACCGTGAGAGGTGTCAGTAAACTGCAACCTGGAACGTAGCTGAGCGGAGTTATAGCTAAGTAAGCAGCAGGCGAAGGCGACGCGCGGGGGCAACGCTCATCGTGTGAGCGACGCGGCCGCGGAGCAACAATCGCGAATTCAAGCGATGCCTAGCAACAGCCACTCACACTAACGGTGGCTTTCTTCGAGCACACAGACATACTTAGAATGTACTTAAGAGTTTTGAGCTTTGATGGTCTTTGTGACATTAAAAGTGAGCTTTCCTCGTAAAATAAATCTCAGGAACACATTTTGCAGTTTTTATGTCGCCGAGGCATCTCAGGACCGTTGCCTGAATGCGCTTCAAATAATGATTAGGAAAAAAAATCGCACATAGACGGATATTTCTTGTAGATCGAATCGAAATCACGAAATGGCATGGAAATAAGATAATTCGTAAGAGCACCTGAGTGGAATGTTAACGCGCTGGTAACGGTGACAGAGACGTCTGAGCGGATTTACCTAAATTATTCGGACTAAGTTAGCTACGACTGCGTGCCTCCGTGCACGATCCCATATTCTATCAAAATAGCTTTCCGTTTGATCCTTGCACAGATCTGAGATGTCCAAGTCGTCTGTTGCTCAAAATACCCTTTGCAATTATAACGCGATGTTTATTGAGAATTGTCTTAATGAATTTTCTGTATTTCTCGTTGTTTGGCACTTATCAGTAATTCGATTTTATTGAGACTGCGACTGATAAATAGTTATACTCTTCTTTTTGTTCTTCTTCTCGTCCTCACCCTCTGACCCTGTTTGAGACTGTTTGGTTTAGGTCGATTCCAACAACGACCTATTTTTTTACCATTAAAGTGACGGTTCCATAAGCTTATCTTATTTAGTTTACCAAAAAAGCACTGTTATATCTTGATGAAGCGGTCTAGATAGTTTATAGTTATGTGTATTTCCTGGCACAAAATTTGCACGGGTCAACGAACCGCGAGTACCTCATGAAGGAAACTAATATTTGCTATCTTCCTACCCGTTCCCTTGAGGCACACAAACCCTGCCACGTTGAGTTACTTCCACTACACTGTGCTTCTACTTTTGTGGAGAGGATAGACCCGTCCTTTTTCGATTATTATTATCTGCTCGCCGCCGGTTGGTATAATATCTTTCGTATTAAGTCAGTATGATACACCTATACAATAGAATTATGTGAATTTAATCAATTTTAAAAGTAATGTATTAATTAGTGTTCATGGCAAGCTAATAATAATTGCCGTAAAGTGTTAGTGTGCATTACATGCGGTATGCGAGCTAGCATGCGGCTACTTAGTATGGACGCGGCTGCCCACGTCTGCCGTTAATCGGCCGCTACACTTCAGTGACAATTATCGCCTAATAACGACGAAGTGTCGCCTTGTAGCCGAATCTAATAACATCGCTCCGTCGCCGTACACGACTTCTATGCTAATCACTTGTAATTTACGACGACCGATAATCGCGACACGAGTACGTGAGCGCATTGTGCGAACGGCGCGCGCGCCTTGGATAGCTGAGTGCTTCTCGAATATGTGGCTGCGCTCGCGACCCGACGATAGACCTGTGAGAACTTACAAATCGATACAGCTATTCTACGATATAATTTTACATGCACAGGTTTTAGATTGCGATCTAAACCGAGAATATAAAAGTGGTATGGTACGCGCGCTGCATTCGCGGAGGAGGCGGGAGTGCGCCGTGACTATGTGCCCTCCTGCCGGGTGACCCGCCGGTCATCGCGGCTCACATCTAGTACGCTGCCTCTTACTGTACGATCCGGGTCTGGCTTACCACTTTTATGGACAATATTACACACAAATAATCTCTAGGGTTTTATGTGGTTCCATATAGACTCGAGCTTTGGGTTCGTTTTACAACTAGGCAAATCAAATAGCTGCCGAGAGAATATCACATATTACCAGAAAAATCACAGGCGATTTAAATATATTTAGTCGGTGACATTGTGCCCTCTGAATACCTATACGTATAGGTATTATATATACATATATATCGTAACCTTTTGATATAATAAATGTCCCGGTCACAATGGACCCAAAATATTTAGTAATTTATACTACAGCATTTTACAAATTCTGATCAAATCGGGCAATAAAATAAGCAAATTATTATCATCCTCATAAGCATTTGAAATTCAAATATTAATGTATAAGATGCCCGATCTCAAAGTAGTTGTTCAATGTTCAAGAAATTGGTGTCAATGCTCGCTGCGGTTGCAGTGTTCCGAAATTATGTGTTGGGCAACATCGCAACGCGGACATGCTCCGCGCCCAATCGCCGCCGTCTGCCCAACACGCCCTTCTGATCTGATTCAATCACTTTACTTATTCCCCGCCATATCTAATAATAGTGCACAATCCGTAGCAGTCCCTATTACTATCACATTTGCAATGAGAAATCGATTCTACACAAATGCATAAATGGATATCGTAGACTCCCTCTTTGACAACTAGTTATCTGTAGTATAACTGGATATAATTTGTATTTCACCATCCATGCGTCGACGTCTTATACACATATCAATAGCATTATCTACCCCCTAGCAGTTAGAAATACTCGGCATAGTAGAAATATTCCCAAACTAACAAGAAGCGTAGGTTACAGATCGCGTAGCGCCGCCGCGCGCCGTGCGCCTCGTAGAGCCGTAGCTCTTGCATCTGTGTCGATGAGTGCGTTTGATCAATGAGGCGTCACCATCGCCACTCGTCTCGAGCTCTACAGTTACGAGTTCACAATAACAATTAAGTGCGGCACATATTTTGTGGCTTTCCAACTGACTGCGTTTTAAATTCAGGTTTATTTTAATCGGATTAACTGTTACTTTTGACGTCACAGCGCTGGAAAAAACGGTATGCCAAATTATGCTTGAGAAGTGGGTTCCTATTGTGTACGATGAAAGAACTGGAGCTCCCCGACACGAATACTCGTAATCACAACATTAGCTAGGAGTTAATTATATCTGTACCCGCATACATTACTTACATGATAATGATCGCCAGAGAGCACGAGGCACTTTGTTTCGCTATTTACGAACTGACGTAGTCAGAAAAAATGTCGAAAAAACATATCAACACGACAATGTGAATGGCTCTCAACGTCCGGAGCACGTGGTATGTTAGTAAAGCAAATAAATAGATAGTGCTGAACTCTCCGCACCCTCACCCTCTCGACGGAGCTGCGGAGGTGACTTGCATAGAGTGTCTAGACGGAGGGACCCCTACAATAACCATATAGATTATATCTATAGATATTTGCGCACCTTTTACTAAGAGGGTACTTTATAATTTGATGGAAATAAAGTCACCTAAAGAGCTTTTCCAAGAAAAATATTAGAAGACAAAGGGCCATTACCTAAGGAAGCTTTATAAAAGGCACTTACGTAATCACATATACCTACCTACATTGTACACGTAATGTTTGTACAGGTACCTACTCTTATGACAAGAAAAATAGAGAAAGCTCCCCAACGACTGGCAGAGGAGGCAAGGGTTGTTGAAAAATGCGTGTAAGGTGTAGTGTGTGGTACGTTATGAGTGGGAGTGTGCGTGTGTACGGCTGTGTGCAGAAGTCGGGCGCGGATGCGTTCCCACGGTAACGCTCGCCTTACGCCACGGACCCTGGACTTACAATAATTTGCTCCACACCTATTGACTGTTTCAGCCACGGACCGTAATACGAATACTTACCATACCGTTTGTTACTAACTGTTATTTTTGTATGATTGAAAACCAACTTTCATCACACATATGTTTTGTCTGAAATTCTAAAAGAAACTTTATAAAAATCAAAAACGACCTCATTGATACAAATTTTGTTTTGTATTTGTTCAATACGTAAACGACTATGCGACAAAACACACAGAAAGAGGTTTACTTCGTGTTGCACTAAACCAAACGTAGGAGCTAGCACAGTAAGCTTATGAAGTACACAATATGTGGTGGTTGACCGTTCTTTGAGGTGTCAGAAGTGGCCATTTAATATTCACAGCGGTTTCTAGAAATATGTTAGCACATACGTCGTATTTCATTGAAAATCCTTTAAAACTGCCCACTGCTAACATTGTTTTGAACTGCCGTCATTCCAGCCACTCTGAATGGACAGTTAAAGTTCCCATTCACTCACAGGTAAATGGGCACATTTTTGTGCGAACCTCACGTTTCCGCGTTCCTTGGCCTAGCTCTGGGCTAAAATGTACCGTACAACAATACTAAGTAGAATTCTTAATTACCGTTTTATACGATCGTCATTACTAACTCAGATAAGATAGCACCGGGATGTAGGTAAATGTTGACATTACCTGTTGCAGTTGTTATGTTTATAGCGAGCTCAAGTCAAATGTTAAATAAGGAAATCGCTTCCAATGGAATATCAGGCAAAATAAATCGGTATGTGTCAGAAGTGTTGGAACATGCACAATGATTCTTGATCCTAACATTACTCCCACTCAAGCACGCGACGCTACGCGGGAAGGCAAATACAGGCTCTCTAGGACCATACCATATGATTGTTATTACATACCGAGCATATTACTTCGATGGATACTAATATTTTATTACTCCTCCTCCTGTATATAATCTTAAGTGGATCGGTTTCGCGCTCTTCGTAGCGAACTGAAAACGTTTAGCGGAAAGCAAAAAGCAAAAGCAAATTAAATGTGTCTGCAGTCCGAATTGTTTGCTTCACAATTGTTTTTATAGATAGTCCACGTTATGGAGATAAAATAATTGTTTTTTTCCGCGTCATTAGGCATCTTTGCTCCGGCTGTTACCTTGTTCTTTTACGAAAAATAAAATTCATTTTACTATGGGAAGCTGTTTTTTAGTAAATCGGTGCTTTTAACAATTTTGCATACTCCAACTAAATGTAACTTGGCGTATCTCTATTATTGGAGCGCTGTTTATTTTTGAGTTGTCGTACACGGTGTGCGACCGACGAAATTGAATAGTAAAATGTGGGGATCACATTGTGATTGTGACGAGAGTTAGTTTATTGTAGGTGGAGGTGATGGGGCACGAGTACGTGACAGTAATGGATTGTGTTGTTTGTTGCAGAGGACGGGGTCAGATGGATCGGCGCGCGGCGGGGGCGCTGCTGGCGCTGGCCGCGTGCTTCGCGTGCTCGGCTGCAGGTGAGTCTCACAGCAAGGTTTGACGGGCTGCGCTCATTGTGTCGCCTAACACTCCTTGAACAAAGCGTCCACTAGCCGATAAAGAAGAATATTAGACCCATTTGTAACAAATGATCTCTAAATGGAAGAAATGTTTGTACCTAATTGCTTCAGGGTCAAAATACTAACACATACTAGGTTTAGATAGGCTTATATAAGCTATTTCATGTATGCGTATTTAAGCAATATTGCACATAATTAAATAAGTGAAAACATAAACTTGGAAGCTACAATTGAGTGGTTTAATAATTTCAGTTTTTCAGTTTAAACTTCCCTAATGTTAAATAATTGTAAAGTCTCTATTGCATAACTATGACCCATGTTGTTAAGAAGTGCCTGAGGGTAAATAATTCAGTTAATTGTTAACTATAAAGAGTGATTCGATGGACACACTCATCTACATACGATCATTATGCAATCGACGACGTTATTTAGTCTTCCTTTCTTCTTATTCATTAATATGTATGTATTTATAGTACACCTACTTATTTATAAGCCTGTAAACATATGAATTGCAAATACATATCAATAATATTGAGTGCTGAATTTGTTATTATGACAATACTTGGAAAACATTCCAACAGGTAGTACCTAATATGTTATGTAGGTGGCGGCGTTACACTAATTCTTGTTTATTATATTTTGATGGAGCTGCTAAACTAGTATCTACCGTTGCGTCGTCTGCGACCCAGTGTGCCCGTGAGAAGATTGTACTCGTGATAACGCTACACTTCCGATGCTTCAAACATTCTCGATTTATGTTCCATCATAAATGTTGCGAAAAAAAGTCGTCGGTTTGACTTTTCATGCATTAAGTAAATTCTACTAGATTAGCTTGAAAGTGTCTCCTTTCATTGTGAAAGATTTCAGAAAAAAAACAATATGAAATATGAAAACGCGTATCTATTTCGAGCTCCACCTAATAATTAATTCATTGCTCACAAATAATTCATGAATGGAAGTGCAATAATGTGTATACCGCTTCATAACATCGTGAGTTATGACATTTTTATAAGATACCATTAAATTGTGCCGCCGGAAAACCGTTTGTATTTTCTTCGTTTGTAGAATGTTGTGATTAGCAGTCCTGTAATCTGCAGTTTGATTGGCTGCGAGCTCTCTCCCGCAGGAAGGCCCTGGTCGTGACGGTATCTTCCCGTACCCGCAAGTAACAGTACAAAGGTCTATGCGTGTCTGTTTCGCGATGCATGTTATTAGATGAGGCTATTTCGGTCCGCACAGATTTAGTATCCGCAGCACGGTTCCTTCAAAGAATTCGTATTGAATTTATGTTATACATAGGAAGTATATTTAAATGCGGCCTACAATGTTTAGGTGTACCGTGTGAACTTCATCACGCATGGCGACCACGCCGACATTCATTCATTGAAACAACAATCCATATTAATGTAGTGCAAATTTTAAATTCATGCTGGCTCCTCATTTCGATTGCCTCGACCCGTGTTCCTAAGCGCATGATTTTGCATTAAGTAGTTTTTTGTTCATGCAAAGCCATTTATAACGTCACACTTATACGTAAAAGCGATTCATTAGGTACCATGGGTATTAGAAATGCTATGTCACGTACTCGAAAACTCGGGTATGATTCGGTACTTATTATTCAGTCAGGCAACTTGGAATTTGGACATTTAGTCGCGCAACGACACCTACTCTCTCTACGTGGGAGTAACCCACTTTAGTTGATTCGTTGAAAAAATCAGGTGATATTTTAGTAAATATATCAAAAAAATATTCAAAACAGGATATTTGATTTTATCCGTTACGACTTTGTTCCGTTGTTTTTTACGATCATTTTAATGGTGAGAGTGGAAATAGTATAATTGAAATCTCAGTTGGCAAAAACTGGATGCTAACGACATTCCTGGCGACCGTTAGGTGGACGATCTGGCTGCGGCGCCACCGCCGTGTGCCGCCGCCGCCGCCGCCGCGCCCTAACGGTGCCGCCAGTGCCGCGAGACCTGATAAGCACAACGCATACTGCATTCACCGACATCATCAATTATACAAGATGGCTTGTGCTCTTCAAAATCTATTTATTCGCGGCAACATTACTTTTCATGTCTCGTTTTTTCTTAATTTCTGTTTAACTGGTTAGGTATTTGTTTATGCACCTGAATGATATGTATATTGCACATATCGATAATATGAGTTACAATTTTTATTTATTTCTCTAAATTCCGCCTTTATATTTCCTCCTGCCTCTTCTTTAGGGTTAAGCAAACTTGACGAAAACAAGTAATATCGTACTCTATATTTAAATGCATTTCTTGGGTGCACTGTTATGCAAATGTTTGATTATTTTATAATTTTATTGACACAAATTCTACTAACACGATACCCTGTAGTTTAAAACTTAATATCCGCTTCAGGATGATTATTATACGTATAAACATTTCCTCCATTTCAGTGTTATGATTTAGCCCTCAGTACAATCATGAGAGAAGTCGTGGTTTCCATGTTAACGACACTCTCCGTTAGTTTAATTACAGCTTTGTCGCGTCGCCGCTCAGCTTCAGTAATTATACGCAGTAAAACGGATATGTAAAACGACTTTAAGACGATGACCGATCACGGGTCTCGAGCGATTTGCAGCTAATATCCTGCCCAGCTGTAACGTGCTTAATAAGTCAGTCGTAAAAACAGCAGTAAAACATTCTCAGAACGCTCTGCCTTTAATGTCAGTATCGATATTTTTCTCTTAACAGCAGTTGATGCTCGCGCGAAAATATTAATACATACAAACCAAATAACGGAATAGCTTATCTTGTTACATTTATTTCACACAAAAACAGTGCAAGACATGGCAATGTGTGATTTTAACGAAGCAGCATTGAGCACGTGAAATAAGATTGTTACTTTAACATGGCTTGGTTCACTGAAAATGATTGAAGAAAAAATATAATCCGGCAACATGCAAGCGGAACATATTTTACACGAGTCACTTTACTGCAGAATCCGATAAGAAAATTACGAGAAGCTGAAAAATTAAATTAACCCAGAGAAGCAGTAGAGAAACGATCTTAATTAATGATATGATTTAAATATAAAAATAATAATATGTATGAATGTACCTATGTAACTGAAATGCTATTTTTTACTTTCAGCTCCTACAGCAAGTAATCAGACAGCTTTAGATTTATATGAAGGTAAGTTGATTTTGGATATTTCAACAATTATATGAAATCTATATTGAACTTATATATTAAAGACTAGTAATAATACTTGTGCTTCCACTATAATTCTTGTGTATACCCCTTCTAAGTAGAGGTATCTCTCAGCTTTAGCAGGACATAAACTGTTCTAAGAGAGTCGCTTTACTTAATATGTGTCTACGTGCTTTGTTTCTTTATTTTCTGCTAGTAGAGTAGAAGTTGTTAAGTAGTTGATTTCTTCAGATATGTTATATACAATTCGAACAAAACAAATCACTCTGGTTTTCTGAGGATTTGTTTTAGAGTTTTAATGGATGTGAGACTACTACTTCGAAAAATGATTTTATTGAAGCATGTTAAAATAATGGTTGTTTTAATATTATTTCAGGCGCTCCGGAGGGTTGTTACTACAACTTCCAACATTATGGCGAGGGTGACCGAATTATGACCAACGAACCATGCCTCAACTGCACCTGCCACAATCGGATGCTGATGTGCTACCTCAGGGTCTGTCCTTTCACCAAGGCCATCGGTCAGGACTGCACCGTCGAGAAGCGGGCGGACCAGTGCTGTCCTATCGTTACATGCCCTGATGGTAAGTCGGTTAAAACTACTTATCACATAAGGAAATATTCTATAGTCTTTTGGAAAAAAAAACTTTTTTGCCACTTTGCCACCGAATATTTTTAGTACAGTTTATTTATCGATTGCAATATAAATAATGTAGATTCATTTGATCTAGCGAAAATGCGCAAGTAGCATGATTTTAATATTTGTTTTATGAACAGTTCCAGTTGACCTGCTCACATCTACGTCGACCACGTCTCCAGCTGAATATGGAGCAACTGGACTTGGCAAATTGGATAAATATGGTTGCAGCATCAGCGGAAAATATTTCCCCGAAGGATCTAAAGTACCCCCGACACCGAACAAACCCTGCGAACATTGCTACTGTATTCGAAATATGACGACTTGCGTTATGCAAGAATGTACTCTGCATGTGGATGGATGTACGCCTATTTACCATAAAGATGTCTGCTGTCCGGTCCGTTATTCTTGTGGTGAGTTATTCAATTACCTATTAATATTGATTACTTGATTTGTATAATACATTTCCAAAAATACCTGTTGCATGCTATTATGTTTCAAAATAACTTTCAAATAAAAAAAATGAAAATTCAAGTAACAAATACAGTCACATGCATTCAAGTGACCAAGAAGTTACCAATTATTTCTTATAAGTAAGTATATAGTAGGTATAAGAAGGTAATAGGTAATATTTGTGATGTAAAATATTAATTCATTATGATTGTTATGACCATTGTCCATTAATTAAAATTAATCATTTTCAGATCATCCCGAAGACGAACTACCTCTTTTGGACGACATGTCAACTACCGTACGACCGACGCCAGGATTTTTACTCACGACTACAACTATCTCACCAGTGACACAGATGACACAGGATTGTGTGCACGATGACAGAGTATTTTCGGATGGTGCTTTAATTAAAACAGAGAAAGCATGTGAACATTGTTACTGCATGAAAGGAGATATAGTTTGTGTCGTACAGGAATGTGGTGCACCAATGGAAAATGAAGGCAAAAACTGTACCTCACTGCCACCTCGAGAAGGTCAATGTTGTCCAGACACTTACATTTGTGAAGGTGATGAGGTTACCTCTGACCTTTCAACTGAATCTACGACTGAATCGATTATGGAAAAACTAACAACATTGTCGCCCCCAAGGAGAACTAGTGTCGAAGGTAGTGGATATAGGAATGAACCTGATGAAGCACCATACACAGACATGCCAATTATAGAACCTGAAGTAGAAGGCAGTGGCGACGAAGAAGAAACATCAAAACCACTTGGCCCTGACGAAATAATACCTACGCCTGGAGATGATGACCAATATATTTATGTTACTACTAAACGACCGGCTTCTGAGGAACATGAAAAAACTACAGTAGCTTTCGATAAAAACATTATTCCAGACATGAAAGATAAAACTGGGTTACCCGAAATTTCAACAAATGCGCCTATTAGTGATGAAGAGGAGAAACTTACTACTAGCGTACAAGAAGAAATTTTAGAACCTCATAAGCATGTTTCTACTACAAAGGCTCCTGAAATCTATGAAAGTGCTACGACTGAACTAGGAGACTCACAAAATACAGTTCCTGATGTCATTCCTGATGAAGAAATCGCTAAACCTCATGAGTATGCTCCAGGCACGACAAATGCTCCAGCAAGCGAAAGCGAAGATAATAAACAAACATCAGCACAAAAAGAACAAGATGTCACTATGAGCGCAACTTCTAAACCTGAATACAGCACTACAAGCTCTAGTATTTTGGATGAAATTGAAAAGGATATGGCAATCACTACTGATGCATCAAACGTTACTCCCGAAGTAATAACTGAAAAAGAATATTTTGACGGTGATATTACACGAACGACGAGTGCAACTTCAGTTGAAGAAAGTCCGGCTGAACATGAAAAAGAAACTTCGCAACCGGAACTATTAGCTCCTAGTAGTAGTACAACTAGCCCAGCTGAAGGAGGAAAGGAAAGCTCTAAACCTGAAGAGTTCGCTCCTAGTACAACCAGTAGTCCAACTGAGGAAGAAAAAGAAAGCTCGAAACCGGAACAACTATCTCCTATTACAACTAGTAGTCCACTGGAAGAAGAAGAAAAACTAACTACGGAACCTGATCACGCACAAAACACGGTTGCTGTTTCTGAAGAAGACCATACTCATCCTCATTCACATATTCAAACCACTATGGTATCTCCCACAGATGAAGAAGAAAGTACAACTGTATTCAAGCAAGATCATGATGTCGTTACTGAAAAAGTAATTAAAGAGGATATTTCTGCACCAACTGAACATGTTACAACAGCAGCACCAGCTGAACAAGAAACTGAATTCACTACTGCAGAACCTGATAGAGGATTAAACACTATTCCAAGTGAGATTTATGAAGATACTAGTTCTGAGCCATCTCTACCAGGACGAACAACACCTTCTGAGGAAACCAAAGGAACTGAACCATCTGTCATTACTGATGAAATGCAAACTCAAGGCATTGATGTTAAATCAACAACTGTTTCTGAACTAACGACACCACTGCCCGAGAGCATTGTTACTAAAGGTGATCAATTCACTGTCACAACTGAACCATCATTCAGAAAAGATGAAGGCGTCGTTTCTACCGAAAAACCAATAGAATTTGAACCAACCACTGTTAAGTCTGAGTTTGTAGACGAAGGATTGATTCCCACATCACCGCATGAAGACAAGATTGGTACAAGTTCTGATGTTCCGACAACAGAAGAAGAGTTCATAACTTCGGTTCCCGAATATGTTACAGAAATAGCAGAAACAATGGGATCTAAGCAAACAACGACTGAAGCGAATAAAGAATCATCAGTTGTTACTGAAAAAGTATTTGAACCTTCATCTGAACAGGGTGGTGATATACCATCGACTACAGAAAAGTTGACTGAAATCACCCCTCTCGTTGAAACTCATGAAGAACCTAGCCGAATTCCGGGTGAAGGCGACTGTCTCTTGAATGGTGTTACTTATAAAAATAACACAGTTGTACCTAGCTCAAATAATTGCCACACTGGTTGTAGGTGTGCCAGCAGTATTGTCAAGTGTGACCCAATTATATGCAGCCCACCACCTGATTACATGGATAATTGTCAATCAATATACGACTCTCCCGATGCCTGCTGTCCTACATTTGTATGTGATCATCCAAGAGAAACAGCACCACCTCAATCGGATAACCAAATGTCTGGAACAGAATCTCCTATGCCTTCTCCAACGATTGAATGCCGTGGCGACCAATGTGAGTTAAGTGAACCAACAAAACAACCCGTAGGACCATCTGAACCCTGCACTTCTGGTAACTGTTTGTCTGCAGGTGATCATAAAACTGAAACTGAATGTGGGTCAGACGGTTGTGGTGATCTCCCACAAAAACCAGACACATCATTACCCTCGGTGGAACATACCGAAGAATGCTCAGACAGTAAATGCAAACCTGAAAGTTGTGCTAACGGTGAATGTCAGTTACCACAAACTCAAGTATCTCCAGTTACACCTTGCGAAGGTGAACATTGTGAGAAAACTGAGGAAATACCTAAATTGCCACAAAAATGTAAAACCGGAGAAGATTGCAAAACTATGGAAATTCCTACAGTTGAAACCGCTCCTTGTGAAGGAGAATCTTGTAACAAAATTGATTGTGGAGACGGTGGTTGTGGTTCTGACGTTACTGCATCTCCACCAGATCACCAATTGGAATCATGTAAAGAAGAAGATGGTTGCAAACCTCAAGATATTCCTATTCCTGAATGCACAGGAGATGGACCTTGTAGGAGAAAAGAAACATTGGATAGCGCCAAGCCACCAGCTACTTGCGAAGGGTCTAACTGTGTTAGTGAAATGGAGACAACTGTTGCACAAGATATCTTTGATTTAAGTACCGAGTTACCTAAAACAGATGAGAAGATTCCCGTGAAAGACACACATGAAACTGATACGTACACAACTGAAGGTCAAACTGCTGTAGATGTTACAATCGCTGATATCCACAAAGAGAAGCCAGTAACTGAAGATGAAGCCACTAGAAAAACGACGACAGATGTAGAGAAAGAAACAGAGAAGCCTGATACCATGGACACGGAAGACAAGGAAACACCTATTTCTGAACAAGAAATGCCACAAAAACCAACTCTGAATGAAAAGGAGGGAACAGAAACTCCTGATGTTATTGAAGAGGAAACAACTAAACCTGCCATGTTAGATGAGAAAGGTGAAGAGAAGCCTACTGTAGACGAAGAAAAGGATACCGAAAAACCTATAATTGTTGAAGACATAGGCACTGAGGAACCTACCTTGGTTGGTGATGAAGGAAAAGAGAAACCTGCCGAAATCGAAAAAGAAGGTACAGAACTACCAACTGTCGATATTGAAGAAGGTGGTGAGAAACCTGCCATAACAGATAAAGAAAAGCCTATTATTGACGAAGAAAGCACAAACGAACCTATCACGATTGATGAGGAGGATAAACTAAAGCCTGCCATTGACGTTGAAACCACACCAGAACCTGCCATTATCGATATGGATGACAAAAAAATACCCGTTATTGAAGTGGAAACTACAGAAACACCTACCATCGTTGATGAGGATGAAAATGAAAAGCCTGTGATTCACGAGGAAAGTACAAAGCAACCTAGCATTGCTGATGAGGATGACAAAGAGAAAACTGTGGTTGACGAAGAATTTACAAAGAAACCAGACTTAGTTGATGAGGATGACAAAGGAAAACCTGTGATTGACGAGGAAAGTACAAAGCAACCTGACATTGCTGATGAGGATAACAAAGACAAGACTGTGGTTGACGAAGAATCTACAAAGAAACCAGACTTAGTTGATGAGGATGACAAAGAAAAGCCTGTGGTTGACCATGATAGCACAAAGCAACCGGAAATATTTGATGAGGATGACAAACAAATGCCTGTGGTTTCTAAGGAAAGTACAACGAAATCTGACAATGTAGAAGTAGAGGGTACTACCGAATCAATAATTAAAGAAGAGGAAGCTACAACGATATTAGGTACTGGAGAGAAAGCCACAGATGCACCTGCTATTATTGATCAAGCAAGCACTCTAGGTTTAGACACGGAGAAACCTATACTAATTGATGAAGTTGGCAAAGATAAGCCTGTTGACATTGAAAAAGAATCGACAGATCAACCTAAAGACGACACGGAAAAGCCCAGCATAGTTGATGAAGAAGAAAAGCCTACAGATATTGATGTGAAAGACACCGACAAACCTGGACAAGAACCTACTGAAGAGATGGGATCTGAAAAACCTGATCTTATTGAAAGAGAAGGCACAGAGAGACCAACTGACATTGAAGCAAAGGGCACGGAATTACCTGGCTTGGTTACTGAGGATGGTGACAAGAAACCAGCTATGACTGACGATGATGGTTCAGAAAAACCTGCTATTACTGATGAAGAAGGCATAGAAAAACCAATCGCGGAAGACGATGGTAAGACACCAGCAGTGTTTGAACAAGAAGACACAGAAAAACCAACCGCTCTTGACAAAGAAAGTACAGGAAAACCAGTAGTCGAAGAAGATGGCACAACAGAGCCTGCAGGGGTTGAGCAGGAAAGCACTGAAAAAACAGTCACTTCTGATGATTCAGAGCCTGAAAAAACACCGGCAATTGAAGACGTGCACAAAGACAAACCTGATGTTTCTGAGGAAAGCACAGTAGCACCAGATTTAGTCGACGAAGACAAGACGACAGATAAACCTGATATTGTTGTAGACAAAGACAAGAAGAAACCTGCATTACTTGATGAGGATGACAAAGAAAAACCAACTGTCACAAAGAAGCCTACTGATATTGAAAGGGAGGGTGCAGAGCTACCTGTTTACATCGGCGAGGAGAATACCAAGAAGCCTGATATAATTGATGAGATAGACATTAAGAAACCTGATACAGAAGAGGACACCATAAAGCCATTCATCACTGAAGAGGAAAGTACAGCGATACCAGACATCACTGAAGAGCAAGCTACGGGTAAACCACTTATTATTGATGAAGGTACAGAGGAACCCACCGCTATTGACAAAGAAGAACCGATGAAACCTACTATTATTGAAAAAGAAGGCACTGAGTTAACTGCCGTTGACGGAGAAAAAGGCACAGAGAAACCTGCAGTAATTGATGAAGAAACAAAAGAAAAGCCTGATTTGATTGATCAAGAAGGCACAAAGAAACCTACTATTGGTGAAGAAGGAACTGAAAAACCAGGTATCCCCGAAGACGGCACGGAAGAACCTTCTATGTTTGAACCAGAAGGCACTGAGAAACCTACATTAATTGATGAAGTTGGAAAAGATAAGCCTGTTGACATTGAAAAAGATACGACAGATAAACCTGAAGACGTCACGGAAAAGCCCAGCACATTTGATGAAGAAGAAAAGCCTACAGATATTGATGTGAAAGACACAGACAAACCTGGACAAAAACCTACTGAAGAGATGGGATCTGAAAAACCTGATCTTACTGAAAGAGAAGGCACAGAGAGACCAACTGACATTGAAGAAAAGGGCACAGAATTACCTGGCTTGGTTACTGAGGATGGTGACAAGGAACCAGCTATGACTGACGATTTTAGTACAGAAAAACCTGCTATTATTGATGAAGAAGGCACAGAGAAACCTGCAGTAATTGATGAAGAAAAACACAAGCCTGACTTGGTTGATCAAGAAGGCACAAAGAAACCTATTATCGTTGAAGAAGGAACTGAAAAACCAGGTGTTCCCGAAGACGGCACGGAAGAACCTTCTATGTTTGAACCAGAAGGCACCGAGAAACCTACTATGATTGGTGAGGATGGTAAATTGAAACCTGCCGGTGAAGACGATTCTATAAAACCTATTCTAGTCGAAGATAAAGACCAAGAAAAACCTGATGTGAATAAAGATGGAGAGAAACCTTTGATAATTGATGAGGAATTTACAGATACACCTGCATTCAATGAAGTAGTGAGCACAGAAGAACCCAAAACTCATGAACAAGAAGGATCGGGCACTGAGACACCCGAAATATCGCATACCACTGAACCTAAAAAGGAAGTGATATCTCCAGAAATTACTGTACAGCCAATTGATGAGGAATTTACAGCTAAACCTGCCGTCAATGAAGTAGTGAGCACAGAAGAGCCCAAAACTCATGAACAAGAAGGGTCGATCACTGAGACACCCGAAATATCGCATTCTACTGAACCTAAAAAGGAAGTGATATCACCAGAAATTTCTATACAGCCCACAGAGGTGACGATGACTGAAATTGAAAAAACAACCAAAACACCTTATTCCGAATCACAAACCGCTGTCGCTGAAGATGTTGCACATGCTTACACAACAGAATCAAATACTGCTGAGACCATGGATGTAAGTAAATCACCACAAGAAACACCGGCAATAAAGGTAACAGAAGCTGAAGACAGTTATAGTAAAGGACCGGTTATTGATGACCATTCACGCACTCCTGACATCCCAACCGAACAAGAAATAAGTACTAAGACATCTGTACCAGACCACGAAATACTGACTATTTCTGAACAAGACGTTGAAGGAACTACCTTTAAAATAGATACTACTAATGTCAAGGAGGAAAGCAGTACAGTCGGACAGGATTTGATCAGCGATGAACCAGGTTTGATCACTAAGGTTCCAGAATTAAATAAAACGTCAGATGTTGTAGAAAAAACAACTGAAATGGGATTGACAACCGAACAAGAAGTATCCACAGATATATCCGAAATTGAAACTCCGACAACTAAAGCACCAGCTACTGGCCCAGTTATTATTGAACCGCAAGATGGTATAGAGCCTGACAGGCCTGAAATGCACGTTACTAGTAAATCGGACGAGGAGAGTACGACTAAAGTGTATGAAGAAGATAAGACTAAACCTGTTTCACAGTCACATGGAACTGAAGCTTCTTCTACTTTACCTGAATCTGACGGAGTTACTGATATCCCAGAAATTACAGTTGAACAGAAACCCAAACCTGAATCACCTGAACCACATAGCACCGAATCGGATGAAAAAACTACACAAGGACCTCATGTCGATATAAAAACAGATGAGATACACATTTCCGAGAAAGAGGAAACAATAACGGAAACCCCAGAATATTCTGTTACTGAGCCTGTAAGAAGGTTTACAGAAATCGAAGATCCATCAGTTACCGGGCAAGAAGATATCGCAACCGGATATCCTGAAGAAACAACAGAACATCGTGTACCTTCCGGAACCGAGAAAATAGATGAAAGTGGAGAAGTTGGTATAACTAGTTCAGAAAAGCCACTGCCAATAGATATGGAGTCAGAATTACCTGAAAAGAGTACAGAATCTGATAAACCCGTAACAAAGATGCCCGAACAAGATTATCAGACACCAGAAGCTGAAAAAGAAAAACCAACTGACGAATCACCGGACACAGAAATACCTATTTCAGTTGTCACAGAATCTCAACCAATCTCAGATGTCCCTGAAAAGGATGTTAATAGCTATGAAGAGAAGGCTACCACTGTCCCAGACTTATTGGACGATAAATACAAAAGCACAACTCTGCCAGATGGTTACACACAACAACAAGAACCAGGTATGGAAATTACGCAACATCATATAACAACAACGGAAGACGTACACAAAGCTACAGGGCCTAATGTGATAGAGATAAGTACAGAATCACAAAAAGTATCTACTGATTTGCCGATTGAAGATGTACATACAGAAATTTCAGGTATACAAATATCAAGTGAAGCTCCACAATCACTTGTAACCGAACAAAAAGAAAGACTTGGTGAACAAACAACAGTATCCAGCATTCCGAAAGAAGAATCTTCATCTAAACCAGATTTACTAACAACACAGTCTGAAGACAGTTCTAAACCACCAGTAAAACACGATCAGGAAGAAATTCAAACTGAAGCACCAGTTCACGTAACCGAACCTGTCGCAATAAGCACACAAGAAACTGAACAAGAGGACAAAATAACTCATGTTTCAGAAGATGCTGTAACAGAAAAACAAGATACCGCAACTACGTTGCGAGTACCGCCTGCGGTGACTGATGAAATTGAACAACACGAAGTCATGAAATCTACGGAACATACATCAGCTCAAACTGAAGTCTCAGAGACGACACCATATTTGATTGAATTAGAAGAACACACTCACAAGATTGTGGAAGACCTCACAACAGTATCGCCTTCCGAAGAAGAACACACATACAAACCTGTGGCAGACACTTCAACATCACCGTCTGAAGAGGAACACTCGCAAAAGCCCGTAGAAGATATTGTAACGTCATCACCTTCTGAAGAGGAACACTCACAAAAACCTTTGGAGGATATTTCTACATCATCTCCATCTGAATCGCAAAAGCCTGTGGAAGACATTTCAACTCAATCTCCGTCTGACGAGGAACACTCTTATAAGCCAATAGACGATATCTCAACATCATCACCTACCGAAGAAGAAGATTTGCACAAGCCTGTAGAAGACATTTCAACATCGTCACCTTCCGAAGAGGAACACTCTCACAAACCTGTAGAAGATATCTCAACACCATCACCTTCTGCAGAAGAATATATTCCCAAGATTGAAGAGCATATCTCGACTGTGTCACCTTCAGACGAAAAACCGACAACCCTTCAACCAGAGGCCGGCGAAGAACCTCAAGTCTCAGAGGTAACCACTAAGAAGACTGACGAAGAAATTGAAACCGCAACTAAGGAAGCTGAAGGTACCACTAAGCCCAGTGAAGAGTCGTTGCCTGAAGACGTATCTGAAAAGGTCTCAGAACCGACATCAGTCGAAGAAACAACACCAGCCGTTATTCACGGTGATGATGACAAGGATCATAAAGAATATACAACTGCAGCACCCACTCAAATTACTGAAGAATCTACGCCTGTCGCTGTCACAGAGTCCGAAAAACTACCAACTTCTGAATCAGACATCGCAGTACAAACTGAAAAAGAAGTTCCTAGTAGCGAAAAACCATCACACCCAATCGTATCACATGAAACCACCGGACCAGAGGAAGAGTTTATATTCTCCACAACTAAAGCAACAACCATACGCCAAGGTGAAGATATTGAGACTCCTGTGTCAGATGACAAGCTTGCTAAACCTGCAGAAAAGCCTAGTGAGACTAGCGAAGTTCCTCCATCGAGTACGACAACTGAAGTTTCTAAGCCAAGTATTCCAGATTTACAACCTACAGATGAGATACCAGTTCCCGACGACGATGGACACTTCCCTACTAGTGGAACTAGCGGATATGGTGAACCTGACTATGTAGAAGAGGATCAAGCTTTCGGACCAGGAACATGCCGCTACGGAGGCAAAGTGTACGTGTCGGCCCAACAGATACCGAGAGATGACCCATGTGACTTCTGCTTCTGCTTCCGAAGTGACATCATCTGTTTACAACAAAGTTGCCCGCCTCCGATTCATGGATGCCACGAAGAACCCATTCAAGGCTTCTGCTGTCCTCGATATGAATGTCCTGTTTCAATGGCAACCACAGTCAATGTTACAACGACGACAACTACAACCACGACTACACTGCCACCTCACTTCCCGACCCACTCATACAAGGGTCAGGCACAAAGAAGAGGCTGCCAAATAAAAGGACACACGTACAAAGTTGGAGAAGTCGTACGCTCATCCTCAGGACCATGTTTACACTGCACGTAAGTATTTCGATTATCTAAGCTTTTTAAAAACGGTTTTGTTATCAATGCCATAATAAATTAAAAAGTAGAATTTGTACACGAATTAAATACTTAAACGTGTCTTTATTTACCCTTTTTTCAGATGTGGAGGAGACGGTCAGATGAAATGCGATCCTAAGGCGTGCACCCCAGAGCCAATGTTAAGACAAATGATAGCAGCTGCTGTGTCCGCCAAGCGACGAAGGTGAAGCCCTACGAGAGATTCCAGTCTGTCTCGTACACGCCGTCACAAGGATGAAGCGCCTATGTGATAATTAATTCCATCTACTCTTCTATGCACAAGAATAATGCTCAACTCAAATTATCCCCATGGAGTAGTTTAAGATTTCGTGTCATATGTAGTAATCTATGTTATTGATTTTTTTACTTTTCATAAATGTCGTGGCACGCGCAACTCAATTATTATGGAAATAACTGTTCATGACTGTGATTAAAATATTAAATTTAAATGTTAATTTCTGAAACTAAAATTTTAACGAATTTTGAGTCTTCACTTTAGGGCTAATTTATTATGTTATTTATCTTTTCTAACAAAAGTCAGTGCCAAACGATAGTGCTAAGTTGTAAACGACTAGGCCTTTATGATAAAAAGTTCAAAATTATCAAATGTCACTCATAAATTAAAATTCGTATTGACCAAAGCGAAGCTAAATACTCTCAAATAAATAAATTTTGACCAAGATCAAGCTTCAAAGGTCATTTAGATCGCCGAAATCTTGACCATTTAAATGTAAACTTAATTGTTTTACCGATTTAAGCTTAGTCAATTTCTTTGTTTTTACACGATTCTGCTGGAAGCGATCTAGTATCGTGTAAATATAAAGTTATCTTAAGGATCCCTGATGTTGTAAATGCCTTACTTAATTTGTAATAATTTATATATTTTAGGTGTATAGTACTTAAGCCATGTTTTGAGACCAGTGACTATTATAATTTTAGAAGTAAAAAGGCCATTACTATAATGAGAAAAGCGCCGGTCGACGTGTTATCCTTGGCCAGTGCTTTTCCTTCTTTCACGTCTTACAGAAAGTGACTGTCCTTGTTTTCTTTAATTCGTGGAAGACGCGTGATTTTTACTAGCACTTACTCAGTGATAGTGGCCAATATTTTAATCGTTTTGTAAAAAACTTTACAATATGATAACATGAAAACATATTGTAGGATCTTTTGTAACTTTTGATATTAAAGTGCTGGTAGGTTTATAAATAAAGCAGATCGAGATGGGTACGAAAGTTTAGTAGACTGTTGCGACCGTGTGTGCACCCGGGCGGTGCTCACCACGTCAGCTCGCATTAGTTCGTACCAACCTCCATCTGTACGCAAGTTGTAGTTATATTTCTTCTTATTTATTTAAAGTCGTAGCAATAGAAGTATTGGTCAAAAAAAATATTGTGAATTGAATATTTCACCGATTTTTTAAAGAAATACATTCAATCACAACAAAGTATAATTTAAATCATATTTTATTTGTTTATGATATTTTACCAAGACTAGCGACGATCTAGCTGTCTGTACAACTGTGCGAATGAGTTTTGAATAAAATATTTCAAATGAAAATGATGTTTTGTTAATTCCTAACCAAGGTTAATCCTTCATCGGATACAAATGCAAGTGTGAAGAAAATAATTGAGTAATTTGTAACTGGCTTAGAGGAGACCCTCTGGGCCAGCCAACTTCCAGCCAGAAGTAGTTTGAGAAAATGCAATATAATTTATATAGCATTTGCTTATCCGACACTAATAAAAGATTTGGTGATCTTCCTAAGAGAGCTAAAGATCTTAGGAAGATCACCAAACTGAAAGTTGCTACATTCCATATAAAAATAATGAAATGGAGATGCTCCATGATAAGAAAAATAAGTGGTCTACGTCTATAACAGAATGGCAAGTTAGAGATGGATCAATGAGAAGTAGAGGAAGGCAACGCAAACGCTGGGACGATGATATAGCGGCGAAAGCTGGTGCCTTGTGGACCAGAGTTACGACCGTGACCAATGGAGGAGCCTGAGGGAGGACTTTGCGAAAAGGGACTTTGCAAAGGGACGCGCTGATGGACGACGCCGAAGTGAAATAATTCCTTTTTAGGGTTCCATACCCAAAAGGTAAAAACGGGACCCTATTACTAAGACTCCGTGGTCCTTCTGTCTGTCTGTCACCAGACTGTATCTCATGAACCGTGATAGCTAGACAGTTGAAATTTTCACTGATGATGTATTTCTGTTGCCGCTATAACAACAAATACTAAAACAGAATAAAATAAATATTTACATGGGGCTCCTATACAACAAACGTGATTTTTTTGCGATAATGGTACGGAACCCTTCGTGCGCGAGCCCGACTCGCACTTGGCCGGTTTTATTTGGTTATAGATTATAATGTAATAGTTTGTTTATCAGTAAATAAAGGCTATTTTATTTATTTTAATGATTAGATAGAGTAAAGTAGTGTCCGACCGAAACTGGTTTTTCAGCCGATACCGATACCGAACTGACAATTGCATTGTTGAATAATAGTACATTATGGTATAAGTGTGTAATGTTGGTGATTACCGCTGAGGCGCCATTGAGACTCGAGCCTTCAGGTGAGGAGGACGTTAATCATCAATACACACGTGTATCATACGACGTTTTTCAACACACTTGTGAAGAAAATAATACTATAAATCATTTTCAACAGTGAAAACGAGTTGTGGAATTATTTTCGCAATGCCGGGAAAAAATAATCAGTTTTCCTATGCTCGCGCATTTAACAATGGCGGTTAAAAGAATGAGGTTTATTTTTTTTGCTTTTCGTGGATAGTGTTTTAGCCACGTTCAAAATAGGGAATTTCAATTTTTCTTTATTACAGAGAGAACAAAAGTTATATTTGAGTGAAAGTTTTATTTATTAAGCACGTACAAGTTGAAATTATCTATTTAAATACCTACGAAGTTGCACGAAATAAAAAAGCAATAGGTACATTAATTTATTTGTACTATTGAGCACGATCTTTTTTGTATCGAAACTTTTTTAAGAACAAAGCAACTCAACCAATAAAATTAAAAAAAAAAACTCTATAGGTAACTCATGGTAGGAAAATTTACAAAAAACCGACCAAGTGCAAGTCGGAGTCTCGCATACAACAAACGTGATTTTTTTGCCATTTATTTGCGATAATGGTACGGAACCCGTACCATTATCGCAAAAAAATGGCAAAAATATCACGTTTGTTGTATGGGAGCCCCACTTAAATATTTATTTTATTTTGTTTTTATTTGTTGTTATAGCGGCAACAGAAATACATCATCTGTGAAAATTTCAACTATCTAGCTATCACGGTTGATGAGATACAGCCTGGTGACAGACGGACAGACTGACAGACAGACAGACGGATCGCGGTGTCTTAGTAATAAGGTCCCATTTTACCCTTTGGGTACGGAATGCTAAAAATATTATATCTAAATATATTGTCCTTATTTATAAGCATAATTCATAAGGATAACATTTTACTTTTTATTATTACTTGTAATTTTCTTGTAAAAGCATGTGATTATAAACTGGCCCTAGTAATTCCTATCTGTTACTTTTCTGTTACAACAAAATATTTTTTCTATCTGTTTCATACCCGTAACTTACATTTTTTTTATTATGACCCACCCACCTGGTGGACGATTTGGAAGTTTTGAGCATAAATAAAGTAGTCTTAATGAAATATTACGTGTTAGTGGACCGGTGTTTGTTATTGTTGTTTACCAGGTACATTTAGAAACTTAATTGTCATAATGTAATCGTTTTTACATATGGGCATATGGGTAGGTGATATTGGTGTAAAATAAAAAGTAAACAAACACGATTGGCGCGAAACTTCGACTTTGAATATCAAAAAAATCCTTAAATACCACTAAATATGATACAACCCTAAATCTGTGGAGCCTTTATTTTTATTTTTTGCATAAAATCGAAAACCGGCATGTCCTAGAACCAAAAATTCGAAGACATGTGACATCCACCAACCCGCACCGGGCCCGTGTTGTGGATTACTTATTCTCATTCCCTCACACCGAGAGGAGGCCTGTGTCCCAGCAGTGGGAACATTAATAGGCTGATGATGATGACTAATAAAGTAATAACTATATTATATATTTATTACAAACACTAAAAAAATTTGTAGAACAAAAAGGTGAAAATATTAAATCGGCACATTTTCCTTACACTAATTCTTCAGTAAATATCTCTTAAATGCATCGACCGATTTTCACAATTCAAACAGAAATATTAGTTTTATTCATAAATGGCAGATATAGGCATATTTGCCATTTATGAATAAAATAATGAAAACGATATATCTCCTTAAACAAATATTCATGTTTTCAAGTTACGTAATTATACCTACAACAAAGTCGATTTCGCTTGAGAAAGTTTCCTTGAAAATTTACTTTTCTCGGTTTTTAATGATCAAATTAAGAAATTAATATGAATCTTATACTATATTAGAACAACATAATGAATACATTCTAATTGGAATCTTCAAATTCAAATTCAAATAATTTATTGTGGATCATAGGTACATAAGATGTTGAGGTTACAGGTAGATCTGCTATGTCCCGCCATTAAGGCATACAAAATTCATAACATCAGGCTATTCAAAATACAAATCATCAAATTGTCATGCAATACAAATAAAAATTAAATAAGTAAAATGAAATGTCAAATTATTAATGCTACAAAATAGTAAATTCAATTAAATAGTGTCTCTTCAGTTTATGAGTAATGGTTTACAAGTTCATGCATATGCACCCATTGGTTTGCTGTAATAAGCCGGCTATTTCAGTGTCTTGTCACTTAGAAATTCTAATATCGAGTAATAACATTTGCTTATCAATAATTCTTGGAGGTTTTTTTTAAAGGCATTAATATTGCTAACAGTTCTGAGAAACGGCGGCAGATTATTATAAATACGTGGGCCCATACAAAAGATGCTTTGGTGCAAAAGCTTTGTTTTACTGGCAACTGTGTCCAGCATGTCTTTGTGTCTGGTCCTAGTACAAAACTCAAATAAGTTGGGGTTTGATTTAATAAACATAACAGTTTCATATGTGTATACACTAGGGAGAGTTAATATTTTTAAATTAATACAGTGTGGCCTGCATGAATCCGTTTGGCGTATATTGCACATCGACCTAATACAGCGTTTTTGAGCTCTAAAGGCACGCTCTTTTTCTACAGAGTTGCCCCAGAAAATTATCCCGTAGCGTATGATTGAAGCAACATATCCATGATAGGCAGTTAGCAATGCAGACTAAGAATAGATAAGAATAGATTAAGGAACACTGTCAACCGACAGTGTTCCTTAATCTATATAAAGCATAAGAGCTCTGACTAAGTTTTTTGCAAACTTGCTGTACATGTGACTTCCAATTTACTTTGCTATCAATATAAAGACCTAGAAATTTGGTAACTTCGATTTCCTCTATGCTGGTTTGAGAGTAGCATATATTTAAATTGGTATGAGGTTGTAATCGCTGCCTAAAATTCATGATTTTTGTTTTTTCTAGGTTTATTTTTAAGTCATTTTCATCAAGCCATTTTATAATTGTTGTTAAGGTACTATTTAAGTCAAGTTTTAAATCAGTTCTGTCTTTACCGGTAAATAATATAGTACTGTCGTCTTAGATTTTATGAAAACTGCAATTTCAAATATATAGAGTGATGGGAGGGTTAAAATTATATGTTTTACAAAAAATAGCTTGCATGAGTTGGTTGTCTTTAAACCGAACATGGCTCTAATGCATCTCTTCTGTGACCTGAATATTAACTCTTTGATGGTTGCGTTCCCCCAGAAAATAACACCAAATCTCAGGAGATGGCCAACTATACCATGATACGCCGTGAGTTTGGCATCTACACCTAGAACAGGAGCTATTTTGTAGAGCATATAGACGGATTTACTCATTCGCTTGCTTAACTCCTCTAAATGTGGTTTCCAGTTTAATTTTTTATCTATTGTAAGCCCTAAGAACTTACTCACATCCACTTTATTTATCGTTTTATTATTGTTATGAATATTTAAGTTATTATTAATATTCAAACGCTGACTAAATAACATTAATTTTGTTTTATCGATATTTATTTTTAGATTATTATTACTTAGCCAGGTTATAATGGACTTAACTGGAATGGAAGCTGGTTTTGGTTCGTTCGTGAAGAAAACTCCTTAAAAACAGGATAACTTTTACTAGAGAACACCGACTTTGGTTTTTTTATTTCCTTAGTAGTGTATATATTGAGCCAACAGAAAAGCTCCCTGTGGGTCACCAACTCCCATGGCCCGACTGAAAATCTCTAAGCCGACTACGAAGCCAGGTGGACCACAGCAGGCACAACTTATTCAGATGGGGGCTCCAATAAGACACAATGTTATTGCGGTGCCACGACCCAAACAATTCCTCGCCTCTTGTCGTGCTCTCTGTGCACAAACACTTGCACTCTGAAAGACGCTTTACGAGGTTAATCCTAACGCTGTCGAAGTGGCTGAATATTAGTCAAAACAAATATAGTTTATGGAATCATCGATACGACGAAGAAGATTGTTCAACATATTTCATTCAGAACTTCCTTAGCGAGGGCAGAACGATACCTCACTGGGTACGAATATGCGTAGATGCTTGCAGAGTAGCAGTGTCTTTGTAGTTTTGGCGCAAAGTACATAGCTTTTAAATAAGTATCGTAGAGTTCTCGTGTCATTTGTAGCTTCGCAACTTTTTCGCAGCTTTCAGTGTGCGTAGCATATTCGTAGCAGCGCACCGTAGCGATTCTGTTGCGGCTACGTCATGTTTGCGTAGCAGATTGGCACAAGATGTACCGCCAAGCGGCCTAGCCGTGTTTCGGTACGATTCTATCTTCACCTTTGGGTAGTTCCGAACATTGTCTGGTGAAGTCCGTATCCATCTACTCCCCACCCGGTCCCAGCCCAAGAGGCTCTCGGCGGGTTTGGCGGTACAAGTCAGCAGATTGGGATGGGATGCGTTCTTTCAAAATAATAATATTTTATGTTAATCAAACCATTTAAAGGTACTTTTGAATTGTCAAAAAGAAAAAGTGAAGCTAGTTGCACATTCACAAGCGTCAGTCGGTCTCTATGGTGTAGAAAGTGCAAGAAACTCCACGGACACTCTTGATGGCATCAATAAAATGACCCAAAGTACCGGCCCATAACATTACTTTCATTTTTGGGCAAAATCCTGGAGCGCCTTATCATTCCACGTTTGCTTCCAGACGGGCCAAAATTTAATTACAATCAATTCAGTCGTTAGGAAAATAGTTAATACATCTGAACTCTTATAAAATCTGAAATCTTAAAAGTACTTAATCGGGCTTTTCTAGATATTTCTGGGGCTTTTGATTGAAATTCAATTTCATTTATACATTTTGTGAACATAGGGTAAAACTACAGATGTTATAAATAAAAAATTGTTGATCCATAGTATGACCAGAAGGCATACAAAATGGAGTATTCCCGTTTGAGCACCTATTTTTTGGGCACCTATACATTGAGTACCAAAGGTATTTCCAATTGAGCACTAATCAATATAATAGCTTGGTGCTCAATCAGAAACAGTAAAAAGTATTCAATTTTATTCCCTTTTGAGCACTTACGATGCGGTAGTTTGTAGTGATGGGGTATATAATAAAACATATCGATAAAAATTGGCAGTACTTTTATTATTATATTAATTTTTATATAATATTTTTATCATATTATTGTTTTGGAGACGGCAAGCGCTTCCCCGTGTTTCTCGATGGCCTCACTCCAGATGTAAATGGCATAGGCTAGAAGGTCCCCAGTGGACCGATTGGCAGGTGGTTGAAGGCACTCCAATGGCCCGATGAAATTGCCAGAAGGCTTGAGTTTCTCTTACCAAAGGTCTCATCTCGCTGAAGAGAAGTTGCCATCAGATAGGCGCACGCTTTCAAGAAAACTTTTTCGGCTTTTTGGGCGCTGTGTAATTGTGCAGTGGGTGGCGAGGGTCGTTTTCTAGTTTCGCCTTTCTGTGCGACTTGCTATAGTCCTACGCGATGCTGATAAGAAGATACAGCATTCGTACAGGAGTCAGTTTGAGGCAACCTGTGTAAGCCTCACGCACGTCTCATTTAGAGCTGTATCCACTCATTTGGAGCGGCCGTACTGGACTTGCATATTTACCAGCGGAGAAACAGAGCGCCATGCCATTCGTTCGCAGGACTTGAGGAAACACCCCCATCTGGTGGAGGTTAGGCGGCGAAGCAAGTTATTCCTTGAGTGCACCTTCCACTTGACACTCTCGCAGCTCTTTCTGTAGTTGAGGAATCTGTCCAGAGTAATGCCGCGGTATTTTGGGTGGGAACTATGGAGGATAGGCATCACCCGCCATGAGATGTTAAGCGTTCGGCCCGCTTGCCTATTACGGAGATGAAAGGCGCACGACGTGTTTTTGAGGGCTGTGGCTTCAGCGCGTTATCAGCATAATATTGGCTGAGATCTGAAAGGGCGGTGGCAAGATTAGACTGCGGAGACCAACATTTTTTTTATCCGTCCTCGGGTTGGCCGCAGCAAGGCCAACCTCCACAGGTGCGGGTTCTCTGATAACTAGTTTTCAGTGCTTGTGCAGCACCTCTCCGCTGACCATGGTCCACCTCTCGGAGTGCCCAGCATACTCCTGTAGTTGCGAGGACCTTATGATTCGTCACCGAATGTTGTTGCCGTGGCTAAATTCTAGCCCAAACACAATATTATTTTTGCATTTGCCATCAACACGCTAAAAAGAAGAAGAATCCTTTAAAAGTGCTAGGCAATCGCATTACCGCTGTGCCACGGCCATCGTTGGTAATTGATCTAAATAGCAGTTCTTATCATGATTAACTGTTTGGCTCTTTTTAGATAGAGCGTGAACATTTGCAAAAACCGATTTTTCAAGGTACAAGTAGACATTACAGCCAGCCTAAAATTGGTTTGGGACTAGATAAAATTAAAGTTGAGGCAACTTATTGTGATATTAACAATAAACGATTAAGTAATTGTTTATATCAATGATGATATGTTTTTATTAATTGATAACATTCTGCAATAAAACTGATGATTTTTATCGATATGAATTACCCCACCCTATCACTAGATACTACCACACCGTAGGTGCTCAATGGGGAATAAAGTCAAATTTTATTTTTTATTCTCCCTCAAGCACCACGTTCAAATACCTTTGGTGCTCAATGCGTAGGTGCCCAAAAAATAGGTGCTCAAATGGGAATACTCCTACAAAATATTGGGCATATAAAAGTAATCGAATGTCACATTAACAAAATAAAAACAAAAATAAAGTCAATAGGTGTCATGTCACAATTTCATAGTTAATAAAAAATAATAGTTTAATAATAATGTGTCAATAACTTAAGACGGCGCATAAACAAATAGATAGTAACTGGTTACAATTTCGTAATACAAAAATAATAGAAATAAAATTGATAACTCATGGGTTGCCAATGCTATTACTTAAAATTACAACTCGGGGCTGCTATAGAAATATATTTAATCTGGTTTACTCTTACTTTTTAAATGGTTGCGCGAAACTCAAACTTGGCCGACATTCCATGTCGAAGTTCTTACCATGAGATGTCCTCGGTTCTTTTTTTATGAGGGGCGTCTCGCAGTTCAACCAAAAGATGACTACTGCTTAACCGGAATTTCCTTGAGTAGACTAAACTAGAGCCTCCATCCAAGCACAAAAACTTAACCTAAGCTACCACGCTGAGGGCTATCCACTATGGGATAATGGCCTCGTCTCAGGGCATCGCGTCGGGGAACAACTAGGGCTGGATCTTGATTAAGTGATTCTACCATCCGTTCGGAAATTAGGTTATTGGTCCGTATTTATAGAATTTAGGTGACGGTCCTCTGCTCATTCAATAAAGTACTCGAGCTTGACTCGAGAATGTCGGTAAAAAGCAAAAAATAACTTCTATGCCTTAATGAGAATATCTAAATCTATGTGGGATCTGTCTTTTTTAAATGTATAGTACATTACTGCAGAATCCAGTAAGTAAGCCTTCCTGGACAAGTATGAGTTAACCGGACCGAACCGCAGGTGAGGTCCGGTTATATACGAGGCCAGGATGGCTTTCTTACTGTTTGAGGCTTGTATGAAGCTTTTCACAAAAAAGAAAGAAAGTTTAACAACAAATTCGTTTAATTAATATTGAAGGTTATATACATTCATATTAGGGCAACTACTGATAGTTATTGTGATCGATTTACCGGGGGCATTTATATTTGTTTGTTGTACATCTTGATTAACGGACTCAAAAATATATCTATCTCATAAAATGTCATACCAAAAAGAGAGATAGATATATATTTGGAGCCTCCCTCCTAACCATGTTATAATGACTAAACTCTAATCTGTGTCTGGTACTATGTTTTTTTTTCTAAGCAGATCTAAAGAGGATGACTTAACTGTACTGTCCAGTAAGTAAATTACATACTTACTTACTGGACAGTAGGAGATTCCAAATTTAAAATCTCACTTCTTACTGGACAGTTGTGAAAGTCGCCGGAAGAATTCACTTTCTGGATACTTTTTAGAGATGTTATGGCAACATTACATACCATTTTTGAGAAAAGTAGATTTTCAAGATGTTTTGATTTGTCGAGTTTTTTTCCCTTTTTCGGGGATTCTTTATTAGGTTATTTATTCAGAATGCTTGGAAGAGCATACGTTATTTTTTATGTGAAAAAATTATGAAGGCATGTGGAAATAAATAGTTTGAAACCTTAATTTTTTTTCACTACCCGCTGCCTCCTAAATCGGTCAACTGGGGATCTTCTAGTAGCGTATGCCATACACATCCGGAGTGAGGCCATAGAGAGGCAAGAGAAAATGCTTGCCGTCTCTCTCTTCAGCTCGAAGACTTTTGACAGGGTCTGGCACGAAAGCCTTATTGGTAAGCTTCCCTTCTTTCGGTTTTCCCAGTGGTTTATGCAATTGGATTTCAGACTTCTTGAGGAACCGGTCTATTCGAGTGGTGGCGGTGGCCGCTCGTCTGACCAATTTGATATTAACGCCGGGGTCCCTCAGGTGTCGGTACTCTCAGCAACATTGTTATTGCTGCACATAAACGATCTGCTTAAACCTTGCCTGTCCGACGCGCGTGCTACTGGGCCTCAGGGAGGCCATAGTTGGGCAATTGAATCGGTCTTTGAATGCAATCTCCAAATGGTGCGATGCCAAATTGGTCAGGTTCAATGCTGCTAAGACCCTTGCGTGACTTTTTGCCGCTAAAAGGAGCCAATTCCACTCGGCTCCTTCTTTTCGCGGTGTGACCGTGGCGATAACGGACCATCTTGATATTCTTAGCGTTATGTTGACATCAAACCATCAATTTTAGTCTATTAATTGAGGCCAAGGCTTAACTGGCTGCCAAAAAGTTAGGGATCCTTGCAAAGGTGAAACGATACTTCACGCCAGAATAGTTGCTCAACTTGTATCAAGCGCTAGTTCGATCATGCATTTAGTAATGCTCTCATGTTTGGGATGGATCTGCCAAATACCAGCTGGATGCATTTGAGTCGATTAAAAAACGGGCCAAGAGGCTCATCGGGAATGAGAGCCTTGAACATCGGCGCCGAGTTGCCACAGTCTGTTGGATTTTTATCTGTTACATTTCGGGGAGAGTGCGACGGAATTGCTTGAACTAGTTCCTCCTAGCCCGTTCCATCATCGGACAACAAGACGTACGATGACGTAACTGATAGCTACATCCTGGGTGTATTCAAGTCAAGAGTGAATAGGTTTCTTCTAGGCAAGCGTGCTTCATCGTCGACCACATCAGGAGACACAGTGGTCAAGCGCGAGTAAAAAAAACAATCGTATGGTTTCCTCGCTGTTGCAACGTCTGTGTGTAGCATCTTCGTAGCAGCGTAACGTTCTCGTAGCGGCTACGACGAGTATGCGTAGCATCTCCGTAGCTGCATAAAGATTTCGTAGCGACTTTCGTGCTGCGTAGCGTCCTTGTAGCGATTTCGTGGTTGCTGTGAAGTGTAGGGGTTGTGTGTTTGTAATTTCGTAGCTGCGTATCATTTTCGTTGCGATCTTGTAGTGGCTACGGCGTCTGAGCGTAGCATCTTCGTAGCAGCGTAGTTATTTCATTGTGGTTACGCGGTGTCTTTGTAGCTGTTTTCGTACCGTTTTCGTCGCTGCTACGACGTAGGATAGGATAGGATAGGATAGGTGGACCCCTTTTCCGCACTTAGACTCGCATTTGGTCCGTTGTACGTGCAGTCCTTCTCTCTGTGAGAGAGAATGGGCCGTAATCCACCACGCGGGCCCAGTGCATGTTAGTGGATGTCACATGTCTTCGAACTTTTGGTTCTAGGACATGCCGGTTTCCTCACGATGTTTTCTTTCACCGTTTTGAGAGCAGTGGTGATGAAATAATTTACACAAAGTAAAGCGCCTGCCTGGGTTCGAACCTACGGCCTACAATTTGTAAGTCGCTGCTACGACGTATGTGCGTAGAATGTTCGTAGAAGCGTAACGTTTTCGTAGCGATATCGTAGTGGCCACGACGTGTGAGCGTAGCATCTTCGTACCAATTTTGTAGCGATATCGTAGCGTCTACGACGCGTGTGTGTTACGTCTTCTTAATGTCTGCATAAGGTGTATATTTTATCCTTATATCGTTTACATTTGTTATATTTGAGCTTTCTGCGGAACTGGTCTAGATATAATTTATAAAATTTTATAAACAAGATAGTATAAAACAAAATCGCTTTCTTTGCATCTGTCTGTGTTGCCGCTTCGTAGCCGATTATGATACTGTTTTCTCTAATAAAATGTGCGTTAAACGAGGAAGGTTTGTGTATACAATTTGTCCCATGTGAAGCCGGGGCGGGTCGTTAGTATAATTTAGATAATATTCTCACTGACGCTTAGGTAGTTGTTTTCTGATAACCTCAATAAAGAAGTACATAAGTAAACGTTTAATATCGATAACTATACTTTACATTCCCTTAATAAAGCGCACTGTAAAGGGAGATTTCTTATTTATTTCGCCTGCAAGTATTGTTAGAGCAACAGCTCAGCGTGTGCATTCAAGCGTGTTTATAAGGGGCCCCTGCAACCCGACAGCGGCCGGATCCAGGCGCCCTTGTTTGGTCAATATTTTGATACTCGTATTCACTTATTCTTATTCTTTATTGTACACAAAACACACAAATACAATAAGACAGTTTATGTACAGAGCTGAGCACACTTAGTTATTTTATCGGCAACTTATGTCGATTTTGGCGATGGCAGTGTTTTATTTCTTACTTGAAGTATAATATGGCACACTTCCAAACGTACAAAGTTTATTTATTTAATAATTAATGTACACACATAGTATAATACATAAAGACAACACATCAAGACAATAGAGTACAAGGGCACTGCTTATTTCTTAAGAAATTTCTGCCAGCAGACCCGCGATGCTATTAGAATTAAATATCGATCGGTTTCGTTCTGTTAGCTTCCACGTTACAGGTTTCATCACTATTCCCAATTGTTCTTTCTCAATTTAATAAGGGTCGGCACAACATGATTATAATCCTCTTTTCCACACTTAGTCGTCATCTCCTCTCCAGTCATTCATCTTTCACGCAGCCCTTCCATCGTTTCTACCCATCCTCACCGAAAATTCAAGAATATCATTTCACCACTTAGTTTCTTTTGTTTTTTCTACTTTATTTCCTGAGGCTAAGGTTATATTATATGTTTAGTGCTGAGAAGAAAATAAAAATCTTCTACAATAGGCCGATTTTGTAAGCACCTGCCGGCAATCCAGATGATAGAAATCACAGACCCAGAGGTTTAATAATTTCTCTTTTAGACATAATTTTCACCAAGCGTGTTATTCCCATCGCATGGCGATAATAGTAATCTGTAAAATTCAAGAGAGGTTCCTAACCTGAGGAGCCACCGATGGTCCCATTCGTAACAATAAAGCATTTTAAACATAGATGGCTCCACCATCTGCGTAGGTTCCTCTCCGAATGTTAATACGCAAAGTGTCCCATAGGTGGCGGCAAACCCCTCACAAAGTCTATTCAACCAGTAGGTTCCGCTGCCGGCTTCTTCTTTTTTTGTTATTTATTTATCAATTCTCCTCCTAATGAATAAAGGCAATATTTTAGATTGGTAACATAGTACCTTTTTCGTTTAAATAAATAGCAACAAGGCCTGGAATGGTGTAGTCATCTTCGGGTAATTGAAACAATTAAAGCATTTATTGAAGTAATTAAATTACGGCAGAGTCAATACTATAAATTGTTCGTGAGATAAACGACGGTAAGGTAATAATTATATCATGAGGTCATATTATTTTCTCGAAATGTTATCAGGCCATTACCGTCTAGTATTTTGAGAAAGCTGTAAAAATAGGTTTTCAAATAATTGCTTGATGAATCGGTCAATGCAGACATTTGCATAATCTGAAAAACAGTTTCGTATAAATTTAGGTTTTTTAATCCAAGTTGATTTTATGTGTTTTTATTTGCTATTAGATAGATTTTATTATCCAATGGCTCGTACTAGAAACCTACATATTGCCATGATTCGTAAGCTTCTAATAAGTGCAATAAGGTCGTTTTTCCTGTACGGTACTAACTAGGGCAGAAGTTGGTTATACGTTAACGCAAACATTCCTATATTATTAGCCTTTTCTCAATTTCAATTAATAATCCACAACCAAAACACACAAAAGATAAAATCATATTTTCCTTTGACAGAATTTATAGAAAATAATTTCAAACTACCTGCACAACCTAAATATTCAAACAGTGTAAATACCTGTTCTTGAAGTTGCTCCTGCAACTCTCTTCAACTTTTCTACTTTTTGTTCAATAATCATAACGTGGAAATACCACCTCGCTGCCACTGCCAGCTCAGATGCCATCACACTTTATTATACAATATTTACTAACAGATGTGCAGTGAGCACTTAGCATCGGAAGTATTCGCGCATCATCAGTATTTGTAAAGAAGTCAAGATATTTTTTTATCTAGTTACTTATTCTTATTTCTTTTGCGAAATTAAAAAAAAATGAAACCAATTACTAAGTAAGTTGTTTCCTGGAATTTGATCAATTCACTAAATCATTCATCATAAGTATTGTTTGATAAAGTAAGTAACAACATTAATAAACTTGTCCACAACGTTGAAACAAATAGAATCGATTAAGCACAAGTAAAGCCTTATAAAGTAGATGGATAAATATTTTCTTTATTGACGTTGTCGGTGGGAGGGCTCATTCCGCGTGATAATAGCTTATTATTCCGAACCGCATTAATGTGATGCTTAACGTTGAATCGAAAAAATATTTATTGTCTATAATAGGCACTAAAATCAATTGCATACTATTATCAGACATCTGTTTGTAAATAATTTAGTAGGATTCAACAGCGATGAACCATAAACGTTCGCCTAGGCGTTCGTTTTAAAAACTTCGTAGAATGAACTTAACGTCAGTATTAAGAACACCAGCACTAACCTTGAGTCATAAATAAAATGTAGGTTATTTTATTTATAATTCATAAAGCCCGCAAATGGAATATCCATATTTTTCTCAACAAGCTATTTGTTACCTATGTAGAAATATGTACCCTCAATTTGAATAACTCCATCTCTCTCGCACAACCACCCGCCTGGCCATGCCCTCTCACTCTATCCCATTACTTTTATATTGTTCGCTAACTTTCTTGTTTGTATAAGCAAATACACGTATTTGAAAGTTTGTATATTTGTAGATTGTATTGTACAATGATAAGTAGATGTCGGTAGGTACTGTTTTAAAGATTTCAATGTTTTATTAGTCTATTTAGTTCAATGGCTTTCTTTTATTTGATGAGTTCAATAAATAAACGTATATTGGTCATCTTCAAAACTAATGTAAAGTAACTATTTTACGATTAGTGCTGACTAAGTAATAATTTCATCGCTGCACACTTCTAGTTATGCTAATCTTGTTTATTGTAAGTAAACAGCTTTCTGATGCATCAAACTTGAATCAGATTTTCAGATTCTTTGGATGAGATGATGTTTTTTTTTTCCTGAAAGTTAATATGACAAATAAATAGCATTTTGAATAAAATGTAAGGCATGGATTAAATATAATAAGACCGTTAAAACTTATTCTACATTCAAAAGAACGTTTAATAGGAACGGCGGGATTAAGCACATAAAATGTTTATATGAAGAAAAATAAAGCGACTTCGAATTCAGTGTTCTCCCTCGCTTTGTATTCCCTCATTACGTATTGATAAGTTAGTACCGTGGAACGGCTCTTATCTGCCTGTGTCTAATCTTTCAGTGAGCTTTAAATATCAACTTATGTTTTATTTATAAGTTAAAGATGCTGAAATAATATTACTAAGTTCTAAGTAGATACAAATAAGAACGTTAAAATCTTTCTATTGCAAAAAGAAAAGAAGCTTACTACTTAACTTACTTAATTCAAATGAAGACCTTGATTAAAACTTTTGTGAAAGTGAAGTAAATCTCAGTAATTATCCTTAAGGTTACACTAGTCGAAAATTCTTCCATATAAACGTAGTCTAGGGATTATTCCACTGTTTGACGATGTACGATCAAAATAAAAAGTGATGTAAATTTTTCTCATCATAATCTAGCCCTGTATTGAAGCGAAAAAGTAAAAAAGAAAATATTTGAGAGTTATGAGCGTCGAAAGTTCCACATTTCGACACTAATTTTAACGCATATTTGGGCGCAAATAAATACCATAAGAAGACAGAAATTTGCAAAACGGCCTCCATTCAGGCATAGATTAGTAGTTCAACAATGCAAATAATTTTATTTTGAACAGATAGATTTAGTCGTTTTTTCATGATATCTAGACTGCCAAAGGTCTTTTTATAAAATTTCGCACGCTCGGTTTCGTCCTAAATCATTATCCATTTCGCTACAAATTTGCAAAAGTGTGTATTCGTACGCGAACTAGCTTCCTACTGCTCATCACAGCATCTATCTCTTCCGCACAAGTTGTCGGTTGATATAAAATGCATTTTAACCCCGCGCACAAAATAGTTCGTGCCGTCGACTAGTGTACCCTTAAAAGTTCTTAAAAGAAGCTGGTTTGCTAACGAATCCCTTTTCTAAAGAATCAACTATGAAGATATTATGATAATAATATAATAAACATTGGGTTCATCCGTAGGGGCATAAAATATTGAACAGCCAAACGCATTCAAAGATCGAATAGCTACATACAAACAAACCCGCGTCAGCAGCGTGAATATTTTGTATCACAACACTTATTAAAACCCAATATATACATCAAATGATGGCCGAATCAAAACTGATTAGTACAACTCATTACAACTGTATCCATAAAGGTATGGTTGGTGCGACACCAACCATCGATCTACTTTTACGGCACACACTGATAAGACTGTCTAGTCTGCTAAAAGCACCTCCACATTCTGAATATCCCTCTTATCTTACGCCTGACTTGGTATCACAAACTAGTTGTCTATTATAAAACCCACAACAAACAAGCTTATAACCAATTTAATATTAAGGAGGAATAGTACCTGTAATATATTTGGATCCCAACCTCTGATACTGGAAACACGTGTCCGCAGGTTCACCCCGAATATCGCGATAATTACATGGGGCATACTCACGCCGTTTCAATACTTAGAGCTATCACTTTGATGACAATCCTGCATTTACGATATAATTATAGCTGGGAAAAAAATATAGAACGTAAAAACTAAACATTTACTAGAATACAACCATCGGAAATACAAATTCATAAATGACGCAACACTATGACTACTTATTTCAACTACCCTCAGGGCAATGACACACAACTTAAAAAACATTGCAGACAGTAATGTCTACTACGTCTGATGTAGAGCTATAAATGTCGGTAATACGGCGGGGCCTGAGAGAAAATAGTTATCTATAATGAAAAGAATATTCATACAAGTAATGCTAATTCCATTTTAATGGTTCCAAAAAGTTTGCATACGTTATAAATGTTTTTTTCATTATCCCCTCGTATCTCTATCCAAATACGTTTAAGACAATATTATTTCATTTTAGAATTTCAATACGACTGTCTGTGTACAAGCAAGTTTTAATCAATTTATATTAACATAAACTTAAATCTATTCTAAGTATAGACTACTTCAGGAACACTCAATACTCTCCAGATGAAATAATACAAATACGAGATATAATTTGAAGGAATCTTCAAAATGGCAATTTTTATAGAGGGATTTGTCCCAAATAAGGTTGTATCTATTTTTTCATTTGGCGAGGGCTCGCGGGCTCCGCGGAGCGCCGTGCACCCACCATCCCGAAGCCGCGGCGCCGCCCCGCTCCGTTCGCGGTCTCCATGGCGACCAGCTCAAATGACGTATCGATCCCGCGGAGGGAGGGGGGGGCTCGCGGGGTGGCACCGCTCCACCCGCCGCGACCCCCAGCACCCCTGCACCCCTGCCACCGCCACTCGACCGTTGGCCCATGCAAAATGACGGATGTAAACTTTGGATATACCTCCTTGGAAGGAAATGATATTTTCATTAAAATGAAAATGAGGTTCATGACTTTTTCTTTTAGAACATATACGCGGTTTAAGCTTCCCCTAGCATGGGTCTTAATGAGCCATCTCCTCGTATGTGTTTGTTCAAAAAGAGATGCCGGAATGCATACACTATAATTGCAAACAGCCGTGTACTTTATGTTGGCATATCTTCAACTTGAATACTTAGTACCAAGAAAATGTAATATTAATAAAAAGGTAATGGGTAAAGAATACGTACATAAAACACGGCCAGAAGATGTAATATAAGCAGTCTCCACAAAAACAAAAGGATACGTAATAGCTAGCTAGAAATAAGAACACAAACTAAATAGTTAGTTAGACACGGCTCGTGCTTCGGAAACACCGACTAAACTTTGATTAGTTCGAGATATTAATTTCCCACCTATACTAAAATGCAATTAAAGCTGTGCAATGTTACTTCGGCTCGATGTATTTGTATTTTATGTGATTTAGATATAATAATAATGTATACTATAATTCTGATATGCCTTATTATAATTAAGTATATTTACAGGTCGCATATCAAGGTACTTAAGTATTGACATATCCTCCACCAATGATGATAATAATGCTACACCAATAAACACCCATACATATAAAATTATGGCCTGTTGGAATATAAATAGGCTTTTAAAATGGAATAACCATATTTCAGTTTCAGAAAAATAAACACCGACACGGCTGAGATGGCTGCCTACATAATTGTAAACGATTGTTGATCTCCATATAAAGCGACCTGAATACCTAACGTACCTACACCTAATATCAATACATTACTATTTTTAAATTAAATCATTGTCGTGTTTAAACGTCTCTTCTAAAATTTTGTTTCAAACATTAACATAATTAAGTGGTTCTCAAAGTTTTCCCATTATAAACTTAGCGAGAAATTTTATTTTTCCCTCAAGTCACGCGCGCTTGTGTGCGAGCGTGTGCACGACACAGCGAATTGGATTTTCTCTAGTGTGAGTAAACCTACTTTTGCAAAGAGAACAGGGAAACCTTGGAGATTCATGAAATATTAATATAAAACGACTCAGAACTTATTCCTTAGGTAATTTAAGCTTATGTTGCCAACATAATTTTGAGAATATAGTAGGTTCTCATAAGACGGTATGTCTTGTATAGTACATACTACATACCTGTTATGGTGATAGGACAGGCTGAATTCAGTTGTGCATGCATAGCTGGTAGGTAGTGTAGGCACGGATAAGTGCGAAGTTACAACTTGGTACGAGTACTACAACATTTTAAACACACTTGCTCATAAAGCCGCTCTAATTTCACCGCAATTAGGCACATAATGATACCTGTTGTCAAACTGTGACTTTTTCATTGCTATTATTCACAAGTGAGTTATAGAGTTTTTTTTATTGGTAGAGTTGCTTTGTTCTTAAAAAAGTTTCGATACAAAAAAGATCGTGCTCAATAGTACAAATAAATAAATGTACCTATTGCTTGCTCATTTCATACAACTTTGTATTTAAATAAATAATTTCAACTTGTACGTGCTTAATAAATAAAACATTCACTCAAATATAACTTTCATTTTCTCTGTAATAAAGAAAAACTTAAATTCCCTATTTTGTACGTGGCTAAAACACTGTCGACGAAAAGCAAATAAAAAAGTAACCTCATTCTTTTAGTCTATGGCCGATCGCCATTGTTAAATGGGCGCGCATAGGAAAATTGATTAATTTTGCCGCCATTGTGAAAAAAAAATCACAACTCGTTTTTACTATTGAAAATGATTTTTTAGTATTATTTTCTTCACAAGTGTGTTGAAAAACGTCGTATGATACACGTGTGTATTGATGATTACCGTCCTCGCGGCTCTCTTAAGACCCTCACCTACGGCTCGGGTATCAATGGCGCCTCAACGGTAATCACCAACATTGCACACTTGTACCATAATGTACTATTATCATTGATATATTGGATGATGCACCCTATGAAAATAAAATTCTTTCATTATAAAAGTTACTAGATGTTCCCCGCGGTTTCGCTCCCATGGGCCACCCCACAGGACCCGTTTTCGGGATTAAAAAAGAGCCAATGTCACTCAGGCATAATGTAGTTTTCTATTGGTGAAATAATTATTTAAATCGGTCCAGTAGTTTCGGAGCCTATTCGGTACAAACAAACAAACAATACAATCTTTCCTCTTAGTAATAGTATAGATGAATAAAGTCATTTTCGTGACAATATTACGGCAAAAATACGTAGGTATCCTCTATACTTCAAGGTCATTAGTATTTACAGCGTATCTGATAGCGGATTACATAAACCCACCTATCTATCGACCTAAAAAATAGTTACCCGAAACGAAAACAGTGGAACACTATTCCACCGATTTAAGTTTCAGTCATAACGTCTTCCCTCGATGCGAACTAAGAAATATAGATCCTCGCGAGCAAAACCTGTACTAAATCACTAGTCTGCATTATTACGTACATATAATCTTACTGCAAGCTAAATATACCTATATAAACCATTTATAAACAACACGTCTTTACAAATAGATGTTACGTCGATAAATCTCATATTTAGTTGGATTCTTGAGGAAAAATAAATGTCATTAAAAGTGTAGGTTTGTAATCTCTTTGAGATCCCTTACTTTGAAACATTTATTTGGTGCAATTAAAGGAGAAGTATGAACGAATATTTTAACAAAACAACGAGCTTTATAATCTTGATACAATATTCCATAATATGTGTTTAGTTACGAACTCATCAAGTACAGTTAACAATTTCTCTTGCGGACCGGTTCTTAAGTTTGAACAAACTTACTTATGTACGCTTTATGACTTGGGACTGGTTAATTTTAAGTAAGTTATAAAGATATTATTGTGTCCATTGACCTACCTTTAACGTTTAAAAACCGTGCAATGAAATTGAATTTTGATTGACTATTAAAGACTCGAATGGTTACTAATATATAATAATAAAATATGTCTTAAAGCGAATGTATGTAACGAAAATATATATGAAAAATATAAATGTATGAAATAAAAAATATATACTTGCTAGCTGTGCCCGCGGCTTCGCTCCCGTCCAATTTTTTTTTCAAGTATCATTATTTCGCGTAGAATCTTAACACCGCGATTCAGAAAATGACTTTAAATGCACAACGCCATCTATCGAATAGCGAGTTCAACTGTCCGAGTAACTGAATTGCGTGTGTTGTGATAATTTTACTTCTTGAACACTTTAAATTCATCTAACTTTTGATAGAGTGAACCGATTGCCATGAAACAAAAACTAAGTAATTTTTCAAGTTATCTACATTGGTTTCGTACATTTCACGTGATGCGTGCACAAATAAACAGACAAACAGACAAAAATTCCAAAAATGCTGGAAATGGGTTCTGTTGGTTATCCTTTAACACCCAGGCTATTTTTTTTTTTAATGTTTTCTATGTACAAAAATATTTTTTCTACAGATTTATTATATGTATATATTGATGATGATTGATTAACTAGAAACTTAAATATATTCAGAAACATTTTGTAGTCTACGACCACCAAGAGCTATCCTTTGATGGTACTGAAGTCCAGGGGGGTGACCATAAGCTCTTAGGGCGGTATCAATTTGAGATCGAGTGAGTGACAGATGTATACACGTCAGATACATCTGTCCCTTATTCGATCTCAAATTGATACCGCTCTAAGAGCTTATGGTCACCCCCCTGAATAATCAAAACTAATTTTTGTTAATATATTTAAGTAACAATAAGTAACAAAATGATGAGTGCATCATCACTGGCTCTAATTTTCATGTTAACCATTTTTACTACATCTTTGTTTACCTTGTATATATTTATAATAGGAATTTAAAAGACAATTTGCTTGCTAATGAACCGCCCGCACTCAATCTAGTTGAATACCCACTTACCTACATATTATTACGAGTTGGGCGCGTTCCCAACATCGCTGAACGAGTTTCATAAGAAACCTGCGCACCGATCCCGTCATCAACGGACCGAATTTAAAAACTGATTTAAAAATTGTCTAGCGAAAGTTTACGACAAAATATTGGCTGTATTGATACCGTCGGTATTGAAAGCTAGTTTGAAAAAGAGTTTTTCATGACTGAGACGCTTTTATTAAATAAATCAATGTTCCGATTCTATAAAATCAGCAATTTCGGTAAACCTTTATTAATTTGATAGAGCCATCGTTACGCTATAGTGTAGTCTACGCTCTTTACTACGTATGCATCACTGAGTAATGACAGGAGATAAAGCTAGGCAGATAGATATTGTTGTTATTAACATTATGTACTTAATTAATAAGTTGGTGTCCGGGAAACGTCGACTTGCACAATAGGATAGGACGGGACACGTCGATCCCGCCCCGCGCCCCGCACCCCCTCCGTCGGCCCCCATGCCCGCCCGCGCTGGAATGCCCATTGTCCCGTCGATATGATGTTATGCCAAGTATTGCCAAGCCACTTATGTCAATAGCTACATATTTTGTTTGTATGAACTATGAATTTTATTAATACAAAAATTCTTTCAATTTTTAACTGATTAAACTCGTTTTCGTTTAAGGTTTTTGGATAGTCCAATATTAATAAAACATGCTCATTATCAGGTTTCCGTTAAAGTGTATTTTTTAAACTATTTTTTTGTTTGTTTAATTTACCATTAAAGGTGTTTGTTAGTTTTTTTAAAGACAATTTTTTAATGCAACTAACTCACTGTGATGGGAATTGGTAATTAGCATGTTTACTGTGTCCGGAGCGTTTATTTAATACGTGTACATGACGCAAGAAAATACCATGTAAAAAAAACAATTAAAAAAACACTATTTAAATTATTGCATTGTCATCGGTCCTTGATAAGTGTGCAAAGTTTCAAATTAAACCGACGTTTTGAAGGGGGTGAAAATCACGTTCAAAGATTCCGTTACATTGATACATAGATACATACATACCAAGCTAATAAAAGCGTGTTAAAACGATAAACAAAGCCAATATTTTTTTACAATATTTCAATTTAAAAAAATCTTCAGTCTCTCTCCTATCCCGCAAGGTTTGTCCTCGTAGGTACTACAACTGACAACAATTTAAGAAAATTGCTAAGTGCGTGTCGAGCACGCATTAGTGTAATAGTTCCTTGGCTTTAATAAAGACTGATCGTTCTGCATATTATTTGCTAGCGTATCATGCTATCCCTCAGATGTACTCAATATATTTTACACTATCAAAACGTTAAATAAGTATGCTGTCTTCTAATTTGATCTGGTAATTGTTTAATTTATTAAGCAGGTCAACACGTGGAATATTTTTAAAGAAAAGCTTGTGTTGTTTCCTGTACTGGATATAATTTTAATTTTTTTGTTACATTTTGGATAGTCTGTGTTTCTAGGCCAAATCAGAAAAAATATCACCATGGTGTTGCAGTAATTTGACTTATCTTACTGGTTTTCGATTTATATAGTCAAAAACTAAAATAAAAAGGTCTGCTAGCTATAGTTGAGCTAAACAAATGCCTAACAAGATTTTATCAGATTCGACTCTCAAGTTCAATTTAAAAAGCGTTACTGGTTTTTTGTGTATGCGCAGATGGTTTTACGATATTACAAATCATAAGGCTTCCCACTGACTTCGAAACATTAAAAAATATAATTTGTGAAGTATAGTACCATTATAACTAGGACATTTTATTAGAGTGATTCTCCATGATATATTTATACGGCTGTGAAATGTAAACACAGGTATACACAATAATTTAGAGGGACGGAATGCTAAACATTAACAACAAAACGTGCCTTAGCAAGTCAGATAAAAGACTTATAAGAGCAAGTACCTCGCCAGTGCCACAGTCACCACAGCACAATACAGCAACATAGTTTATCGTGAAGACAAATGAACAGCAACAAATCATGTTTAGACGAGAGGTTGACTGTTGAGTCGCGAGCGTGTATGAGGATGTGAGCGCATGTAATATAATGTAACGCATAGTTGCATCGAGAGCATTATAATGTTATAGTGAAGTTATTAGTGGTTGAATCAGCCGAGAGGCTCACGTTGGACGGAGTGAGCGCAGCTGTCAAGGCCAAGTGAGGTCAGTCCTCCGACGCTCTCCGCGCCACGATACCCGGGACCGGTTCTACAATTTTTAGTCTCTTTTTATTTTCATTTTTGTATACACGACGCTGAGACTAAACAATGTTTATACGAGTCAGCATCGAATTAACTTTTACTGCGTGGTCAACAGAAATAATTTAATATGATTTTTTATGTTATTGAGTTTAAAATTAGATTTAAATGTAGGTAGGCATTTTATTTCAACCTACTTTTAAGATTCAATATAGAATTCTATGTTCAGATATATCCAGGAATAAATCCTCTTGTTCATGAATTATTTAACACCTTGCTCGAGATTGAATAAATTGATGATTATTAAATGTTTTAACCCATTCAAAATGCAAAGTCTTTTTTCAATAAGAACATGAATCGGCAGTTATGTTTTTATTTAACTGCCTGTAGAGCACATATTATGGTTATATCAAAATCAAATATTCCTGTCTACTATGCCCGTAAATGTAATAAATCAAAATATAGAAATTGTTTAAATTCAACAGCTCTGTCTATTTACGATACCTACGGTGTTTATTTATTTTTACTCAAAGTTTATTTTTTGTGGACTGGTTGATGGCCACCAGATGGCGTGCTATAGTGTTCAGTGTGTTCACACCGTGGATACTGTATGGTTTCATTTCTTAACAGCTATAAACATGGCACCCTCTTCTCTCGCTATGGAATTTTACACACACACAGACTGTAAATAGCCCACAATTTACACAAATGTAGTCATTAAGATTGTTGTGGGGGTTTCCCGATGAAACACAGGCAAACGAAGAAAACTTAATTACACTTTTTGCATAGTAAATGAGATAAGCTTCGATTAATTCTTCATATTATTTCCGAGACGGGTAAGCACGACTGTACTTTTTTATTTATTTTCTCTATAATAAAATTTGGGTGTATCGCCTACTAAATAATTTTGGAGTGGTCGATTCGCCCACCGATAAATTAACTTCGGGCGAATCGACACTGAAAAGTAAATATTTTTAATAGTGGTCGATTCGCCCGATTTTGATGAGTTAAATTCGTGTGAATCGTCCAATAACCCGTTAAGAGTTATAATAGTAGTTTATGATACTGTTGCATAATAATGGGTATTACAACATGATTGTGTGTTTAAAAACCGAGCCGTAGGCGTGGTTTTTAATAGTATTCACACGAATGTTCTAATACCTTGTTATGTGCAGTTTCATACACTACTTTATCTACACTCATACATTTTGGGATTGAACCTACTTAATATCTATTTTTTTGCATTTTCCATGCCATAAAGTCGTGATAAATGCATCATATAATAATCTCGACTTTGCTGATAAGAGATTATGAGTAATTTCCTTCGCCGCATATAAAATGTTTGGCGGAGTAAAATTTTCTTCACATTCACTAATATCAGACATTTTAAGCAAGAATTTAAAAAACTCATGAAATTCAGTACAGCGAAACCTGCAAAACTTGTGAATGGCGCCAAAAACCAGCACATCACCGCATTATCTGCGCATGCGCTAAGGCTGCACACGCACTGCGTTTTTTTTTCGCGCGATTTTTAGCCACCCATTCTGCGACCGATGGAATTGTATGAAGCTGCTCGCATTGCGGTAAAAAATCGTGCGGCAATAATACCGCATAAAATCCGTGTTTTGCAACAGAATCCACCGCACCGCGGCGCGAATTTAATTCGCGCGAATATTTTGAGCTCTATGAACAGGTAGAAAGAGACAAAATTTGCGTGAATAAAAATCGCAGTGCGTGCTAAGCCTAAAGCGGATTAGTGATTAACTTCTTGGATTTGTCCTATATCGTACTAGAAAAAAAATTGTTTTATAGCATTATTTTGTTAGAGAAATAGTGTTATAATGAGATTCTATTTTTATAGATTATAACACACACTCATGTTTTAATACCCCTTATTATGCAACAGTTTTATAAACTACTATTATCTACACTCACAACGTAATGTTCCAAATATGAATTCAAAAAATATTGTATAAACATGTACTTTATTATTCGAGGATAGGTAAAATTAAAAAAAAAACCATTACAGTGCAACATTTAATTAATTAATTAGTTTAATTAATTAGGCAACGGCATATAATTAGGTATTACATTTGGCTTCGCCTCATGTGATAAACCCACGCTCGTGTTTTAATAACCCCTATTATATGACCATTGCACAAACTACTATTTTCATACTTAAATCTATTCTGTTTAAATTACCTATTTATCCACATCAGGATAATAAAATAAATACTTTCACAGAATTTAATATGATCTATAAAGTTTAGTGGACTTCTGTAGCTTAGATTGCAAATCAACTTTTTTTTATAGGTATCTTGCTTAGACTTGAAGCTTTCATATTGTAAAAGTATCCCTATTGCCGATTACTGCTTAGCTTACCATTAAAATACAAGGACACTTTACTAAAAAGTCAACCCCACTATGCTTGAACAAAGTATTTCCTATATCAATATATATATATATATATATATTATATTATATATATATAGGAAATACTTTGTAAGGATACTTTATTGTTTTTATATTTTTTATATTGTCCTTACAGAAATTTATGGCATAATTTTTTATTGCTGTTACCCGCGACTTCGTCCGTGTCAATAATCGAAAGATACGGTATTTTGCGCGGCACCCTAACACCTTTTCTAAAATAAAAGTAGCCTAACATCAGCTATTTGTCCGCGAAAGTCCCGTCAAAATCAGTCCAGCCGTTTCGGGGATTAGCCGGCACAAACAGACAGGCAAACATTTGTTATAAGTACCGTATATACTTTCATATGCATTTACTAAAAAGCTATTATTTTTATATGTAACTTCCAATTATTTACTTGTACAGATAAAATATATTACCCATATTAAAATGGTCTGAAAATATTTATGAAGTGATCCTTATTCGATTGAAAAAAATATGTTGGTCCCGAAATGTCTGCAATTCAGAAATCTTCAGTGATTTCATACCGATACTCGTTTATAGATTATACGCTCATCATCAATAACCTATTAATGTTCCCACTGCTGGGACACTAGCCTCCTCTCTGTGAGAGGGAATGGGCCGGGCTGGACCCGCGTGGTATCCACCACGCGGGTCCAGTGCGGTTTGGTGGATATCACATGTCTTCGAATTTTTGGTTCTAAGACATGTCGGTTTCCGCTGTTTCTGGTGTTTTCCTTCACCGTTTTGAAAGCAATGGTGATGAAATCATTTACACAACGTAAAGCGCCTGCCTAGGTTCGAACCCACGACCCACAACTTGAAAGCCGCGGCCGATACCACTGGGCCACCACTGCATCTATGCATTGTACTACTGCATTATAATTGCATTGTGCTCGCTTTAAGGTTAATTTCTAGGGTTCCGTACCCGAAGAGTCCAAACTAAGTCCTTCTGTCCTTAGTCAGTCACACAGGTTTTACAGCCAAACGGTTGGAGCTACAGTCTTAAAATTTTCACAGTATACGCATCTTGTTGACCCAGAGCCTGGTATTGTTGGGTACGCAGATGACAGTACTGTTTCAGAGAGATACTTGTCCAACGCAAAAACCAGCGTGGATGAAGTTCGTTCCTTGAGGGAAGTTATGGTGGAGCGGACAGATTTGACCTTAAGCCTTGTCTCCCAGTGGGGTGATGACAGTCTGGTCTCTTTTAACGCCACCAAAACACAGGCGTGTCTTTTTACCGCTAAAAGGAGTGTGTTCGATCAAACACCTACTTTTCGGGGTGCGTCTGTTCCTGTGACTGATCGGCTCTAGCTCCTAGGCATGGAGTTGACATCCAGTCTCAACTTCGGCACCTCCATTGAGTACAAAGCCCAAATTGCGGCCAAAAAACTGGGCATCCTAAATAGAGTGAAGCGATTCTTTACGCCTGGACAGCTTTTAACCTTATACAAAGCGCAAGACCGATCCTGCATGGAGTATTGCAGCCACCTCTGGGATGGTTCAGCTAAGTATCAGATTGCCGCGCTTGACTCAGTGGAACGCAGAGCCAGGAGGCTCATTGGCGATGTTGAACTGGTGGACGCCAAGCTTCACCGACCTCATCCCACCAGCCCCCTTCTACCATCGGACATCTAGACGCACTGCAAGTTATCATCCTTACCTTGTTGCCATTCCACCAATTCGAACCAAGCGCTTCCAAACATCCTTTATAATGCGCACAGCGAATGAATGGAACTCACTACCTGCGTCTGTGTTTCCGAACGCATTCAACCCGAATCTCTTCAAAGTTAGAGTGAACAGGCTTCTTCTGGGTAAGCTCACTCCATCGTCGACTCTGTCTCTGTCACCTATGACCTAGACTAGAGTCAAGAGAAAACCTATTACAAATAAAAAAATAAAAAAAAGCCATACAAATTGTCATTTTTTATGTAATCTTTTTAAGCGAGATCCCATACAGCAAAAGCGGGGCGCGAAATGTCGTTCTTTAGAGATCGTTGAGTAGATAATTATTGAAATTTTGTTTAAAAAATATTTATATCAAAGGAATGAGAAGCCACCAAAGTCAGCTTTTTCCAAAAAAAAATTCAACTGCCCACCAACTTTGAAAATTATTAAAATAAATGTGCGAAGTACGACACGCACTAGCCCGTTTATAAGATAACTAGCTGCCCCACGCGGCTTCGCTGCCGTCAACTGGCTAACTACCTACCCTACATACATGAATGTTGCGTAACTTTAACCGCTTACGCAGCGCACGCAACGGAAGCTCTTAAAAAGTATTTTGCCCGTTTTTGCAACATTTTTCATTTATGCTCCGCTCCTATTGGTCGTATCGTGATATTATATAGCCTATAACCTTCCTCGATAAATGGACTATCCAACACAAGAAGAATTTTTCAATTCCAACCAGTAGTTCCTGAGATTAGCTATATAAATATATAGTATAGATTAGTATAGATATAGATTAATAGTGAACCTTGTTTAGTGGCACATAAAGACCGTACTTGCACAATTGCACAACATGATGAAACTAAACAAAGGCTTTATCAACTTTATTTTAAGTATTGTTTGAGTACATTACCAACACAGTACAAGTATCTTAATCTATACTAATATTATAAAGAGGGAAAGTTTTAAGTTTATTTATATCTATATATACTAATATAAAGAGGTAAATATTGTGAGTCTATCTAGAGATTACTTCCTACAAACAAGGAAGTACTCTAGAACTACTGAACCGATATTGAAAATTATTTCACCAGTAGAAAGCTACTTAATTGCTGAGTGTCATACAAAAAAGATAATTAAATAAAGCAACTGTTACACGATAAAAGTGTTAATTAACTTATTGACACCGTAGACACTCATCACGTGACACCAATATTTTAATGTTTATCGGATTCGCCTATTTTTTTTTAGTATGATCTTGCTCTTGACCTTGCTCTTCTTCTTATGAAAAGCGATGAAAGAGATCTGCAATGAACCCAACCATCACACCACCATGAACCATTTTCACTGTAGCTTAGAAGGCTGTAATGGAGAACACATAAGACACTGCACAGAGTTCCACATTTTGCATATAATAAACAATCAAGTGCAGGTATCTGATGCTACTCCAAAGTACATAAATAGAAAACCGACTAGTAAGCAACGTTACGCGGATGTGCTAGGCTGTGAAGCTTGGCCACCAGGCCCCAGCGCCTCGACACCTACTTATCACTAGGTACAACAAAGCAACCTTAAGGCGCCGATTCCCTTGAGTAGCTGATTTTAAAAAGAGAATCACGTCTAAATGACTAGTCGTAATTCTTTGAAAAAAATATATGTTATATAAGACTATTTTCTTAATAATTTGATCTAAGCAAATTTTGAGTTTTATTTGTATAACATAGTGTAATTAATTTGTAAAGTTATGTCTAAAACGGACAAAAACTCGACAATCACATCAAAACCGCTGGGCGTATTTTAATGAAATCAACACCATCTCAAAGATAATTTAGTTATCTACATTTTGATCTGAGGCTTTTTTTTAAAGTCATGGAATAATAAGGAAAGAAAAAAACTACAAAATTTTGGGTCGCGCGGGTGTGAAACGTGTGCGCATTTTGTTCCCTCAAGGTCGTTGGCGTTAGTCGTCGTCTTATATAAAACTATACTCCATTTACGATAGCATTAGACGTTTAAATTTGCCCATTTTACAGCCCGTTCAACCGATTCTGACTTCTATTGCGTTGGTGATACGACAAATGGTAGCTGTAGTAAAAAGTTTGTTTTGGTAACAGGTTTATGCTTTTTATGTCATCCTTATTTTTACGGGATAGAACTCAAAATCGGCTGAACGGACTGTAAAAAGATTTGTAATCATGTCTAATGTTATTTCAAATGGAGTTTAGTAGTCCCCGAGAGCATTCGCGTGTGATAGGTATACATGTCGTATCAAAGAAAAATCGATATTAATTTTAAAACTTTCGCGTTACATAATTGAAAAACAATATATCACGGTAATTGAACGCGATGGTCGTCGTCGTCGCGGTGATGGTTGTTGCAACACGGCCGAAACGTCGGGTGAAATAAGTAAATAAATAATCGAAATCATCGCGTTAAATTCCCGTGATATATTGTTTTTCAAAAAATCGATGTTGATCATTGCATTGCTATATAGACGGTTTATGGTAATACTCAACATAGAATTTAACCGAAACAAAAGAAAATCGAATAAAAGTTCAAATGCTATACCTAAAAAAAATTTTGTTTTTTTTTTTGCAATGTTGAGCATTTTTTCCCAAGCTGCGACCATTATTAGGTTCTAAGACTTACTTGAGTAATGATCTAATCTAGCGTCATTTTAAAAATGTGCGCACTGTTTTGCTCGCCTAAAAACATACCCACTCACTATTGGCTTTGCAGTTTGTTTTAAATTATAAGATTAAAAGTCAGCAAAGTTCAAACTTGAGCTGTTATGTTAGATGAGAAACCTGCGAAAGACTTCGATATATATTCAAAGTTAACAACAAACCATCCAGCAATTAGGTCGGTTAGGTGTAAACGTATGAGAACAGAGAGATTAGGGCAAGCGTTCATTTCTTTAAATATAACGATCTCTGGAGCTCGCTTGGTAGTTGGAACGCTTTATCAGCGCGAGTATTTGAAATTTGAATGTCCAACCGACGCATTCTCAGACATTTTGGAAGATCCTTTAGTGTGCCGATAGACTTATAGAAGTTCGTTATCTGATCAAGATTTATACGTACCTACAATGTTTGTATAATTCTTGCATTGAATGACAAATTGGGTTTAGGAGGATAGCGAAATAGCTCATCGTGAAGTAAATAAAAAATTCAACGATACTGTATAAACCTCAAGTGTCTTTCCGTCATCAAAATACACGATTGGATGGGCATGCAAACCTAAATATATTTTTAAACGGTACCTACACCAATAAAGAACTGAAAAATCATACTGGTTTACCCAGATAGGTGACCATTGGTGACCTACACATATTGGTAAACTGAATAACTGGACCAAAATGAGTATATGTATATATACTTTTGTTTACGTAGGTTTTTCATGGCGCCTTTCACCATGTAATTAAATCTCTTTCATATACAATTTATAAATTAGGGTTCTAGCCTTAAAATATAAGGCCAGAACCCTAGTTTATAAATCTGTTAGTACATTAATAATAAATATATTCACAATGTACTGCAATCCAAACTAATTGGTGTGTCCCTTTGTTCTAATTATGATCCAATTTCTCCATCCAATTTCTATAATTCGCAAAGCTAACAAAAGTAACTTACATTATTATTTCCAGGCTATGTTTCTGACGTTATATAAACGGAAATATGTAGTTAAACCAGCCTTCTTATATAATACTCGTTTACTATCGCAAAGTAAGAGATTTCTAAAGCAAATAAGATCAACTAGAATATATAACACTTTTACTGGCAACCAATCTGATTTGATTGCACACTGAATATTGGATACTAATGGATGTATTTTAAAAGACAAATATAACTAGTTTTTACACCTCAACATAATTCTTCGGAGGATACAGGAGTGATTTTTTGTATTTATGTATAAAGCTGAGCATTTAATAAAATATTATAATATTCTTAATGTACGCAAAAACCAGCTAAGTAGCCGCATACTCGTAAAACACGGTCAGACATTTAATTGCAAACTGTAATATTGTTTTATGGTACTCATGCTTCGCTAGGTATGTGTATCACTTAAATAGCGCCCAAGCGTTGGAAATGCTGGAGAAATATCAACGAACTGGAGAACAATGGAGTATTATGTGGTAATATTAGAAATATATTCGTTTACTTATGCGTGGAAAAAAGTATCTAAACAAATCGCAGCATTGTTATACTCGACGGGGTCGAGCCCATATACATGTGAATAATGCGTATCAACAAATATACCTTTGTTGCAAACCATTATTCATTTTTCATAAAATTTTAACCAGCCGATCGGCGTTCACGATATAGAGCTTTTATATATTTAGTATAGAGTATATATCCTCAAAGATATATACATTTGAGTAATGCACACACAGGTATTATATAAACTGAAGTGGCTAATTGTTTAATCAAAGATAGGTGTGACAGAAATCTACACTTAACGTCAAGATATTTTTTTATCTTATCCTGGTTTGGGACAGAAAGGATCGCAGTCGGTGGCTGCGGCCAGGCTAGACGGAGCGCGCGCCCCCCGCGCCGGCCGCACTACTCAGGCGTCACCGGGGATGTTTCAACAGATGCAGGAGCTTTTCGTACGTGGCTACATTCGAGGCTTCGAACAAGTAACTTGTCGGGGTCATAACCTGTTTGCGACCCCTCCCTGCGGGACCGCGGGCGCTCCGTGTACTCTAGTGACCCGGGCTCCAACTGGTGAACAATCAAAATAATAATTTATTTTGAAGCCTTTTAACCTTGCCACAGAAACTAAAAAAAAATACAACAACTAGGTTCACTTTAGCATATTGTAGTTAACTGCACGGACATTTATTTTCTTAGCAATAGTTGTAGAAGAAGTATCTACTAGCGTGCAGCGTATCCTTCTCAAATTGAATTCAAACCAAACGAACTAAAAGCTCAAATTTTTTTGGACTTGATTTCAGGATAAATAATACTATTAAGATACCTAATTCAATAATGGTGATTATAACATCGTTACAAACCAATTCGTAATCTCACGTTGAAGCGTCCACTTCTACACGATCTACCGGGACATGTCGTACCAATTTTATGTTGACCAATAAGTTTATCCTGTACACACTGGATTCACTGAATATTATTGTGTTGATACAAAAATATATGTATATTTCAAAATGTCCGACTATATCTGTATATGAACATGTTATTCCCGTCGCCGTGCCTGCTTATAGGGAGGGCATAAAATTTAAATTGGCTGGAATTGTCGATTTGAGTTTGTTTGCGTAGGGTATTTGATTTGTTGAAATGACGTCGTAGACGTGTTGTATTTATTGTGTAGTGTTCTGTGGGCCTGTGGATATTGTTAAGGCACACAATGCGAGTGCAGCGGGCCGTTGTGCCTTGTGAAATGTTGCACGACTACTTTTTTCGTCTGGATTCTATACTCACGATACTCGTTTTTTAAGCCGCGAGCTCGAGATGTACAGGTTTATCTGTTTGAAATTTATTAACATCGAGAAACAATTTAAAACCTTTTCTTTAGACGGCCCATGAGCGATTCATGATGAATGGAAATGTACTTATGCTATTATAAAGTTATTGCTTGCGCCCAGAAGAGACGCTTTTAATGTTTCTAATTTAATATGCCGTGTATTTTATTATCATAATGTAATTGAAGTAAAGTGGTTTTGGGAAACCTTTTTGATAAGTATCTGCCAGATTATTTTATAACTACATGCTATGTTATTATTACTCATAAATTGTAATGCTTTTTAAATAATGGTTTTAAGTAATTATCTGAGGTAAAGTCGATTGCATAATTTAAAATTATCACTTAAGTTGTTTAGTGGTACCTATGAGATTAATCACCGTTAATACACAAGAAGTAGACAACATTGTCTCTTTAATTATAGCTATACACTAGGCTGCAAGGTTAAAATAACGAGCTTATAGAAAATATAATATTAATACCCATAGGTAAGAACGAGCTGCGTTAGCCTTGATGTCTAAGGAAAATAATACAATGAAACCCTTTAGGAATGCGTTGTTGTACCTACTGAGCTAGTTAAGGTTACACTAGTCGAAAATTCTTCCATACAATGGTAGTCTAGGGATTATTCCACTGTTTGACGATGTACGTTCAAAATAAAAAGTAATATCAATTTGTCTCATCATTATCTAACCCTGTATGGAAGCAAAAAAGTTAAAATAGAAAATATTTGAAAGTTATGAGCGTCGAAAGTTCCACATTTCGACACTAATTTTAACGCTTTTTTCGGCGCGAATAAATACCATAAGAAGACGGAAAATTGCAAAACGGCCTCCATACAGGGATAGCTTAGTAGTTCAACAATGCAAAAATTATTATTTTGAACATCTGTTCAAAATAATAATAATAAAAACGACTACATCTATCTAGATGTAGTCGTGTTTTCATGATATCTAGACTGCCAAAGGTCTGTTTATAAAATTTCGCGCGCTCGGTTTCGTCCTAAATCATTATCCATTTCGCTACAAATTTGCAAAAGTGTGTATTCGTACGCGAACTAGCTTCCTACTGCTCATCACAGCATCTATCTCTTCCGCACGTGTTGTCGGTTGATATAAAATGCATTTTAACCCCGCGCACAAAATAGTTCGTGCCGTCGACTAGTGTACCCTTAATACAACAGAATTGGTTATTAAAATAAATAAATAAATAAAACAAGCCTTTATTCAGACACAGAATTTTTACATATTTATACTAAACTTAACCTAACGCCTCTGGCGAGTCAGTGACACCGACAACCCGGTCTGTTTGCCCAACTTTGGCAAAGGCCTCCTCCATTTCCTTCCACTCGGTTCTGCTTAGCGCTTTCTTAGTCCATGTTTTCCCTGCTATGGTCTAAAATAAAGACCATAGAATTGGTTATTATATAGTTTTAATTTACTTAAAAATAATTATCTTTTTTAAACTTATATCTAGATGAATATTGATATGTATAATATAATCTTTATTTATATAAAAATATATATATATATTATTATATTATTGATACCCCTTACGATTATAAGAACTAGAACAAGAAACTAACAAAACAAAAAAAAACAAACACAACACAAAACCACAAAAAAACTAGAATATAGATATGTCTGAAGTAATCATCATCATCATCATCAGCCTTTTAATGTTCGCACTGCTGGGACACAGGCCTCCTCTCCGTGACAGGGAATGGGCCGGATCCACCACGCAGGCCCAGTGCGGGTTGGTGGATGTCACATATTTTCGGATTTTTTGGTTCTAGAACATGCCGATCCTTGTTTCCTCACAATGTTTTCCTTCACCGTTTTGACAGCAGTGGTGATGAAATAATTTACACAAAGTAAAGCGCCTGCCTGCGTTCGAACTTACGACTACAACTTCTAAGTCGCGGCCGTTACCACTGGGCCACCACTGCTCCTGTCTGAAGTAATAGTAGTGTATAAATCTGAAGACTTTAGCTGTATGTAAAATAATATATATCTTAGAGCATCTCTATCTTAGTGGTAGACTGCTCAGCTATTCGCTCGGACGCTCAGCAAGGTCCTCGCCCAACTAATCAGCACTAAACTTCATACCCCCTAATTTGTTTGATAGTGTATTCGGTAATGCTGTTATTTATGCTACAGAAATTTAATTTTATATTGTTTTTTAGTTTATTTTAAAAAGTGATTTACCCTCTGTAACAACTATTTTTTTTTTCAATTTTGTATACCATTATGTCATTATGTTTTTATTTTAAATTTGTTTAACCTAATAGTGTTTGTAAAAAGTATACATTTTTGCCGTCTGGTTTGCCATAATGTTGGTAAATCCTAAGGGTAATTACATATAAGGAGTCTTTTTATAAGTATGCCATGTTTTGATGTTTTTTCCTTTTTATGTTTTACTATTATCTTGTAATAAGAGTTTATACTTTAGTTTCTATTTAGTCGATAATCTAAAATGCATGCTGTGACCTCCTATAATTTGCGATCACTGTGTTAGGAAAATATGAGTTAAAGTTCCACATTGTGGTCAACTCACAGACAATTTTTTACACATTATTTAAATCTCAGTACCTATTGAGGTAGTACACTTGTTATTACTTCATGTTTATGATCCATTGTGTTTTATGTGTACATCTTTTGTTGGAGGTCCTGAATAATTAAATAAATAAATAAATAAAAAAGAATGCAACAGAGGCTTCTCTGGTTTGACTTAAATTTCATAAAGAAGCAATCAGAAGCATCGTTGGTAATTTGATTCCGGATTGTGCTAGTAAACTTGTAAAGGAAAATTAATAATAATCTGGGCAAATAGGCTATCCTTGACCCATCCCAAAACCAAGGCTAATGTGAAGCCCCTTCACAGGACATGCGTTACCTCCTTAACAGCATGCGCAACCTGCTGCACCTTCCAGTATTCCATTTAAAAGAAAGGAAATGATAGAGCTATCCAGGGTGGCTACATATTGATAGGATTTTTTTATGTCAAATTGACATGATAAGAAAAAGAAATGGAAATAAAACCCATCAAAGACAAACCCTCAGTAATATTTGTACGTGCAGGTGAACTACCTTTGATGATTTATAAGTACTTCTTAATCAGTCTCGCGTCCTAATGGTGCCGACTTCCGTTACCAAAACTGTTACAGTTGCCCTTCTTTTTATTATTTTCCATGATAGCACAAATAAATGAATGATAAGGATCATACACAGGGTGGGTTTTTCAAGTGGGGGTGGTTTTCCAAATCCAAAACTACGGGGAATAGCAAAACTCTCAAAGGATTTACTTTTAGAAAACTGAAACTGCATTATTGTGTTTTTGAAAAATCTAAATTCCTAGAATAGAACCTGGTGATTTTGCAAAAAAACAGCACGCTGTATTAATACGCCATTCGATTGTGTCGCTAATAAGGATCAAATTCTGTGAAGTAATCATTTAGGACAAACTTAAGGCAAGGGCTTATTTTAACAAGAAAGATAATATTGAATTTGATTCCTATATAATCCCCTCTAATAAATCCTAGAAATTTTCGTTTATTAGATGTAGATAATCGAATTATTTTACCAATAAATAATCAAATTCGAATTATAACTTTCGAATTGTAACTGCAACAGCTGTAATTCATTCATGAACTATTCCTTCATTAGGAGTAAAAGTAGATGCTAATCCAGGACGACTTAATCAAACTAATTTTTTTTATCAATCGACCTGGTATTTTTTATGGTCAATGTTCAGAAATTTGTGGAGCAAATCATAGTTTTAAACCTATTGTAATTGAAAGAATTTCAATTAATTTTTTTATTAATTAAATCAATAACTATACTTCATTAGATGACTGAAAGCAAGTACTGGTCTCTTAAACCGTACCTCCCTATTAAACATTAACCCTCTTACTAATAAACGCGATATAAAGTTATACCAGGTATAACAAAGGAATAACCATACATTTTCATAGGTTTATACTTGGTATAACTTTATACCACGTTTATTAGTAAGAGGGTAACTGATGAAATGCTGTATACTATTTTCAATAAATAATCGGCTTCAGCAACTCAAGTATTGTACTACACTCGCCAAATATTTTTTCTTGTCATCAATTGCATGATTCACTTTTTAGGGGCCCTCAACCTCAGATCTATATTTTAGACCAGCTTTGTCAACTTATTGAAAGCCATAGACTGCAACAGCACAGCGGCTATAAAAATCACTAGCACAGGACCATGCTTTCCTATTGAAAGAGGTGTCAAGCTGTTCACTGCCACCCTTGCAAAGGTTTTTAAGACCCTATATTTATAATATTTGTATTTATTTAGACTTCACGCACAAAAGGTACAAAGGCAGACTTGGCATTCTCTATCAGTCAACCAAGGGTGGTGAAGAGATAACATGGCAGGTACATTGTTTAATAATAAAAATAAAACTAGATATTATATAACATACTAAAATAGGTAAAATACACGTATATTTATATTGAAACCCTAACCCTATCTGATCCCAGGGCAGATAAAGGCGATATAGTTGGCGAAAAAAGGTTAACTAACCTGCGTTTTGCCGACGATATCGTGCTTCTCATCTTCGGCAGCTGAACTTAGCGAAATGCTAAGCGACCTCAACAAGACGAGCCTCGAGATTGAACTTCGGATAAATATATCAATAACCAAACTCATGACCAACAGCGTCCAGCAGAATTATGTTTAGGAGGTGTGGAGATTGCATATGTTCCAGAATACATCTACCTCGGCCAAATAGTCTCTTGCCAGGCGAGACAAGAAAAGGAAGTTGCTCGCCGCACCGGAAACGCCTGGAAGAGCTTTTGGCTGATGAAGGCGCTCATTAATGGAGACCTGCCTTGGAGCAAAATGATGGCATGTGCATTCTCCCTATCCTGACATACGGCACTCAAATCTGATCTTTGACAGCTCAGCAGAGGTTCAAGCGTGAGGTTTGCCAGCGAACAATGGAGCGCAGCATTTTGGGAGTCAGATTAACGGATTGCGTTAGGAACACAATGCTGCGGTCCCAAACACAAATCGCCGACACCACCCAAAAATCAGCCAAGCTTAAATGGAAGTGGGCTGGCCACGACTGCCCCATGTCGAACGGCTCGTGTTTTAAATCCAGCGTTGCCAATCTGTGGGGAATGCCCTAAAGAATAGTCCTAAAGAATTTGAAAATAGGGCCATCGTAATCGCCTAAACACTGACATTTTGAAAACAGGGCATCGTAATCGCTTACACACTGACACTGTAGTAGCGAAGAAAGGAGGGAGCTTAAAATTTGATCCTTCAAATGATATGTTAACCAAAAAATTTTGACGTAATGAGAGTTGCAAAAAGTAGATTAACTTATGTAACTTCTTTTGAGTTTTTATAAATAGAACTATAATAAATTGTAATAAATATGTTTGATTCATATGAACATTACTTTTATATATTTGATAAAAAATTGTGGTAAAGATGTGGGGAATATTGATTTTATTTTTCCCAAAATTGTGGCTTATGAGTCAGGTTTTTGGGTCAGCCAGACCATGGACATCGGCAACACTGGTTAAATCAACCTCAATGTGTGTCCCGGAAAATGTTCGGCATAATCGCGGTAGATCCAGACGATGATGGCGGGACGAGCTTGACGCCTATCAACGGGAAAGGTCCACAATTGCACTAAACCCTGCAGTTGGAAATAATAGGCTGAAAATAACAATAATTGCATGATACGAGCCTTTGCAGATTTCTTACTAAAAAGAGTATTTTGTTAGAAGTGGTTGTTACAAGAGTGTTTTTATTCGATAGATGAGTTCTTTCAAAAGTGTCCCTGTAAATTTTATACACTAAAGCACAGATATATTTAACTTTTAAGTAGACACATAAATTGACATAATGTTACCTTATTAATATCTTAAGTGTAAAAACTTGTACTATTGCATACTATTGGCCAAATATGTGTTGCTAAATATTTTTTAAAAGAACTTTATGTGCCTACCATATTTGATGCAATAAATGAATTGAATTGAATTAAAAATCAGTTACATTTCTGTTCAGTTATGTTTTGTTCTGATTCGTAACGATAGAACGGGGAAGGGTGGTGGTGGTGTTGCCATTTACTTGCGTGCTGGTATTCCCTTTAGGGTTATTAGTACATCACCATCTTGGGCTCAGCGGAGCATCTATTTTTAGAAATCTCCTTACATCACGTTAAAAAGCTTCTTGGCGTGATGTATAGTCCTAACCTCAGTGTCGATTACTTTAATTCTTTTGATTCGCTGTTAAACGATTTTTGTCCTACTTACGACCACGTAGTCTTGATAGGTGATTTTAACACTTGCCTTCTTAAAAAACGACTCTCGTACTCACAAACTTCAAACTCTCTTGTCTTCTTTTAACCTCAGTATTCTGCCTCTCTCTGCCACTCATCATTTTCCTAATTGCACCCGGAAGGGGTGCTTGGATTTAATGATTGTTTCTAAAGCTAATAATGTATCTATTTACGGTCAGCTCTCTGCTTGTTTTTCCTACCACGATTTAATCTTCATGTCCTACAAGATTCGTCCTCCAAAGCGCAAACCATCTTATATTTTCCTTCGGAACTACAAGGGCATAGATCTGGAGGCATTGCTGCAAGATGCAGGTGGCATCGACTGGACGGATGTGCTTGAAAGCTCTAGTATCAATGATATGCTTCGTATTTTTAACTCTAAGATACTCAGCCTTTACGATCGTCATGCTCCTATTCGTCGAGTTAGAGTAAAGTATGTTCCGGTTCCTTGGCTCACCCCTGCCATTAAGGATGCTATGGCAAGTAGGGGTCGTGCAAAAAGAAGGTTAAAGCTCCGTTCTTCTGAGCGCAACCTTAGTTCATATCGTGAGATGCGTAATCGCTGTAGTCGTATGTGTAGAGATGCAAAGAGACGCTACTTCCATAATTCTCTTGACAACCGGAACTCCTCTGAAGTCTGGAAGTTTCTGAAAACTGTCGGCATTGGTAAGTACCCTGTCGTTACTAGTAATGAGACTGACGTGGGTGCTCTAAACAAACATTTCTCACTTCCACCCGTTACTTTGGATCCACATGTCAAATCATCTACATTAAATAAGCTTTCCGCCTTACCAGTGCCGCGGTGTTCGTCTTTCGGTTTCAGTCCTATGAGTGAAAGTGATGTCAATCTATTTTTGCTATCTCCTCCTCCGCAGTTGGTAATGATGATATTTGCTCAAGAATGATTACTCCTATCCTCTCCACAATACTTCCCGTTTTAACACACATTTTTAACTACTCCTTGTTTACTTGCACTGTCCCCGATGCTTGGAAACTAGCCCATATTATTCCGTTACCCAAAATACCTAACCCGGTCTCACTGTCCGATTTCAGACCCATTTCCATCCTACCTTATCTCTCCAAAGTTCTTGAGCACATTGTTCATCAGCACCTATCTCTGTTTCTATATAGTAATGATCTTCTTAGTCCTTTTCAATCTGGTTTCCGACCTGGTCACAGTACTGTCACAGCTCTTTTAAAGGTGACTGATGACATCCGCTGGGCTATGGATCACAAATCTCTGACGTTACTTGCGCTTCTTGATTTCAGCAGTGCCTTCAACTCTGTTGACTTCGATATCCTTTTTGGGATTCTTAAATCTTGCAATTTCTCCTCTTCCTCTATTGATTGGTTCAACTCCTATCTCAGAGGCCGCTCGCAGCGGGTACGCCTTGATGAGTGTTTTTCGGATTGGTGCTCTCTTGCTGCGGGTGTGCCCCAAGGTGGCGTTCTCTCTCCTCTTCTCTTTTCTATTTTTATTAACACTGTTACTAGAATCATCTCCTGTAACTTCCATCTTTACGCAGACGACCTCCAGCTTTACCATCATTTTCTTAGTTCTGATGCGGAAGCGGCCGTGTCTGCCGTAAACAGTGACCTGGAGTTGATTGGGGAGTGGTCGCAGTCCTTTGGGCTGTAAATCAACCCTAGGAAATCTCAGGCCATGGTTATCGGCGGCAGGCATATGCGGAACAGGCTTGATGTTGCGTCGCTGTCTCCACTCTGGTTGAATGGAGTACAGATTGGGTACACTAAGATGGCTAAAAACCTGGGGGTAATCATGGACTCCTATTTGTCGTGGACTGCCCATGTCGCTGAGGTAAGTCGCAAAGTGCACTACTCGTTCCACTCGCTGAAATGCCTCCAGAGCTTTTTGCCCTTGAAAACCAAAATTTCTCTTGCCCAAACACACATTCAGCCCATCATTGACTACGCCGACGCCTGTTATTTGGCACCGAGGAGCTATTAAATAAACTTGAGCGTTTGCAAAATATATGTATTCGTTTTGTTTTCAACCTTAAAAAGTATGATCACGTTTCAGATTTTCGCAAGTTACTCAAGTGGCTCCCTATTCGACTTCGCAGGAACTCTCGCATATTGTGTCTATTATTTAACATCCTTCACAGTCCTAAAACACCTTCCTACCTCCTTGAACGCTTTTCCTACTCCCGTCCTTCCGATGCGCTTTGCAGGTCGCATCTTAAAAATCTCCTTAATATCCCTTCCCACACTACCGACTTCTACTCCTACTCTTTTACTGTGTACGCCGTGCGATTGTGGAACTCTCTACCGCCTGACATTAGGGACTGCCAAACTCTTGCAGTTTTTAAGAGAGGAGTGAAAGACCACTACCTCTCCATTCCGTCATAGTTGCATAATTATGTATTTTTTTTTTATATATTAGATAGGTATTCGTATTTATAGTTTTAATATTTATTTTATAAATATCTTTGTATATATTAATATAAAAGTAGGTATATTTAATTTGTTATCTGTATTGTTTATTAGTTATTACTTAGTTTTAAATCGTTTTGTGTTAATTATTTTTCAACTCTACACACTATGTCTACATCTCTTTTTTTCATCTTTCCTTTCGCAGGTATGCTGGAAGAGATTTCTATAGAAATAAGCATTACATAAAACCTATTTTTCTGTTTCTTCATCTTGTCTGTATATTATGTGTGTGTGGATAAATGGTTAAATAAAAAAATTAATATATCCTGGACTTTGCTGCACTGCAAGTGTCGCTAATAAGGATCGAATTCTGGTTCTGTGAATCTGGTTCTGAATTGTGTTTCTGGTGGGTTCTGGTGGTGTTATGACATTACTTACCAGAATTCGATCCTTATTAGCGACACTATCGAATGGTGTAATAATACAGCATGTGTTTTTTTTACCCGACTGCCGAAGGAGGGTAATGTGTTTATCAGTCTATGTATGTACGTATGTTTGTTCCTATGTGGCGTTCTAGAGACTAAACGCGTTGGCCTATTATGATGATTCTTACGTCAATCGATTCGTCTTAACCTTGCGAGTGTCACTGGCTACATTAAAATTGGAAAAGAAAGATGTCGGATTTAGGGCGCCATTATGTGGGGGAATTTTTTCTTTCAAACCCATCGTGTGGGGTACCTATCAAAAAAGAGGATTTTAAGAGTTGATTTCAAAAATATATAACACTTATATGTTTAAATGTACCTCATTCTAAAAAAAAATTACTAAAAAGTTGTAAATAAAAAAAGTTAATTAAAATCGATGTAAAATCTTCGTGTTTACGTTTGTACGTCTTTTTAGTTCGCTTTTTAAACAGTCAGGTTTTTTGTTCTTTTTCGCTATTCCTCATTGTTTCCGCCTCATAGTTGCTGGCCAAATAGTAGTATAGTCAGGTGTACTCTGTGAATTTCAACTAGCGACCTAGATAACGCTTCTAAAGATATGAACATGTAACTGACAGTCAGCGCTGTTTTGCGACTTTGGGTGCAGCATCCTAAAATGGTCAAAACTGATATAGCTTAAAAAACTACGATAAAAAAACTGAGCCTAAGAGGTACAGTACTGAGACTTGGGTTGAGAAGGCTGACTACAAACTATGATTATGAGTTACACTGAGAGCCATGGAGCGTTCTATCCTTTGCATAAGGCTTACCTAAAGACCGAATTCCAAACGTCAAGATTCAAAGACGTGCGAATGAAGGTTTTCAATGACAGAAAACCTCACAAGGCGCGGTGCCGACCGGTGGAGTAACGCTCTCTTATAACGGCACCTAAGGTTGAATTTAGTTTGATCCGCACATCGCGACGCTCGACGCCCCGCGTCTTCGGAAACAAGGCCTTAGGCAGTGCCCGAGTGGCGTTCAAGAATTGGAATAAGTTTTGGTTGATCAGAGGCGAGATGGGAAGACGACATTGTTGGTAGAACAATCGTTCCACCATCGCCGATATAACCTGACGCTCTTGTATCTTCTATCAGCGAAGGAGATGGTTGAAATTCCAAAATTTATGTGATTTGTCACTTGACATTTCTGTACCAATTGACATTCCCATACATTATTGACTTGTTTTCAAAACGCTGTCGCGTTTTCGTTGATAGAAAATCACATGTCTAGAGCCTCTGGTTGAGATTGGTAGAGGATCTTCGGGGTTGGTACAGGAGCGTGGACATTGGCACAATAAATGAGAGACATTTGCTCAGCCATCGGCGCACGAACTAAGATATCGATGCCAACTAAGTGTAAAAAAAAAACTTCACGCAAAAAAAACTTACTTCTAAAGCAAAACAGTAAAAAGTGCAAAAATAAGTTTCGTTTCGGAAGTCTTTGGTAGGTACCTCTTGTTTTTATCGTTTTTCAACACCGACTTCCGAACAAGTATAAATTAAAATTTAAGAAAACCCCTGAGGCTTAAAACTCATGCTTTTTAAACTAAATAATGTATCTAGTAGTAGCACAGATAATATAATACTAGCATAGTAGTGGACACATTTCGATCGACAATCCATCGAAACACGTAATTATAACACGATATCTTGCGAAAATATCCGAAAGAGCATAACTTTTGAACAGCTGAACTGATTTTCTTCAAACACAGCTAAGAACACTCTCGACCAAATATCCTTTTAAACAAAAAAACTAAATCAAAATCGCTTCATCCGTTTAGGAGCTACGATGCAACACACAAATACACAGATACGCACAACACACGTCAAACTTATAATACGCCTCTTTTTTCGTCGAGGGTTAAAAAAAACGTAATACACAAACAAAGAAAAAAAAGAAAGAAAAAGAAAGGTAAGAAAGAAAAAAGAAAGAAAGGAAAGAAAAGAAGGTAGAAAGGCTGAATGTTTATTCAGCCTATACCAATGCATTGAACAGGAATAACCGCAATTATATGATCCCCAACTAGTGACACTGAGGAACTGTAAGTAGATATATATGTACAACTTCAATATTTTAACATAAGTAGATACTATTTATATGAACATTGTTTCAGGATTTTAGATCTATTTTTAATAAAACCGTACTAAAACATTATAAATAAATAAAAAAAACATAATTAATTACAAAACAAAAAGCTCTTAAAAGCTTTCCTTTTCAAACTCGGTAGGGTTGGGGTGGCGCCCCTCAATTATTATACCTACCGAACTAAAATATATTCCATTCTGAGTACTTATACGTCGTAGTTAGTATATATCTGTGATGTTATACGTTTTGTTTTCCCTAATATCATACATGTTCAGATTAGTAAAATTCTGCTTTAACTCCTTTTAAATAATAAAACGATAGCTTCAATAAATGCGGGGCACTAAAATAAAATGTGAAAACCGTTCAGTTTTACAAGACGATGACTATAAAAGTAAACGGTAACCATTTCAGTAAAATACAGAACACTGAAATAGTACCAAATAAAAGAGCAACCAGAAACCGCTGGACAATTTTATAACTTCACATAAATCCCGCAAGTGTCGCAAATGTGGTAACAAATTACTAGCATACTGACGAAACGAAGTGTTGTTTGACAGCGCCAGTAATTAGTTACGCCTGAAAGGCTACAGATAAGGTTTCAAGAAATACTCCAATCTAACTTTTCACTGAGTAAGTATCGTACAGTAGAACAATGGGATTCAATCCCAGGCCTAATATTAAATTTAATTTAGGGAATGTTTGTTTGAATTTTTTTGGTTGTAAATTGGAGTAAAATGAAGGAGCGTCCCGGCGCGGGACGGAGTGGAGAATAACACATGGGGTGCAGTGAAGGGTGCGGCGCGGGGCGGCCCACTGAAAAGTGCGCGGGTGGGGCTGAACAAACTCGCGGGGACATACAACTGCGGCTGCCGACTTTCAAATATCTTATACACTGCGAATCAATACTAAATATCATTCAAATATAAAAGGAAGTGTTATTGGTATAAAAAGACCTTTTCAGAGCTCTGCTAGTATCTAAATCAATAGCACCTTTGTCGATACTTTTTATTGGATCTTAATATGTATGATTTTAAAATAATGTAAGACAAATAAAAAAAAACCGTAATAACAACAACGGGAATTTTGTATTGAAAATTGGCACTGCTAGGCTGAGATAAAATAAGTTCACTTTGTGTCATTAACACATTCAAATGTTGTATAGCCATGCTAATAGCAATGTTAATAGCGATTTGAGTATTCTTTGAAAATACAGTTATTGTAAAAACAAAGCATTACAATAGCGCCACTAAACTAGTTGTTAAACTACAATACAGATAAGAGTGTACGATAGAAAGCGTGTCACATTCACGTTCCAATGAAGACGCATCCGGTCGTAAATCTTACGTTGAGTATTCACGATAAACAAAAAAATTGTATTAAATGAATAAGAAAAACTGAACATTGTCGCGGTCTCAGTTGAACGTCCCTCCAGCATGTACTCTCAAATAGGGGAACAAGCATTTTAGCATTACCCCCGTGCACAACTCTTCCCGCGGGGGAGGGGGTGGGCCCACGGCGACGTAAAAATCAATATGCTGGAGTTGTTAAATCACGCTTATAAACGAGCACTCGTCTTCGTTTCATTCCTGAAATTGCTCAAGTATACGAGTTTAGTTTTCATTAAAATTCCCTTGTACAAGCGACAAAAACATAAGAGTTAAAATGTCTACGTACTGCAGATGTATATCTATGTGGCACACCATTGTATTTTCCACACTATTTTGATCTTCACGTTTTTATGGTAACTATATTTAGAAATGTATAATTGTTCTGCATATTTGAAGTGACAGCAGCTTGATACGTCACTTATGATACGCCACTATGTTACTCTACTATTTAAATAGCGACAAATTCTAAGATTAATATACTAAATTTAATATTTTAATTTATGAAGCAGAAATGACTTTAACCAGAAAATATAAAAACTGGTCAGTAAACACAGTTAACAGTCGAAAAATAATTAAGCACAAAAACTGACATTTTGTAGGTTAATCCTTTTTCTCGGTGAGCAAACTCTTCCCCTTGGGGAAACAAACTAGGGGTCTGTTGACTTTTAGATAAGATATTTTTGTATTATAATTCAGAGTTCGTTTAAAATTAGGGTTTCTGTTTAATTTAACGTTTATTGGTTTTTTAATAAGATATATTACGTACCTAATACTATGAATAGGTTTAGATTAGTAAACTTAAGAGATACTCAGTGACAATAAATAAGCAAAATATGGTCATTTGGGTTTTTGGTTTTTTCGGTTTTTGGGGTAAAATACTTGTTAAAGTATTTTTAGGGCTCCGTACCCAAAGAGTAAAAACGGGACCCTATTACTAAGACACCACTGTCCGTCTGTCTGTCTGTCTATCACCAGGCTGTATCTCATGAACCGTGATAACTTGTAAATTGAAATTGTCACAGATGATGTATTTCTGTTGCCGCTATAACAACAAATACTAAAAACAGAATAAAATAAATATTTAAGTGGGGCTCCCATTTTTTTTTTTTTTATTTGTGATGGGTTTGCTCTTGACTCTAGTCTAGGTCAAAGGTGACAGAGACAGAGTCGACGATGGAGCGAGCTTACCCAGAAGAAGCCTGTTCACTCTAACTTTGAAGAGATTCGGGTTGAATGCGTTCGGAAACACAGACGCAGGTAGTGAGTTCCACTCATTCGCTGTGCGCATTATGAAGGATGATTGGAAGCGCTTGGTGCGTATTGGTGGAATGGCAACAAGGTAAGGATGGTAACTTGCAGTGCGTCTAGATGTCCGATGGTAGAAGGGGGCTGGTGGGATGAGGTCGTGGAGTTTTTGAGCACACTCACCGAAGTACAGTCTGTAAAAGACCGACAAGCAGGCAACCCTGCGGCGATGAGCCAAGCTGTGTAGCTTGGCATCCGCCAGCTCAACGTCGCCAATGAGCCTCTTGGCTCTGCGTTCCACCGAGTCAAGCGCGGCAAGCTGATACTTAGCTGAGCCATCCCAAAGGTGGCTGCAATACTCCATGCAGGATCGGACTTGCGCTTTGTAAAGGGTTAAAAGCTGTCCAGGCGTAAAGTATCGCTTCACTCTATTTAGGATGCCCAGCTTTTTGGCCGCAATTTGAGCTTTGTACTCAATGGAGGCGCCGAAGCTGCGGCTGGATGTCAACTCCATGCCCAAGAGCTCGAGCCGATCAGTCACAGGAACAGACGCACCCCGAAAAGTAGGAGTTTGATCGAAGATACTCCTTTTTGCTGTAAAAAGACACGCCTGTGTTTTGGTGGCGTTAAAGGAGACCAGATTGTCATCACCCCACTGGGAGACAAGGCTTAAGGTCAAATCTGTCCTTTCCACCATAGCCTCTCTCAAGGAACGAACTTCATCCACGCTGGTTCTTGCGCTGGACAAGTATCTCTCTGCAACAGTACTGTCATCTGCGTACCCAATAATACCAGGCTGAAGTAGGTCATTGATGTGTAGCAGGAAAAGAGTTGCAGAGAGAACAGACCCCTGAGGTACTCCGGCATCAATAGCCATGAAGTCAGAGGAGCAGCCGTCAATGACCACTCGGATCGACCGTTCATTGAGGAAGTCTGATATCCAGCTACAAAAACCAGCGGGGATGCCATAAGCAGGAAGCTTACTGAGTAGACTCGCGTGCCAGACCCTATCAAAGGCCTTCGAGATATCAAGCGAAACAGCAAGTGCTTCGCCGTGTTTCTCGATGGCTTCGCCCCAGCTGTGCGTGACATACACAAGAAGATCGCCAGTTGACCGTCCCCGGCGAAAGCCATATTGACGGTCACTGAGGAGATTGTTGTCTTCAAGGTAGGTCAGCAACTTACTGTTCAGTACCCTTTCCATAACTTTGGACAAAATGGAGGTAATGGCGATCGGACGGTAATTGGCAGGGTCTGCACGGTTGCCTTTTTTGGGCACTGGTTGCACATTTGCAAGCTTCCAGGATTTCGGTACCGTTCTTTTTACAAGAGAGAGGCGGAACAAACGAGTCAACACAGGAGACAGTTCTGGCGCACACTGCCTCAGCACTCTCGCTGGGATGCCGTCAGGCCCGCTGGCTTTGTTCACGTCTAGACTGCACAATACTCTCCGGACCTCTTTAGCGTGCACAGCGATCTCCGGCATGGAAGAGTCACAGTGAGGTACAGTAGGTGGTTGCTTGGAGCCAGCGTCCAGACGTGAATTGCCAGCAAAAAGGGATGCAAATAAATTTGCTTTGTCTCTCGCAGAGTGAGCCAGCGACCCATCAGGTTTCAGCATCGGAGGTAAAGTGGGCCGACAGAAATTCGTTTCGACCGCTTTAGACAGGGACCAAAACTGTTTACTACCCGGAGGGTGCGATGCTAGCTTGGCCCCAATACGTCCAATATGGTCAAAACGTGCCCGACGCAAAACCCGCTTGCAGAACTTGGCAGCAGAATTAAAGGCTCTTTTTTTCGCGCGAACCCTACGCGCTCTAACTTTGCGGTCGCGGGCCCCGACCCAGGCTTGGTAGGCAAACTCTTTTCGGGCCTCAGCGAGGGCGCATTCAGCATTATACCAAGGTCGGGATTTGGGACCGAGCGGAATGTCGGAGAATGGAATGAAATATTCCATTCCCTGCCGAATCACATCCGCAACCGCGTCCGCACAGCTCGAGGGGTCACCCGAGGAGAAACACATATGCCGCCAAGGATAAGACGCAAAAAAGTGCCGCATCTCGTCCCAGTCTGCTGACTCGTATCGCCATACTCGCCTCGTGCCTCTAGGGCTCTCATCTGGAGGAGAGCAAGTCGAAACGGATTTCACTAGACAGTGGTCAGACGTTCCCAGCGGGGCTGAGACCGACACCGAAAAACTGCCCGGATCAGTTGTCAGCAGAAGGTCCAAACAATTGGGTGTATGGCCGTCTACATCCGGTACCCGCGTTGCCACATTCACCAGCTGGGTAAGATCTAGCGTTAAAGCAAACTTGCGCGCCTCCAACCCGGCATGGTCGGTTTTCTGGTACGGGAACAGCCACTCCTTATGATGGGCGTTGAAGTCCCCCAGAAAAACAAGCTTCGCTGTTGGGTATCGTTGCTGGGCTACATCAGTCGACTCTACAAGGCTATTAAAGAGCGCTGTTGACTCCTGGTCACCGCTATGGGATCGGTATACGCCGACGTAGATAGACTTCTCCACGCCTGTGTCCACAAGCAGCCATATGGCAGAAAAACCCGATTTCTCAAAGCAACGGAGACGACGACAACAGATGTCATCGCGGACGTACACACAGACCCCAGCTTGCTTCTTGAACTTGTGTTCAAGAGAGTAACCTGGGTAGTTGAGGTACGCCACGTCCGACGGAGTTGTTATCTTCGTCTCCGTTAGGAAGAACAGGTGCGGCTTCTCGGTCTCTAGGTGGTGGTGGACCGGATCAAGGTTGGAGTGCAACCCCCTGATGTTAATGAGGTGCACTTTAAGTGGGAGGAAGTGCAGCCGTTGTTTAACCTTATTTCTCTTCTTTGCTTTGGTCATTGATATTGTTAGAGTTGCTGGGGAAAAAGTTGAACTGTCGAGGCGCTGCTCAGATAACCAAGTGGACCACTAAAACTAACTCAACCTATGGGGAACTCATTTGGAGACTGCGGGGACGCCCGAACCCCCCCGGATATGGCCACCGGGTCCTCCCATCCAGTCGCCAGCTGGCACGGTGGAGCATACCGGGATTTTTCGCGAGTTGGCGGGGCAGCCTTTGGCACGTGGCTGGCGTGCTACTTGGGCCCCCTACTGACTGCGGTCGGCCAACGGCTGGCACCGTGCTTCGGATCCCGCTACCCTCCAGAATGAGCTACCCGGCAAGTTATTCTCAGAGACCACGACCGGTTCTGAAAAGCGCAACTGACAACCTCCTTCTCCCCCAAAGGCACTGGCACTCCCACACACCGACGGAATACAGCAAGCTGCTTGGCGCCGGACTCCGGTGGGATGGTCGTCGCGAGCCAGGCGGCCCCTTGCGGAGCCTACCACCGCTTAAGTGGGATCTTTCAGCCGTACCACAGGCAAGCCCGTGGTGCCGTTGCCCGGGGTGGACCACTAGGAGGTAGATCCCATACCACCCCAAAACCCATACTACAAACGTGATTTATTTACCGATTTTTGCGATAATGGTACGGAAACCTTCGTGCGCGAGTCCGACTCGCACTTGGCCGGTTTTTTTTTATATTACATAACAAACACAGATATAAATTCTATTAGTGAGATAAAGATCCGAGTATTCAGAGCAGCAATTATAGCCGGCACTCCATAAATAAAACATTGTTGAACAGACAAAATATACTGCTTCACTTCGGTGTCGATTATCTGATAGCAGGAACCCTTTGATCTCATTAATCGAGCTGAGTGGAATTAATTAAAAAAGGTCAACTGCGCGACAATACAAAAGCTGTCGCAATACGGCTTTGGTATACCTATCTATACTTTGCTGTGCAGATGTAGAGTTTGTATAATTACTAGCTACAAGGACATATATACACAAGCGTCTCTGATTCAGAACCAAAGAGTTTTCCTACATATATGCTCCGCAAAGAAGGGCGCATGTTCCTGTCTATTTTTCGATACAAAAATATCTGTCAATTATTAGGTACGTTGTGTGATAAATAGAATGAGGCGATCTAACGTACAAATACTTTTTAGGTTTTAAAGAACCTAAATCTCGCAGATCGCTACCGAAACTAGAAATTCTTGTTTATATTGCAGTTGTAATAAAATATTTTAGTTATTATAGTTCACATATAAGCTAAACTTTTGCACCTAATGTACATTTTTGTAAACCATCTTACATTTAATAAATTATTATTTTTCTTTTATTTAATTATTCGATTTATTTTATCTCTTTACAAAGTATTGTCCCTAAACATAGTGAGAGGTCACAAATTCGCACATCTACCCACACATTTTATTCGCTTTGATTGGATCAATTATAAAGGTTGGGACCCAATGAGCCAGCGTCGCCGCGACCACCGGACATCCGCGCGACCATTTAATCCGCTTGTTGTATAGCGGCCCTAACATTTTCACAAAACATTGTGAACCATATAATTTCAGCAAACCTAAAAAAGCCTAAAGGCAAACTATACGAGTATATTACTAGCTGTTGCCCGCGGCTTCGCTCCCGTGGACCACCCCACAGGACCCATTTTTTTTTAAATTAGCGGGATTAAAAAATAGCCTATGTCACTCAGGAATAATGTAGCTTTCTATTGGTGAAAGATTTTTTTCAATCGGTCCAGTAGTTTCGGAGCCTATTCGGTACAAACAAACAATCAAACATAAAAATCTTTCCTCTTTAGAATATTAGTATAGATTACTGTTATATCGAAAGCTTAAATGCTTAGCCCTATATGAAGGAATAAGGAAAGAAAATGAAATAAAATTATATTACCTGTAGCGATAGGCGGTTTAGCTGCGGACTGTCTATTTTTCTTTAGTGGTTTTAGGAGAAAATCTTTCTAGTAATGAAATACTTTTTCGATGGAAAAGTTTAGTATATAATTATTGTGATAGATAGTTAATTGATCACACTAATATTAATAACGGCGAAAGTTTGTGATTGTGTTTGTTTGTTACTTCTTGACGCTCAAACGGCTGGATGGATCTGGATGAAATTTGGCGTATCCTATGTGCTATTTCTGACTATAATCTGAGATAGATTATAGTCAGAAATAGCACCCAATATGTACCCAAGGAATAATTTTCGACATTCACGTGGGTGAATCCGCTGGCAGAAGCTAATTTTTAGACACGCGGGAGCGTGTCAAGCCAAGTTCAAGCAAAAACGGAACTGGCGACGCTGCAGCTGCGAACCATTTAGAGCCACTTTTGTCATCTTAATAACTCAAAATCTATTTAACATAAACATATGTTTTTTTTTTATGTATTAAAATCCCTAAGATGAACTATAAACCAACATTTCATAAATATATCTCAAACGGTTATTCAGATATTAACGTCCAAAACTCGTCATTTTTATCACAGACTGACCATAGATCAAAACTCTAACCCAGTTCCAGATGACCTAGAAAGTTCAAATTTGGCATCCAGATAGGTAGTTAGGTGAATACAAAGGAATAAATCAGAAACTATTATAGGATATTTTTATCTTTTTATTATATTTTTTCTGTTAATTGATTCTATTAGGAACACTTACGTATAGTGCCTGTAACTCACATTAAATCAGCAATCAAAATTGATGACAGCCGGTCTTTATGTGGTTTTTAAAGTGTTCACGTGAATATATAAAGAGTGGAATACCACCCTTAATTCTAGAACGAGTCAAGTCCAAGTTTCAAATAAGATTTAATGTATATGTTCACAGGGAACAATTCCCTATTTGCTTAGCATATGCTATTACTATCCACGAATCACAAGGCCTTAGCCTTGACATACGCTCTTCTCGAAATAGGTTCCTCTATATTAAGTAAAGGGCAGGCTTACGTTAGGCTCTCCAGAGTTAAAACTTTAGATGGAGTACATCTTATCAATTTAGATCCAAGTCAAATCAAGGCACAAGAGATCTCTATTGTAGAGTTCAACCGCCTGCGCACGTAACACCGCCCCGACTTGGCCAAATTAAATATAAACAGAAAACGCGTATAAAAATCGTATAATGAATCGATAATTCACTCGAACATTTTAAAGGTACAAGAAAATATAGAAAATAACATAAAAAAAGACAATTATACTCCGTAAACGATGGAAAATACAGTAGATTAACAAAAACCATTTGGTATTAATTGTATTATGAATAAGTACCTACTAATATTTTCTGTACAAAAAGTAATGATATCCCATCAAAAAAATAAATGTGAAAAAGGGAGCCAAGTTCAATACTAAGAATATGCGCCGTTGTTGACTACGCCGATAAAAGAATAGAGATCTAAATGGATGCCAAGTTCTTTAGCCTGTTGTTACTTGGAATTGAATGATAAATTTTAACGTATTATTTCTAAGAAACTAAGCAGACTATCACATGTAGACTCACTATTTTCTGGTACAAATACTGATCGAAAATTCTCAAAACCAATTTTAAGTTCTCCTTTGATTCATTTACCCGTCCTAGTAGGTAAAATTGTAGTCGTACGTCCTAGCGTAAGTACCTTCTGGGAATCATTGTTTGTAGCATTTCTATGAAATTGATAGTAGTACAAAACTACAAGGTTACTCCTTTTCTAAACGCTTTTTTTATTATTTACGTATTAGAAATGGAAATACGTAGTACGGTAGATACGTAGAGACTAACTACCTAATAGTTACCCAAAAATGTGACAGAATATGTCGATTTATTTGATTTGATTTTGTAAAACTGCAATGCTATCCACCAAAATACTACTACTCTACAAGCATCACGCCTACCCGGTTGTGGTGTGAACAACAAATTGCTCTGCAACAATCGGTAATCAGCAAAGCAGTCAGAAGCCCGAAGGCCGAAAGTCTGTCTAGGATATCGGAATCTCCCAGTAATTGATTTTGCGGCGATATATAAAGCCTCAAACACACCAACATGTGTTCTTATTATAGCTTCTTTTTATCCGACTGCCGAAGGAGGGTAATGTGTTTATCAGTCTATGTATGTATGTATGTTTGTTCCTATGTGGCGTTCTAGAGACCAAACCCGTTGGCCGATTTTGATTATTCTTACGTCAATCGATTTGTCTTAACCTTGCGAGTGTCATTGGCTACATTAAAATTGGAAAATAGGTAATAGGCGGATTTTGGGCGCCATATTTTGGGGGCCCAATTTATTTTTTTCAAAATCCATCGTGTGAGGTATTAAAATAAAGGGTTTAAGGGGTGGTTTCAAAAACATATGACACTAATATGTTTAAATGTACCTAATTCGAAAAAAATGCTATTTCATCATCTGCCTAGCCTTTTTCCCAGGAAGAAAATCATGCTGTGCAGTTGGAGGATAAATCTGGTTTTTGGACAGCCAGCTCGCGAATATGTATTCTCCGACTGAACAGCATGATTTTCTTCTTGTTTACGTCTTTGTTAGTTCGGTTCTTAAGCAGTCGGGTTTTTTGAATTATTCAATTAACTTTATATTTATAACTTTTTAGCTAACATTTTTGTATTTTAGTAGTATGAGAGAACGTAAAGATGTGATAAAAAGATAAAGGGTTACTCTTGACAAGTTAGCATTTCTGTATTATTTGCTACGTAAAAACAAAAACGTCAAAAATATCTAAATTACCTCGTCACCCTTCATCAAAAATGTTTGAAAATTAAAAAGCTGCTTTAAGTCCCAACTCTGAGATTAGGCACCAGGGACCCCTCTTTGAATCCATTACACGAATGCAAGGTTTTAATGTACATTTACGGAATTTATGAAACGTGTGATTTTTTTATTAAGTATTGCTGTTGTAATTAATTATTTACTGCTCGTAAAACTTACAATTAAACAGCACCAAATTATAGTTTTGCAAGTTTTGTTGTCCAGGAAACGAGCTCTAACTGGATTAAAGTAAAAATTTGGTTATTTTCTATTTCCATCGTAAATGCAAATTTCAATTCTACAGCAAGTAAGACCTACAATTAAATTCCGCGGGCGGAAATGTGGGCGATCGTAATAATTGATATTAATTAATTCAAACAAATATTCATCCTGTTACGCAAAACACATACAACACACAACAGTACGTTCGTATGTATGAAAACAAGCTACGTCAATAACACATAAGCTTGTATAAACTGTAAGCATACAATTTGTATAGGCATTGTGTTCGTTTAGATCACACGTACGATTGCTTTCAATCCTTTCTTATTTTTCCTGCGCATTGCTAGTTTCGATTTTTGATTGTTTTGTTTGATAATAATTGAAATAACCTCTTGTAAAGACTATCGGTTCTTATAATTTTAAAACTGCCATTCCCGTACCGCAGATTTATAACACTAATTGAAAAAGTTAAAAGATATGAGGAAAATGAAGTAACGGTTATGGAAAGCGGAAGCATAATTTTATTCGATATTTCTGGTCGTTCTTGGGATGTTTGTAGTGCGACGTTAAATTCATAAGAAATATTTAATTCAAGTGAAAAGGGTGAGGTTGTACAATAGGTAATATATGTTATTATCGCGATAAAACATGAAATAGTTGCCTAAAAGTAAAAAGTAATATTACTTGTCCCGTTAAAGTGGGTCACCCCCTAGAGGGGGCGCGGGCCCGGCCCCGGCCCCGGCGTCTCGTCCGCCTCGCGACTGTCCCCACTACCCACTCCACCCCCAACATTCATTGTGCCGCAATATATTTCTTTTTATGTGCAAACAGAAAAGTCATTTATTTAAATTTTCTCACGAATTCGTATCGCAATTTTATTTTATTATATTATCTGTATCACATTTAGAGTGCTCTGTATGTGTATCGCTGTATCAACACGTAGGTAGAAGGCGACTATGTGGTTCTATGGAATTGAGTTTCTTCTAATGACGTACTTAGCCTTGATTAAATATAAAATATAATGATGGGACCTATTACGTATCAACTATTATGTTTTGTATAAACCTCCGTTAGGTAAATATAACAGAAGTTTGTCTCTTTCTACCGAGTCTGCGTTATCGCTATTGTACCCATGTAATTAAATTTAAAGCTCTCAACGTGGAAGGGAATAATATTAAACTCAATTGCATTGCAAAGATCACAATTTTCCGACTTCAGTCGAGAAGAAGTTGGTACACAAAATATTTAGATGAAAGGAACAAGTAATTATATTTTTATAAGTGTGTTTGTGTTGTTGTAACGTTATAGAGAACTTATTTTGATACAAGTGAGCAAAGTTTTTCATTGCAACCGTGGCTTTAGACTCGGGTGTTACTTCGACAACAGTGCATTGATAAATGCTCACGTGTATCAAACGATAGTTTTCAACACACTTGCAAAAAGATAAAATTGTTTAGTTTGTCTTTTTTTTATTTTTGTCAGCCGTGTTCAATTTTTAAAGCAGAGGCAAACTGCCTTATATCATACATTGTGTATTAAGAACGCAACTATATAATCATTTGTTGATAAAAAATAAATAACTTGATAAAATATATCGTTTATTTTTGATATTCAATTTATTAACCCAGTTTAGTCAAAAATCTCTGTCTAAAAAAGAAAACTCGCGGTCTAAAAAAGACTGAGACTCATTGCTGAGAAAATGCGAAAAAAAGCTTCTGACTTGTGGAACTGGACGAAAGTTAAATTTTAGATGGTGATAAAAAAATCACTATTAAAAAGAAAGAAATAAAAAAATAATGGTATTATAGTTATCTGTATCCACATTTCATGACAACGATATGAAAATTGAAAAGTAAACAAATGAGGGTGATATATAATTAATAGTTGTTCAATCTATATATATACTTCTGATATTTTAAGCTCTTCCAAGTTTATATAATAGCATATAGTATTGATTAATCGCGTGGTGGTTGCGTGGTGGATTACGGCCCATTCCCTCGCATAGAGAGGAGGCCTGTGTCCCAGCAGTGGGCACATTAATAGGCTGATGATGTGTGTGATGTGATGTGATTGATTAATCATATCAATACTTCTTTAACTAGTGAAATGTGGTCGTACTACTACTATGGAACAACTTGCGTAGCCCTTCACGGAATATGTACAGGTAAAGTTGTTATGAAATATTCACACAAATATTGACACAAATCTAATGAAGTTAAAAAAAAATTGGGGAGAGCGGTCACAAAAGTGCCGGGGGTAAGTTGTTCCGATGAGAATAGAAACGCAAGTAAAAACAGAGCGATTCTATGATCTTTGTCGCGAAACGTTATGACACGATGTTGGCCGTTGCAGGAACCGTTTTAGACCCAGTCTTTTTATCAGCAGTTAAATCAACCAATGGTTTCAATATTCGTTAAAACGCGTTTGTTCGTCAATTGTTAATCTAGTTTAGTATAGTTGTTCCGGCTCTGGGTGTTTGTGTATGTGAGTTTATATGTTTGTAAACGCACCCACGATACAGGAAGAAATTCCTAGTGTGGGGCAAAGATTTATTAAAAAATAAAAAAAAACTGTCAAATAATTAACTCTCCAACTTATTTGACCATTTGTGAGGCTAACAACTGAAAAAAAAGATGTTTTACTGAAATTTACAACCATTGGTTAGCATATTTAACCATCGGTATAGTTAACTACGGATAAAAAAACTGCGCCTTAATAGTTTCCATTATGGTAGAAGGTTATGAAAAAAAAACATGAACGACGGAACAACTAACCCCACGGAATAATATATTTTTGCCTTTGATTTTTTTGTTAACTGTTGATAGCATACAAAAAATAATAACATATTTTGACGAACTACAAAACACTCTTTTAGCGTGTGTGAACCGAAATTTATTTTTTGAAGAATAAGTTTGTATTTGAAACGACGGAACAGCCAGCACCTTAGCGGGGTTAGTTGTTCCGTTCCCATCGATCTCATAAAAAAGATTTTGGTAAGAAAACTATTTAACGATGAACAAAACAATGTCACTATTCAGAAACGCCAATAATAATTCTTTAATGCTTAAGCCACACAGTACAAAATACAAAATAAATCTATGAAAATAGTGTATTAAAAAAAAACGTTTGGCCCCGCTCTCCCCTACTTAAAGTATTTTATTATTTATTTTTTCTTTAATATTATTATACTCAGGTTTGTAATAGTATAATAGATAGAAAGCATAGCGTAGTTACAAAGTTTTAGGAAACCAATATCCATCAAAACTTTCGAATCACTAGGATTAAGAGCAACTTGTAAGTTTGAGTTTCAGTTGAAAGTGCTTTTCAGACTAATTACTGTTAATGAGGTTATTAGGTCAAACCTAGCCACACAAATAGCTAAACAAATTCTAGCAATTTAATATTTTAAAAATGTTTCCTGTTAATATTTCCTATTTACAAAAGTATTGTAGTATTCTTTAAAATGTCTACTAAAAAATGCTGATATCTGAGCATGAGTTTCATAACAGATTTTTAGAAAGATCAATACAATTTTCAAGTTACATAATTTAAAGCTTTCCTCACAATTCATATGACAAGTTGAAATGATGAGCGGCTGTCACTGTCATCGGCAAAACATTCGATGACCATAAATAGCAAAAGAATACACAGGAATCAATATTATCTAAGTACAAATTCTTGATCAATATACGTGTGTACGTGTGTTAAGGGTTTAGCATAAGCATGTTCTTATATTGTATGCCGTTTTGTGACAAATAAAAAAAATTATTTCTTTTCTTTTCTTCTTTACGTGTGAAACCATATAGTACCTTATCATAATTTATACGTTTATATAACCTTTTGTACCTACAGAGATTTCCATGTCTAGTTTTCCGGGCGGAAACGTTATGAAAATAAAATTGTTGGATAGAAGAGAACCCTAATTTGACGGGCCTTGGGGCTCACCGGAACCAAGGGTAATTGGGTGGCCCATGCTTAACTAATTCTTTTGGAAGCGTAAATTTTAATGACTTTTATGCTCATGACTTTATGAAAATGTTGTTTTTATTACTATTTGATACTAATATTTATACTAATATTTATCTACACTCACAACGTAATTTCCCAAATATGAATTTAAAAAATCGTGGATAGATAAAATAAAAAAAAAAATTAAACAGTGCAACATTGGCCTTCGATTTTTAAACATCCTTGGGCGTATGGGCTCATTGACTTAATAATGTAGAGAAATATTGTCATTGTCTATGGATGCGTGCGCTGCGCAGTCATGCGCAATGAGAATCTAAATTTCCCGCCATGCCACATTTTTTCCGTTACCACTTTTGTTTTATATCAACTGTATGGGTGAGATAAAATAGTGTATGCAATGATAATACCTACCTATTTGCTTAGCTTTATATCAATTACATAATTATGTTGGAGTCGGCTATCAGTCTTACCTTATTCAGACGAGTGACCTCCATAACCCAGCAACTGGGTCTGGATGTATTTGACGACGTTAAAGTATATTCTATTAGCTTTTGCCCGCGACTTCGTCTGCGTAGCATTGATACTTCGAATAGCCAACTCTTTTTTGTCGCGCGCTATATTATATTATTTTAGATGAGTAAGCTGTCTTGTTTGATAAATTATTGGTTCACCGTAGAAATTTACACCGCCCTTTTCATTCCCTTAAGTATGATTGCCGGTATAAAAACTATCCTATGTCCTTACCCGGGTCTCAAGGTATTTCCATACCGAATTTCATCTAAATCGGTTCAACGGTTTAACCGTGAAAAGGTAGCAACAAGTATGTCTGTTGTGTTGTTTTTTTCAACAGACAACAACAACACAACAGACAGGTGCAGCGATCATATGTCTGAAAGCTCAAGTCCTATATTAAATCAGCTAAACTTCTGTCGCTTCCTAAAAATAAACATACGTAAAATAATTTGCCTAAGTATAACGTACTCGAATGCCATATTGAGGAACAAAAACACAATAAAAATTCCGAATTCATTTAATTGTGTGGAGATGCAGGGGCGCGACTATAAGAGGGGTCGTTCGGTGTCTCATGATCAATCACGAATTGAGTTGGGACTGTGATTTTTCAAATGGGAATGAAACAAAATAGTTTAGATTTTGTAGGATTTTTCTATAGTTTCTATTTTACCTTCTAAAGACAGAACCCTAAAAGACGATAAAATACTAGTCGAAAGTAAATCGTTAAAACACCTTGCAAATTATGAAACATTTTTTGTATTTCAACGTTCTAACTACTATTACCTATAAATAAAAATATCAGTCTTATTACAAAAACTGAAAAAGCAGTTTAACTAAAAACCCAGGTTTAAACCTCTATATACAACGGTGTAAGCAAGGTTTAAACCTAGGATTTTATTTAAACCACTTTTTGTAGAATAAAAAAATTCAATAAAAGTCAATTGAAGTTAACATGCAGAAAAAAAAATGAAGCACTGGTCAGCTGCACAACATTTCCGACCAATAGCCGCAAACACACTAGCTAAGTGTCAAACAGTACCGTCCGAAAATCAGCCAAACACATCCAATATACTTATGCTCCAATATGATCATCGAGTGTTTCGAGACATAAGTAAACTCGACTCTTCAGGTGTCCAGAATGCTGGGCATTCTGGTGATTCGGCCAGAGAATCAGCATTGATATCCAACGTGTCAATGCTGCCAGCGATCTGGGGGGTGACCATAAGCTCTTAGATCTTAGAGTGGTATCAATTAGAGATTGAATAAGGGACAGATGTATCTGACTTGTATACATCTGTCACTTACTTGATATCAAATTGATACCGCTCTAAGAACTTATGGTCACCTCCCTGCTGCCCCGTACAATGACGTTTCAAAACTATCATAGTGCGAATGGGAAAAAGCGACATCATAATATATCTATCCCTTACACACACTCGAAATAACCTTACTCTAAGAGCTTATGGTAAACCCGGCTGGCCGGCAGGCTGGGCCAAAAAATTCGTCCACATCGTTGTCATGTGGACGAATTTTTTGACGCCCAATGAGGCCTCTCCTGTTTATAGGTATAGATTGTATATAAGTATGTTATGTTTTAGGTTATAATTTTATTTTAGTGGAAATAAATGAACTGAAAATCAATAAATATATACTTGTTTTATTATTATTATTATTGATAGGCTCGCGCTTGACCACTATCTCACCTGATGGTAAGTGATGATGTGATCGACGATGTAGCACGCTTACCTAGAAGAAACCTATTCACTCTTGACTTAAAGACTCCCAGGTTGTAGCTCTCAGGAAATACAGACTCCGGCAGGGAATTCCACTCCATAGCTGTACGTATAATGAAAGTATTCCCAAAACGTTTGGTGCGTATGGGTGGGATGTCCACCATGTACCGATGTCACATGGCCGTACGTCTTGTAGTCTAATGATGGAAAGGGCTAGGAGGAATTAGTTCATGCAATGCCAACGCACACTCCCCGAAATGTAACCGATAAAAAACCGACAGGCTGTGAATGTAACCGATAAAAAACTTGGCGCCGATGTTCAAGGCTCTGGAGCCTAGACTCGACCAGTATCTCATTGCCGATGAGCCTCTTAGCCCGCTTTTCGATCGACTCTAGTGCATCCAGCTGGTACTTGGCAGATCCGTTCCAGAGATGAGAGCAGTACTCCATGCATGACCGAAGTTGCGCTTGATACAAGTTGAGAAACTGTTCTGACGTGAAGTACCGTCTCACCTTTGCAAGGATCCCCAACTTTTCGGCAGCCAGTTGAACTTTTGCCTCAATGAATGGACCAAAACTGAGGGTCGATGTCAACGTAACGCCAAGAAGCTCGAGATGTTCCGTTATCGGCACGGTCACACCACGGAAAGTAGGAGCCGGGTGGAATTGGCTACTTTTAGCGGAAAAAACCTGACCTGGGTTTTAGCAGCATTAAACCTGACCAGATTGGCATCGCCCCATTCGAAGACTGCCTGCAAGGACAGGTTTAAGCGCTCCACCATGGCCTCCCGGAGAGACTGGACCTGAGTCCCGGTAGCACGTGCGTTGGATAAGTATATCTCAGCAACAGTGCTGTCACCTGCAAACCCAAAGGTGCCGGCTTTTAGCAGATCATTTATGTGCAACAAGAAAAATGTTGCTGAGAGTACCGGCCCCCGAGGGACCCAGGCGTTGATATCCAGTTGGTCAGACGAGCGGCCATCAATAACCACTCGTATAGACCGGTCCCTCAGGAAGTCTGCGATCCAATCGCACAGACCACCGGGCAGACCGAATGACGGAAGCTTACCAATAAGGCTCTCATGCCAGACCCTGTCAAAAGCCTTCGAGATGGCTTATACAAAAGATTTGCTTATACAAATACAAAAAAATGATTGACTTATACAAATCTCAGCTCTATTACCAGTTTAGGTTTTTACGTACCTAATTATAAGACTAAGTATTGCCAGCGACTTCGCAGCAAAGCTAAAATTGACCTACTGGGACGAACTACCGGGATAAAAGCGCTCATCCTAATCCAAGTCATGGTCTACTTGTGGTCTAAATTTCATTAATTCAGTTCAAGTCTCTTTGTTTACATGATGCCTCAATAGGTATTGAGGCATCATCTAAACAAAGAGACTTTCACGATTATAATATTAGAAGGACGAATAGTTTAGTGTATTATTTAAGTGGCGTACAATAAGTTAATAAATAAATAAATAGTAGGATAGGATTTGTTAGTGAACTAATCAAATTCATATTAAACAGCAAAAACTCCTAGAGCTGCTTCGGAGCATTCCGACTGTGAAAGGTTAGCACTTCCGATTGATTTAAAATATCAGACTCGGCCCTTATAAATCCACCTCCAAGTTTATACAACTGTTATCGATTTACCAATTCATAGTATCCATACCACAGATATAAATCTAACTAGATAACGCAAGTTCCTCCATCTGTATGAAAACCAAGCGTGCCACTTTTTCACATACAATTTAAAAACAAATTTACTTTCCAATGCATATCTCATTGCCAATGCCTCGGCCAACTTTTTCTATACAGTCTTTACAGCTCAATATAGCATAAAAAGGCATTTTTTCAGATTTCGGTGGATTGCCGCAGCCCATAATGCTAAATGAAAACCTCAAATAACGATGATTTCGTAATTTTATTCCGTTTTTTGACACGCGAAGTACAGACAATCGTGTCATCTAGTTAGATTTATATCTGTGATCCATACTAATATCATAAATGCGAAAGTAAATCTGTATTTCTGACTGTTTGTTACGTTTTTACGCCCGAACTGCTGAAACAATTTTAATAAAAAAAAGAGTTAAACCATGGATTTGAAATGAATTTTGAAATAGGGATTAAGTCCCTGGCAAAGATATAGTTTTGATTCCGCAAGTAAGTTCTCTTGGCATAATTTCCGACATTAACGAGGACGAAGCCGCTGGCAGAAGCTATAGTAACATCATTTATTTATTTATTTGTTTATCCTCGCGCTGGAACACCTTGCAGCGAAAAGGGAATATTCATATAATGCTTTTATTTGCTAAGTTAAATACTTATTAACTATAGTAAACAAATATGTTTCTTTTTTTTATATCTTGATCGAAGACGAAGTTATAAAGCGTCAAAGTTGAGAATTCGAAAGAGAAGTCCGATGTGCTATCTGACGGCAAATGCCACGAAGCCCATACAACTGCCATAGAAAACGGCGTTTTCGTAGAGAGATATATTTCTTTCAGCGCTGCCAGAACGTAACTTTTGTTACATTTTACGTAACTTTTGACCTTCTCATGTAACCTCCATGTAACACGATACAAAATGTAACTTTTACGTAACTTTTAGGACTGATTAAAAATATTGAAATATTTTCCAGCAAACAAAAAATAATCGTAAAACGCAACGCATTTAAGGAAGTTCACCTGATTGTGTGACACACAAATTGACGTATTGCTTATTCACTCACTCACTCACGTATATTTTTAAATATTCCATCCCGCTTACTCTGGCGAGCAAGTGAGCGTATTAGGCTTAGTACGCACTGCGTTTTTTATTCGCGCGATTTTTTTTTTACCTTTTCTGCGACCTATGGAATTGTATGAAGCTGCACGCATTGCGGTAAAAATTCACGCGGCAATAGTACCGCAAGAAATCCGTGTTTTGCAACAGAATCCACCGCACCGCGGCGCAGATTAAATTCGCGTGAACATTTTGAACTCTTTGAACAGGTAGAAATATACAAAAACCGCGAGGAATTTTATCAGCAGTGCGTGTTAGTTAGACACAGTGTCTACGCCGGAACGCAGCCATTTTATTTCTTCGTGAACGCATCCTATGTCGGCGAGACTCGCTAGCGCTACAACTTCACGGCGTACTTCACTTCACTCGATTTTTGTTCGGATCGAACCGCCATATATTGTATCGCCCACACACAGTAGGCGGACAAAAAAAATCGCGCGAATAAAAATCGCAATGCGTGTTAAGCCTTAGCCTTGTCATTTGCCACATAAAATAAGGTAATGTAACTTTTCTCATGAAAATGTAACTTTTTGTGATGTATCATGTAACATTTGACTATCTGTCACTGGCAACACTGATTTCTTTGATTTTCGATCAATTCTGATTCCGCTCGCTTTATGTCCGGTCGTTGAGAAAGTCTGTAAAAATGACCAGAGCCTTTCCCCGGATTCCAGCATGCTCTAACTTAGTCACAAGGGTTGGAATACAGACAGTATCAAACGCCTTGGCTAGGTCCAGGAAAACATCTAGGCCTTTCTGCTTTGCGTGGAGTTTCCCAGTCACGTAATCACCGAGCTGATTAACTGCGGTGCTTTACGGGCCTGAAGCCAAATTGCGCGTCCGATATTATTTTGTAGTGCTCTAAGTGTCTTTGGACTCCCTCTGCCCCATCTAGGGGATAAGTCAAGTAAGTCATGTATGTATTTATGTCCATTTCTATGGCACGCTCTACAGCCCAAACGGCTTGACGGATTATGACATATGAGGTGTCACTGGATTTGTCTCAATTGTGGGAGTGACATAGGCTATATAATTGTTAAATATCGCGCCCCCAAAAAAGCGATACAATTTTTGTTTTCGTTTTCATAATAATATGGGTATCTAATGAAAACTACTAGATAGACCATTCCAAAAATATGTATATATAGTAACACTTTTATGTTACTATTTTGCCACAAATTCAAGATACAGCATAAGTTTGATTGTAAAATAAATAATATTTTACCACATAACTTTTTCTGAAACTTGTTCATTAATAAAACTAAACAAATCTGAAACAAAATAAATTGTTAAAAAACTAACAAAAACTATAAAAAAGCCTACCGAAACTTCGTTTGTTACCATTGACAGTTTTTTTTTATTAATTTGTATTTTTTTTATTTATGTTCATCGATTTCGCCGACAATTGTGGACCGATATTGAAAACTCTTTTTCTGTTTGATAGGGTATATTTCTGAGCTGGTACCATTGTCACACAAGTCAGAATCTGGTGATGGGATCCCATGGTAATAGAGGGAACTCTTCAAATATTTTAGGCATACATATAGCGATTTTTGTACTTTCATCAACAAATGCAATCATTTGCATTCAGAAAGTAACATTTGGTGTAGTGGAACTGATGAAGAAGACCATAATCTGGAAGACTTTAACGCTTTACGCCGTCTGTATTGTTGTTGCATACAAAGAAGCGGTCGCCTAGTTAAATCCCAATTGGTATGTATCAATCGTTATAGAGCAGTGGTGGCCCAGTGGTATTGAGTGGTAGCTCGTGGGTTCGAACCCAGGCAGGCGCTTTACTTTGTGTAAATTATTTCATCACCACTGCTGCATTCTCAAAAACGGTGAAGAAGAACATCGTGAGGAAACCGGCATGTAATAGAACCAAAAATTCGAAGACATGTCACATTCACCAACCCGCACTGGGCCCGCGTGGTGGATCACAGAGAGTAGACCTATGTTCCAGCAGTGGGAACATTAATAGGCTGATGATGAATCGTTATAGCACTAGTGTTATCCAATCAATCAGCCTTTGCCCAACTCGGTTGACTCGGTTGACTTTCACTCTAACTGGGTGCAGCTATATGCAGCATACCTATATTTTACATGGAACAACTGCCTGTCTGGCCTCCACAACCCAGTAACTGGGAAGCATGATACTCCTTGGCACGACTTGTTTTCTTGACAGACTTTCCGGCTTCTGAAAACACGTAACGTCTGTAAAACGCGAACGGTTTAAAGAGCTTTCCAAGACACGGAGGGCTCCCGATATGTAAGGGATGTTTACCCATCCACGAACAGACCTCGGTGAGTGCTGCTAACCCTGGACGGACCCATGCGACTGTTATTAATTAGCCAAGACAAAACCTCCTCAATAATAAAATCCTTCAAGCACCATCGCACAAACTGTCTTCATCGAATACAAATCTTGTAAACACGAATTCCAATCCACGCCACTTTTTAGGGTTCCGTACACAAAGGGTAAAAACGGGATCCTATTACTAAGACTCCACGATCCGTCTGTCTGTCTGTCTGTCTATCACCAGGCTGTATCTCATGAACCGTGATAGCTAGACAGTTGAAATTAATTTTCACAGATGATGTATTTCTGTTACCGCTATAACAACAAATACTAAAAACAGAATAAGATAAATATTTAAGTGGAGCTCCCATACAACAAACGTGCCTCTTTTTGTCGTTTTTTGCGATAATGGTACGGAACCCTTCGTCTGCGAGTCCGACTCGCACTTGGCCAGTTTTTATTCCCCTAGGAACAAAATTGAAAAAAGCTGTCATAACTTCATCAAGTGCGACAGTCTGTAAACGCCTTTGATATTAAAACCGGTCAACTCCGAGATGGACAAAGACACTGACTGGTTCAATCTAGGGATTTATAAACATTTATTCGACAGGTATCGGGGGGACATGTGTCCTCATGAGTTATATCAACAAGTCATCACTGCCCTTAGAAAGAGCAAAAATTACTCTATATATACATTTAGAAATAATGGGTAGTAAAAAGTTAAAATAAAATATGATCAGCGCCGAACGGTCATCACTCAAAATATTTCTCGTGCATCTCGAGATACCAAATCAATTCAGACTATTTATAGTATATAGTTGTTCTACCTCTCGATGACATGTTACGTGACTTTTATTATGACGCCGAAATAAGATTCATTTTGCTACGATTCAAACTTCATCGTGAGATAGAACAACTATACTTAAAAACAAATTACTAAGAGAATTCAAACGTCCTGTCACTTTACTTAGTGTTAAATAAAATATGATTATACAATAAATAATAAACGAAATATAGGAATATGTCTAAACAATAAGTAGAAATACTAGAAATAGACAATTAGAAAAAAATAGAGCTGTGGCGATACTGCTGCCAACTTCAACTTTAAGCTGTAATAAAAAAACCGGCCAATTGCGTGTCGGACTTCGCACATGTAGGTTCCCGTACCAAAGAAAAATCTGATTTATCAATTTATTGGTATTTTTTAGTAAAATATACGTATATTTTACTAATATACGTAATAATATAAAAATTATCACCAAATTTCAAGTTCATAGATCAATGGGAAGTAAAAAAATCTTCGGAACAAAATTGTGTGACAGACAGACAGACGGACACATGAGTGACAGTAATAGGGCTCTGTTTGGACCCTTCGGGTACGGAACCCAAAAAAAAACTCATAATAAATAAGGATTCGACCACTGCTACGACGTAGCAAATTCGTAGCACTCGGCGTAGCGCCAGAATTAGCAACTGTTGTGAGTGTGTGTTAAAATAAAATTTCTGTAGTGAAGATTTTTATTTTCGTTGATATGAATTCCTCTTGCAAGAGAGCAATGGTGGCCCAGTGGTATCGGCCGCGACTTACAAGTTGTAGGTCGTGGGTTCGAGCCCAGGCAGGCGCTTTACTTTGTGTAAATTATTTCATCACCACTGCTCTCAATACGGTGAAGGAAAACATCGTGAGGAAACCGGCATGTCCTAGAACCAATAATTCGAAGACATGTGACATCCACCAACCCGCACTGGGCCCGCGTGGTGGATAACGACCCATTCCCTCTCACAGAAAGGAGGCCTGTGTCCCAGCAGTGGGAACATTAATAGGCTGATGATGTGATGTGATGTGAATTCCTCTTTATTACATGATTTGTGACTGGTTATTGTTATTATTTAAGAAGAATTAACAATTGAATGTTCAACAAACTAATTTATCTGTGTTTATACTAGCTATGTTGCAAAAACTTACGCATCGGTCGCTTCTAAAGTGGTTTCACATACGCCAGCGCAGAGAGCAAAGGGCTCTTACTACATTGTACTCATTTCTTGACTCTTCCAATTCCCCTAGTTATCTGGCCCCTCACTTTCAAAATATCTGCGATAACCACAATAAAAATCTATCTAGATCTTCAAATAACTGCCTTCTTCAATGTCCTACTCACCGCAGACTTCATTCACCGTACTTTCTTCAATCAGTCTATTTCTTTGTGTAATGCGCTCCCCAGGAAATCAGGATGGCAACCAACCGACTAACCTTCAACTTCAAAGTTTGCGAACACATTCGCAAGATGTTGGCAGCAGTATCGTCACAGCTCAATTTTTTTTCTATTTGTCTATTTCTACTTATTGTTTATTTATATTCCTATATTTCGTTTATTATTTATTGTATAATTATATTGTATTTGTTTATTATTTCTAGTTTATATTTATGTATTGTATATATATATTTAAATCCATTCATTATCCTTATTGCACCTACCAATGGTTTTCTCTGCATTACCCAAAGGTTGACTGGTGTTAGAAAATGCCTAAATCCTAAGGTATTAAGTCCGCCTCTGTACATTTGTGTCTTCGAAGTATTAAATAAATAAATACATAAAATGATTAAATGGTATTAGTAAAATATTATGTAAGTAATCTTCAAACAGATAAACATACAATAGCGAACACAGATCCAGCTTTTTGTTATAAATAAACAGAATACTTCACGGCTTAATTACCGACAGTAGTCGTCAATCAAAATGATTGGCATATACAAACGAGCAAATTACAGGTGTCCGAAGCTAAACCATCACTTTCGGTGCGAGAAAATGGCGATAAAAAGCAAGTTAGCGCGTTCATTCATGTTGAGCGCGGCTGGCGGGCTGGCGGCGCGGCGTGCCGGCTCGTCGCACGTCACACGCATTCTTTGACAACTGTTACCTCGTCGATTACCTTTGCATTCTTTGCGACAAATGCCTCTACCCGCTGGCATATTTGTTCGCTATTCAATGTTGGAAACCTGTCAACGTAATGCTGAGCTTTAAGCTCCTAACGCACGTCAGCAGATCATCATGATTAGCGATAACTTTAATTATTTTCATTTAAAGTCGTCACAATCTAAGAAGTCCGTTGACATTTCTCATTTACATGCCGCGATAACTTTCTACGTAAGAACGTGAAAAATCAAATTTATAATCCTAATTAAAGACCGATACACTATGACAACGAGTATCATTCGCAAGCATCAAGTTTAATTATTATTAAGTATTTTTATAGCTGTCAAAACGGGCCTTTTATTTTTTGACAACTATAGTTTCAGTATTGCAGAACTAAGTAGAACAAATTGTTCAATACCTACTTATTTTGTAACTGAAAGGAATGCTTACTGGATTGGACTTACTATTACCAGAATATTTATGAGTTTTGCGTCATTTTTCGTTTTGGTTATAATTATATTTGTATTGAAATTAGTTTACATGCCATTACATTATGCTAATGAATGCATATTCTAGATATCAGAATTCATAGTGCACGTATTATTGTCAAATGCAGAAGCTCCAAAGTTTTCGTAGCTGCTTTGAAAAAGCTTGATGGATGTCGTCAAATCTCGCGGTGTTACGAAAAGTCAAGGAAATGACGTCGCTTTTATTTTCATTGAGATGGGATATAAACAAGGCTGTGGCGCACGAGTGCGGGCGGGGTCACTTAAAGTTAGTGTCGGCTCGTAAACGTATCGGCCAGGCGGGGGCTACTGAACGCTCGCCGCCGCCGCCGCCCCGCGGCGACCGCACTCGACACGCTGCCGCACGTCGCCGACGCTCTGAATCGCACCCATTCACACGCTATCTTACTGTGGATATTCCGACTAGCTATTTGCAAATTGAATAACCCATTTGGCTTTTCACCTCTCTACGTCCGTAAGTTCTAGCTCTCTCATAAATAAAAAATAATACAAGTGGCTATTTTTTTTTTAATATTTTTTTTAATGCTGAACAAGTATCTATTTCTTTTATTAATATATGATGCTGACAGACAGGTTTATATTTTTCCGATACTGTTCTGTGATTCAAATCGATCGACCGGTTGATGAGCCCATGTTTTTCGCCTGTTAATCCAAAACGTACTTAAGTTGCCAGTAGATGTTCCTTTTGACAACTATGTAGTTACCTTCACATGATTTTAAATATACGAACTGCAATAAAATCCAAAATTGTATTCCAGTAAAAAACTACAGCTTCCACGTAGACAACTATGGTCGAAGATGCACTCAAAACCAGTAGCAAATAACGGTATTTGTTACAGGGTATGTCCACAATAGGTTCCCCTGGGAAAGGCGGCGGCGGCGTTCCGACAACAGACAGCGGGTGTCAGCCGCCACGTGCTACCCAAGGCCACTCGCTTAGTGTCAAGGTCATTGCCACTCCAGCTCAGTACACGCGGCACCCACGCCTCTCCTGTCACCACAAATAGACCGACCTACTCTACAGCACTGTGATCTACCGCAACAACTCGACACGAGCCCACTACCGCGCCGGCACTATGCCGGACAAGTTTTTTTGGCGTAGGAGACAGGACACACACGTTTCACACCGTAGCGTGATTAAGCAATATTTTAAAGCTGCTCGTTTCAATTTGTATGAAAATCAATTTCGACATAAATCTTCTAATTTCTGCTGATCTACAAAGCATGATTCATTGTTATGTAAGGTCAATTTTACGCAACATACAACTCATTACTCATAATATTGGCCATTACAGTTTATCCTGAACGTGGATATCAGGATTAGGATCATGATAACTTTATCACTAGCAGGTAACAAACATCAACACCTGATTCGTGCCTGGTCTAGACTAAGAAATATTATATCAACGATACGATCGTAAAAAGTCCAAAATGACCATGAGACAGTTCGGTACCGCATGTCAATCTGATTTTGGACTTTTCGAAAATCAACATCACACTATACCTACACATTTTGTCTAAAACCCCTCTCTCTCCGAACAACTCTTACTGTCTAACGACTATAGTAACTGTTAAGACGCATATACGATTCATTCATCATCAGCAGTATTCAAATCAAAAGGTACTCGTGGAACCAAAATAAATCAAAAATATCTGATATAGTATATACTTGATAAGACTACATAATTACATGCTTCATGCCCGTGGGAAATTAATTTTCTTCAATGCTCTTAACGTTTGCAACGTTTCATTACTTTCTTAGGTAATATTCTTTTCATACTTCAAATGAAAATTTTAATAAATTAAAGTCACTTTCACATTACTACATCATTCTAGTATCCGAGTTGAAAGTATAATTTCTCAATGTTGTCTACTGTGATGATGATGTAAGATCCTAGCAAGTTGCTTTTTAAATGTTACGTCACTATTTCGACAATTCTGAAATTAGGTTCTGGCATTCAGTATAAACAAATGAACTCACTAAATTAAGTTCTACAAAACGAATACAAATCAAATTTAAAGGTTATAGACCCCTATCAAGGAAAATCTCGCCTAAGTTTCCAAATGCAAAAGCTCTACGATGTTGAGGATTTCAGCAATAAGTAAATAAACGATCAATTCCTGACCGCGCACCGCAGGAAAATCTTTACTTCTCTTTCTAGGCCAGAAATTAGCCGTTTGATTATATAGAGAAGAGAGTTTTGCTGTTATTATTTTTAATTCTCGAATAAAAACTAGGCACACACAGATCGAGCAAATATTTAGCTGGCTTAACTTATTCGATCTGTTGGAATCAAAGACTAGATTGTTTCAGTCACATTCTAACTTGAGGATTACTATATTACTGAATCATTTATTTTTTATGTTCCCAAAATATGTGACAGAAATATTTCGTATTTATAGGGAAATAGGAACCATGCTTTTCAGAACCTTGAACTTTTAACATACCAGTTATGTTATGCCATTAAAAACTGGTTAGAACTGAATGCTTTAAAGTAATAAATTTCATAACGTCCCTAGGATATTTCATGCGTAGCAGAGAGACATTTACGAATAAGGAATGTTTCATCATGTTGCATTAAAAGAGAGACATGAACATACATTCGGTGGGTACCGCAATCCCTTCGTCTGTTTCACAAACGGGATCTCTAATGAATGACGTCAAATTAAGCTCTAAGCTTAACAGAAAACATTACTGGAACCTTAATTCGCGATTAAGGCAAACATAGTGCGCGGGGTGAGTGGTGGTGTGGAGACGAAGGCTGCGGAGTCAGTGCATGTGCGGGTGTGTGGCGCGGGGGTGCGGGGGCGAGGGCGCGGGCTGCGCGCCGCGGGCCGCCACTTCTCTGTACTCGAGGAGCCCCGGTACACCTCGGTTTCCGGCGGGTGCTCCCTCGCGGATTCGCAAGTGTATCCCGCCGCGCCGGGCCCGCGTGCCGGCCACGTGGCCTCCGCTCACCTACTGGCGACACCCCGCTTTTTTACGCGCACTCCATTGATAAAACACTTCTAATTAAGTATCGGCTATTAAAGTAAACCACACTTTTTGTACTTAAGTGCACTTTTTAATTAATAATTAAAAATAAGATACTTAAGATTACGTAATAATTAAATTATATAATAGTGCTATAAGTCCTCATTAAACCTTTACAGACGTCTATAAAAGAATACATTTGTAACTATAGCTTTGAAACTTATTTCGAAGTTTAGTGAAGTTGTTTTAACATAAAAAAAATGATTTTGTTTGTTTAAATGACCCCTGGCTAAAACATTTCATACGTATAAGAAATTGGTCTATACCACTGAACTATTTGTACACAGTGTATACTTAAGTTCGTCATAGTTGCCGTCGGCAATGTAAAACGAATCATATTTTGCAAATCTTAAACAGGCCACTAACTGAATTAAAAAATCTAGTGCTTGGATAATATTTGGAAGAGAAAAAGGGTAAGGCGTTTGATGAGGAAATAACTAACTTTCGTTATAACAATTTAGTATAGCTTTATTCCTTATATTTTATAGATTTCCGAATCCGTATTACCTGTATTTAAATTAAGATGATTGGTTTATACACAATCAATAAAGCTTAAAGGCAGATAAGATCTTATTATTTAAAACCATTAATAAACATAACATTATTTGATTACCCATATAAGTATACACATTTTATTATAAAGATCTTTATGACTAAGCAGTTGTTTAGATCGTTAAGAATAAAACAACATTATGAAACTACTTCAGAACGCCAGATCGAGAATAATTGTGCAAGGACTGATATCTGCTTAAGCAGTAAATGGACCGTCATAACAAGGTTTTGGATTTAGTGCCTGATTCCGCAGTAGATGAGACAGCATGGAGTCAGTCCAAGCTACACCGGACGACCAGGAAAGAGCTTACAAACTCTACAATATGTACAAGGTAAGCTTTCCAAATAAATTATGCAAGTTACTTGTTATTTGTTAGTACTTTAACATTATGTTATTTTCTAAGTAGACCTTGTTGAAGTTTTTATAAACTTTTATTTTTATGAGCTTTAAAACATGATTATGAAAGGTCCTAGTCGAGAATCGTGTAAGTAGACCTAGGTCTTTACTTACACGATTCGACACCTTCCTGATAAGATAAAAACTTAAAGAGATTGTTGTTTTTATATTTGTTTAATCGGCGATCATTAAATGTTTTACATGCTTAAAAATACAAACTAATATGATATTTCAATGACGCGTTACTAACGCGGTTTTGGGTCACCGACATTTTTCAGACTCGGGTATCATCCGCAAATCTCTTGAAACTGTTACGATTTCCTCAGTAGAAAAACATTTAGCTAGTGAATTTATTGAGCGGTATTACTAAGAATAAAAGGCATCACTAACATTTTTATTACCTACACTAAGTTTAGCCTGCGATCTCGTTCGCATGTATAAAGTTTAGGCTGCGCAGTGTGTTCTTATAGAAACAGTACAAAATAATTACAAAATTACCAGACCGTACGACCAGACGACTTAATACTTCAGGTATTACATGCTATTTTATATACTTTCTTATTGTATCAATATTATTCATTGACGACATAGCTTTCAATCATCTGTTATCGCCACCCTGGACTCAGCACTCCCTGCAATCAGCAAGGATTGCTCTTTCTTTCTTTGTATGAAAAGTACACACTACACTCATTAGAAAATGTTCAGATTATAGGCTAAAAATTATCCTTTTTATTCATATCACTACATAGTATGAAACAAAGTCGCTTCCCGCTGTCTGTCTGTCCATACGTATGCTTAGATCTTTAAAACTACCCAACGGACTTTGATGCGGTTTTTTTTAATAGATAGTGTAATTTAAGAGGAAGGTTTATATGTATAATACAAGCGGGCGAAGTCGCTGGCAGAAGCTAGTATCATTATAAAAATGCGTAAGTAACTCTGTCACGGTTTCACGCTTAAACCACTAAACCAATTCTGATGAATTTTATACCAGACATAGACTGGACCTTAGAGAAGGACATTGGATACTTTTTATCCCGGGGTGTGTCTATATCCGACATGTACGCGGTCGAAGCCGTGGGTGGAAGTTAGTCTTGTCATAAATGACAAAAAAGACTCATAACAATAAAAAAGAAATTCGCTCAACTTTCGAAGACATGCGACATCTACCAATCCGCACTGGGCCCGCGTGGTGTATTATAGCCCAATCCCTCTCTATGAGAGGAGGTCTATGTACACACATAATTTAAGTCTCTATTATTTTGTATTATTAATCTGTCATTATCATCAAGCAAGATCTTTATTCTAAAGTTTTTCTGACGGATATAAAATTTAAAGTGCTTTAGTTTAATCACTGAAGCATATATTACAGTTATGAAAACAGTTTTATTGATCTTATACTATAAATTACATAAAATTCATTTTAGATTCAGGTAGTTACATATCTTTTAATAGTTGTGTCTAGTTCGCAAAATACGCGCTTGGATATGTCGTTGCGGACACCCGATATACAATACAATAGTTGAGTCTAGGTAGATATTCTTACGGCTATTAGTATAGACACAAGTATTACGGAAACGTACGAGCGTGGACGGATCTCTATTACCTGCGTTATAAAACCTCCGAGCCTGATGTTGACCACGCAGCTGATAAGGTAAGATAGCACCACATTTCGAAGCAATAGAAGAAGACCTATTTCAGACTTATCAGAGTAGTCAAAACAACGAGAGCCAGCGTGTCAATACTACTAAATTCCATAAATGTAAATGTAAATTCCACAAATTAAAATATGTATTTATATTTAAACAGAAGACAGACATTTGAAGAAAAAGTAATAAATTTTTATGTTTAGTTCACTGACATTCAAGTATAAGAAGTGCTATAGCATTAAGCTCGGTATATAGTATCAGGCTAGGCTAGAAGGGACGTCTATGGAAAAAAAATACGAAGATAATGCTTGTTGAGCTGAATAATGTGATAGAAGATTGAATAAAATGGTTAGAGAAGTTTAAGTTTTTCTAACAGTTGACTGTATGATTTGTCATGCACGCTTGTCATGAAAAGGACCAAGGGATAGTACCTCTACGCGGGTGAGTGAAGTGCATCACCCCCAACTAATCAACGACAGCACTATCTGCAACAAAGTTGCAAGCGGGATTCAAGGAATACGAGATAAAATATCGTTCCGAAAGCGAGACAATTAAATACGGCATTCCTCAGGGTGCAGGTGTGCTAGGATCCCCCCTTTTTTTCCTCTACATAAATCTTCCGATGCTAATAAACCACCCCATGGTACTATTCGCCGATGATAGCACCGTAACCATTAAGTGTGATGATCCCAATACTTTTGAAAATGAAATAAATATGACATTAAATAGAATTATATCTTGGTTTTACAACAATAATCTAATTATAAACTTAGAAAAGACTAAAATCATGCATTTTTATCAAAGGATCCCAAATAAAATCCTTGACGTTAGCAATTCAGGAACAAAAATAGAATCAACTACTGCTACTAAATTTCTTGACTTACTTTTGACTTAATGTCCTAGATGTAGCAGAGGGCGTCCACAGATGTCCTCCATCGCCATCGGTCTTGAGCTTCACGGTTCACCTCGCTCCATGTCATTCCGATGCACGTCGCTTCTGCCATCACGGTGGTTTGACGGGGACGCGGCGGCCACGCTTTCTTTTCCCTTGGGGGTTCCAGTCCAAAGCTTGCTTGGGTATGTGATCGGGACCCCTTCGGACAGTGTGGCCAATCCATCTCTACTTGCGACGCTTGATCTGGCGGTCGATCGGGCTCTCATGGCATTTCTCCAACAGCTCTACGTTGGAGATGGTCACGGGCCAGTAAATTCCGAGAATGCGACGGAGACAGCGGTTGACGAAGTCTTGTATTTGGCGTGTGATGTCCTTTGTGACCTGCCACGTTTTGCACCCGTAGAGCAGCACGGATTTGACATTGGACCCGAAGATTCTGAGTTTAATCCTTCGAGTCAATTTCCGCGATTGCCAAACAAGTCTCAGCTGCGCGAAGGTAGCTCGGGCTTTGGCGATCCGGGAAGCGATGTCCTATACACTACCCCCAGTCTCTGACACAACACTCCCGAGGTTACCTCGGCGAGGTATGTAAATTTGTGGACGTGTTCCACTGCCTCTGTGCCAATCAGCAACGGTGAGTGGTTCTTCACACCAGTTCTCATTTCCTGGGTCTTTCGGATGTTTATTTTGAACCCCGTTTTTGCCGCCTCCTGATGTAGATCGTTCAGCATTGCTTGCATATCTGCGTGGGTATGACTCAGCAGGCATAGGTCATCGGCGTAATCCAAGTCTTCCAAGACGTTGCATTATCCCCATTCAATTCCGCGGCCTGTTATCATAGATGCGAAGCATAATTCCGTCAAGAACGACTAGGAAGAGGAGCGATGACAGGAGGCAGTTTTGGCGGACACGCGCGTGTACTGTTACGTCATCCGATATGGGGCCGTCATGAGTAACCTTACAGGAGTAACTCTTGTAAATACTCTGCAACAGACGGACTATTTTCGGCGGCACGCCCATGTCCAGTAGGTGGGACCAGATACTAGACCACTTCAGCGTATCAAAGGCCTTTTCAAAGTCTACAAAGGTTACATAAATCTCCCTCTGCCATTCTGATACCTGTTCCAGTATGATAAGGAAAGTGTTGATCTGGTCCGTACAGGAGCGGTTCGATCGGCAACCAGCCTGCTCCTTGCGCAAAAGAGGATCCACGGCCTTAGACAATCTATCCAGGATGATCTTGCAAAAAACCTTAGAGGGAATTGAGAGCAACGTTATACCTCTCCAGTTATCGCACTGGCTAAGATCACCTTTCTTAGGAACAGTTATAAGAAGATCTTTTTTCCATTGGTCTGGGAGTTCTTCGGCGATCCAGATCTTTTCAATGAGCGGCATCAGGACGTCGACGCGGCGGTGGGTAAGTCGGCTTGTAGCATTTCCGCAGTTATCAGGTCGAGTCCTGGTGCTTTGCCTGTCTTCAAAGAGCGGACTGCCTCCGCAACTTCAGAGGCTGACGGTGGTTCTGTGTTAATGTCGAGAAGCCGGGATGTTGGGAAACTAACTTGCAGCGCATCAGGCATCGATGTAGCTGACAAACGGAAGACCTCTTCAAAGTGCTTACGCCAGCTAACTAGCTGCCCTTCTGACGTCACAATGAGCTGACCATCTTTGGACTTCAGCGGCTTTTTCTTCGAATTGCTGTTACCTGCCAAGGTTTTGGTAGCTTTGTACAACTCTTTCAACCTACCGGAGTTTGCAGCTTGTTGAGCACCATCAGCAATACCATCAGCCCACCGTCTCCTATCTCTGCGGGTACTGCGATAGACTTCCTAGCGTTTCTAACGGTATTACGAGTTAAGGTCTGCTCGTATGGCGTCGTTATGGGTCTCAAGCAGTCTCAGATGAAGATTACTTCTATCTTCGATCAGGCTCCACGTGCGTTGTGCCATCCAGTCCTCCCGAGAATGAGTCGATTTGTGCCCTATAACGACGGAGCTGGTATAGGCCACTTTGATGCGGTTCCACTCGTCGTCTAATGAGTCCGTAGCGGCATCAAGTACAGAACTAAATTTCTTGGTATTAATATATACAACAATTTGACTTGGAGACCTCAAACAGACGAAATATATCAAATGTATAATATAATAAATCTTAATAAATTTGCCTATGCTCTATATAAACTATCAAAAATAGTGAGCGTAGAGTACTAACAGCCTATCACGGCTATGCTGCATCAACACTCAGATATGGCGTAATATACTGGAGCAATTCAGTAGATAGAAAACTCGAGAGAGCCCAAAAAATATGTGTCAGAGCTATGTGTGGCCTTAAAGAATAGACAGTTGTCAACCGTTCTTTATACGTCTAAAAATTCTTACCTTGCCATCGCTGTACATATACGAAACACATATGTTTGTGAAATCTAACATTTCATTACACAAAATAGCTAACTAAAAGTTACTACAGAAAATTACGTGATAAAAATAAGTCAAAACTCGAAGTGACTTATGGCAAGTATTTAACAAATTACCTGAAAAAATTAAAACGTTAACTCTGTCTAATTTCAAAACAGAACGATTGAGAATTTTGATATATAAATGCTATTACTCACTAAAGGAATATATGGATGATAATTCTATTGTACATCATCATCTCACTTATCTAGACGATTTTGAATTTTGTTTGACATTAGCATTAATACGACATGACATGTAACTTAATCTATTTGACATTTCGTCCACTTGCGACGACAGTGTGACATCTCGGATTACACGAAATTTCATTTTACTGATATTCTGAATCGCGATCTCGCATACTATTATCTCCAAAAACGGGATATTTTTTTCTACAAATACAACAAATATATGAGAGAAAGAGACAAAATATCACAGTGTAGCGCTGTCTCGTTTGGTGAACTAGTTGGCTTCGACACAGTGACAATTCAGTTGTCATCTGGGCTTCGAGGTGTGTAGTACTCTCGGTTTTCATGGAAAACGTGAGATCACGTGGATACCACGATTTAGGAGATAAAGGTGAGTCTCTTGTAATAATTTTCTTTTATTCGACAATGTGGCACGTCAACTTATCACAGTGTTCTTGTAAAACATCAAACAAAGTGAATGAGATATGTTTTTGATGTTACGTTTTTCTTGTAAGAAATTCACAGTATCACCGTATCATTTTGATTTGTAACGTTGTAGATGATACATGTTTCTCTTAAACTGGCAATATGTTGTGGGTCATTTGTTGATGTTCTGTTGTTGCAGAATACATATTGATAAAATTGAATGGTATGTCCACTTGTCACGTTGTATATACTAAACAGCAATATAAAACGCCATTTATATTTACAGATTGGGACAAGGTCTAAACTAATATTGCAATTAGCACAAGCAATAATGGACGAGGATTTGCCCAATAGCAACCTAGTTGCACGTAACAACCCGGGTTCAAAAACTTTTAGCGACGATTAAACAGCAGATGATCAAAAAACGACAGAAACTCATCTCCATCGCAGTGTATCAACGAGTTTATCTTCTTCAAGTACCTCAGTTGCTCGTAATAACCCGATTTTAAAAACTGTTAATGATGATGAAACAGTAGATGATCAACAAACTCTCGTCATAGCAGAGTTTCGATGAGTTCATCTTCTTCAAGTACCTCGTGTAGCAGCTCTTCAAGTTCTTCATCTTTCTCCAAGGACAGCGTTGATTCCGTAAAAGACCCCGACTATAAAGAGATTCAATAAAAACGTCGACCTGTATTTTCATTCAATGATTTGAGCGATAATGTTTTGAATCCGATAGCTGCGACTAGCCAGCAAACGACAAACCAAGAAGGAAAAGAAAAACGGATGTCGCGAATTGAGAAAGAGAAAGATTCAAAAGACAAGGACATTTTAGTGGCCGTTTTCGAACTTCAAGCTGTTTCAGTGCCCGAAAGGAGACACGTCTGTTTTTATTATAAATCAAAACTGAACGTATTGAATCTGATAATTTATGATCTCAAAACAAACTCCGTTGAAAGTTGCGTGTGATACTTATAGAAGATTTCTGAAGAACAAAATTCGACGCTGATTGAAGACGTTGTTTTTTACTCCGACAGCTGTGCTGGCATGCAGAAGAATAAATTCATGTTGGCTTTGTATCTCTATGCTGCACAGAACCTTCCAAACATAAACTCCATTACACACAAATTTCTCATTAAGGGGCACACACAGAATGAGGGAAACTCGGCCCACTCCCAAATTGTACGCCAGTTAAAAAGGCGGTTGAGAAGTGGATCTTTTTTTACCCCTGAAGGATTTATTGGGGCAATCAAAGCTGCAAGAAAAAAGTCAGAACCAGTACATGTAAATGCATTATGTTACAGTGATATTTATGATTGGAAGGCTCTTCTCAATCAAATGAATTTTGCAATTCACAAGGATGAAACTCGAAAAGTCATTAAAACTTCGGAAATAAAGGGAATTCGTGTGCTAAAAAATGATCCTCATGCAATCTACTATCTTACGTCTTACCCGGATGAAATTAAGAGAGCTGTGGTAATAAAAAAGAAGCCTGTTTATGAAATCTAACTAAATAACGCTTTCAATAGAAAACCGGGGTTGGTTTTCACTACTAAATGGTAAACACATTCCTGACTATTACAAGGCATTTTTCGAAAGTTTGTAGTTCTTTTGAATTTAAAAATGTAACAGTTAGAAGACTGATTTTATATGACTGATGAATCTCACTAATGTTCCTATGTTTGATATTGTGTATTTATAAGGTCTTACGTTATATAATTTTGTCCTTGTAATAGTTTACGAAATTGTTGTTTACAGTCTAGTATGTTACGTTTTTACGTGCGTTTTGATACGAATTATTTTTAGAATAAGTAAAAGAAATGTGAGGATAGTTCAAAATACCTTCTACATAGACCTAAGACAATACTAGGCAATCATTACTAACAGTTTACATAAGTGCCTAATTAAATACCTAATAATGCCTTTACTTAAAGAAATGTTAATTTTCCTGTCACTCTCTTTTGTTTATGTTTTATTTAAAGAGTGAAAAAATACAGTAGTGTCTTAATAATTATAACTTTTTAAGTCAAACTGTAATATAACATAAAAAAATCCTGATTAAAATAGTTACCACTATTTTGAATGATTATATTATTCCTACAAAATAAACAAATTTTCAAGAATAATGTTTTATTTTTATATAACCTAATTAAATGTCAATTTTTACATCATCTTCAATGTGACATCTAAACTTATCACTTTGTAAACTTTCTTTTTTTCTGGAACCACGTGATAAGTTTTCCTTTATTTTTTCAAACTCTAAAATGAAGTTAATTTGGTTCCAAAAGTGTTTTTTCTTTTTGATATTTCATTTCATTATTAGTTATACTCTAATCACTTCATACATTATAAAGCTATATTGACAACAATTTAAGAGTTATGCTCATTTAAAAGTTTAAAAGTCGTTTTCTGTAAAATTACGGTTTTTGAGATGTCGCACTGTCGTCGCAAGTGGACGATTTATTCAAATTTGTATTGATATGCTTCTTCTTCGTCGGTACGCTCTTCGCAGATATTTCGCCTCACGATGCGACGCCATCCCTCTCTGTCGGCGGCTATGACATGCTTGTACCTATTAATATCGACTTTATTACTAATGTGAAATTTTACATAATTCGACCACATTACGCGATATCTTAAAAGTTAAAAAGTAACAAAAATCGACAACGTTAATTAATTATATCTGTACGCATCTGTGCAAAACATAGAGGATAGTCGACCACATCATCACTTACCATCAGGTGAGATAGTGGTCAAGCGCGAGCCTATCAACAATATAAAAAAATAAAATACTATCTATCTGTAACATCTCGCACACTGTTGTAATTTGACCTATGTTTACAAATAAAGCAATCTGATTTTGAAAAGATTTAGACAGCAAGGGTTTTAAAACGAATGCTAGTTTTGTTTTTATTCCATGTAAGATTAAGATTACTTATCAAATTTTATAACAATAATCTATTTAAAAGATCTTTTAGAAGGGGCCGAGAATTGTGCCTTGTAGCACTCCGTTTTCCTACATGGACCCTGGAGATCTCTTTAACGTCTAATCCCGTCTGATAAGCAACAGTATTTAAATAATAATAAAAAGGTTACAAATACCCGCAATGGAATGGCACAAAGTACATTTTCTCGATATTATTTTCATCTAAAACACAATCAAAAGCCTTAAGTTAATCATAGAAAATACTCAAAAACAAATTGAGTATCTAAAAATCAAGTTGACCGGTGCCTGATACATCCAACAAAACGAATGGCATTATATTTCTAACTGACTGTAAGCCCAATGATATTCCTAATTTACTATTGTTATCAATACCAAATCAGGTCGATTTCATGATTATTTGAGTTTTGTAAAGAAATATGAAATTAATACAAACTATATCCGTTTTGATCCCCACGGTAGTCTACAAACAAACACTTTTAACATGTGAGGTCTTACCATAATCCATTGCCTTCATTGCATCCAAAACCAGTGCTCTTGGGTAAACATTTTTTGTGTTAATTTTCTCTACATCGGAAAGGATGCAATTTGACTTGCCCGAAAATTACGCCCTCTATCTCTACATTACCAACAATTTTGATAGATAGGAGGCGGGCATCGTGGCTTGCTATCAAGAAAGTTTTTTTTTACTCTTCATTCAGGTACAAGCTTCAGAAGTGATGACCACAGAACTAATTTTTTTTTTACTAGCACTTCACCTCTTTGGATTTTTAAGAGTTCCAGACTCGGGTTTCTGTAAGCTGAGGTTCCAGACAATACAAAATTATACCACATAGCATCACAACGTTTTCAACTCTTCTAAATGATGGAATGTGCATTTAGATAATACTGTCGCCTGATTTTCGCATGGCATCCAGAATTAGATGGTGGAAGTCTCCAAGCTCTTGTGGTTCCGTATGTTGCTTTAGGAACAGGATGAACATAGCGCCATCGGCAAGTTGCGGCGGCTGTTCGTACTAGTGGGAAGCGAGGCGCGGCGCGGCGCCCCACCGCAGCGCGCGCCACGACCGCCACGCAGTCTTCCCGCGCGGTCCGCACGTGCGTCTAGCGTGCCTTTCTATCGTGCTTCTACTAAATGTTTCCGTACGAACTCGAAATAGGTCTATATTCAAGTGGAACAAATTAATATTAACAGAAATTGATTGTGTTTCTATTTCGTGGAGGACCAGAGCAGTCCAATCTATCGTTCCGGTAGTTTAACTTGTACCTACTGTGTAATGAATGAATGACTTCAGTGCTCTATCAATTAAAGTTGAAATTGTATTATTTTCTATTTCCTCCGTAGATTAATTAGATCTTACATGGGACCGGAACGTATAAATTAATGTATGTTTACTAAACCCAATTCGTTTCTTTGGATGGAATATGTCAACGGCAGCTAATTAAATATTTAAATGGTGGGTACAAACTTTCTATGCATTACTTGTGTAATTTGTAACTTATTTATAACTATGATTGATAGTCAGAATTGGATTTTCAGCACTGTAATTATTATAACTGAAGATTTAACTTTTGTCTTGTCGTTTAAACTGATTTGATTAGTGAATATTGCCTAAGTGTGCCTTATTGTTATTTAAGATAATTGAAATTGCTACATCGCATCGTGCGTTTGTAGTACAGACCTACTTATTTAAATGATTGCGGAAGTAATTTCAAATCTGATACAATCAGACCCACCGAAGCCTGTTTTAGAATAAGCTGATTTCGAAAAAGAGAGTTTATTTGCTAACGTTCAGAGTAACTAGAAGTACTTCCTGGACGAATTACTAACCTTTAAGGGCTCATAACGTTTTAGATTTGGTATTCTTATAATTTTCACCACTTATTATATTAGAAAATGAGATTAAACTGAGTCATTTACGACGTTATTTTTTAAAATATGTACACGTAATACTCACATTTCAATGATAATAATAATTTGTCTTAAATTACAATAACTCATAATATTTACTAAGCTATTCCGTGGTTGATAAATTATACTATCTGTAGCAAAGTGGAGCATAGATATTGATACAAAGATAAGATAGAGGCGTAAGGCGTTCATAATTATGATTTCTTATTTATTTGAATAAGCACTTGTAATTTTCGTATTAGTTACCTTCATTTATTTCAGATGTTATTAACTAGTTGTTTTATAATTTTATAGCAAGAATTAAATTCTGAACGCAGTTTTTTCCGCGTAATATTTAAGTGTCTGTGACAAAACCAGATTACTCCCGTAAGACTAGAAATTTATCTGTGTAATATCTGACACCTTAATTGAAGCAGGTAATTAACTAACAATTAGGTTCACAATAAGAATAACAATGTAGATTTGCTACTTTGGGCTAATCGAACTAGGTATTGGTCTACAAATGTAGAGCATGGCTGGCAGGCGTTACGCACGGTCCTGGATTCGATTATGTAGAAATTAAATCATAGAAAACTATTCTAGGATTCAATTGGGCGTTTGTCCCTAAAATTGCGAAGATTACCTTTTCTTTTTGCATCACCGTTTTGCCGACTTGATTAATTTTGGCGTTTTTTTTAATAATTTCTGACATTTTTTTTTGTAAAAGTGATGTATAACTATTTCGGAGTTCAATTAAGTATATTCTCTTGTGCGATCGGCATTCGGCTTATTCGGTGGCTAATCAAATATGTACGAGGGTGTAAGAGGAAAGTACAACATTCATGTTCCCGTCCACCTTAACTACACTCGTTGAGCCTTCTGTCATCCACCGACAGATGGCATGCTTCCAAAAGCATAATAAAAAATTAAACTTGTTTGTGAAAAATTAAATTTAATTATAACTTGACTGTAGAATTACAGAAACTAATGATGAAAAGGCGTAATCAAAAATATTGCTGAGATTTCAAGCACCTAGACAATAATCTTGGAACCTACTTATTTATCGTAATTGAAATAGAAAAGCAAAGGCATTAGCGACCTACTTTTACAAGATATACCTACATATCTGTCTACGTTAATATTTACGTTGCACGTTAAATTTAATTAGTTATTATAATTTTATTTATAACGTGATATAAAAACCTACCAAGTGCAAGTCACGTCTGGTGGAAAGGATGCTTTAATTTTTTTATGTTTAAACCTAGTTACAGGGGCGTAGCTACCGCCTTATCTGCCGTATCAATTATACGTGCGAAAGCAAAAATTTATAAAAACTTCCCAAATTTTTTTTCGCCTGTCACTATTGTCCATAGGGGCAGAAACTTTAGAAAAACTAAAGTCATCATCAGCTATAAATGATTTAATGAATCAGTTAGCCGAAAAAAAGGCAAGGAGAGTGTATATTTCATTTAAATTGTTTGTATAGATTTTGGAAAAAGTGACAGATAGATAATTATGATGAATAAAAATTAATTTTAAATTTATGCAAACTTTTTTTTCTTTTGTGATCTTTACCTTTCATAAGGGCCCCCAAACAAATTTTTATACGGGGCTCCGCCAAGGCACGCTACGCCACTGCCTAGTTAATACTTTACTTTTACAAGATATTAAATGTTTACATTGTATACCACGTGTCTACAAAAAAACCAGTCAGCAATACAATACCTATTTTGCCAACCACACCTTTTATGTAAGTGTGAACGATTAAATCTTTCGATACAAAAGCAGGTGCAACGAAGTATTAATAGGCAATCAAAATTTTAAGTATTGATGTTGTACTTTATTCTTCTAAAATATACACTTACACCAATTTAATAGATACCTAGAAGCAAAAATTTACTGCAATCACTTAGTTGCCGGAGCAACGATCTCCTACAAGCATAATTTAGGTTAGACTTAGAGAGTTGGCTGGAATAAAACATAAAGAACAAAAAACTTGAAGTCCCCATGACCTCCAAGCTTTGCAGCCGACCAATCCCTAAAAACTGAGCGGACCGAAGCAAAAAACAGGAATCGAACTTTACAATTTTTTATGTATATCTTTGGCCACATTCACCACGTTAGCCCTTTCGTTTTGTTCTTTATTTCGTATACATATATTATTATTATGTACGTTATTGTACATCACAAAATACATACAAGAGAAACATTTATAAAAATAAGAGATATAAGTCAATAAATAATTCCTTCTGGCTTTAGTATGGGAAACTAAGTAAAACCTTGGTAAGATTCATTTTTCCGCATAATTTTGGTCATATTATTTTCTCTACAGTTCGAAATCATGAAAAGTAAGTCAAGATAATTAGCAGATTTCAGCTGCGACATACACAAAGTCTGAGAAATAAGAACAGATTCTAGGCTAATATGACAACAGACGCTAAAGCGATAAACAATAAAACATGATTTGATCATTGATTTATTCTACAAAACGGTTAGCCTAAATTATATCACAAAAAAATGCCTTTCACAACATACCACCAATTAAATACTTCAAATTGTGTAGTTAACAATACACACAATATGAAAATTTTCTTTAGACAGACAAATTCTTCTTTAGAGATAACAATAAAAAAAAACTACAAGGTTTTTTAACAAACTTCTTTAAAAATATAATATACATTTTCGTTGAATGATTAACTATGACGATGAATGGTTAATAACTTACTCGATGTAGTTTAAATGGGAAAAATACTTCTAAAAACATACAAAGCAGTTGCCCTAAAAACAAGAGCAATGAACGGCGATGGTGAAACCTTATGAAGGCATCGTCAGCGAGTCAAATAACGGCAATTTGCAGGCCAAAGAAAATAAAAATAGTTTAAGAATGTCAGGAATTTTAAAGTATTGACATGAGCGAACGGTGACGGAAATTGAATGCATGCTTTTACAATATCGATTTTTAGAATAACATAAATGAAGACGCGTGGTTTAAAATACAATGGCTATGTAATAAATAAACGGAATTAGTTACGGTTATTTCTTAACAGCTATTACAAATACAATAAAAATATGCATCGTTTGGACTCTGTATACTTTAAAAAAGACAGTCAAAAATAACCACCTGCTTCTATATTTTAAGACATATGTCTCCCCTACAAATTGTGAGTTATGAGAGTTGTGTTCCAATTGTAATAACATCAATTGATTTAACGCTATTTTAGTGGAAGGAACAAAACGAGGTCACTGACCGACAATTACGTCCTCCTAGAGACTCGTTCATTCCATAACAGTAATGGATTCAAATCTTACTACCTACCTATCATAATTTTACTATTGTAGCTCTAGTAACGTAATTTAGATCTCTATCGTATAAGTTATAAATAAAACGATTAGCTAACGACAAAATCGTGGTAAATAGGCAAGTAGGTTATTTTTAAAATACGCAAAATATTTAAAAAATCTGTTTTAGATCCTGATAAGTTATGAAATATTTAAAACAAATATACTAGATACTTTCCGAACTGTATTTACTTCTTGCCTACTTTTTAAACTTTCTACTTTCCACGCTCTAAAAACATATTAGAAACATCGTATCGTTATGGATGCCACAATATCATCGTCCATTACTAAGATTTATCAGTTAGAAAATTGAAAATTGATGTTTAAGTTTTACCTTTAATGAACCTAATGAAAAAAAAACTGTATTAGTTAACTATGGAACTGAATATTTTTTTTACAATATGTAGGTATGCACGATAAGATGCAAAGTAGTTTGGCAGCACCGGCAACAGGGAATACACTATAACAATAGCTACTTAGTGGTAGTATTTAATTAGTATTTTTTATTGATACTAATTACTAAGTTGTTACAAAATCGAATTGTACAAAAAGCAATTATCGGCGTGTCCTTTCACTTACTTGTTGATAGTGGTGTGTGTATAAAGGCCCAATGGGACCACAGCCGGTGTGCCACGGAAACCGGTCCGAGAGGCATGAGACCGACTTGTGGCTCAAGGTACTATTACAATGTTGATCAATCGCATTTTGGAACAACGTTTAAAACGGTTCTCATATTAAGAATAGTTAACTATTCAAGAAAAAGATTCCAATGTCTACTTATAAATTCCTTTGAATAAATTAATTTATTATAACCGGAAATCTAAATTTTATTCGCTGTTTACATTACGCACAGTAATCAATTTATTGGTTCTAATACTTATTGGGTCTTAGAAGACAATTGAAAATTTTAATTATTCAAGGATGTTAATGTTTAAATACCCATAACACGGTAGTGTTTTACCGCACTCATTAATTTAAACAAAATGCAACGGTTTCGGTAGTTTTCGTATCGAAAGCTTGATAGTGCGCCAATACATCTTAAAAGTTCAAAGGTTCCACAGGGCAGCATGCCTAAAACTATTTTATCGAGTTCTCTAAAGCGTTTGACTCAGTCAATAAAACGCTAGAAGATCGTTCGAGGCACTTCAGGAATCTTGTTATTTTGTGGTCATCATTAATCATATTCTTAAATTCTGAGCTCGTGTTTCGGCTTGGAGCTAGTTATGATCAGTCTGGTGGTATACAAGTCCAGCTTCACGATAAATCAGTTTTAAGATGGTGGATGGCATAGTAATGACACCAGACAAACATCATTCAGAGATACACGACAGATGGAGTATCTGGTAAAGCAAGCACAACCACCGAAGTGAAGACTGCTAAGTCTGAACTCTTAAAAATCCGGTTTAAACATATTCAAAAGAAAAAGCAAGTGAAAAAAGGAACAAGACGGATGTCTTGTTCTTTTTTCTCAGAGGGTACCAGCATACCAATACTTTATCTTGTGAAATGCTGGCGATTAACCATTTTACTATCTAGTCTACATCGCTTGCATAGATATTAAATAGTTACTGTAGTATTTTATAGAATAATACAATGAGATACAAGCATTACTTTTAAATAAATTAATGGGTGGTACAGTTCGATCGAAGAATGCCATTTGTGTGCGCAACTCTCGCCATTCAATATCGCAATGTTAAGAAATAGTAACTGGATCAAGAATTGGCGCACCGATTTGCAATAAGTAAACGAAATAAATATTATTACTACTTTTTAAATTTAAAACTTTAGGCATTACTTAGAATAATAAAACAAAACTTTATATATTTATATTTATTTATATTTATATATACTTTATTGTACACCAAGATAAAAATAGTTCAAAAAGACATCTTATAACAAAAACAAACATACAACAGGCGGCCTTATCGCGATCCGCGATCTCTTCCAGGCAACCAAGACAGATAGACAGATGTATAATAATAAGCTATTAAAAATTAAATCATAAATTGCAATAAGTTTCAGTTCTAACCCCTGTTGGTAATTGAGATTGAGTTGAGTTGGTTACATAATGTTGTACAAGGCATTTTAACTGAGCTACACCACAATCTAAGCTTAGAATAATTTACTTTCCTGAACCCATACAGATTATAATCAACAATTTACCCAATAGGGGCCGCAGGAAACTTAATTTTGTGTAAAAAGTAAAAAGCAATAAAATTGATCGTAACTATCATGTTGGGAAGCTAACGAGGTAGTTGGGCACTACGGTTATTGGTATTATACTTGTGATCGCGAAATTGTACCCGCCTCACTCATCATAGCACAGGAAACATCTCTTGAGGCCATGTCTGATAACATACTTGCTTATTGTAATTACGATAAATTATTATTACTAGAGGGTTTCTAGACTAGTCAGAGCCTTAAAGCGTAGTTCTCATTTGAAATCAGAGAACATTGAAGATTTGAAACTTTACTTTAAAGTATGCGGGTCGTGTTTTCTGAAAACCTGCTCTATTGTTACAAGGCAGTCTAGAAAAGAAGTTCCTCTACTTGCTACAATCAATTATATTTGGATCTATTACCCCTCTTGTCGTACAAACTGTTTATAGGTACCTAAATCACAATTAAATGAAGATAGATGAACTTATGTAAAAATATTTTTCATATAAATTTTAAATATAATACAAAATATCTCTAAAGGATAGGCATAGGACAGCAGGAAGTTCTATTTCTCATATTTAACATAGGCTTTTCACAATATTAAAATATGTTTAAAGTTGTTATGCTAAACCAAACTTTTTATAAATAATAATATCGACTGTTCTTCTTTTCTCTACGAGTAGGTATTAAATGTGAAAGTTATCAGAAACTTTTTCTAAAATTGAACATAATGTAACAACCTGATTTTGTTAATTATATAGTATTACTACATCTGTACTTTCTATTGTTTCAGAGACCAGAAAACCTCGAGTCGCCGCTGTCTGTTCCTCGCGACACAAAGAACAGCATCTACATTATGAATGATCAGGTTGGACAATCACAAAATACTATCAACTTATGACGATCTCACTGTAATAGATAATTTATTTCTCATGCAAATCCCTTCGCTTCATTGTCCTTAAAATGTCATGATCTACTTGACTAATTCCGGTTATAAACATTAATAAACAAGCTTACTTAAATATCGTCTTTTTAGAACGGATTCTGAATCAAGTTTAAGGTTTTATTGCTACTCGTACGTTATTTTGTGTTTAGGAAATTAGGACTCTTAATTAGGCTTTCGTTATCCTCCTATTATTAAGGTTTGGGCCCAAACTACATTGAGGTGTCTATCGAACGATCGCTGGTCTTGTCGATGCCATTTTGCGAAATTATTAAACATTCACTAGCATCAGAACTACATCTACATCTAACTGACATACTCGTAGTGTCGAGGAAAAAAAACCGCACTCTAAGAAGAAACAAAGTTGTATTGTTTTGTTTGATAGTAATGAATACTAGATATCTACAGATACAGTTCAGAAGGTCTTCGTAATTAGGCACATTAACTTTTTACTGTTGGAAACGGCAACAATTGCCCAGTCAAAATACCTATAGTTAAAAATTAAAAACCCTATTTTAATTAATCAATTTTTTTGTTTTGAAACCTAGTAAGAGAAGGTACGGTCATATTATGCGAGCTAATCTTCAAAATCTTCTGTGATCGATATATAATTCTTAGGGAAGGCTCATACAAAGATATATGAGATAGCACTTATAACTTATTTTGATCGTCAGAACTATTTTTGTTTGGATAGTATTTAAACGAGCGAAAAAAAATCAAATTAAAGGTGTAAAAATACTGAATATGGCTTACTGAAATACTAAGTGGCCGACAAACAGTGGGCGAATACAAATGTTTAAAACAGCGACTTGAAAATATAAGTTTGTCGACAGGGCTCCTTTTTCTGTCTGCAGGGTCTAAAGTAACCTAACATGAAGGGGATGACGGGAGCTAAGTTCGCTCGCTTTGCTCGCTCACTTCAGCTCTCGTCATCCCCTTCGAACCTAACCTATCCGTGTCGGGGTGCGCTAAGTTCCCGAGCTCGCTTCGCTCGCTCTTGGACACGAATAAACCCGAACTCCCGCACTGCACAGTGATGTCGCCTCGATAGTTGTTCAGCTATTTTCAAAAGAATAATATGCTAAAATAGAAAAAATAGAACCCCAAATACAATTAAAGTATGTAACAATATTATTGCCGCAGCTCACAAAAATCTCCTAAAAGGTATTATTCAAACCGGATAAATAGTTACTTACTTAGTATAATAGTCGCCCATTCAGTATATTTTCCCTCGGTTAATAATTTCCCTTTTTGTTTTATGCGTTTAATTCCGGAGTTATCAGATTATTTTAAATTAGCTTTACTCGGTTCTTGTACACGTAAACATATCTGGAATTAAGGGTACACTAGTCGACGGCACGAACTACTTTAAAGCGCGGGGTTAAAATGCATTTAATGGTGCTCCCACACCGCTGTTCAAAAATGTTTACAAACATTTTCTAACACTACATTTACTGACAAATGTTAGGAAAATGTCTGTCTAGAAAAAGTTTACTAATGTTTGTAAACATTTTTGAACAGCGGTGTGGGAGCACCATTATATCAACCGACAACACGTGCGGAAGAGATAGATGCTGTGATGAGCAGTAGGAAGCTAGTTCGCGTACGAATACACACTTTTGCAAATTTGTAGCGAAATGGATAATGATTTAGGACGAAACCGAGCGCGCAAAATTTTATAAACAGACCTTCGGCAGTCTAGATATCATGAAAAAACGACTAAATCTATCTGTTCAAAATAAAATTATTTGCATTGTTGAACTACTAATCTATCCCTATAAGGAGGCCGTTTTGCAATTTTCCGTCTTCTTATTTATTCGCGCCCAAAAATGCGTTAAAATTAGTGTCGAAATGTGGAACTTTCGACGCTCATAACTTTCAAATATTTTCTTTTTTTACTTTTTTGCTTCCATACAGGGCTAGATAATGATGAGACAAATTGATATCACTTTTTATTTTGAACGTACATCGTCAAACAGTGGAATAATCCCTAGACTACACTACTACTACTACCCTAGTGTAACCTTAATGATAAAAGTTAAAAATTTATTATGTGTGTGCTCTGTGTGCGTATCATTGAGAGCTAGAGAAAGAACAAAATTCAAATATCTACGTTGCACAGATTTCGTAAAAATCATTAGTGACAGACGGACAAAAGGTAATCTTATAAAAGTTCCATTTTTTTTAGGTAAGATTGTAACCCTAAAAAATTACCCTGGTGATCACCAGCCGCGGCCACTAAACGGCCTGATACGATCGCACCAGGCTGTTTTATATTGAACCAGCACAATCTGTACTATTGCTAAAGATTAAAATTTTTATTAGCTTGAGACTATTTTCGTCCTTGCTATTATTAATTTTAACTATGTTTCTGTTCTTACTTAAGACTAGATTTTAACTTCTATTTAGTAACTACATACTTTCTTTTATTTATTCTAATAATTCAGCCATTGAAAAGTGCAATACAACATGCTTGTTGGTTGTATTATTTGTTATGGCATGTATTTCTAAGTATAATGTGCAGGCCTAACCGTCATAAATATATCTTAGATAGAGATACTGTAGACTACTTTAATATTTAAAAGCAAAAAAAAAACGTTAGCAAAATATACAACACAACGAGGCACGACGACAAGAGAACACCATACAATGGTACAATTACACTGAGAGCTTTTTATAGTCATTAACATTGTATGGAAACTTCTTGTTGCCTTCTGTTATTCTCAGAGACTTTCTTACAATGTGCAACTGGGTATTAAATATTATAAGATCGTGTCAATAGTATAAATTAGTTAGAAGATGTTAAAATAGGGTAGTTTACTGAAAATTTATTTTCCGTCAAGTATATAAATAAAAAATATTGGACACGTATTTTTTCTTACGACACGTAAACATAAAGTGACGACGATTTAATGCGTTGAAATATCGTGAAACGTCACGCCACTAGTACACTTTATACTGCCTTAGTGACGTCACAAGCCCCCACTCCTAAACCCTGATGCGCTATAAATTTGTTATTTTTTATTAATTTGGTAAAGCAAAAAATACGTGACCAATATTATTTGATAATCTCACTGACGGACGAAATAGAAATATAGTTCTTCTACCCAGGAAGCATCCCTATTGCATGCATTACCTCGTAACGTCAGACGTCACATCTGTTTAGAGAAACTGGTGCAGAACGTAAGGGAAAGATATATGACTATAGCCGATTTTAAAATGAACATCACTTCTAAACAGGTAGTCGTATTTAAAAAAAATAACATAATATGAACAACTTTGGCCCAAGTGGAAACTTACTTCCACGGAAACATAGGTGCTACCAGAATACAATCATCCGTGTCCAACAAACCGGACCATGTTCTAATACAGGCCGGCCATGGTCTACCTTTGTTCCAAATTTTGTCCAAATCCATTTAGCTGTTGTGCCGTGTTTTATTAACAAACATCTCAACATCCAAACGTACCCAATTTTCCTTTATCTATTTACATTGTATTTTCTACTATATGGTATTCATTTCATTTATCTGCACTCACAACGTAATGTTCCAAATATGAATATAAAAAAAAAATATAAACACGACTTTTTTTCGTGGATAGCTAAAAAAAATCCATTGTTTTGCACTGGCGCAATGGGCTCATTTGTTTTATTTCAACTGTATGAGTGAATATAAAATAGTGTATGCAACAGCATATAATTGGGTATTAAAACACTCGTGTGATACTATTGAACGAATCGAATTTTAATAACCTGAGAAAGAAATTTAAAAAGCCGATTTTTATAACCCCTATTTGCACCGTTGCAAAAACCAGGAGCGTAGCTACCGCTGTATCTGCCGTATCAATTATACGGGGCCCCCGGGTCATGGGAGCCCCTGACGTGCGTAAGCAAAAATTAAAACTGATAAAAAATTACCTAAGAACTTCGATGGGACATGAACGCCTGTCAGACCTGTCAGTATTGTCCATAGAGGCAGAAACTTTAGAAAAAAGAAAGTCATCATCAGTTATAAATTATTTAATAAATCAGTTTGCCGAAAAAAAGGTAAGGAGAGTGTATATTGATTTTTAATTGATTGTAAAAATTTTGGAAAAAGTGACAGCTAATTATGATGAATAAATATTTCTTTTAATTTTCTGCAAACATTTTTTTTCTTTTGTGAGAAATCTTTACCCTTCATAAGGGCCCCCAAATATTTTTTTTATACGGGGCGCCGCCAAGGCACGCTACGCCACTGGCAAAAACTATTATTATACGGCGAATACGGATTTATTAGTCTGGCAGTTCACCAAAACGGACAGGGTAGATGACTATAGTAGGTATCATTAGTATCTATAATATAGATCGATGAATGGTGCTAGTGATAGATACGATTGAGATAAATTTACATTAGCAAGAAAGTTATCCTTGACTGACCTATGGTTCTCAACTGAATGCTCTGCTTCACTTTCAACCGCACCTCTACAAATCTATAATACAAACATATTCCTGGGACCTTTTTCAGGTCCCAAAATTCGTTCCACTGCCTGCTAAAACCAGTGATAGTAAAAAGAAGTGATTTTGATAGATTTGATTCAATCACACTAGATACACCCATCTTTACCGCAGAGGTGGACACACAGCCCTTAAAGTTACGAAGCCATAGCAATAACATTTTATTCGTTTAGAAACAGCCATAAAGTTTGCGAATATTTCAAGGACAGGTGTAGGAAACCTTTGTCACGCATTTTGTCGATTTCTTACCTCCGAGTTCCAGGTAAGTATCTACCTACGTTGTTAAAATCGACCGATGAGTTACTTATAACTTTTAGCTATTCAATCATTTGAAATTGAAACAATTTAAAGGTACTACGCTGGTGGTACTTAGCAGGTAAGGTAAGGTAGATAAATACACATACCTTACCTACCTCTCTACACTAATACATATTGTAGAGTTCTAAAATTGTTTGTTTGAAGAATTTCTTTGATGGAAAGCTACACTGTCGCTTTAGGATTTTTATTCCGAAATAATGCTCTCATACTTTGGGAATGGATAGACCACTGGAGCGAAGCCACAGGAAAAAAAGATAACCTAAATTTAAAATATACATATATATTCTATACTAGCTGTGCCCGCAGCTTCGCTCCCGTCATCTACTTACCTAACTACCAATTATTTTTCTAGGGTCATCATTCTTTCGCAGAGAATCTTAACACCGCCATTCAGAAAATGACTTCAAATACACAACGCCATCTATCGAATATCGAGTTCAACTGTCCGAGTATCTGGATTGCGTGTGTTGTGATAATTTTACTTCTTGAACACTTTAGATCTAACTTTTGATAGAGTGAACTGATTGCGATGAAACAAAAACTAAGTAATTCTTCAAGTTACGCACAATTTTTATGTATAAAAGTTATCTACATTGGTTTCGTACATTTCACGTGATGCGCGCACAAATAAACAGACAAAAATTGCAAAAATGCTGGAAATGGGTTCTGTTAGTTAACCTTTAACACCCTGGTTATTTTTTTTGGAATTTTTTTCGATGTACAAAAATTACTTTTCTACAGATTTATTATATGTAGATATTGATTGATGATGATGATGATGTATAATATTATTTTACTAAATATTAATTCTGAAAACCAATTTACTAAAAGACTTTTTAAGTAACCAGACAAAAATCAACCGAAATTATATTAAATATAAATAAGTGCAAAGAACGCAGATAACAAAATAAAGGAAAAGTCAAAGAACTTTTTTGTAAAGAGCGTCGACCTTTTCGCAAAATTGCTTGTTTTATTCCACCCACTTACCCCATAAAAAGATCATGTCAAATAATAGGTATCTTCTTCTTGTCTAAGAGGAAGGATCAACTAACTAGGCTTCGATAATTTTAGGCAAAATATTAATATCTGGTCGTCAAAGCATCCTACCAACATGGTCGTTGCATCCTATCGACAAGGTGTAACGTTCAACAATAACGTTTACGTTAGTTTACGAATATGGGTAGACTCGATAAACCATTTCAACCTGGATTCCTAGAGTGGAATTTGCGTATCCGAATAACTACGAATATGTCTACTCGTATTCGATTCGTATCTTTTACGACGGTCGACTGTCGACGTTTTATAAGTGCCCATGTAGGCCAATGTAAAATAAAAAAAATATATTATGATTTTACATAATCTTGATTTTTACGTACATTATAAAAAGAGATCCGAATTTATCCATGCCTTCAGCGGCTATAATTAGCAGAGAAAACAATGGCCGCAACACTTGATTCAGGTGGTGCGGCCGTCGAGAGGAACCAACCATAAACCATCAAAATATAAAAAAGAAAGAGTGAGAGAACAAACGCTGTTACAGTGTACGTGCACAAATACCATCTAAGTAGCTAGAGTATGAAAGAACTTTAGAAAAGTGTGTATTAATTGCGTATTCTGTGAAATGCATCTATTTGTATCATTAACCACCGACGGCAAAAGAAGGGTGTTATAAGTATTTGTATATCTGTCTGTGGCATCATAGCTCCTAAACGGATGAACCGATTTTGATTTTGTTTGACAGGTAACTTTATCGAGAGTGTTCATAACTATATTTAATGAATATCGCTTCAGTCATTCAAAAGTTAAGGGCGGTTAACTGTTTGAATCGGGGTGTTTTCGCATGATATCGTGTCATAATTACGTGTTCAATAGATTTTCAATCGAAGCGTTTCTACTTCTAGATAAATTACGTAGCATGAAATAAAAGGTGTCGGAGGATTTTTAAATTTTTAAATATTTCTTGTTCATGATATTTTATACGAGCAACTTCGAAAATCGAATAAAATGCCTATTCAAAAATGGATGCTGAGTAAGCTATTGGTATAAAATGTTATTTTTGTAGTAGATAGACTTAGTAAGGCCGAGTTTCTCACCTTTAAATTATCGCAGAAATAATGTGACAAATTGTCAAGCACGCGTTATCTTCTGTGATTGGCTATTCAAAATTCATTACATTAATTTGTCACATTAATTCTGCGATAATTTTGAGGTCAGAAACTCAGGGTTAGAAGTCGTTAAAAACTGAGCGAGTACTTATAATTTCAGTTTATATTAACTCATGAATGTGTTTGTTCTTTGTTTCAGACATTTCATACACCATCATTTGGCGACGAAGAGTTTGACATTCCACTGATTCATGGGCAGCATGCTACAAACGCCGGCGTGCAAAATTCACATATACAGTATACGCAACTGCACCATTCAGCTCCTCAGGTTAGTAAGTTGATGAAGTGGTAGACTAGCAGCCGTATTGCGTAGGTGTCCAATCATACAGACGGAAATCCACATCACGTCATTCATCTTGCATGTGATTGGTCGATTGTATAGCGGTCAAACTCTTTGCGTTGCCGTATTCACTTACGCAATACGGCTGCAGAATGGTAACAATTATAGTACTTAGGTACGGATGGGTATCCAGACTGTTATTACCATTGGCGTTAACAGGCTTAGGTCAGATTTGCTATGTATCAAACCTGACTTCTTATAGTACGAATTTGAGAAGACGGAATGCCTAATCACACCCACCTCTACATAGGAATTTCAGATCTAAACCATTATTAACAATCGCAGTTTCGGTAAAGTTGGAATAGATCTCCCAATGGAAGATCTAGGTAGGCACAGATCTGTGGATAGATAGATATGACAACGGGATAATATTCAGGTGAAAAGTAGTCACAAATTCTAATCTAAATTATTCACAACTTACAACAAGATAGAACTCTGCAGCAAGGAAAATCAAACTCTCACCCCACATGGTTTATAAAATTGTCAAGTCCTTAAAGTTAATATCTTACATGGCTTAAGAAAAGAACATAATAGTATATTATGCAACTAGTGAATAAAGGACGGTTATTCAAGTGTTAGAATCCTGAGCGACGCGAGTGATTCATGGCCCTCGATATGAATCCGTTTTATTCAAGAGTTGCATACTATATTTTATACCATGACTACGAGAAAAAGAAAGATTTAAGCGAAAAACACAAGTAAAAATACTAAATAAAAGTTTTATTACCTTCAAAATTTTGAAAAAATATGAAAACTCAGGGTTTCACATTTTTTCTAAATTAAAGCAGAGCTAGGTAACAGCAACTGTGTTTCAGGGGCCAGTGACCACCTCCGTTACGTTACATAATTATAATTAATTAACACCAATGCAATTAATATTACAATTACAATCCAAATAAGTAATCACTAAACATCCCAGACTAAAATCAAAATCATTATTAAAATCCTAAACATTAACAAACTGAAAATCAAATCGGTAAAGGAGTTTTAAAGTCGAATATTCTTTGCACAAGGAGTTCGTATAGAATATTTTATGCGCATGGAGGTTGTATAGCATTGAGATGGACGTCGAATATATATTGGTGTGTTCTAAATTCAAACACCAAAACAGTGAGTAAAAGTGATTTTTAATCACTGTGTTCAGTGAATAAAATAAGCTTTTTAGAGGAGGAATGGTATAAAATAAATTTTCAACACACTTGCTCATAAAGTGGCTCTAATTTCACCGCAATTAGGCACATAATGATACCTGTTATCAAACTGTGACTTTTTCGATGCTATTATTCACAAGTGATCGAGTTATAGAGTTTTTTTTTTATTTATTGGTTAAGTTCTTTGTTCTTAAAAAAGTTTCTAAAATAAATTAATGTACCTATTGCTTGCTCATTTCATGCAACTTCGTATTTAAATAGATAATTTCAACCTGTACGTGCTTAATAAATCAAACTTTCATTCAAATATAAATTTTATTTGCTCTGTAATAAACTTAAATTGAAATTCCCTATTTTGTTCGTGGCTAAAACACTAGCCACGAAAAGCCAAAAAAAAAAAACCTCATCTTTTAGTCTATGGGTATTTAAATGCGCGCGCATAGGAAAACTGATTAATTTTGCCCGCCATTGCGAAAAAAATTTACTGTTGAAAATGTTTTTTTTTGTATTATTTTCTTCACAAGTGAGTTGAAAAACGTCGTATGATACACGTGTGTATTGATGATTACCGTCCTCGGCTCTCTTAAGACCCTCACCTACGGCTCGGGTCTCAATGGCGCCTCAGCGGTAATCACCAACATTGCACACTTGTACCATAATCTACTATTGAGACACATAGAAGTAACCCACTAGTTAAATACATGGATATCTGTCCTACTTTTTTAGATTGCTTTTTATTGAAATTGAATTGCCTGTCAATGGATACTCTTGGACCACTCTGTTTTTTTTAACGCTTTTATTAGCTTGGTATGTATGTATCTATATATCAATATAATAGTACATTGTGGTACAAGTGAGTAATGTTGGTGATTACCGCTGAGGCGCCATTGAGACCCGAGCCTTTAGGTGAGGGTCTTAAGAGAGCCGAGGACGGTAATCATCAATACACACGTGTATCATATGACGTTTTTCAACACACTTGTGAATAAAATAATACAAAAAAATCATTTTCAACAGTGAAAACGAGTTGTGAAAATTTTTTCGCAATGGCGGGGTAAATTAAGCAGTTTTCCTATGCGCGCGCATCTGACAATGGCGATCGGCCATAGACTAAAACAATGAGGTTACTTTCTTTTTTTTAGCTTTTCGCGGATAGCGTATTAGCCTCGTACAAAATGGGGAATTTCAAGTTTTCTTTATTGCAGAGAAACAAAAGTTATATTTGAGGGAAAGTTTGATTTATTAAACACGTACATGTTGAAATTATCTAGTTGAATACGAAGTTGCATGAAATGCAATATGTTAGGTTCTAGCATTTTGCTGAATTGTTTGACTAGAAGATAGCTTCCTTGCCACATTTTATGTATTTAATGGATATCATGGAAATAGTAATTACTACCCATATCATGTTATGGATATAGTAAGTACTACTTCCATGACAGGAATAGAAAGGGATTAATGTCGAATGGGACACTTTTAATTGATTAACAGTGTTAAAATTTATTATATTGAAAATACTTCAATTTTAACTGGATTAGAATTAATTACTTATTTTATTAATTTTCATTGGATTGATTTGTGACACTTTTAAAATTAGTTTAATTTAAAAGTATTTAAAATGAAGGTAGGAAACCATTAAAAAAAAAACTATAACTCACTTGTGAATAATAGCAATGAAAAAGTCACAGTTTGATTACAGGTATCATTATATGCCTAATTGCGGTGAAATTAGAGCCACTTTATGAGCAAGTGTGTTGAAAAGAATTTTTTTACGTGATTTTCACCCCCTTCGAAACGTCGGATTGATTTGAAACTTTGCACACTTATCAAAGACCGATGACAATGCAATAATTTAAATAGATTGTCCCATTATCCTTACCAGGATCTTCAGGATTAGCGACTTTTTAGTTCAATTTACCATTAAAGCGTGTTTTTTAGTTTTTTAACTACAATTTATTACATTATTTATGAATAGAATCGACTCGAAAATCAATTAAAGACATTTACTATGAGTAGTACTCACTGGAATTATGTTAATTATGGTAGCAGAGTTACTGCGTCACCTGAAAAGTCCATAAAAAATCCATGAGGGCAAACAAAATGGTTGTCAAAGAGCCCAAGAATCAGTTTCATGCTTATTTCTCGTAAAGTGTAGGTATATATTTTTTTTTTTTTTTGTCTAATATAGGCTAATATATAAATAATAAAAAAAGATTATTCCTTGTCAAATTGTGCACATAAAACAAAGTCCTAGAAAAAGTTTAATCGTCATTAGCATTTTTTGGATTTATTTTTAACCCCCAACGGAAAAGGGTGTTATAAGTTTGACGTGTGTACCTATGTTTGTGTATTTGTGAATCTGTCTGTGGCATCATAGCTCCTAAACGGATGAAACAATTTTGATAACGGTTTTTTTGTTTGTTTGAAGGGTGAGACTTTATCGAGAGTGTTCTTAGCTATGTTTGATGAAAATCGGTCAAGTCGTTCAAAAGTTATGAATCGGGGTGTTTTCACAAGACATCGGGTCATAATTACGTGTCAAATAGATTGTCGATCGAAGCGTTTCTACTATTAGATAAATTATGTAGCATGAAATAAAAATGAGTCAGAGATTTATAAAATTTTACTTGTTTATTAAATCTGTGCGTATGGTAATTTAGGCTAGACCAATTATGTTTTTAAGCTTGAGAAAGCCGTTCAACATTCATATTGATGTTTTCTGGTATGTTTTCATGTTTTGAGAGTACTATTTTGTGTACTTACATAGAATACGTAAACATAGAAATTTACGGTACTGAAATATACCGCATAGCAGTAATTTCCATTAACGTTACTAAATGAATGAAACAGTTTTGAAAATAATAAAATGTTAGAAACAATTAAAGTAAAATAACTATATTTGGAGGTCAATCTGCGAAAATAATGCCAACTAAATTTTGTTGTTTAGTACGGAATTGTAGAAAACTACATGTGCGAAGTCCAACACGCTCTTGGCTGGCTTTTTTTTCATTTTTTTCATAAAGTTTTGGTTTTACTGCAATTCAAAATCAAAAATCAAAATGAATTGTTTTTATTTCAATATGCCTACATGGGTACTTATAAAACGTCGACAAAAGGCGCACGGTTCGGGTTGGTCGTTTCCTATGGAGAAGAACCGGCAAGAAACTCTGCGGATACTTTAAAAAAAATGGTTTGGTTTTACAATATTTCCATGTTTAATTAATGCTAAGTCTAGTGTACTCTCAAAAATTTTGCACAAAAACACCTGTATAAGATTCACTTATATTTCTCATTAATTATCGAGATATGAGCCAAAATAAACTTTTTTTTTTTATTATAAATATGTGCGTAGGAACCTATGGGAATTTTGGCTACTTAATTTTTTATTGCTCAAGAAAGTACAGTATGTGCAAATTTTCGCTTTTTATGTATTTTAAATACCTACTCTTAAATCTTTATACTTAAATAATTTTGCATTCAAAACATAAAAACATAGATAAATGTAAAACTACTTTATGGTATGGTATTTTTACCTATGTCTCGGCGCGCCGCCGCTTACGTACTTTGTGTCTATGTCTTGTTCAACACTGAAAGTAAAATGTACGGTCTAAGCACTTATATTTATCTAACAATAAATTATGCCCACAACATACCTACTTCACTCACATTCTCTAGCACTGATGCGGATTTAAATTATAGTAGGTAGGTATCTATCTAGTATTCGCTTATCGTCATCAATCAAACATTCAAGACCAGCAATAATTAATTAGGATTTTATCAAATGATATCAGTCAGAACATATTTTTACCGACTTCAAAAAAAGGAGGTGATCAATTCGACAAGTGTGTATGTAATATTGTTGGAATTGCACAATATTCACATAAGTTACTGCTTCTAAACACCTGTGCCTAATTTCAGAAGTATATATGTTAAGTATGATTGTTTGTATGTATGTATGTTTGTCCACGCATTTCTCCGAAACTACATATCGGATCGTGATCATTATTTTGGTGTTGGATTGAGTATCTCTCAACTTAGGGAATAGTGCAAGTCTCATCAAAATCGGTCCGGCAGTTTTTAATATATGGAGCATACAACCGAACAACAGATTTATAAATTAAATCTGTCTGCCGCTAAGGAGCAGACAGATTTAATTTATAAAACTCAATTCACACGATCGTGTAAATTGAGTTAATATGGGTATTTTGTCAATCCTATAGGTATTGTATTATAGAAATTGCTATTTTTTTGTGATGGTGTACTAAAACTGAAAAGAGAGAATTAAAAACATACAAAAAAATAAACCGACTTCAAATGCATAACACTAAATAGAGCAAAATAACTTTCGTTTCGGAAGTCGGTGTCGAAAAATTATAAAAACAAGAGGTACCAAAGACACCGACTGCCGAAACCAAAGTTATTTTGCACATTTTAGTGTTTTGCATTTGGAGTCGGTTTATTTTATATCAATCAATTATCTATGATATCAAACGAACTTTTCAAGACGGGTTTTCGATTACTATGTTCCTAATGTAGATTTAGCTCCTTAGATTTTTTGCCGATATTTCCAAACTACGAATAAAAAAAAAAGTTGTTTTTAATAAGTACTTTTGGATTTTGTTTTATAATAATTAGCTAAAATTCATTACACCTACGTAGATAAATGACGCATTAATTTTTACATTTTATGGAATTTTGATAATAGGAACATATGCAATTTAACATTATTCAAATGATTATCCATTTAAAACCATTTAAACTAAGAAAATAGTAATTAAAAAATATACAACAAGTTAATATTTTTACTCGCATTTCATTGCAAACTTTATAATAAATTATGATCTCAGCATTTTTATTCTCATTGTTTGATTTTTAAAATTACCGCCGTAAGAATGAGGTTGCCATTTTATCAGTTTAATAATTTAAATAAAGTTGTACGGGCGTGCGTAAGTACATGCTTACTAGGCATGGCTGGCTTACTATTTCATTACATTTTCAGTATTACTGTTGGTAAGACTGAAAATACATGTCCCTTTCCCTTTTTAACTAATTTGGTCCTAAATGCGAATGCATTGATGTGGACATGTATCCGTGCATCCTAAGTCTATGCTCAATCGGAAGTAGACACATCACTAGATGGCAAATAAATGTCCGAAAACATCTCATGTGCTCATGTCTTTGTGTCCTAGCCTAGCAGCACTGACTTATAAACCTATGGACTTGCCATACCTACGAAATTAGCGTGCATACCTACAAAAATCGGGCAATTAAGATGGCTGCCCATTTGCACTGACTTACCTCATTGGCCCATTTGCAACTGTTTGACAGCACAACTACACAGATAAACGTATATATACGGCACACAGCTACCAATTTTTTCGGCAATCAACATGGCGACCGGTCACGCATAGACACAATGAGGTAGGAAAACTATGGAGACGGCATATTCTACTATATGAAGAATAGTTATACAAATATCTATAATAACGACACACGCATGTCAAAAAGCGTTTTGTCTCTTTTTAACTAACCAAGAGCTGCATATGAAAAGAGAGACATCTAAATGTTTGTCAAGGACTAAACTTGGTAACACTTTTGAGTGACGTCAAAATCATGTCTATGCGTGACCGGTCGCCATGTTAATTGCCGAGTAAAATTGGTAGTTGTGTGCCGTATATGTACGTTTATCTGTGTAGTTGTGCTGTCAAACAGTTGCAAATGGCCTACCTCATTGGCAAATGGGCAGCCATCTTAATTGCCCGATTTATGTAGGTAAGCACGCTAATTTCGTAGGTATGGCAAGTCCATAGGTTTATAAGTCAGTGCATAGACATGATTTTGACGTCACTCAAAAGTGTTACCAAGTTTAGTCCTTGACAAACATTTAGATGTCTCTCTTTTTATATGCAGCTCTTGGTTAGTTAAAAAGAGACAAAACGCTTTTTGACATGCGTGTGTCGATATTATAGATATTTGTATAACTATTCTTTATATAGTAGAATATGCCGTCTCCATAGTTTTCCTACCTCATTGCCTAGCAGTTGGTAGAAACAAATGTCACTTTGACAATAGAGTAATGTCATGTCGAACCAAAGTCCAAATCCAAACAAACTGTCAAAGTCATATTTAATTTAATCAAAAGTTGTGTATTGCTATAATTTTCTTTTGTTCCTTTTTTTAATGTTCTTCTTCTTAATATTCTTGATTTCGTTTGAACAAACTATATTATAACATTAGTGATTCTAAATACTTGAGAAACTTTCGTCTTCCATACAGATAATGTAACCAATCTTATCTGCCTGCACGTTGGTCCAATTATTTTACACTCAAATACTACAAGAGTTTACTTACATTATTGTAATAATTAGTTTTGTTTGTAAACCGTTGCAAACACTGAATGACTTTCAAAGCCATAGATTATTATTTATTGGATTGCTGTGTCTAATAAACCAGAACAATGTGGCATTCAGGAGTGATGATACAAAACATTGTTTATCTTAGGTTGGTATGATGAACCCAGCACAAGATGGCTTAGCACCACCCGGCGGAGCTCCCTCGTACCAACAGCCACTTTATTTACAAGAGCCTCATACCCCTGTCACATCACATAGGTGAGTATTTACTTGTATTCATTATCTAAGAAAAAATAACCTATCTAAGGTAATTCATAAAATGTGTCTAGCTCAGTTTTTTGTTTATACAGGCGAACCACAGATAAAAAAATAAAGTGTGGTGCATTGCAATGCAGCATTCTCTATAGGATACACTATGTATTAACCAATTTACCTAGCTTGCTTTAATTTTATCCATCTATCATTATAGGTTTGTCTAGATTAGTCAAACTTTGCATCAAGGTCATAATAATATAAGCCATGCACAGTGTATTATTGCCATTCTGATCTGGGTCTTAAAGAAAATCATAGGATATTACTCTGTAGTATAGCCCTCGCCAAACTTCTGGGACGCCCTGAACGATGCCCTAGTTTGCCAAGAACTATACTCCTAAATTGACCACATAGGTAGTTTTTATTTCCTTTTGTCAACTTATACCCAATCTTATTTAAGTTCCAGCTGTTTTGGCCCAGAGCTGGTGTGGACCATTGGTTTTTTAATTTAGTCTAGCTTGTCCAAATCAAGAAAAACTTCTTAACTTGTTTATGCTTGTTCAAACAAAATGTATCTACTTTAAATAACTAAGCAGATAGTGAAATAGGTGTGATTGAACCAGAAATATAAAAATTAAACTGTTCCTTAAATTTTCATTATTGCCTCTTTCTCTAAGCCCACACAATGTTTGTATGCTTCCAGCAATGTTGTTACTTATTGGAGATAAACTTCTATTTCCCATAATAAAAACCTGCCCCAAAATGATCCTTATGCAAAATATTTTATTATAATATATTATTTACCATGGTAATTATGTATCAGGTACACTGTTTTTCTTTAATTCCCAGATCTGCATGGAAACACACAGACAATGTCATGATTAAAATGTAAGTTTAAGACTTTCATAAATACTTTAAATATTAATGCCCTTTCACTAACGCTAGGTGACACCTGATGATTGCTTAGACATTATTGTATGGTTGGGTTTTCAACTCTCAGTGCTGAACCAAGGCTTGAAAATCATTAGGATGTACCTAATGTTAGTGAAAACATTAAGAAGTCTTTTTGTTTTGATTTAAATTTGACACAAAATTACCACAACAATATTTATTTCCAGTGGAGCAGGTGCACCAGCTGGTAATTATATGATCCAGCAACAACCAGGAGGACAGCAGAGGTTATTAATGCTACAACCAACTCAAGTCATGAGCGGCCCTCCGACACCCAGCACTCCCACGCAGGCTGCAGGCCCCGTTTATGGCTCACCACAGAGGGCCTCACCCCCAGGCACAACAAGTGATGATTCTGACGATAGTGTGCCTTCTCATCATTCACAGGTAAATAGTCCTTTTTAACTTTTACATATAGTATAATATTTAAATTGTGCCATAGCCTTTGCATTGACAGGTAGAATATATATTTATTTTCAATCTTTTGTATTGTTTTTGTAGTTGCTTGTTAGTATTTTGATTGTTTAGATGAATTATTTACAAAATAAATATGTATAATTTACGGAACCTCATATACAATTGATATAGTCCCCCATATGTAACTTGGCAAGGTTTTGGCGTAGTGGCGGTAAATTCGCGCATATTGCGCGTACTCACCAACCACTGTATAGAACGAACGGAACTTGGACGCGATGCGACTGGACAGTCGATCCTTGTGTCAACTGACCAAACGTTCCCAGCGTCCAGCTTGGTAACCAAAGAGATCTAAAAATTACATGTACGAATCTAACTACTCTTGCCAAGTTACGTGCCGACAACTATATCTGCCTACTAGTACTAATAGATTGTGTGCATATTATTATATTTTGTTGTATCATGCTTCACCCAATAGTAGTAAAGGTATGCTTCAACTTATTCTAGCAATTACTCCAATCTAGCATGTATGCATAAGAGAATGTGAATAATTTTTATGTATTTATTTTTCTATATCAATTTGTAAGGGGTAAGCTAAAGTCCAAGCAAGCCTTTAATAAAATGTTAGAAGATACTCTTGTCATTGTAATACTAGAAAATGTCTCCCATTTATTGTAAATAAATATTAGTAACAAGGTCTTGAGCTATGCTTGATGATAAAAATTAAAAAGAAATCTGGAATCATATTAGCATGGTTACATAAACTTAAAAAAAATATCTTACATTATTTAATAGCTTTCAATGCTTGAAGCATTTGCAACATTAATGATTACATTTGAAAACTATACTTTTTAACCAACGAAGTATTCCTGTACATATAGTGTAGTCTATTTCATAGAAATATAGTTCATTGGCATACTTTTTTTTTATTAGTAGTTAAAAATATAAACAAATCAAACAGTAGTATTATTAGTATAAAATTCTAATGAATTGGTTGTTTGTTGGTAGTTGCCTGGTGATGCGGAAAGCCTTCTGCCTATCCATTATTGCTCAGCGAGCCGGCAGCAACAAACTACGCTTCATCAGGTATAGGCAAATTTTATCGCTTTACATAACCTACATATCTTTAGGAACATATTCATACTTTTGTTACCTACATATTTATGTTGCCAATGAACTGTATTTAGAATCATAAATTATTGTGACGCTTATTTTACACAATGAACAAAAATTTCATTTATGCTGTTGTTATAGATGGGCGTTGGGAACATGGCTGTAAAAAGATCATCACCAGAACCCATGGAGAATGGTATGAATCGTGGGCAGATGCAAAAGAAGCCTAAAGTTCAGAAAAAAAAGAAAAAACGAGATCCTAATGAACCTCAAAAGTAAGTTTGATTTACACAAAGATTTTTACAACAATTCAATAACCTACATATTGTTAGAAGGAATTAGTTAAGAAATTACCTGTGAAGGCTATTAAAACTAAGTGTACATTACAGGCCTGTGTCAGCGTACGCGTTGTTCTTTCGGGACACTCAAGCTGCAATTAAAGGTCAAAATCCTAATGCAAGCTTTGGTGAAGTGTCAAAAATTGTAGCCTCCATGTGGGATGGATTAGACTCTGAACATAAAAGTGTAAGTATTTCGTTATCAATATTTTAATGCATAATTTCAATATGTTGTAAAGTTGCAACAATGCTATAAAAATATTTTATTACAGGTCTACAAACAAAAAACTGAAGTTGCAAAGAAAGAATACCTGAAAGCACTTGCTGCGTACAGAGCTAGTTTAGTATCTAAGGTAATGTTTTAACTGTATTTATTATTTCAGTATTAAAAAATAATTAAAATCATCAGCTAATAGTGGTCCTTACGATCGCATTACAGCTGGACGTATACATCGTTGCTTAAAAAAATGTCTAGTATTATTATATAAGTGGCGTAATTGTATCTAAAGAAACATTGAAACCCTGAAGTCAGTCTTCTCGCTCATTTCCAAATAATACAAAATATCAAAATAAAACAATGTTTCCCATAAAAATAAAAGATTAATTGTAAGCGAAGACTACGTAACGCCATCTACAGTTGACTGTAAACTTTTATCTTTCTCTAAAGGACTGTAGCATGTTCATGTAGATGGCGCTATTCACAAGTTTACATTTGACAGTTAATTGAGCTTGAGCTTTTCGATAGCTTTCTGTTGCGGATTTCTCGTAAAGTTTACTCAGATTCTGGCACTTTTAACCCTTTTCAGTTATTTTATCTTTTTCATAAGTATAAAAAACTACAGTGGACTTAAATGTCGCATCATTTTCATTCAAGTTTGGTAAGATTCGTTGCTAGCACTGCCAAGCTTATGATGTTTATTTTGAGGTTAGGTACGGAAGAAAGCTTATTTCATATTTGTACACAATGATGTTTATCGTACTAGATTATAGATTTGAAGTTATAGAAAATAATGTTAATATGATGGGACTTCACTTTTGATGTTTCAAATGTTATCTAGTAACACAATATTTTATGTTTTCAAGGTTTTGAAAGTCGTTCTAAACTAAACTACCTACTTATTTTTGTATTAAGGTCAGAGATTTATGTATTGACTATATTACTTTTCTGATAGTCAGCCCAAACACTGATTTTTTAAATTGGTTATTGTATTATTTTATGTTATTACCTATTCTAAAAACATTATTTTTTTAGGGAGGAGAACAAGAGAGCCAACCAATGTATAATCACACCAATAGTGCCAATTCATCCTATGGTAATTATTACCAAGGACAAACATATGGTAATGGCCATTCTCCTCAAGGTTATGTGCCAAATCCTGCGCCACAGGGCTACTCACCACAAAACTACTCGGGAACCCAGAATCAAGCCTCTTATCCAGCTCAGACGCCACAGGGTTACCCACCTAACCCACAACAGTCTCCTCAAAATTATCAGGGCAATATGACTATGACACCCCAAACATATCAGGTAAGCCTACATGATCTAAGTAAACATATTAAATTTGTGGCAGTTAATATTAATTCATTAACATAAAATTCTAGACATATTCCTTGAAGGGTTTAGAAGAGATATACTGTACTCTACATCCTAATACAAGTCACTTCACATTTTGCTATATTGAATAATATTCTGTATCATGTAACTATTGCTTGAAAGGCAATTATTTATTGTTCTCAAAATCATTATTGTTTTCAGCAGGGTGTTTCAGGTCAATCACCACAAGGGTACCAGGTGAACCCATCCGCTTCACCTCAAGGTTGCCAGCCTAATCTTGCCCAGTCGCCAAGGAACTACCAGCCTACACAATCACCAACTAATTACACTGCTAACTCAGCCCTATCACCTCCTGGATATAGACAAGTGCAATCTCAGTCGCCTCCAATGGGCTCAGTGCATGCTGCAATGCAGTACCATCACTCACAGCAGGTATGTTTATATATTATTGTTGATCTGGAAAACTAATTTTTACCATGTTTCAAAGTATAAAACTTCCCTTTATTTTATTGTATTTTTATGTCAAATAGCATATTTTGATGATTTTTATTCAATTTTAGCACATGCAGCAAACTCATCAACAGATGCAACAGGCGCACCAAGTGCAGCAGTACCAACAACAGCAGCAACAACAACAGCAGCAGCAACAACAACAGCAGCAGCAACAACAACAGCAGCAACAGCTTCACCAACAGCAACAACAACAACAACAGCAGCAACAACAACAGCAGCAGCAACAACAGCAGCAGCAGTCACAGCAACCACCACAACAGCAACAACAACAGAATCAAATTTCTAAATCTGAGCAGCAGCAGTCTTCTAACAGCAACGGAAACCCTGGTGTTCCACAACAATCATCTGATGTAAATAACTTTCTCTTAACACGGGTTTATATGTAACATTAAATCTTAGTTTTTATGTCATAGCTAGTTTATAATTATTTTTACATAATTATAATGGAACTGAAGTCACTTCTATGGCCTAAAGAAATGAACATAAACTCAAAATACAACATTTCTAGTGTCATTTTTTCAACATAACTGGCAGAAAAACTAATAAGGTATAGGGCTAGATTCTAAAAAAACCACTGTAAATTAACAGAAATATGTGATTACAGCAAAATGAAAACCGAAGTCCACCATCATGCATCCGGCAGGGGTGCACAAACCCAGCTATAGCAAACAGTGAATGGGAAGACGAATACTGCTCCAATGAATGTGTTGTTAGCCACTGCAGGTAATATTTATTTATTTACCTATGGGGGGATACTAGATAGCTTTACATTAAATTACAAAAAAATACTGATTAAACTATTGAATAATTATGGTTTGACAAAATAAGATACGCAACCCATCCCAAACTTCACTCAAGAGCTCTTGGTTTTAACATTTTAATTATTTTCTACCCAGCATTAACTTAATTTAATTTGTGACTTCCAGAGACGTCTTCAGTTCGTGGGTGGCATCCAATAACAGTAACCAAATTCAAAATTTTTCAGCAGTGAAATAAACTACATAGCTATTATAGGTACATATCAAATTTAATAAATTCAATCTTGTAACTTCGGGAATAAATCTTATCTCTATAAGAATCCTGAGTTTATTGTTTAAGCATATTAATAATTTTATATTTTGTGATACAATTCTTAGATCCATCTGTTATTATGATACATTCATTTGGAGCAGTTTTGTTAAGTTATACTTTGTACATTTTACTCTTAATTAATTTTGCTAAATTCGGTAGAACTTTTTATTTACTTACGAATATTAAACTCATTTTCATTCGGCGTATGTGGAACTTTGGAACTCCAGCATTAAATAATAAATAATGTAACTTGATAAAGGAAATATATACATTTATTATATGAAAAACACATTTCTGGTAAAAGTCATGAGCAGTACTGTGTTGAATAGCGTTAGACCCCAGAATATATACGACACCCCACCACATTCAGCTCTACATGGATAGATACTCTAGTTAAGAATCTCTTTACAAAGTATCTTATTTCAACAAAGTACTGCCGTGAAAATACAAGGCACAATGTAGTAAACGGTAAAATATTTTTTTAAAGTACCCGAAATATTCATATAAAGGACTGTTAGATAAGACTATGTTTCATAAATAATAATCGTACATTAAAATAGATCGATAATGTTAATTGAATGCAATAACTGTCATTGATGAGTGCTAAAAATACTTCCATTAATTTCATACTTATTCTAAAATATTAGTGTATATTAAATATCTCGCTCAGAAATTCAGAAGATGGTGCATTTCTATTAAATAACTCTTGTTGTTTATTAATTTTCAGTATTGTTAACGTTAAATTATTGTTTCTATGTACAGCATTTATTCTTCTTGTAAAATGTTTAAAAGGCAATCGTCGTAACAATAAAATTCGTCGTTGAGGCTATAGAGCGGACGCCGATTTATATTCGAAAATTAGCACCCGACGGGTGAAATTAATAATGTCAGTTTGGATATTGACGATAAAGCGATTGTATCGTATTTTTCGTAAACTTAGTAAATACATTATGGTTATAATTAGCAAGTTACATTTAATACTTTATTGCATTGTAAATTTCTATCTATGAACCTAATAGCAATATCTACCCATTTCTCTAGGAGTTGCGTTTAGTGTGATAGGATTTAGCTGGACCAAAATTTTCTTTATATTCAAAGCGATGATAATATTTTAAGATAAAATATGTTTTATTGTATGTCCAATACCTTATGATATAGTGATGTAATGAAGATAGTTTTACATAAATTTGGCAAACATTATTGTAATATAAAACAAAAATTTAATGTCAAAGTCACAACGACACGTCATATAGCATTCAAATAAAAAAAAAAGCATTGTGATGTAATTGTAAATAAACACTCGCAATAATAGACGTAGACGTAGATACTACATAAGGCATATTTTTTTTATTTCATGTTATTTATTTAGTAGTCTCACTAGAACTACCTTATTTAGATAAAAGTTATATTAAAAATGTAAAATATAGCAATGTATAAATTGTAATTAGAAAAGTGATTCCATTAAATTTCTTAAACAGCATAGTTTTACTGAATTTCTTTTGTAAGCCTGCCCCTCTTGACCTTCTTCCACTTTTCCCGGTCTTACGAAATAGGGAACATGTTTTTATACACTTTAATCACATCCCAATTAACATGAACAGTAAAGACGGAAACACACGTGTCGTGGCGTGGCGTGGCGCCTTCTGGGGAGTGACCATAAGCTCTTACAACGGTATCAATTTGATATCGAGTAAGTGACAGATGTTTACACGTCAGATACATCTGTCCCTTATTCGATCTCAAATTGATACCGCTCTAAGAGCTTATGGTCACCCCCCTGACCTCGCTAGAGTAAAAATGTTCTGTGTTCTGACGCAGTTGATTGGCAACAAAACTCGTTGCGTTATGACGTAGGCTGAAACAGAGCCGTTTGATTGGTGGATCCCGCGCCACGACACGTAAGTGTGGTTCCACCTTAAGTCAAACCCAAGAATAGAATAGAATACTCTTTATTATGTACACCATATAAGTTACAGAAAGTATAGACGAAGAAAACATTACACTGGGTGACACAATGGGCGGCCTTATCGCTAAAAGCGATCTTTTCAAGACAACCTTTGGGACCAAGAGTGCAATGGGTGTGGCATAAAATTTAACAACCGCATTGGCTAAACTTTTCATTATGAAGAGCACAAAGGTGCTGCTTATTTCTAGAGAAATTTCATCCAGCAGACCTGCGACAGGAGAGTTGGATAAGAAACATAGACAATGTGATTCCACCGACAACAGATCAACCTTTCTCCTCCATCTGTGTCTGTTCTTGCCGTCATGGAGTGCTTCGTGTAAGTTGATATTGAGCGTCACACGAATTTGGTTAGACCACATGATAGAGCTGCGGTCTCCTGACATCGACCTTGCCAGTTATCATCAACTGCTCGAGGTTATAACCTTTTCCGGCAATGTGGCCAAAGAATTCCAGCAGATAAATCGATCAATCAAATGCGAGATGAATGACGCGATGTGGAGTTCCGTCTATGTGATTGTTCGATTGATGGCGGTTAAACCGAGTGACGAATTTTCTTACGCAATTAGGCTGCTGGACTCTTAGCAGGCAGGTGGTGGAAAGTCTGGCTTTGATGTTGAGCTAACGAAGGATAGACTCGTTTTTGTGGAATGAAGTCCACGGACAGATATATGTACATCGCGTGCCAAACAACATAGTAAAGTTACGATCAATGATCGTAATCTGAGCTTTTCATTTAGCATTATCGGCATCGAAATGTAGAAAATGCCTTTATAAGCCATATTGAGCTGTAAAGAATGTATAGAAAAAGTTGGCCGAGGCATTGGAAATGTTTTCTTTCGTTAGTAAGTAAATTTGTTTTTAAATTGTTTGTGAAAAAGTAGCACACTTGGTTTTCATACAGATGGAGGGAGTTGTGTTATCTAGTTAGATTTATGTCTGTGAGTTTACTGGATTTGCGGCATCCTCCGCCAATCAACACCACATCTCGAAAGAATCAATGCGATCATGGTCGGCCTTCCTTAGCGTCCATGTTTTCGAGCCGTAGCTAAAGATGGAGAACACTAAGCAGTTCACCAGTTGCATTTTCGTTTTCCGAGATATGTTATGGTTTTCCATAACATATCCATATGCGCTGAAGTGGGGACATTGCGCTATTGGCCATACCTACCGATAAGCCTCCAATCTGATATCTTTTCACAAGAACCTGTGTTGCTGATGGTAGTGCCTAGGTTAATGAAGTCATCCTCCCTGTCGAGGGATAGACCCTGGAAGAGGATAGGGAGAGGACCTGTGATATGGAGCGAGTTGGTGCGGTCTACCACCACCACTTACTACTCAGGTAAAACAACTGTGCGCTTCGCTCCCACTCCCACCAAACCCCGCGTTCGTCTCGTGCGGCAATAGCGAGAGTCGAACGATAGAGTGACTTTAAGTGCAGGTTCACAATTATTTAGACTGCCAGCAGTACTTAACTACCTTGAATTTGACCAAAATTTTCTGAATAAAGTACCTTTTGCACCAAGGAAATGCATTTTTCTACGAACATGTTAAAGGCCATACCATACCTTTCTACCAAAATGTAGGTTTTGCAGAATTAGGGCTTGATGAGTTAGGCCTTCTAAAGTTGGGTTTGGCTCCACTCCTATATAATAGGAACACTCTATAATTATATGCTCCAAATCCATCATTATATGCACCTGATCTGATAACTTTTTACAGTAAAAGTGTTATGAGCTTGTGAGTCTTAGCAAATAATTTAAATGAAGATTTTTTGTTGGGTCAAATAAAAATTAACTAAAATCTCGATCTGAACCATATCCGGACTCGGACTGAAATAATGAAATATTGTTTGTCTAAGGTCCCTTTTTATAAATCAAACTGAATAAAACAGATTCATGGCAACACAAAACATCATACGTCTTCTCAAATCGAAGCTGTCGACGTCAACGCATATATTTAATAGTGTTGTGCATTAACAAAATATAAAAATATAATTAGAATCGAGAAAAAAAAATTGATGAATAAATAATAAAAATATTAAAAAAAACATGGGATACCGATATAATAAGTTTTAAACGGGGAATAAGAGAGTTAGAATATCCAAAAATTTGTTCCTTGAAAGCATTCTCATAACAAAATCGGTTTGTTTTTCAACTGAAACAATAAACTTAACCGTAAAATTAAAAAGATCCGGTTACCTTAGGCTGTATTGAAAAATAAAATAAATTAAAATTTTATCGAACATCGATTCTTGTCATAATTACTCTTAATACAAGTCCATGATGCCAATCCCATCCTTATTCTTATTGGCCACAGAGAAAAAACTAGGTTCCAACTAGTCTTTTCTAATCTAACTTTTGATAGTAAAAAGGAAACTTATTACTATATTACTGAAATACAAGTTTTAGTTGTAAATACAACTTGTAAATTATCATTACGTGTAAATATTATCACCGTAGTCGTCCCTTTAATTTTATGTGTCAGTAATGTACATCGAGAATTAGAAACAGTTTACGATACAGGAAAATTACGAATATAAAATGATGGACGGAAATGATTTAGTTACGGAACCTTCAAGAAGAGGTATTATTTCACAAGCGTGGACCCGGATTTCTCAGGTAATTTTCTTTTTTGGGGTTATTACTTTAATACACATACCTACTATTTAAGTAGATGACAGCACACTCTTACATTAATTTTTTCGAGTTGTCATGTCCTTAGACCGCGAATTACAAATGTCCATGAATTTCAATAAATAATTATTGGCAATATTAAAATTTAAAGTATTGGATTGACTTTACTAACAATAACTTCCACCCCTAAGACCCTGAATAAGACTCTTCTGAAAACCTACCTAGATGTTGAACTACTGTCTATAAAGATGATAAACCATAGGCCTATCTATCAAAACATCAAATATGACTAAATACATTTTTTTTAATGTTTATTTATATCCAGAGTTTTTCTTAAACTACATACATTATTTCATAAATGAATATCATGGTGACAAATTTTATTTCCTTGATATTACAGGTTTACCAAGGAACATTAGATAGATGGACACCCCACACCAGGTCTCGATGGGTTGGAAGTTTTGTACTCCTACTATTATTTATGCTTCGAATATTCACAAAGCAAGTAAGTTATGCTTATCTTATCTCTGTTTAGTTCTGTTTCAACATGAACCAGCCAACCAATGCTGATAAATGTGATGTCATTGTAATAAGCAAATCCTTTTTGACATATTATTTTTATAGTTTCTTTTTAGTGACTTTTCACATGCTCCGGTTGCTAGGTAGCCGCTACCGGGTAACCATCGGCGAAGTGTATAGCAATGTATTTAAGCTTTCACACGTATCGTCAAACATGTGAAAGGCAACAAACACAACTGGGGAGTGTAAAAAGGCACTTAGGGTTCCCTATCAAAATGTTTAAGTTTTATTTTCCTGTCATATAATGACAGGAAAATGAGTAACTAGTACAGATTTTAGTAATCAGTATAATCTTTTAACAAACTGCCTTTTGCAAATTAAGTTAAATCTATAAAAGCTTTATTTTAAACTAGCTGTCCCAAGCGGCTTTGCTCCCATCAACTAGCTACCTACCTACCCTATCCTACATACATGAATTTGCGTAACTTTAACTGCTTACGCAGTGCACCCAACGGAAGCTCTGAAATAGATAAGAATAATTTCTACCATCTTTGCAACATATTTCATTATGCTCCGCTCCTATTGATTGTAGCGTGATGTTATATAGCCTATAACCTTCCTCGATAATTGGACTATCCAACACAAAAATAATTTTTCAATTCCAACCAGTAGTTCCTGAGATTAGCACGTTCAAAGAAACAAACATACTCTTCAGCTTTATAATATTAGTATAGATTAAAAAAAGAATACTTTTCCATCCAAGAGAACCCTTGTTGGGAAGGTCTTTGTTACTAGATATTTGGCCTAAATTGAAAGAAAAAAACTGTTATACTCAACAGCTTGTTCCATTCCATTGCTCAATTCAGATTGTAATTGATTGATATCAAAACAAGGCCCACATTAATGGAATGTATGGCCTGCCTCAGTGTCTCATTGAGACTGGCAATTACACCACTGAGAACCAATATTTGAAAATAATATGAGAGTGAACATCAACACTAATAATATATAATATTATAAAGAAAAAAAGATTTGATTGTTTGTAAGTAGGTACATATGTAACTTTTTTTGTAATATAAAGATAAGCTCAAAAACTACTGGCCGATTTAAAAATTCTTTCACCAATGGGATGTTACATAATTACTGAGTAACATTGGCTATATTGTTAATCGAGTCAAATTAGGGATCCCTACAAAAACATAAAAATTTAACCCAAGGAGGAAAAAAATTAAACATGAAACTCCTTACATTGCATATGCTGCGAAAACTATTGATGATAGAACAAAAAAAATTACTACAATATTAAAGAACTTACCAATGTCTACAAAACAGTTTGCGATACAATATGTTCAACTATTGTACTTATGAAATTATAACTACACTTTTACATTTAAAAAGTTAATAAAAATGCCGACCAATCAGACCACTTTATTCTTATCTTGGTATTTATCCTTACCCAAATAAATTGCTTCGTAGTATAGTTCTCGCCAAACTTCTTGGCCGCCCTGAAGTTGGCTACAATGGCTGCGCAATAGAAAAAGCACTGTTTCGTGCCTCGCGCATCCGGTAAACCAACTTCAGAGCGGCCAAGAAGTTTGGCGAGGACTATAAAGGCTGTTTCAGTACCAATAGATTAAGGATCCGTATGGTGCCGGAAGAAAAGATCCGTATGGTGCCAGACGTAAAGAATTTCACCATCCCATTTCTTCCCGTGGGTGTCGTAAGAGGCGACTAAGGGACAAACCAGAGAATGGGCAGCAGCGTTCTCTGTGCTTCTATAACAACCATACTGCGATCGCCAAGCGTGGCGATTATGGCAAAATCCAGCTACCCAAACAATCACCGACGACTGGACCTGGCAACGTACAACACGCGCACACTTCGGACCGACGAGAAGATCACCGAACTCGAAGAGGAATTGAGCAGGTTGCGATGGAGTATTATAGGGTTATCTGAAGTCCAAAGAGAGGGGGAGGACTCGATAATCCTCAAATCCGGAAACCTGCTCTATTTCCGAGAGGGTGACCGGCAGTCCCAGGGTGGTGTCGGGTTTATCGTCCACAAGTCCCTTGTGAACAACGTGGTGAAGATCGAGAGTGTGTCGACCAGGGTGGCGTGCCTTATACTCAGAATATCCTCAAGATATTCGCTGAAGGTCATACAGGTCTACGCCCCAACCTCGGCACACCTCGACGGCGAGGTAGAGACCATGTATGAGGATATCTCCAGAGGCATGCATGGTTTCAAAACTCACTTAACCGTTGTCATGGGGGACTTCGACGCGAAACTGAGCAAACGAGACGAGGATGAGCTGCAAGTGGGGCAATTTGGAGTTGGACGACGGAACCACCGGGGTCACCTACTGGCCAGTTTTATGGAGAAGGAGGGCCTCTATATGATACACTCCTTCAAAAAGCGTGAACACAGGAAGTGGACCTGGCAGAGCCCCGATGGTGCAACAAAAAATGAGATCGACTTCATCATGTCAACCAAGAAGCAAATGTTCAATGATGTCTCTGTGATCAATTCGGTAAATACCGGGAGCGATCACCGCATGGTAAGAGGCACATTGAACATTAATATTAAGCTTGAAAGGTCTCGACTGATGAAGTCCACGCTCCGTCCAGCACAGATCCAACTCCCCAAAACCCCGAGAGCTTTCAGCTCGAACTCCAGAATCGTTTCGAGTGCCTAGGGAGCTCCGTGGACGAATACAGCGACGGGTTCGTGGAAGCTGTCCATACGGTCGGGTCTAAGTTTTTTAAGACCCGTCGTACAGATAGAAACAAAAAGCTCTCTGATCCTACCCTCAAGCTTATGAAGAAGAGGCGTGAGATGATCCTGCAGTCTTCAGATGAGACGTGCAAATACCGGCAGCTCAATAGACAGATCTCTAAATCCTTGAAAAGAGACCTCCGCCGCTTTAATCCTGAGCGTATTAAAGATGCGATTGAGCGAAATAAAGGCTCCAAGTTTTTTTCAAGGGATCTGGCTATTGGGCAGAGCCAGCTCACGAAACTGAAGACCGACGATGGCAGGATCGTATCCGCCAAACCGGCGCTTCTGAGGGAAATCGAGACATTCTATGGACAGTTGTACACATCAATCAGCAAGCCCGTTGCGAGTCTAGCAAACGACCCAAGTGCTAGATTGACCCGACACTATAACGAAGATATTCCGGACGTCAGCCTGTTCGAGATTAGGATGGCTCTGAAACAGCTTAAAAACAACAAGGCGCTGGGTGATGACGGAATCACGGAAACCGGTCCTTAAGGCCCTTCAGAAGCTGTTTGATTCCGTCATACTCGAGGGCAAAACGCCACAGGCATGGTGCAGGGGTGTGGTGGTATGGTACTCTTCTTCAAGAAGGGCGAAAATGCCTGCACTATAGGCCCATCTCGCTTCTTAGCCATGTCTACAAGTTTGACGATTTCCAGCCTCCCGAACAAGCCGGATTCCGAAAAGGCTTTAGCACCGTAGACCACATACATACGCTGCGGCAGGTTATACAGAAGACCGAAGAGTATAACCTGCTTCTCCGTTTAGCGATTGTGGACTACGAGAAAGCCTTCGATTCGATCGAGACTTGGGCTGTACTGCAGTGTCTCCAACGGTGCCAAATCGGTGCCGGTACATTGAGGTAGTGAAGTGTTTGTACAAAAACGCCACCATTTCGGTCCGTCTTCAGAATCAGACCTCGAAACTAATCCTTCTTCGGCGCGGCGTGAGACAGGGAGACGTAAAATGCTCGATGACCTCAGTAGAGCTTCCGAAAGAGTGGGTCTTAAAATGAACATGGACAAAACCAAGGTCATGGTGAATGCCCATGTAACACCCACTCCTATCAAGGTCGGAGACTCTACACTCGAAGTTGTGGGCGACTATGTCTAACTGGGACAAACGATCCAATTGGGTAGGGCCAACTTCGAAAGAAAAAGAAAGAAAGAAAAAGTGTTTATCCACAGAAAAAAAATTGTTACAATTTAAATATTACCTCTGCCAAACTGCAAAGCAGTTTGTTGGTCAACCGTGGAAACCGATTCGGCTGGGCAGCGTTCGGGAAGTTGCGCGGTATCTTCTCGTCCAACTTACCACAGTGTCTCAAGACGAAAATCTATGACCAGTGTGTGTTGCCAGTGATGACATAATGGCTCTGAGACGTGGTCGCTTACAATGGGCCTTATCAGATAGCTTACAGTCACTCAAAGGGCAATGGAGAGGGCTATGCTCGGAGTTTCCTTGCGTGATCGAATCAGAAATGTGGAGATCCGCAAGAGTTACCGACATTTTTTTTTTTTTTTTTTTTTTTATTATCTATAGGCTTGCGCTTGACCACTATCTCACCTGATGGTAAGCGATGATGTGGTCGACGATAGAGCACGCTTGCCTAGAAGAAACCTATTCACTCTTGACTTAAAGACCCCTAGATTGTAGCTATCGGGAAACACAGATTCCGGCAGGGAATTCCACTCTTTAGCTGTACGCATAATAAAAGTGTCCCCAAAACGTTTTGTGCGTATGGGTGGGATGTCCACCATGTACCGATGACGCATCGCCGTACGTCTGGTAGTCCGATGATGGAACGGGCTGGGCGGAATTAAATCATGTAATTCCATCGCACACTCCCCGAAATGTAACCGATAAAATACCGACAAACTGGCAACTCGGCGACGATGTTCAAGGCTCTGGAGCTTTGACTTGACCAGTGCCTCATTACCGATGAGTTTCTTGGCCCGCTTTTCGATCGACTCTAGTGCATCAAGCTGGTATTTGGCAGATCCATCCCAGAGATGAGAACAGTACTCCATGCACGATCGAACTTGCGCTTGATACAAGTTGAGCAGCTGTTCCGGCGTGAAGTACCTTCTCACCTTCGCAAGGATCCCCAACTTTTTGGCAGCCAGCTGAGCCTTTGCCTCAATGTATGGCCCAAAATTGAGAGTCGATGTCAACGTAACGCCAAGAAGCTCAAGATGGTTCGTTATTGGCACGGTTACATCACGGAAAGTAGGAGCCGGGTGGAATTGGCTCCTTTTAGCGGAAAAAAGACACGCCTGGGTTTTAGCAGCATTAAACCTGACCAGATTGGCATCGCCCCATTCGGAAACTGCCTGCAAGGACAAGTTCAAGCGCTCCACCATGGCCTCCCGGAGAGCCCGACCTGAGGCCCGGTAGCACGCGCGTTGGACAAGTATCTCTCAGCAACAGTGCTGTCGTCTGCATACCCAAAGGTGCCGGGCTTCAGCAGATCGTTAATGTGCAACAAGAATAATGTTGCTGAGAGTACGGACCCCTGAGGGACCCCGGCATTAATATCCAATTGGTCCGACGAGCAGCCATCGATAACCACTCGAATGGACCGATCTCTCAGGAAGTCTGCAATCCAATCACACAGACCACCGGGCAAACCGAATGAAGGAAGCTTACCAATAAGGCTTTCGTGCCAGACCCTATCGAAAGCCTTCGAGATGTCGAGGGAGACGGCAAGCGCTTCCCCATGCCTCTCGATGGCCTCACTCCATATGTGAATGGCATACGCTAGAAGATCCCCAGTAGACCGATTTCGGCGAAAGCCGTATTGGCGGTCGCTTAGGATATCGTTAGTTTCTAGGTATGCCAGGAGCTTAGTGTTGAGTACACGCTCCATACTCTTACAGAGTATGGACGTTACAGAGATGGGTCTGTAGTTGGCCGGGTCAGCTCTACTGCCCTTCTTGGGCACGGGCTGTACGTTGGCTTGCTTCCAAGCATTCGGCACTGTTCCAGTCTCATATGAAAGGCGGAATAGGCGTGTCAAGATCGGAGACAGTTCAGGCGCACAGGTTCTAAGAACTATAGCTGGTATGCCGTCAGGGCCGCTAGCCTTGTTCACGTCGAGGTTGCGCAGCACCCTACGGACGTCCTTTTGATGGATGCGAATGTCCGACATACTCGTCTCGCACCCATCAGGAGAAGGAGGGGGCCGCGAATCACCAGGATTCAGACGCGAAGATTCCGCAAAAAGGGAGGCAAACAAATTTGCCTTCTCCTCAGCGGTGTGAGCCAGTGACCCATCGGGTTTCAGCAGTGGTGGTAGTGAGGGACGGCAGAAGTTCGACTCGACCGACTTAGCCAGGGACCAGAACGCTTTACTACCTGCTGGGTAAGAAGCAAGTTTGGCCCCCATTCGGCCAATGTGGTCGAATCGAGCCCCACGCAACACCTTCTTGCAGGACTTGGCAGCCCTGTTGTAGGCTTTCTTCTTCTGACCCAAGTCACTCGCTTTATGCGATCGAGCGTCGACCCATGCCAGGTACGCCTCATGTTTAAGCGCGTCGGCGCGACGACATTCGGCGCCAAACCATGGCCGGTCATCGCTGGAAATCGTTATGTCAGAGAACGGAACGTAGTACTCCATTCCCTGACGCAACACATCAGTAACGGCGTCCGCGCACGACGAAGGATCAGCCGAAGAAAAGCAAGTAGGCTGCCAAGGATAGCAAGCGAAGAAAGAACGCATGCCATCCCAATCTGCTGACCTGTACCGCCAAACCCGCCGGGTGCCTCTTGGGCTGGGATCGGGCGGGGAATAGACGGACACAGACTTCACCAGACAGTGGTCGGAACTACCCAGGGGTGAACTTATCGACACAGAGTATCTGTCTGGATCTGTTGTCAGCAGAAGGTCCAAGCAATTCGCTGTGTGCGAATCAACATCCGGTACCCTCGTTGCCCCCTGGACCAGCTGGGTGAGGTTTAGCGTTAGCGAAAGCTTACGCATCTCCCGTCCAGCATGGTCAGTGCACTGGTATGGGAAGAGCCACTCCTGATGGTGGGCGTTAAAGTCCCCCAGTAACACTAATTGGGCGGAAGGGTACCGTTGCTGTGCCGCATCAGCCGCCTCACTGAGGTACTCTGCGAGCCTGGATGTCTCCTGATCTCCGCTGTGCGAGCGGTAGACACAGGCGTAGATAATTTTATCCAGACCTGTGTCCACTAGAGCCCACAGCGTTGAAAATTTTGAGTCCTCAAGGTTACGGAGACGCCGATAGCAAGTGTCATCCCGGGCGTACATACACACACCCGCGCGCGGTTTATAATTGTGCTCCAGGGTAAACCCTGGGTAAGAAAGGTACGACGCGTCCGACGGACTCGCTATCTGCGTCTCCGTAAGAAATAACAGCGCTGGTTTCTCAGTCTCCAGGTGGTAGTGGACTGCAGAGAGATTTGAGTGCAGACCTCGAATGTTGGTGAGGTGCACTTTGAGGGGGAGGGAGTGCAGCCGCTGTTCAAATTTATTATTTCTTTTCCTTGGTAATGCCATATGATGATAAGAGTGAATGGAGGAGAGGAGTTGGAAGTGAGACGAGGTTCCACGCTGCTTACCTTCAGACCCGCACTGAAAGGACAGCATCATTGGGGCACTAGTCCGGAGACTGCGGGGACGCCCGAGCCCCCCCGGAATGTCCATCGGGCCCTCCCCATCTGGTCGCCAACCAGCACGATGGCGCATCCCGGGATTTTTCGACAGTTGGCGGGGCAGCCTTTCATGTGTGGCTGGCACACTACTTGGGCCCCCAACTACCTGCGGTCGGCCAGCGGCGCACCGTGCCTCGGATCCCGCTACCCTCCGCGACCAGTCTCCCGATACGTCCATACCAGCGCGTGTCAGGCTGGTCAGTCTGCAGTGGAACAGCTATCTCGACCCAACTCCTCATGTGGCTACACCGAGCATCGTACCGGAACACGGCTAAGCCGCTTGGCGGTACGTCTTTGCCCGGTGGGTGGTCGCAAGCCTTCGGCCGAAGCCTACCACCAGTTAGTGTCACCTGATTTGCACCACCCGGGGACCACGTGTAGGGTAACGGAATGGGGTACACTCCTACGGACGTGGGTGACATAGCCCGAAAAATTGCCAAACTTAAGTGGGCAGGGCACATTGCTCGCAGAACGGATGGCCGATGGGGCCGAAAAGTTCTGGAATGGCGACCGCGAACCGGAAGACGATACGTTGGAAGGCCGCCCACTAGGTGGACCGATGACCTGGTTAAGGTTGCGGGAAGGCGCTGGATTCGAGACGCACGGGATTGGTCAATGTGGCGACGCCTGGGGGAGGCCTATGTCCAGCAGTGGACGTCTTTCGGCTGAGGTGATGATGGTGATGAGATTAAATTTTGATTTATTGAAATTGGATATTTCATTCAAAAGAATTTATAAACGTAATCAAAACCAATTAGGTACTATAAAGATTCGCTCAAGGGGCGACGGAGGGGATACCAAGGTGCGGGAGAGGGGAGTGATAACTGGTGCAGCAGAAGTGACGAAAATTGTATATATTAGTATAGACTTTTTATATTCACATCTTTGAACAGTTAAACTTTCGAGTTTGTAGGTCGACCCTTTTAGGGTTCCGTACCCAAAGGGTAAAAACGGGACCCTATTACTAAGACTCCACGATCCGTATGTCTGTCTGTCACCAGGCTGTATCTCATGAACCGTGATAGCTAGACAGTTGAAATTTTCAGAGATGATGTTTTTCTGTAGCCGCTATAACAACAAATACTAAAAACAGAATAAAAAAAAAAAGATTTAAGTGGGGCTCCCATACAACAAACGTGATTTCTTTGCCGTTTTTTACGATAAAAGGGTTCCCCTTCGTGCGCGAGTCCGACTCGCACTTAGCCGGTTTTTTTAACAGTGTAAAGTTCTTTCTAGAACTATCTATTTGTAATAATGTTGAGCAGTGGTGGCCCAGTGGTAATGGCCGCGAGATTCAAGTGTTAGGTCGTGGTTTCAAACTCAGGCAGGCGCTTTACTTTGTGTAAATTATTGCATCACTACTGCTTTCAAAACGGTGAAGGAAAACATCGTGAAGAAACCGGCATGTCTTAAAATCAAAAATTCGAAGACATGTGACATCCACCACCCCGCACTGGACCCACGTGGTGGATTACGGGCTACGGCCCATTCCCTTTCACTGAGCACGCACAACGGACCAAATGGGAGTCTGTGCAGAAAATGGGGTCCATCTATCCTATCCTTATAATAATGTTTAATAAAAATAAATGTGTACCCGTGCGAAGCCGCGGCGGGTCCCTAGAATCTATCTATATAAATAAAAATGAATTGTTGTTCGTTAGTCTGATTAAAACTCGAGAACGGCTGGACCGATTTGCATAATTCTTTTTTTGTTTTGTTCGACATAATACAGGGAAGGTTTAAAAACAAAAAAAATGGGGGAAAAAGGGTAGGGTAGGTGTAGGTTAGGTGTAGGGTAGGTGAATGTTTGGTGTTTTTATGGCAAAACAAAGTTTGCCGGGTCAGCTAGTGACAAATAAAGATTGTGTTGACTTGTGTAATAAACATCTCTATACCTATCATTAAAGACTGTAGTTATCAGTATTTCGATGCCGTCTTGCTGACATAATATTAAGGGATTTATCTAAAAGATATCATTTGAACTTATACTCATAATGTAATATATTTTTTTCTATATTTCCAGGGATGGTATATTATCACATATGCATTGGGTATTTATCATTTAAACTTGTTTATTGCATTCCTGACACCGAAGATTGATCCAGCTATGGACTTTGATGGTAAGATTTTGATTTTTTGTTTATTTGATATTGGAATCGCTTACAACGTGTTTTAGCTTCTTTGTAATGGCTACAGTAGGTACCAATTATGAATAGCCATTAATTTCGCTATGTGGCCTTTTTGCATGTGCTACAAGACTTCAAAAAAAAAAATGCAAAATCATAGACACAAATATCAAGGACAGCATTACTTAGCATATTTTGATGAGCTTGATTTTGACACAAATTTTTGTTTTACTTAAGAATGCATAGTTTAACTGAAATAAAAGAATAAATAATTATTATTATAAGGAAGTAAAATTGCTTTTTTTAATTATTTGAAAGTACTAATTTGTTGATAAAAAGAGCCATAAGAGATAGAAAGCTAAGGTATTGCAGAGGGTCAAAGGCTTTTTCATTTGGCAAAATGCACAGTTCCTTTGGAATAGCCCACAGGAACAAAGCCGCGGGTAAAAGCAAGTTATAATAATGTTCCAATGTTTTAGGTGATGATGATAATGGCCCTGCCTTGCCAACCAGAGCTACTGAAGAATTCAGACCATTTATACGCAGATTGCCAGAATTCAAATTTTGGCTTTCTGTTACCAAGAGCACATTGATAGGTTTCTGTTGTACATTCATAGATGCTTTTAATATCCCAGTATTTTGGCCAATATTGGTTATGTATTTTATAACCCTGTTCTGTATTACTATGAAGAGACAAATCAAGGTAAGAATTTTTATAAAGAGTATTTTACTTTAAACTTTATTTTTCTAAGGAAGCGTGTATAATCGTCCGTTGCCATTTTGATTTTTGTTCAAAGTTGTGGTGCGCAATGACACTTTCTTATGTCATCTAGCCAAGAGGGCACATATACAAACAAAAAAAATCAAACCTAAATATTATGGTGCCTTAGGCTAAAATGACGCGTTGCCAAGGTATTTGGATGAAACATATGAAAATTTTACTTCCAAATACATCTCAAGACAATGTTGCACTTTGGGGTATGATATTCTTAGACACTGTTTGTTTATTTAAGCGTTCCGTAAAAATCATTTATGCTCTGGCCAAGATGAAGGTACTATTTACTTACAAAGCACTGACAGGTCAATCAGCTGACAGCAGGAGTGAAAATTGTATCTTTGCTCTAATCTTATCTTCTAGTCCTATGACCTTGGATATTTTATGTTCTCAAATTATCTTTCATCTAAGTCTAAGTCAAATTCTTTATTTTAATTAGGCCATTAAACGGCTCTTTTGATTTTTAGGGTTCCATACCCAAAGGGTAAAAACGGGACTCTCTAAGACTCCGCGGTCCGTCTGTCTTTCTGTCTGTCCGTCTGTCACCAGGCTATATGTCATGAACCGTGATAGCTAGATAGTTGAAATTATCACAGGTAATGTATTTATGTTGCGGCTATAACAACAAATACTAAAAACAGAATAATATAAATAATTAAGTTCCCCCATACAACAAACGTGATTTATTTGATAATGGTACGGAACCCTTCGTGCGCGAGTCCGACTCGCACTTGGCCAGTTTTTTTTAAATTATATTTAATAAATAAAATGATTGTTTCTACCGTCCATTCGGAAAAGTAGCTTGCTATGGAGAAGAACGGACAAGAAACTCCACTCCAAGGGTTCTAGTTTCTTAGCGGTCTCAATTTGCAGCGTTATGATTGGTTGAGAGTCTCAACCAATCATAACGCTGTATTTGCATAAACTGAGTTTAGTTGAACTAATCACGATAATAAGTAAGTTTCAATGGTGAAATCGACCCATAATTAAAAAAAAAAACGATTTTCACAATATTTCAATAAATACATTAACTCATATACGTGAGGACGATGCACCTAGAATAACACTACTATACTACGTATAGGTATAAAGTATTACGAAACACTAACAGGTAAATTCATTCATTAGATAAATAGGAACATGGTTCTCACATACATAAAAATATTGGAAACTTAAGTAACTTACCTAATTCAACAACAATGGAACAGTGTGTGAGTAAATTTATTAATACAAAAAAAAAACAATATACAATTAATTTTATTACCAATATATAAATTAACCAGTTTGATTTTGTCTACGCTTAAGATTGTCGTATGTAGCAGGACCAGCATGTTTCCAAGCATTCTTATCTTGAATATATCAAATTTATTTATAATTATATAATTATGCCTGTCCACAAAGCGTGATTTTAACGAAGTTTTAAATTTTCTTTCATTTAGTTTTAATATATCGCGAGGTATTTTGTTAGGTATAGAATTTAACACAGTATCCGATGAAAGATGTGTATACTTTAGCTAATCTATAAGATGGGATCTAACCATCTTTATTTCTAGTCATCTTTTTCTACAATTGTGTCAATCACTAACTTTATTAAAGAGATGTTTTCCTTACATTGATACATAATATTTTCGTAAATGAATTGGCAAGAAACTGACATAATATTAATCTTTTTAAATAGTTACATAAGAGCTCAACGGTTGTAATTAGGAATCAATTGATTTTCTATTGTTTCAGACCTGCAGCCTAATTGCGCAAGTGCGAGATGTAAGCGCATCGCGTCTTACATCTCGCATGTGTTTGGTCAATTGATTGCGGTCTAACCTTTTGCCTTGCCGAATTCACATGCGCAATTAGGCTGTTGATTCAGGTTTCTCGACCGTTGAGGGGATGAGATTCTCGGTGACTTAACTTATATATTGTACTGACAGCTCTCTTTTGCAATATAAAATATGGATTCAAATGTATGGAACCGCCCGACCCCACAGCAAAATACCGTATGACATAATGCTGTGCAAGTAACTAAAATAGACCAAACGCGCTCAACAAATCTGTATTACATTAAGAACTAATTATTATTATTGAGTAGGGACCCCTAAAAAAATGATGTTTTACTTTGTTAGTAAACATTGTATCTTCAAAATGGCTGGAGTATAGTTCCATCACTGAGATAAAACAGACAGTTTGCTATAACAAGGAGCTCGTGCACAAGTAATAACAGCGGCACAGTTCTCTTTTAACTTGCCGACGTTGATCCCTGGATGGGTGATCATAGTAATGTTGATTGACAGTAGTAATGTTCAAAGTCAAGTATTTTATTTCAATTATAATGCAACGGCTGTAGTTAGCTGTAGTATTTTTTTTTTACTGTAGTCAAAAAATAAATAAATATTTGGGTCTATTCGACCATTCGCAAAGCCAGTTTGTTATGTTATAAGAGAACAGACAAGAATCTCCATACAGTAAGTATGGAGTATAATGTAAGAGACACAACGGTCATATAATAGGGGTGATAATAGTGTCGCACGAGTGTTTATTACCTAATTAAGTATATGCCGTTGCATACACTATTTTATCGTCACTCATACAGTTGAAATGAAACTAAAGTGGAAATGGAAAAAATATGTGGTATGCGATCAATTCAGATTCTCATTGCGCATGACTGCGCAGCGCGTGCATCCATAGACAATGACACTATTTTTCTACATTAAGTCAATGAGCCCAAAAAGCGCCGATAAATTAAAAAGTAAAAGTGTGCTATATCGAAGGAAAATGTTGCACTGTACGGTTTTTTTGTTTTTTTTTTCTATCCACGTAAAAAAGTACGTGTTTAAACAATATTTTATGAATTCATATTTGGCACATTAAGTTGTGAGTGTAGATAAACTACTATTTTTTGCGCACAAGTAAAAAAACACTGTACAAAGGAGGACTTAATGCCTATGTCATTTTCCAATATGTTGTAAACGAATGAAAAACTCATTAATGAATTATATTTATTATTGAGAGCAGTGGTGGCCCAGTGGTATCGGCCGCGACTTACAAGTTGTAGGTCGTGGGTTCGAGCCCAGGCAGGCGCTTTACTTTGTGTAAATTATTTCATCACCACTGCTCTCAAAACGGTGAAGGAAAACATCCTGAGGAAACCAGCATGTCCTAGACCCAATAATTCGAAGACATGTGACATCCACCAACCCGCACTGGGCCCGCGTGGTGGATAACGGCCCATTCCCTCTCACAGAGAGGAGGCCTGTGTCCCAGCAGTGGGAATATTAATATTCTGATGATGTGATGTGTGATTTATTATAAGTGAGGACAATGCACCTACAATAACACTATACTACAACAATAAGTTACAAATTAATAAAAGCAACGACAGGCAAGCTAATTCATTTGATAGATAGGTAGGATAGGACGGTGCTCACATATTTACAAATATTATGGGTAGTCAGATGCCAGAAAATCTGAAACCAGTTTTGCCAAGGCAGACGGAAGGCAGTCAGTCCATGGAAATGTACTTGTATTCAGCTGCATACTGTTAGACTGTAAATCGACCTCTATATAGGAAAAGGCTAGGTAGTTTGAATCTGTACTACTCACGATAAAACTGGTAAATGTAGGTAGAGGAACCCATATCTGGCTACCATAGACGTAGAGAATGATCTGAATGTTCCCTATCCAAGAATGAAGTGAATTCGGGCAAAAAAGGGTCAGGGAGATTTATCTCCATCTACCAATTACATCATCGGTAAAGAGATTGTGCTACCAGTTAATAGTTTTCTTTTCTAGAATATTGGGCTACGTCAGATTCAAGTAGTTGTCACAAATGTTGGGCACGACAAAGAGACTGAAAAAAAAAGTTAATAAAATCAATAAACCCCTTTTAGTTCGTTTTTTAAGCAGTCGGGTTTTTTGATTGTACTTATTAGATTTTTTTAGTTATACTTTTTTTTCGAATTACTTTAAACATAAGTGGTATATATTTTAGTAATCACCTCTAAAACCCTTCATTTTGATACCCCACTCGATGGGTTTCGAAGAAAAAAAAATTGTATCCACTACAATATGGCGCCTTAAAATCCGCCATGTTTCATTTTTTAACAGCCTATCCCACCTAGACCTATCTAACGATGTCTTAATTATAAAAATACTTCAAGTGGTTTGAAATATACGAGGTAATAAAGAATATTACATACATACAAGATACGCGCGAAAAACATAACCCTTTCCTTGCAACCGATTAAAAAGACGTAATCGCCACAAAGTCTGTCTGTCTTTCTACAAATTGATAAATTTTGAGAGGGTATTGCACAGTCTTCACTTTGTCTCTTATGTGTCCGCAACTTTGAAGAAAAACATAATGCTAGAGGCCGACTATGGCAGTCCGCTTCATTGCCCTTTTAAAGTCATTCTACTATAAATACAGATTGAAAAAATAAAACAATAAGAGATAAGGATTGCGTTTACTAACATGTTTTTTTTTTCTCCACAGCATATGATCAAGTACCGGTATCTACCTTTTACTCATAGCAAACCAAAGTACAAAACTGTTGATTCTGCCGTTACTGTGAACTGACGACCTAAGTTCGTGTATAAAAATAAGAACCTTGAAAGAGTCTTAGTTTAATTAAATTAAAAACTGTTGTATGCAAATATTTCTAGAAATACAGTTTTTATTGTATGTTTCCTCATGTTTAAGTTATTTTTATTATAAGTTAAGTAAATGGTTTGACAATTGCAAATATGTTTTTTACAATAGATCTTTAGGAATAAATTTAAACTTAGTTATAACAGATCCAGTCTCCCACTCCAAATTTTAAGATGGTTTCGTTCTGTTATTTCTGGTCAGTGTAACAGGTACCCAACACCATTGCATAAATATAAATTCTAAACGAAAAATAGACCGAGTGCGTGTTGGACCATGCACAGCTATGTATGCTATGACCACCATACACAATCCAGTTTCCCGTCATGTTTGCAGCGCTTTTGAAGACACTCACGTTCATGTTTGCCGTACTTGTTGAAATCATGGCGTCATCAGTGAAGGACGACGACGCGTTAGCCATCCTAGGCTTATTGCTCGCAAGAAAACAAAGTAAAGATCGTTCAAGTGGTGAAAAAACTGGTTATTGAAATGAATAAAGCACTCATCTGAGGCGGTATTATGTAATGTGTCTATCGATTTTATCGACTGCAATATAAATTTGTATTTGATAGTAATATCTTAAAGAAAGTCTAAAAAAGAACAAACTAATATAAAAGCGTGTCTCACCAGCTATGCTAATGATATAAAGGTTCTATGTATTTTTTTTTCATAATTTGACTACTAGATTGCTAAACGATACACAGAAATGTACACCTTTATTAGTTTGACGCCAAGTTAGTTGTCAAGACCGGCTTTGTCACCAATGGTGACACATGGGAAAAAAAATCCATCTGCTGCCAATGGAGATGTACGACACATTTTCCCAGTGGCGTAATAAATAATATGTTCCCAAATGACACCAACTAGACAAAGAAAATAAAATCGTGTATAAAAATAAGAACCTTGAAAGATCGTCGATCAGCCATCAATAGATTAACTATTTTTTTGTACTAGCTGCTGCCCGCGGCTCCGCCCGCGTATACCTACCGTATCAATCTAAAATGTGAAAGTTCTAGTATCATCTGCCCGCGACTTCATCTGCGTTGGCTGCAGAATTGGAACTTATTAGAAATAGTTCTTCATAATTCTAACATGTATATTATATTACTAGCTGACCCCCGCGTCTTCGCTCCCGTCAACTGACTACCTACCTACCCTACTTACCTATCCTACCCTACCTACCTACCCTAACTACCCACCCTACCTACCTGCCCTACCTAAATACTCTATCTACCCTACACTACATACTTGTTAAACTATTTATTTGATTATGAATTATACTACAATACCAATGTAGCCAACTTTTGTTTCTACCGGCGAACTAATTAAAATTTAGAATATAAAAGCTGTTATTGTGACTTAACTATGATAGTTAGATATATTCTCTCGCAGACTTTTTGTAGGTAATAATAAGTACTTCAATCATGTAGTACTTAATTTTTATGTATTTTCAATAGTTTTCTCAGCGCACGCTAAAGAATGAATTTTATAGGCAACATTTTGCTACTTTGGGTTACATTATTGCAATTTTCATAAGGTTCTCTATTTCTTTTTTATAAATTATAGCCCATGTCACTGTTCTACTGATGAAAGAATTTTCAAAATCGGTTCAGTGGATCCAGAGATTACCCCCTACAACCTCACACACTTTACCTCTTTATAATATTATAGTATAGATTTGCCGCCCATGATTCCAGCCTCGGCAATTTTACTTGTTCATGAATTTGGTCTCCTGGTAGTTACGGCTCATGATTCTGGAATCATGCCATAATATTTTTTAACTCCCAAAAAATACTGAAAAAAGAAGTCTTTAACTTTTGTGGATAAACGTGGCGAAATTTAAGTGCCTACCCCTTCGGAGAATACAGTCGTTATGTTGGGTTATGTTGAAACCTATAAAGCGGGCAAAAATACCAACCCCGCTAGGAGAACAGGATAGCGTGAGAACGAGATACATTCACGCTTCTTGGGGTTTCTCGCTGTTACTCTGAATAAGACGCAAATAATCGCCCAGCCAGGCGAAAGCCCGGGGTGCCGAAGACTGGGCTGGGTTTGCCGGGTTAGCTACGCTAGATGGAATGTCTTTTACTCGTATTGTAAAATCTTGAAAACGAAAGATTGAAGCATCATTAGCGCGAAAGTTAACTAAGATACCTCGATGCATCACTATACCTAAGCTCAAAGCATTGGTAGTGCGAATAACGGTAGGTATCTCGTGCATGGCGACAGTGGCATCAGGTGGCTGCGGTTCCCGTGGTTCATATGTAGCATTATCTTTAACTAGTAAAATACATAAGAACTTACTTAATAGATGCTATTTTACGAAAAAATAAGTCGGATTGTAAGATAAACTAGACCTACTCAAATTACATTTAAACGATGCCTCAATTTCCTTCAATCCGTTTTAGATTATTTAGTAAATCCGTAGTTAATTAAATTCGCAGAGAAATTAGAGAGAATAAAGTTTTAGAAATTATTTCCAGTTAGGTATTTTCTGGTGCACGTGTAGGGAAAAATGCTCAGAACCGAAATAACTACCTACGCAACGATAACATGGAAGTTATGATAATTTACGGTGCTATACAGCATACCCGTCTAATTTTAGCAAATTAACATCGTAACCCAGTATCATCCCAGTCTAGTGACAAGAATAGACATTTGACAGTTAATAATACCAAACAATTGTTAGGTACATGCAATACCTACATACCCCTGAAATAAAATGTAAAAATAGTCGCTACAGCGATAAAAATAATGTTAGTAGGTAGGTATATATCTAGCTGTTATTTGAGCAACAGCCCGATAGCCAACCAACTATTAGTACTCATTAGGTACCTACTTACGACTGACCCACATTGTTAGATAGATTCTGCATCAATAGTCCATCTATTAAATCTAGGCAGGTAGGTACCTACCTACATAATTTAAATTAATAGTGTTACCTACCTACCTATCTTGTAGTTTAAAGAAGTTCTATTTTAATTTAAACAAGCAAATTAGTGTAGGGCCTGATTGCTTTGCTTCACCCAGGCACAGATAATATAACCTAGGTAATATCAGCCATGAGAAAGATTCAGAGGAGTGTTCAGGTACAAAATGTTTCTTCATGCCAATACATGATCCCATTTCTGTGTTGGCATGAAGAAGCATTTGTGCTAAAAAAAGCTTTTGGTCAGGCAAATTGTAAAAACGAGCATCGCTTCTTTGAACCAAGTGGCGTAGCGAGGATTTTAGCCGCCCGTGGCCGACCAGAAATTCGCCCCTCTATTTTTTATAATTAGTCAACAAAGTGTTTTCAAAATTCAAATATATAAATCAAAAATGTATTCTTCGTATTTTTTTAGCTAAATCTTTTGTATAAATTTATGCATGTGTTGACCAGTGCCGGTCGTTCCACTGCAGCTAGAGGCTACACAAATAAATCTGTAAACGCTATTACGCTACTATTGGTAAGTATAGACGCTGGGGGAGACGGCGAGATTATCGAACAAGTAAGCACTAAGCGCACATAAGTAGGTAGGTACTCGTATTGACACACATAGTTTCGTCGAATTTAGATAATGTTTATTTAAGATAAGAGCAAGTTTCTCTCACAACTGACAATCAATGGCAGCCTAAAAATATTCTCACTATTATGAATAATGTTATAAAAGGATACAAGCCATTTTCAAGTTTAGACTTAATTTGCAGCACCTTTTCATGTGCCACCCGGGGCCATTGCCCCCTTCCCGTCTCACACTACGCCACTTTTTTACCCTACACATGAGCTATGTTGAGGCGAAGAAGGAAATGCGTTCTTTTTGTATGCAGATGTGTTTATAATAGAGTCTGGCAAACGAAAGTAGAGACTGAAAAAGCGTGTCAAATTTAAAAAAAGCGAACTGAAATACATAAACAAGAAGAAAATCATGCTGTGCAGTTGCAGGATACATATGCGCGAGCTTGCTGGCCAAAACCAGATGTATCCTCTGACTGCACAGCATGATTTTCTTCTTGTTTATGTCTTTTTAGTTCGCTTTTTTTTAAAGTTGACGCGCTTTTTCAGTCTCTACTTTCGTTTGCCAGACTCTACTTCAATAGGTACCTACTAAATACGCGACTCAAATGCAAGATTTGAACAATAAAGGCGACGCAAGATCGACAATTTGAACCCAGACTACTCCTGTTACAAGCATGAAATGAATTGACGTTTTTTCACATGAATTATTTGGTCGTCTAAAGTTCATCTGGCGGATATGAAGCTTAGTAAAATTAAATCCATTCTGCATACAATTACAGGGCTGTAGCTAGAGTCTATTTGAGGTAGGGCAGCATTGGTTACAGGTAGGGCGGAAGTAAAAATTTATATCATAATTGATCTGCTCTCGACTTAGAGCAAATGCTCTAAGGCCCTCGAAGCACGGGCCCTTAAATCAATCACCATGTATATCACGGACCTCTAGGTCAGTGATGTACATCCTATCGCTACAATTTTTTTTTATCTCAAACCATGAACAAACAATTTAATTATAATAATTTATCTTAGTTTTTGGTATTTTAAGGTTTTTGGTTTCAAGGTAGGGCATTGCCCCTAGCTACGGCCCTGAAATTATTGTAACAATCGTCATTCCTATCTTATTAAATTCTTAATAATCTTTTGTAGCTACACATAAATACACAAACTTGGACACCAATATTACCTACTCATTATCGGATTGTAAAAAACACATTAGCAAATAGGGTGGAGATCTTTCTGATTAATTAATATTTCTGCAACAGCAACACTATGATCTACGGGCGTTGCCGAGAAGGTTGGAATGAGGAGGCTTCTAGCTATTCTGTGAGGTCAGAGGAGGATAAACCATAGACGAATCTAACAATATTGTCGTACATATTATTTCTGAATAAAAGACTGAGAAAAAAATATAATTATATATAAAAAATGCAGACGTCCATCTACTTCGATCACACCGATTTCAATTAGAGAATTCAATCAATATCGAACAGCTTGCAATCAGTATTGAATAAAGACAAAAAAAAATGACAATAATGTATGCACGAAAAATTTGCAAGCTCAGATTGTTAAGCAAAACATGTATTTAATTTTGTACCATCTTCTATACCATGTTTTTACGCAAATAAATTTTATTCTATTATTATTCTAACGTTCATTTTTTTTAATGCACCCGCTACTCCCGTGATGCTGTCAGCTGTTTTATGAGAGGAATGATTAAAAACATACCCTTTTGTTGCATCCAAAACCTTAGCAGGCTTAGGCTATGGGCCCAAGCACAGGTGTAATCGAATTCGATTAAATATTTTTTTTAATATTTAGAGGAACTACTGAGTTCGAAGTATCAGAATTTTAACTTTAACAGGTAATGGTATTTGTAGATATTTTTATCATTTTCATTTCTTTAATACTCCTAATAATATTAAATTTATATATAACTCTATTAAATTACCAATTTTTTACGTAATATTAGTCAAACCCGTGCTAAAAAATCCCCAAAAATAAGGCTATATTTAAAACACCTACTTATGATTTTGTTAGTTCCTCTCTCCACCACGCTGATAAGTTTGTAACTCTACTATATTTTACGGAAGCTAGCAATGATGATGAGGGTTTGTGGCTAAATAGAACTGTGAATCGGGTCGAAAGAAGGTTAATTAGGGCTTGCCGAGACTGGTTCGCGAATTGTTGAACATCCATTAAACAAAAGAGCGCCGCACTTCGGCACACACGGCGCTTTTGTGTGTATGGTGTGAGGGCAACTATTTAAAAAAATACAATGCGTAATATCGCTGGTACCGGTTGAAGATTTTTTAAAGTTGTTACGGATAGCCTTATACCTAGTCAGATAGTCGCTCCTTATAGACTGCATCCAATGAAACAGAAATCCGCTAGGCTAATGACAGTCGATGATAAACTACGGTATAGTTGCACCCTTATACTGTAGATTTCTTTGTAAAAAATTTGAGCCAAATAAATCGCATTAACTTTAGTATAAAATATTACTAAAAAAAACTATCCGAGGGCTTGTTTTTTCAAATTTATTTCATAGTCGTAAACAACAATTTTATGAAATCTTATAATAATTTGGTTTCAAAATTTGTACCATACCAATTTAAATTTGTTGGTGGTTTTTAATGTGTTACATAAACCTATGTGTGCCTGTAATGGTTTATTTAAAGACCCATTACTGGCAACAGTTCCTTAAATTGCCAGTGTTACTATTTAATGATATTTTCAAAAGTAATAAAACGCGCTCGATATCCCTGTTTATTTTATTGACCACTCGCCAGATGTTTGCGCATTGTTTTCCAGTGCGCAGTAGTTTCTCTGTCGTGAAATCGGGATTCTGTTTTAGTATTATATCTATTCTGCCATTTTGAAAATAGTGGCGTGTATGGATTAGACCTAGTGTTTTTTATGTGACAAATATGTCCGGGAGCAATGATAAAGTGTCGACTACGCAGCGTATGATCCAAAGTGTTGCTTTCCCTCCCAGTCGCAAGCTCACTGTATCGGAAGTATTTGATGAAAAAAGTGGAAAGCCTCTACCTGAGGTGTTGAAGCAACATTTTATCTTAGAAGGTCGGATCGAGGAAAATGCAGCTTTACGAATCATCCAAGATGGTGCCACCTTATTACGATCAGAAAAAACTATGATCGAGATCGATTCACCGGTGACTGTGTGCGGAGACGTCCATGGTCAGTTTTATGATTTGATGAAACTGTTCGAGGTGGGAGGCTCTCCTTCTTGTACCAAGTATTTATTCTTAGGTGATTATGTCGACCGAGGTTATTTCAGTATAGAATGTGTTCTCTACCTCTGGGCTTTGAAGTTGTGTTATCCGAAGACGTTATTCCTATTACGCGGTAATCATGAATGCCGACATTTGACAGAGTATTTCACTTTCAAACAAGAATGCAAAATTAAATATTCTGAGAAGGTATATGATGCATGTATGGACGCGTTCGACTGCTTACCTCTTGCTGCTCTTATGAACCAGCAGTTCCTATGTGTGCATGGAGGGCTTTCTCCTGAGATCAACAACTTAGATGATATTCGTAAACTAGATAGATTCAAAGAACCACCTGCATTTGGAGCTATGTGTGACCTGCTTTGGTCTGATCCATTGGAAGACTTTGGAAATGAAAAGAATGCAGAACATTTCTCGCACAACTCAGTCAGAGGTTGTTCATACTTCTACAGCTACGCAGCTTGTTGTGATTTTCTACAAAGAAACAATTTACTTTCCATCATACGCGCTCATGAAGCTCAAGATGCTGGCTACCGGATGTATCGTAAAAGCCAGACCACAGGATTTCCCAGTCTCATTACTATTTTCTCTGCACCTAACTACTTGGATGTCTATAATAACAAGGCTGCTGTTCTAAAGTATGAGAACAATGTGATGAACATTAGACAGTTTAACTGCTCTCCCCACCCATACTGGTTGCCCAACTTCATGGATGTCTTTACATGGTCTCTTCCATTTGTGGGCGAGAAGGTTACAGAAATGCTTGTCAATGTGCTAAACATTTGCTCTGATGATGAATTAATGACTGAAGGAGATGATGCATTGGAGGAAGCAAATCTCAGGAAAGAAGTCATCCGCAACAAAATTCGTGCCATTGGCAAAATGGCACATGTGTTCTCTGTGCTTCGTGAGGAAAGTGAATCTGTGCTACAGTTGAAAGGGCTCACTCCCACTGGTGCTTTGCCATTGGGTGCTCTTTCTGGTGGTAAAACTTCTCTTAAGAATGCCCTGCAGGGCTTCTCTCCAAATCATAAGATAACTTCATTTGCTGAGGCAAAGGGGCTGGATGCCATCAATGAGCGCATGCCTCCTAGGCGTGACGGCCAGCGTACTCCAGATGCACAGGAAAAGAAGCCGCATGTAAACAGCAACGCACATTCGTGAAGTGCTAGCTTCTACTTCTCTTCGATCCTTACATTTTGATCCACAATTATAGTGGTAGTGAAATATATGTGACGGAGACTCAGCTTTTGGAATGATATTTCACATTCATATTAACTAGGTGGATTTGAAGGGAATTGTCGTAATAAATACAAAATATTTTTAAATTTGGATTTAACTTTTTTTCAATAGTTGAAGTTAAAATTTCTCTTAAGATATTACCTCTCGATATTTAAATAAAATATGTCAGATCTGCAGGCAACAAATTTATTTAGTCAATTAAATATTAAGGTATGCACATTTATTTATAATGCGCTGCACTGTTTAATTTTTGGTAATGTAATTTTAAAGTTTTCATATGAAAAGACATGATATTGTAATGTAAATTAATTCAGATTGTCTACTTATACTCTACATTGTTATCTACATTAGTGAAAATTAGACATGTCTATAATTTTCAAAGCATAATTAGCTGTGATATTAAGCGACGATCAATGTATTATTTAATAGCAATCTGCTAGTGGAGTACAGGCATGTTCATTGGCTAATCATGCATTGAAATCTGTAAAATAAGTGGAGAAGTTCTCAGCTTGGGCGTGTCTTTATATTCTATTAAGTAATAAAATTAATTATGTACTATAGTGTGCAGCACATGGTGTGTTGTTGCCGTGCGTGTGTGCTGTGTAAATATGCCTTGTGCGTACACACACGTTATTGCAGCTTTAACACTTGAGATAAATATTACTCTCTTTAATATCTTTGCTACAAGTTGTACTTAATTGTATTTTATTGTACAAAATATATTAAAATTACTATCTATGAAATATTACTTAAAATTAATTTATAATAATATATTTGGGTGTATGCTGGCCCCTTGTTGCCTGCATGCAGCTGAACTTGTATGCTGGAACATCACATATTAAAGTTTCTTAGCCATAATGTTTCGGTATATAAGGTGTAGTGGCTGGTCTAATTGCAGATTTTCTTACAGCTTCTATTCCAAATTTCACTTAAATAATAAAAATAAGGTTTAATGACCTATGCACTGTTGGAAAATCTCTTTTGGTCTGCCAAATAATCATTAATTGATGCAATAAGTTCATATTGTGAATACTAAAAGTGGCTTACATCATTTTCAAAGTCAGTACTAAGTATTTTATCTCAATTCAGTGTGTAGTCCTTCTGTACTTTTAAATAAATTTTACCTATGTAAAAAACTAACAATATATTTAATTTTATTTTGTACTAATCATGGGAAGTGTTGTTTTATCCTTAAAAATATATTAACATTGAGCTCCATAATATTATGGTTTCAATAAGTCCTTCGCAAGAAATACAAAGACACTAATATAAATATGTAGGTATTCAGATAAGATTAAGCTAGCGAGTAGGCGCCTAAAGGGATCGAAATTGCAAAGGAGAAAAATCTCATTAGTAGTCGTACTTGACTTATCTTCTAGGATTTGAATATTGTAGTACTGCTATTACATAAATCGTGACTCGTTAACATAATCGGACGATGTCTCGCGTTGAGTAGATTTAACAACCGCGCAGGGCAATGTGGACAATAACGATCTTAAACGCGAATATCTTAACGCTGTAACCTTGACGATGGAAACTGTTGTTATGCTAAGCATCGCTTGTAGTCATTTACATTATTTAGTTATTTTTATTGGTGTGATATTATTTGGCGGCAAGTTAGAAATATTAGGAATTTGTTCCGGTTGTAGATGGTACAGCAGGTCCCTTTGGTCTCGTTATTGCAAGCGTTCGATTCACAGGTCGCGCAGTGTAAGTGGTTTTTCTTTAGGCTTTTCTCAGTAGCAACTAGGACTTTAGATGGTGTGTCACCCCCGTACCTCGGATAGCACGTAAAACCGTTGGTCTTAGGCCAGCAGCCTAATTGCGCAAGATAATGCGGAAAGGCAAAGAGTTTGACCGCCATCAATCGACCAATCACATGCGAGATGAAAGAAGCGTTTATGTGATTGGTATATACGTACCTACGTATACTTAGGTATGAAGGGACCAAATGAACCTTATAACTGGGAAAAGTAAAATATTGATAATCCTAACTCTGGTAAAATTTTTCAAAGAATTCACGAATATTTTGAAAAAACCGGCTTAGGTAAAAGTGTCAGTGGTTCCTGTAACTCCTGACAATGTATGAATTACAGAACAAAAAACCGGCCAAGTGCGATTCGGACTCGCGCACGAAGGTTTCCGTACCATTATCGCAAAAAACTGCAAACATCACGTTTGTTGTATAGGAGCCCCACTTAAATATTTATTTTATTCTGTTTTTAGTATTTCTTGTTATAGCGGCAACAGAAATACATCATCTGTGAAAATTTCAACTGTCTAGCTATCACGGTTCATGAGATACAGCCTGATGACAGACGGTTCGCGGAGTCTTAGTAATAGGGTCCCGTTTTTACCCTTTGGGTACGGAACCCTAAAAAACGCCTTCTACAGTATTGTTGCATATCTCAATTTTATAAAGTAGGTAAAAATCTAGGGTTATGATCTAACCACTTTAGTGCTATTATGTTATTTTCCGAATCCCGAATCCGAAATTATTGATTGGTAGATAATTGACTGGTGTTAGATGGGACATTATCAGATAAATAGTTAGTCCGTTTTGAATTTGTGACGATTGGCGTAAGCTTAAACATAGCTGTGATTTATTTATAATGTAATCATTAGGTATGTTTTTGGTTATTTGTAATCGGTGTTTGTTGTCTTCACATTTCGTCGCGCACGAAGTCGCCGTGTATAGTTTGTTTATTTATAGAAGGTCCCGCTAGGTACTTACTAGAAATTTTATGCAACAGAATAACATTTGTATTCGCCTTTTATTATATTAAACAAAAGTGATAGTTAAATCAGAACACTTATGTGATATTCTCTGAAATGAAATATTACAGATTCTAATCAAATGTAAAGGTACATATACACCTTTTTGCAATAAACGTGTCTATAATTCCCGCTTTGTGCCATTCCAATCGTTGGTGGTCGACTAAAAGCTTTAGCTGAACTCGAGTAGTTGTGACCATTTTACATAATTTGATGACGACACCAATCCAAGTGTGAACATACAAAATGTACCACCCACATAAGTACATCTTAACTTAGTCAATAAAATACTTTCAAAGCGCAATTACTGTACAATAACTGGGTACCTATTGGTAGATGGATGGATCACGCAACTAACTCCATCAGCGTCTTGGCAGCCACGAACACTGCCCGCATGATGTCTGTTGAGAGAACCTGCTAAAGTGCCATGGACGCTCTTCCGCTCTGAACGATGTCCATGTCGGTCACGAAGTCATCGGAATGCGGATACGTGAGGACACACTTTCGCTCGCTACCTATAATCCAAGGGCGTCCGCAAAGGCGGGGCAGTGCCTCCCCCCCCCTCCTCCCCAAAGAGATTTAGCCAAATGCAAACAAACCCCTTAGTCAAAATACCTAATTCCAACCTAACAAATCTAGCCGTTGGCGTTGTTAATGTCCTAAGAGTTCTTGTATGGTAGAGCGATCGTTTATCTGGGTTATGAAGCACTACGGGGGAAAGTCGCCTCAGGTCTGGCCAAACTTACAAGATTTTCATAGTTAAGTGGTCGAAAAGTTTAAACTTTAAACTCCCGATTGCCTTTTAGTTATCTGAAACAAAAAAAAAAGAGCTTGTTCGACTAGACTTTATTATTAAAGTGACAGTTTGTGGGTGTGTGTGTAACGTGTTTGTTACTTCTTCACGCTCAAACGACTGGATGGATCTGGATTAAATTACACACACAGAGATAGATTTCCTACAGTCTGGAATAGCACTTAGGATAGGTACTTTATAACCCGGGCATATGTTCCCTCGGGATACTATTCGAACTTTACGCGGGCGAAGCCGCTTGCAGAAGCTAGTAAATATAATAACTTTGTTTATAATAATTTTATATTGTTTATAGAGGCGTAGCTATGTAGCCAATGGCCCTGGTGTAAAAAGAAACTAGTGGACATACCACCCATACGCACTTAACGTTTTGGAATTACTTTAATATACTTTCAGTATGCGTACAGCTCCTATCATTCAAATTAGTACCGTATGGTGTCGGACGTAAAGAATTTCACCATCCCATGTCTACCCGTGGGTGTCGTAAGAGGCGACTAAGGGACACTCCAGAGAATGGGCAGCAGCGTTCTCTGTGCATTTGTAACAACCATACTGCGATCGCCAACCCGCCTGCCAAGCGTGGCGATTATGGCAAAACCCCCCCTAAGAATAGCACAAATAAAAATGGCCCCTAGTGCCCGGCAGCCTACCTACCTGTAGCGGTCGAGGCTACGGTTACCCCAAAAAACACCGACGACTGGATCTGGCAACGTACAACACACGCACACTCCGGACCGACAAGAAGATCACCGCACTCGAAGCCGCACTGAGCAGGTTACGATGGATGGTTATAGGGTTATCTAAAGTCAGAAGAGAGGGGCAGGACTCGATAATCCTCAAATCCGGTAACTTGCTCTATTTCCGAGAAGGTGACCGGCAGTCCCAGGGTGGTGTCGGATTTATCATCGACAAATCCCAAGTGAATAACGTCGTGAAGATCCAGAGTGTGTCGACCAGGGTGGCGTACCTTATACTCAGAATATCCTCGAGATATTCGCTGAAGGTCGTACAAGTCTACGCCCCGACCTCGGCACACCCCGAAGACGAAACTGGGCAAACGAGACAATGATAAGTTGCAAGTGGGGCAATTTGGAGTTGGACGTCAGAACCACCGGGGTCACCTACTGGCCAGTTTTATGGAGAAGGATATATGATGAACTCCTTCTTCTCTTTATATCCGCAGGGGAACCGGCTGAAATGATGAATGGCTATGATTAAAGTCGAGTTGCAACCTATTTTATTTAGATTCCGAAATGGGAGAATTTTTCGCTAATTGAGGTTTGCTGGTCAGGGTCCGAGGGCACCCTGAGCTTGGGGGCCCCGGGCACGGCAACGTCTAGCTCTCCGGTAGCTCATTCCTGATTGTAGGTACATGTTTTTCCATATGTATACTGTGGTCAAGGGCTCGTGGAGCATTGCCCATTTTGGACCTCCGTTCTTATTACAATCACATCCGCCGCCGTAGGATTAAGACTCGCATTACCAGTGTAAATCTTCATGTGATTGTTACTGTATTTAAATTAATACTTTTCCCATCTATTATATATCAACTTCTCCCTGATCCATCAGCTGGTGTCGCCATAGCTATAATCTATTCTATGCTCACCGCCATTACGTCCCGATAAGCTATTAAGTGTATAGTCTATGCCGATAAGCGCTTCGCTGCTATTACTTACCTATAAGGGCAAGATTCATAGATCGCACTTTGACCTAAGACAAAGATATTTTATTTCAAGTAGGCCACCAAGCGGCACTTATGAACGTTACATTAAAATTTACAAATAATAATAGTTGATTCTACCTAAGGTACTACAAATGTGAACTTATCAAACGAAAACACTCACAATCAATAAGAATGAGATGATTATGGACTGCCCTGTTGCTCTCGCGGTATGGTGGTGGCTGAGAGTGGGGTCCAGGGTTTGTTTCCCAAGGCAGGTACTGCTAGGGTCAAAATGAGTTTACACAATCTAACTGAAATGCTGAAAATGTTCATAGGATATTAGCCCCTGTCTCCACTAAGTACCGCACACACGTCTACGTCGGGATTTAACATAGAGAGGTAGGTACCTACAAGAGGTGTACGGCTGTGCGCCGATTCCTTTCTTACCAGCGGCAGCGTGACATCATCGGCGTAAACGGTGAAAATAAAAGTATCCATAAAACAAAGTACTTATCTAGATACTATAAAAAAATTAAGGAATATCTGTGGAAACGCTTTAAATCTCGTCGTTCTGACTTTCCTTGCAGGAATCTACTTAAATTCCTGATCCGTTCGGTTGTGGATCATCTTACAACCAGCTGAAATCAGAGGCTGCCAAACTTTTTCAGTTTGTAAGAGAAGAGTGAAAGAACACTATATTTTCATTTAGTCATAGTTGCATATAAATATTAAAAATTTATTTAGTTTTTACTCTCAAGCTTCAAATAATGAGCCGAATGAGCCTATCCCAGTCCTCAGCTGGAAAGAGGCCGGTCCTCCGCATTTCGCATAGTCTATCGCAGCTAGGGTTACCATTTCAAAAACAGGAAAGTTCTCGACAAAAAATCGGACATTTTAGTATCTAACAATAAATGTTTTTGCACTAAAACTCGACTACAAAAAATCGCGATCTGAAAAGAATGAAACAAAAATATTAATAAAGGATAGCCGTGGTCGTAAGAAAAAAACCGAAATTTGCCATTCGAGCCAATAATTCGGACAGGTGGCCAAATGTCCGGACAAATCCGCACTAATGGTAACCCAAATCCCAGCCCTCTTTTGAAGTCGTTGTTCTGCCTCATAGACATAATAGTATGTATGGACTGGAAATACCTATAAAATAAACCATAAAATGTCACTTAAAAAAATGGCTGCCGATGCTATGGTTGTGTCACAGTAAATTGTGTCAATCACGGAACAGACACACACTCACAAATTTTCAATAATAAAAAAAGTACATTTGACAGCAGGACTACCACGAACACAACCACAAAATTCGTCACATAATATGGCGAAAGTGGCACGTACCTACAACTGTCAGTACACAAAAAAATGTAGCCAATACGAGCAACAACTGAAATATTGTTGTCACTTTTATCAAATACGATTACTACATTAGAAAAAATGAAACAAAACGATGTTTCACATTCTGTTTCGTATTTCACTCATATTTGTATAAGCTAATGTATGTATAGAACATCGCGGCGCCTCCATGTTTTTCCAATCTCAATGGTCTGCCTAGCTGAGGGACGTTCCACGCCACGCTAGAGTCTGGCAAACGAAAGTAGAGACTGAAAAAGCGCGTCTAATTTAAAAAAAAATGTGAACTAAAAAGACATAAACAAGAAGAAAATCATGCTGTGCAGTTGGAGGATACATATGCGCGAGCTTGCTGGCCAAAACCAGATGCGCTTTTTCAGTCTCTACTTTCGTTTGCCAGACTCTACACTTTTCACTCAGCTCCACCGGCTTGCCGGCCTTTCGACAAACATGGCCGGCCCATTGCTACTTCAGTTTGCTAACACTGCAAGCTATGTCGATGACTTATTTCATTTTTAGGAATCTGATTATGAACTTATCCTTCCAAGCAACCGACTGTCAGTAACCCGGTACCGTAAATGTTTCATAACGGGTAGGATGCATTGATTGAAGATTTTACTCTTAAAATATTGCGGTATGTATGGAGTAGAGGACGAAAAGACTTTATGAAGTTTCTTTTACGGATTCAGTTGGGTTTTTCTCAAATTTATATGTTTACAGAGATGCATGATTTGTCCCAACTTCGAGGACACTTAGATGCGGATTGGATACGAGGAGATACAGGCTGGATTCGGGACGCACGGGACCGGTCAATGTGGCGACGCTTGGGGTAGGCTTATGTCCAGCAGTGGACGTCTTTCGGCTGATATGATGATGATGAAACGAATTGCCCAACCGTTATGTAGCAATATTCATAATGACCAGGCAATGTGATAAAGAAGTTTAAATCGGTATACATTACATTGGCCGATTTGACTTGACTACATTTATAATGCTCGGGCATTATACATAGTGCCCTGATAACTACTGCCGGGTTTTTTTTTAATTTAGCCAAAATCAACCATTTAGCTGGCAGGGCTAAAATTAAGCTTTAATTTGCCAATTTTTGTGCCCTCCCCGCACAAAAATTGGCAAATTAAAGCTTAATTTTACGTAATCGGATCCCTAAATCGAAAAATGGTTTCCACAGACCCTTTAAATTGACTGCTGAAAAGGGACTTGCCGAAGTGATGTTATGGCTAGAACAAAACAGTCTCACATTAAATGTTGCAAAAACTAACTTCATCACTTTTGGCCTAAGACACTCTGCCCTACCTCAAGATGGTTCATTACATATCAAAGCTCATAAATGCTCCAACCTTTTCCCCCACTGCACATGCCCCGCTGTAACTAGAGCACCAGTTGTCCGATATCTCGGTGTTCAACTAGATTCCTGCCTATCCTGGAAAACACACATACAAACAGTATCCAATCGAATTCGTAAACTTATTTTTCTTTTCAAAAAGCTAAGGGTATCCGCAAACAGCGAAATCCTGCAAATAGTTTACTCAGCACTAGGCGAATCAGTTTTGAGCTATTGCATCACGGCTTGGGGAGGTGCTGCCAAGACCGATATGATTCAAGTAGAACGAGCTCAGAGAGCGGTCATTAAAGTTATTTTAAAAAGACCTTTTAGATTTCCAACGCGACAACTATACCTACACAGATTTCAGTACATTAACGGTTCGACAACTGTATATTCTCCGCACAATCATGCGTAAACACGCAACTCGGGAAGAGTTGCGTGTTTACAGTGAAAATAACAGCCCGACAGTAAGAAGAAGACCCGAGAACTGGTCTGTCCCACAACACATACAAAAACTACATTTGCTAGACGCCACTACCCTTACCTAAGTGCCCTTATTTATAACAAAATAAATCAACAATTTAATATACATACACTAAACAAACACAAAAGTAAAAAAATAACTAAAGAATACCTCCTTACCCTAGATTATGATGAAACAGAAGCACTGATTAAACCGCCATGCCAATAAATAATTACTAGTATCACGTACACTTACACAACTACAGACACCGCAAATCACCCTCACACTCCTTACAAATACACGACATCAACACTCCCACAAAACACAAAAACATACAAGATACGCGCGAAAAACATAACCCTTTCCTTGCAGCCGGGTAAAAACACACACACGTACCTCACACTAACGCTCATCTCTCCACTACACAACATCACAAGCACACACTTTGCGCACGCGCTTACCCACATATTATTGCTAAAGTTACAAGTTTTTGTTTACAAAGTTTCTAATATAACCATTACGGACGAATGGTTGGCCCCTATACCTAACTCAAGATTTTCCTAGCATCGGGACCAATATTCACAAGATTGAGCAGAAATATGCCATAATATTCTAGTAATGTAACATTAAACTATGTATCTCTTAATTTTTTGCGAAATAAATTATTCTTATTATATTTTTGAAAGGCCTACCCAACGATACCTCACTATATCCTCTGCACTGTGGAGCGCGCGACCGCCCGAAATCCTTAACTGTGGCGGGTCATTCCGGGGGTCTTTCCGGGCGGCAATTGAGCGGCTTTTATTAATTTATCACGAAAGTTTTGTATGGGAGCCATACATGAAACTTATGTTGTTGTAATGTCAATGAACTAAGCTATCAGATTTCAAATGGATTTTTCATGTTTGGATTTGTTATGTATTTGCAAAAATTGTGTAAAGTCAGCGAAAGGGAATATTTTGCACAGTTTTTGTACAGAGGTAGTTAGAAATAAAAAAATAAAAAATTATTACAATAAGTTTTTTTTTTATTTACATAAGAATACCCTATTTCACATAAATCAATCAATAAATAAACCTCCCCACACATATTTTACGAAAAAAAAATTTTTCAAAATACTTGACCCGACCGCCGTAAAAAAAAATTGTGGATTTTTTGTTTGTTATTGTTTTTGTTTTCGACTTCATTCAAAGAACCGGCGTTAGCACTTCAATTAGTGGCTTTAGTGGCGTTGTTAATTAACCTACTAATGTAAATAACGACAGTTTGATAAGAATACGGCAAAATTAGATGTCGAAAAAGGACTTACGGCAAAACGGTCGTCATGGCTGGAACAATAGAGGACTTTGTTCGTTGAAATACGTATTTCTGCTGGAATTCACGACACATACACAATCACGCTAGTAAAAACACTTCATCACTTATTATTCCATGATATTTTAACACCCACAGCACTAAATTCACCATAAACTCGAAAATATAACCATCGCCGACCGGTCGGAACACCGCGAACGCGCTTTGACAGGTCCGAAGCAAAAAAAAATTCATCAAGTAGCGAGGATCGGTGTTGCTGGTTATTTGCATGCATTTCTACCATCCTTGTCTATTGCCCCGCCACGGAAACACGCTCCCGCATACGGAATCTACCATTCACCAGAATAATTTTGTAGCGCGGGAACACCTGCATTTTTTGCCTCCCCACAGAGGGGGCCCAATGGATGACCGGCAAAATTTGCCGATCCACAGTGCAGTGGATATGATAGACAAGAAAAAAAAACATCCCCACTTTACGTGTAAGGAGGTTAACCTAACTAACCAAACAATTTTTATCCTAATTTCAAGTCCGTAGCTTAGTAGGTAATTCCAGAAATAAGCAGCTATAACAAACAGACAGACACAGTCGCACCATATGGGGTAGATATCTACCTATTTTACCATAGAATCCTAATACCTAACAAACAAAAGATTCGAAAATTCACAACGGTTGGTTGTTGGTATGGTTCCTACCTAGCGTCTAATTTTATCTACATGGCCAAGGTCCATTCAACGAATCTAATGTTAATAAAACGTAATTAAAATAACTGTTTCTAAAGCAATACTACAGTTGGCACTTTTATATTTCGTTTTTGTAGAATATCTGCCTACATTAATTTAACATATAAGAGCCGACTGTATTTGTTGGATTTTGAAGCATAGGTATTGCTATGCAGCAACCAGGAAAATAAAGTTTGGTTAATTTATTATTTATAGGTACCTATTCACCTACGTATAACAATACAATAAACCACATATTTATTTAAATCTAATCAGTTCATTAAAATAAAAGGAGAGTCAAGCGTGGCGATAGCGTAGCGAGCATAATGAAGCGGTATGTTTTTGAGCGCATCGCTATGTAGGGATATTTCTTTTTTTCAGAACAACCATTTCTCGAAGGCGGATGAATCGTGACTAAATGACTCATATATTTCGACTTCATAAAAGACACGTAACCTGCCTTCGTGAGATAGACAACTATACCTACTTACATATCTTTGTATGTAGGTTAGGCTTGAAACCTTGAAGCATCTTAACGGCTTCTTCTACTTCTCGATTCGATCGAATGAAAACTCTTATTTATGTTTTGGCCCAATATGTGGCCACAGCAATTGCGGCGTCAATGGCGAGCAAAAGGTCTTCCATAGTTCAGGTGTATGGCCACTTGAGACATTCCAGTTACTATTAAACCATAATTTATTATTTAATTCCACATTTGGCACTTACTGATGTAGGTAAAAGTGTTGCCCAGACCAGAATCATGAAAATGTCTTAGTATTTGCGGGGCTGGAATCATTACCGGTAAAGACTAACTCAAGTACCAGGAGGTTACGCAAGTTACGGGAGACGTTTATTTTTTTAGTTTGTCAAAATAAAAATAAACTATTTTATCTACAACCATGCTATAAATCCTTCTATAAGTTCTTGAAACAGTTAGCTTATTGCCAACATTAAAACAGCCAGTGTCATTGTAACCATAATAATATTATGGTTACAATGACACTGGCTGTTTTGTATCTTTAATTTAGTACAACATTGTGACACCCGTTTGGATGATATTATCATCCAAACGGGTGTCACAATGTTGTACTAAATTTCATAATGCAACTCCTTTTTTACTCATCGAACAGCCCATCTAAAGAGTCTGGCAAACGAAAGTAGACACACGAATTATTTGCAAACTTTTTACATGGCAATGATATACTAGAGTGCGCGCAAGATAAGTCTGCGCGCGACGGGTGGCGTGCTTAATGTTGCCAGCATAACTGATCTTTTTTCCTTCATTTAATTAATAGTCATTTTTCATTACTCGAAACATAAAGTAATTTAAGTTAAGCATACTTAATAGCTAGCTAACTACTAAAAAAACTAGCATTTTTTACTTGCATAAAATATGATGAAATAGTACCTACTGTTAAATTTGGTCTAACAATGGCCCTGCAGTGGCTAGTACCGTCCATTTTAAATACAATTCCTGTTTTATTTCTTATTCAATAATTTTTGAAGAAGTGGCACCGGTAGTACGAAAATTTAGGGAAATTTAAGTATAATGGTATCCCTAAATGTTACTGTCAAATAAGAAACGCGGGCTCTATCTTTGTAAAACGGTACCGTAGGCCCGTTATTGTCTTGCTCACTTCAAGAAAACATCTCTGCCAGCACTTTAAATTATTTTTGGCATAATGATAGCGATTATTTACTTCGAAAACGAATAAAAACACGGAATACAACACACTCTCTTGACACCTGACAAATGATTTGTTCCGATTTTGGCCGCGCGCAGACTTATCTTGCGCGCACTCTAATGTCAACCTCAATTTTCAGTATGACGCACTGACTTAAAAACCTATGGACTTGCCATACCTACGAAATTAGCGTGCATACCTACATACATCGGGCAATTAAGATGGCTGCCCATTGGCCAATGAGGTAGGCCATTTGCAACTGTTTGACAGCACAACTACACAGATAAACGTACATATACGGCACACAACTACCAATTTTACTCGGCAATCAACATGGGGACCAATCACGCATAGACATGATTTTGACGTCACTCAAAAGTGTTACCAAGTTTAGTCCTTGACAAACATTTTGATGTCTCTCTTTTCATATGCAGCTCTTGGTTAGTTAAAAAGAGACAAAACGCTTTTTGACATGCGTGTGTCAATATTATAGATATTTGTATAATTATTCTTCATATAGTAGAATATGCCGTCTCCATAGTTTTCCTACCTCATTGGTATGACGCTACTAAGTTGATACTTTGTTTTAATTCGTAATCACTATTTATATTTTTGTAAAAACATTTTGTCTGTTTAATAATTTAAAAAGTTTCATTATTAATGTAGAAAACAATAATTCTTGTGACTCTTATGTATCTTTTCACGTGAAAGTCTGAGATTCAGATTTTGATTGATAGTGAATCAACCAAAATTATTATAGAATACTGTTGCTTTTTTTATTCAGATTGATATATCTAAAGTATTACCTACCCAAATGTACCTATAGTATTTTGTTTCAGACGAAGTAATATAAATAATTCTAAAGTATCAAATTAGGTTATTCCAGGTATTGCATACTAGTTTTTGGGGTTGCTACGCTGATATTTTTTAAATTTGCCGCGCTTTTACAGTCTACTTTTGTTAGCCTGCCTCTATCTATGGAACAGCCACATTCTCATGGCATCTTTATGAATTTCAAAAAAGAACATTTTCATGCTCGCGCGTTTCACTATCACAGCGCCGTAATTTAAAAAAAACTTATTCGTATTTTTGAATTGACGTCGTATCCCGCCATTTTTGTTCAATAATAGTATTGAAAAAAATAATTGTAAGATCCAAAATGTAAATAATTATAACAATAAATAATTATATTATTACCTATACATAGTTTGTTTGTATTAGATACTCAGTAATTAAAATTTCCATGAATAATAGAGTTCTTACAACACTGTACAATACCCTATGGTTTCAGAACCTTTAAGAGGATTCATATCATGGGTGTAGATAAAGTCTTGTATGCAACTGTTATAATTAGGTATTAAAACACTCTTGTGATAATAGTAAAACCCACATTCGTGTTTTGATACCCCTTATTATACAACAGTTGCATAAATGACTATTAATAAGTAGAGAGTTTAATAACATGATAAAAACATAACTTCCTCTTTTGCTATTTTAGTTAGATGTTGAACATTAGCATTTATACCCAAACTACCAGGAGGCCAGAATCATGAAGAAGTATTTGCGGGCCTAGAATCATAAGCGGTAGAAACTAACGGAGTAGGTACCAGTACCTACGTCAGAATCTAAAATCTCCCGGTACCTACTCTTTTTACATCTCATGATGCCAGCCTCGGTAATACTTCCTCATGATTATAATCTCCTGGTTCATAAGTTAGTCTTTACCGGTAATGATTACAGCCCCGCAAATAGGTAAGTACTAAGACTTCTTCATGATTCTGGCCAAGACTAGTTTAATAGGAAAATATATTGGTAGTTACCTATTATAAATTTGATGTAGAATAGCCATCTTCATGCAAGCCCAGTAGGTAGATACTAGGTACTAACTACTCACCAAAAATCTGTACCTACCTTAAAGTAGGACATAAAATAAAATGAAATTACTGTGCGATCAATGCAATAGGACGGTTATATTTTGCAGAAAGGTTCAGCCAGGGATCAAACCCGCACCTACTTATAGTAATAACTAAGTATATCCCTGCTCTGTAGGTTGTTTGACGTAGAATAAGGGCTGATTTCACCAATGAAACTAATCGCGATTAAGACAACTAAACTCAGTTTATGCAATACATATACAGCGTTCTGATTGGTAGTTTCTCAGCGGTCTCAACCAATCAGAACGCTGTATTTGCGTAAACTGAGTTTAGTTGAATTTATCGCAAGCAGTTTCATTGGTGAAATCGGCCCTTACTATCCTTGCTTGTTTTTCTCTAATATAGTTACCTACTTTATATACATACATTTTCAATCATCATAATTTATGCTATTTACTTGGTTTTGTTTATACGTAAAAGGTTAAGGCCGTGTCAAATTTTACTATTAGTTTTTTTTATTTGTCCGAAGAAATTATTTGTTAATGAACTCATTAAATCTAAGATTAAATACTGTGCTGATATCGATAAAATAGTGGCAACTGATTATATTAATCATGATTTAATAGTGATCATCAAATTTAACATGGCTTGCAATTTACTATTTCTTTTTGTATTTTTGAAAGATGTAATTTTTTCTCACCATACAAAAATAACATGTCCAAAACCTCTTGATTATATGTATAAAATATTTTGAAAAAATTACTTTGAGCGCCTCAGATTAAATAAATAAAGTAAATAGATAGAACGTACAGAACAAGAGAACGCAACCACCAATACAAGTTGAAAAACTAATACAATCTCGTTATCTCGCGTTCGGCGTTAGTACCACAGAGTACATTTTAATATACTGGTTGGTTAGTACGAAACTACGCGTCGCATTGCTTACACGTCACAAGTAATTTCTTATTTTATGTGTAAAAATGCCGTCTTGTATCTTTAAACATTGCAAAAGTTGTTACCAAAAACTAAAGATGGAATATCTTTCCACAGGTAACTATTGATTATTTTATAGTTTTGATATTGATTTACCAAACACAAAATATTGGCACTAATTGGTTGGTGCTGCCAGTTTACATCGAAATAAGTTTCCTTGAATTAGGGAAATGTACATGGGGCGTAGGAAGATCGATTAATTTATACATTTATACGGGTTTTTTTTTTAAGTAGTGTGCAAATGTGGTTCAGTATCAGTAATGGAACACATTTCCATTAATTGTTCAATACCTTTTTAGGGTTCCGTACCCAAAGGGTAAAAACGGGACCCTATTACTAAGACTCCGCGATCCGTCTGTCTGTCTGTCACCAGGCTGTATCTCGTGAACCGTCATAGCTAGACAGTTGAAATTTTCAGAGATGATGTATTTCTGTTGCTGCTATAACAACAAATACTAAAAACAGAAGAAAATACATATTTAAGGGGGGCTCCCATACAACAAACGTGATTTATTTGCCGTTTTTTGCTCGATATTAATAATGGCAACAGGTAGACGCTTGAAATATTCACGGTATATTTAGTTGTATATTCACTTCAAAAATTATAATTAATAAATTAAAATAAAATAAATTGAGGGGGGCTCCCATACAACAAACGTGTTTTTTTTGCTCGATATTAATAACGGAAACAGGTAGACGCTTGAAATATTCACAGAATATTTATTTGTATATTCACTTCAAAAAATAGTAATGATTAAATTAAAAGGGGATAAATATAATGACCACCTAAAATTACTTTGTGACCATAACCTCTATTACCTAAAATTGTACTATGAAACCCAAATTTAGTAAATTGATCACCAAATTTAGTAAATTGATCACCAAATTTTAATAGCAAATTATTGCGCTATTTAATGTTGTAAAATAGGTTAGGTTAGGTTAGAACTGTGACCAACCGCGCGCGAGCCGAGCGAGCAAAGCGAGCGGTGCCGCGGCAGCGGCCGGCGAGCGCTACTTCCAAGTTGCTCCCAGAAATTTTATAATCTTTTTGGTCATTGGTTTAATTTTGGTGATCATTTACTACTTTTGGTGATCATTTACTACTTTTGGGTTAACAATGATTTATTTGGAGTCATTTTGCCTAAACAGGATAGCGAGATGTTAAAACTTTGGTTATAATTTTACAATAAGATGCGGGTTTAATTTTGGTGATCATTTACTATTTTTGTCTGTTATATGTTACTATATCTGGTGGTAAGTTAAACATAAGCCAAATTAAAATAAAATGAATTAAGGGGGTCCCCATACAACAAACGTGATTTTTTTGCCGTTTTTTGCGATAATGGTACGGAACCCTTCGTGCGCGAGTCCGACTCGCACTTGGCCGGTTTTTATATCCGATTTGAAATCTATAAAATATAGACACAATCTATTCGTATAAATATAATTCAATGGCACGCGGTGGAGCTGCGACAGGGGCGCAGGGTACCCGGCAGGGGGATAAGTGATAGTCGTATTGAATCTTCGCTGACCATTTTTGCGTTCATTTTCGCTTAGCCGAAATCTTTGGAGCCTTTTTTTACCAAAATTTGTGAATATTATGACTGTAAATTGAGAACGTGTGCAAAAAGATAGGTTATGCACACGTACTCAATTTACAGTCATAATATTCACACATTTTGCCATAATTAAAAAGTTCAGATATAGAAAAAATCCAGTTTGTTTACATTTTCATTATAAAGATGATCGCTAGATCATCTCGTAAACGCGTAATCTGATTAAGATGATTCAAATGGATAAAATGGTTCTAGGCCAAGACCTTTAATTTTACACCAACATCATAAAAAATTCTCAACGAACAAAAAATCACATTTTCAAGTTCCTCGCGTAATTATTCAACATGTATGATATCGCTTAATCAATTCTTTAAATATCTATTCCTCTTCTATCTATAATTTATTTGATAACCTTTATTCTGTGCAAATACTACTTAAGTAACAATTTGTAACAATAATATTCTTGAGAACAATCGAAAAAAATGTGGGAGTTTTGCCAAATATTTGGCATCCCTATACGCACACAGATATACGTGTCGCTACAGTGCCGCTACTCGCTGTCACGCACACTTATATAAATCGCGGAACCGCTCTCTTGTTCCGTACGCTCTATCTGTTTACTGTTTAATCTGAGTCTAGCGCTAAGAAGTACCTTTTAATGATTTTATTACTAATTTTCCTTTACAGTTCTCGTTTTGTTAATTTAACTTTTTTTTTATTTTTTTTACAACATTGCCCCACACTAGGAATTTCTTCCTGTATCGTGGGTGCGTTTACAAACATATAATAGTAGTTTATGATACTGTTGCATAATAAGGGGTATCAAAACATGAGTGTGTGTTTAAAAACCGAGCCGTAGGCGAGGTTTTTAATAGTATTCACACGAATGTTTTAATACCTAGTTTTGGGCAGTTTCATACACTACTTTAAATACAATCATACATTTTGGGATTTAACCTACTTAATATCTTTTTTTTTGCATTTTCCATGCCATAAAAAACGTATGAATGGCGCCAAAACCCAGCACGTCACCGCATTATCTGCGCATGCGCTAAGGCTTAGCACACGCACTGCGATATTTATTCGCGCGAATTTTTCCGCCCATTCTGCGACCTATGGAATTGTATGAAGCTGCTCGCATTGCGGTAAAAAAATCGTGCGGCAATAATACCGCATGAAATCCGTGTTTTGCAACAGAATCCACAGCACCGCGGCGCGAATTTAATTCGCGCGAATATTTTGAGCTCTATGAACAGGTAGAAAGAGACAAAATTCGCCCGAATAAAAATCGCAGTGCGTGCTAAGCCTAAGGCTGCGGTTCCACTGAGGCGGAGTGGAGCAGAGCGGAGAAGAGCTGTGCCGCGATTCACCAATCACATGGCTTAAATCCACATCAACGTGGATTTCAAGCCGCGATTCACCAATCACATGGCTTAAATCCACATCAACGTGGATTTCAAGCCATGTGATTGGTGAATCGCGGCACAGCTCTTCTCCGCTCTGCTCCACTCCGCCTCAGTAGAACCGCAGCCTAAAGCAAGGACATTGTCACAGACAATTTAAAATTGGAATCAAATATTTTATAATAGGTACTCAAATGGCATTACAAAAAAAAAATTGATGGAAACTCCTTAGTGATTAACTTTTTGGATTTGTCCTGTATCGTAATAGAAAAAAATTGTTTTACAATGCATGTCCTCGAAAAGAGCGTTTTCCAAGCAGCCAAACTGTGCGAAAAGTGTCACTTTTTTTTACTAGTGCTTTTTACTTTCCTGTACTTTTTTAATTTTTAACTCCAACGTCAGCCCGCCGCATAGAGTTTTTATTATTTGAGAAAAGTTTTAAAAATTAGTTAAGTACATATTATCATTCATATAAAAGGTAAAACAAAACTAATACTTCATTTAAGGCGTTTTTATTACTCTAGATTTAGATTTTGATCAATAAATTAATTTTAAATAAGTATTCATTAAATATGTTTGGCAGAATGAATATTTTGCTCGTGCCTTTTTGCGTTACGACGTGACAGCTTTTGTTAGTTAATCTGTGGATATGCTGAGCGCCTTTGAATAAGCGCCATTTTATTAATTTCTTGCTTGGTTCAGATATATTTTTTTATTTCCTCGCACAATGCATAGTAAAATGTTGTATGATACACGTGCGTAAGATGATTTCCGACTCGTCTCGATTTATCCACTCACTCGCTTCGCTCGCTCGTGAATAAAAATAGCACTCATCGGAAATCACATACTTCCCGCACTTGTAGCATAATAGTAGTTTATGATACTGTTGCATAATAAGGGGTATTAAAACATGAGTGTGAGTTTAAAAACCGAGCCATAGGCGAGGTTTTTAATAGTATTCACACGAATGTTTTAATACCTAGTTATGTGCAGTTTCATACACTACTTTATCTACACTCATACATTTTGGGATTGAACCTACTTAATCTTATTTTTTGCATTTTCCATGCCATAAAGTCGTGATAAATGCATCATAATAATAATCTCGACTTTGCTGGTAAGAGATTATGAGTAATGAGCAATCCTTCGCCGCATATAAAATATTTGGAGGCGTCAATTTTTCTTCACATTCACTAATATCAGACATTTTAAGCAAGAATTTTAAAAAGTCATGAAATTCAGTACAACGAAACCTGCAAAACGTATGAATGGCGCCAAAACCCAGCACATCACCGGAAAGAGTTAAAAGTTCGAGCAAATAAAAATGGCAGTGCGTAATAAGCCTAAAGCGGGCATTGTTACAGACAAGTTAAAATTGGAATCAATTTTTTTTTATTAGGTACTATAAAAATGGCATTTCAAAAAATGTAAATAATTGATGGAATCTCCTTAGTGATTAACTTCTTGGATTTGTCCTGTATCATAATAGAAAAAAAGTTATTTTATGATGCAGTTGTTTGAAAATCGAAGGAAAATGTTGAACTATAATGGTTTTTTTTTTTAAATTTTTCCTATCCACGAATATAAAGTATGTGTTTATACAATATTTTTTGAATTCATAATTGGAACATTACGTTGTGAGTGTAGATAAAGTCACATACACAACACCCAGAGCTGGAACAACTATCTGTAGGTCATACAAATATTTGTTCCGTGCGGGAATCGAACCCGCGACACGCAGCGCAGCAGTCAATCGCTCAACCACTGCGCCAACCGTGCGCCCAAACTATATTTCTATTAAATTTTATTTCAACATAAATATGTCTCGGAATATTATGTAGCAAGCGTTATGGTGCTCCCACACCGCTGTTAAAAATGTTTAGCAACATTTTCTACACCAATACATTTACTAACAAAATGTTAGGAATTGTTATATTGTTAAATGTGTTGAGTGCTCCTACACTTAGGCATAGCATAGCACGCACTGCGATTTTTTTTTCCGCTCATTCTCTGACCTATGGAAATGTATGAAGCAGGGCCGGGTTTAGAGGTGTGGAGGGAGGCCCTGGGGCAACAAGAGAGTGGAGGCCCCTAATAATTTTTCAAATAGGTTAAATAATATTTTTCTTGCAAGTGTTACAATAATTTATTTATATAATGGTATGGCACAAAAAGATAGAACAGGCAATCACAAATCAAGTCACACAATAAGTACCTTCCGAACTTTTTTCAACGAAAAATCATAGATGATTTCGCTGAAATCCAGCTCCCGCAGTAAATCACTTTCTATCTAAGTAGGGATAACTTTGATAGGCGGTTTTGTCCCATCATAGTTCTTAGCCTATTTTTATAATTTTCATTATTGAAAATTAGCGCTTTCCAGTGCAATTTGACACCATCAAAACCAAGTACATTCGCAGTGTGATTTCGATGTTTGGGAATGTAGCTCTGAAATTTTGATTTTCCATAATTTGAAAATAGAACAGCTCCATAGATATGTATTTTTTATAGTCTGTTTTGTATAAGTTAATAAATATACAAATTGAACCAACTCATTACCAAGACTAGGTTCTAAATCGTCTTTGTAAACTTTTACTAATTCATCTGCTGTAGCATACAAATTTGCAGCATCCATCTCCTCTAAGTGATTAAGAAATCCAAATTTTGAACTTACAGCATCGTATGCATGCAATCTTCCAGTAAGAGAAACACATAGATGATCGATTAAATTTATCTTTTGATGACAAGTTAGCATCTTGTGCTTTCATATAATCGAGCGGCTCACATTTATAGTTCTAGTGCGATAATGTACGTAGTGGTCAATACTTGATATTCCTTTAGCAGCTTCATCGTATTTGTCAAACTCGGCTCTTTTGGATTCAACAAATAATTTAAGTGATTTCATTGCATGCATTGCAGACTCAAGAGTCATCTTCGGGTCCTGCAAGATCCCGTTGTTGTTTTTAGCGTTAAATCGCTCCAAAAGATGTCAAATAGACCGGTTTCGAGACAACTCATCTTCTCCAGAAAATGTGTTGCTACAATTCTCACGATATCTTTTTGCTACTTATCACAAAATATGCTGGTAAGAGCTTCTTTGATTTCAGAATAAGCGTTGACAATAGTTTTCGTAGCTTCAGCTCGACCAGACGCGTGTATCGCTAAGGCTTTTCAACACGTAGAACTGTTTGTTTGTTTAGTCCGATAATTTTTCAGTTAAAATTCGGTATCTTTCTGTACTTACTGTGAAAATTTTATAAAAATTCTGAACGAAACTAAAGAATTGAACAGCCGATGTGCAAGCATTAGCAGCAGCCTTTCCAACTAAATTAAGAGAATGACCACAACATGGTACAAACACTGATAAAGGATTTTTCTCCAAAATCAGAGCTTGCATGCCTTTGTATTTGCCGCTCATATTTGCAGCAATATCGTATGATCGTATGTATCTCGAAATTCTTGTTAAGTCGAAACTCGTTAACTCGATATATTTTGCATTTCCCTTGACATTCGAGTTATAGAGATTCCACTATAATAGATAGGTACCCTATAGTTGTGAAAGTTTTATCAATATCATCATCAATATCAATACATATAATAAATCTGTAGAAAAGTAATTTTTGTACATCGAAAATATTTCCAAAAAAAATAGCCAGGGTGTTAAACGATAACCAACAGAACCTATTTCCGGCATTTTTGTCTGTTTATTTGTGCACGCATCACGTGAAATGTACGAAACCAATGTAAATAACTTGTATACATAAAAATTGTGCGAAACTTGAAGAATTACTTAGCTTTTGTTTCATCGCAATCGGTTCACTATATCAAAAGTTAGATGAATTTAAAGTGTTCAAGAAGTAAAATTATCACAACCTCGGACAGTTGAACTCGATATTCGATAGATGGCGTTGTGCATTTGAATTCATTTTCTGAATGGCGGTGTTAAGATTCTCCGCGAAAGAATGATGACTATAGAAACAAAAATGATAGGTAGGTAAGTAGGGTAGGGTTGGCGGACAGATGACGGTAGCGAAGCCGCGGGCACAGCTAGTTTTTAATAAATACAATTTATGTGGGGGCCCCTCTCTTGTGTTATGTTACGCGGTTCAATTATTGATGCTGGATCTCAGCAGTTAATGACGATTTTACGTATGCTTCTTCGGTCGCTACATGAAACTTCGCGGCAATTACAGCCCAAGCATCCTTCTAAAGGTTACGATCTTTATCCGCACTAACTTCTACATCCCATAATTCAGGATTTCGTTGATAAAGTTCAAAATATTTTCGTTTGACCACTCGGCCATGACGAACAGAATAAAATAAACAAGAACAACTGACACAAAGCAACTTCACTAATCAGGCAGCGACAGGACGAGGCGGGCGGAGGCGAGCGAGGGAAAAGAGATGCACCTATACATAAGAGCAAAGACGATATACGGCGATATTGCACTTTGCAGTAAAGTCAAAGGGGGATACATTTTGCACAATGAAATTGCAGCAAGGGTATAAGTTATTGTATAATACATTGCCTGGTGAAGTCCAGCAAGGTTCTGCAACTGGATTGCCGAGGAGCAATTATTGAGGCTAGGTCTCAGTAGTTAATGACGATTTTTACGTATGCCTCTTTTTTACTTCATCCCTGCTGTTTTTTGCGCTGGATAAGTCTCTCTGAAACAGTACTGTCATCTGCGTACCCAACTATACCAGGCTGAAGTAGGTCGTTGATTTGCAGCAGGAAAAGAGTTGCAGAGAGAATAGACCCCTGAGGAACGCCGGCATCAATAGCCATAAGGTCAGAGGAGCAGCCTATAACGACTACCCGGATCAACAATTCCCTAAGGAAGTCTGATATCCAGCTAGAAAAATCTGCTAGGACGCCATAAGCAGGAAGCTTGCTGAGTAGACTTGCGTGCCAGACCCTATCAGAGGCCTTCAAAATATCAAGCGATACAGCAAGTGCTTCGCCGTGTTTCTCGATGGCTTCGCACTAGCAGCGCGTGACAAACACAAGAAGATCGCCCATTGACCGTCCCCGGCGAAAGCCATAGTGACGGTATCTGAGGAGATCATTGTCTTCAAGGTAGGTCAGGAATGCAGGTAATGGCGATCGTACGGCAATGGGCAGGGTCTGCACGGTCGCCCTTTTTGGGCACTGGTTGTACAGTTGCATGCTTCCAAGATTTTGGCACCGTTTATTTTACAAGAGAGAGTCAGAACAAGAATGTCAACACAGGAGAGAGAATAATCTCCGGACCTCTTCAGTGTGAACTGCGATCTCCGGCATCGAAAAGTTACAATGAGGTACAGTAGGTGGTTGCTAGGAGCCAGCGTCCAGACGTGAATTGCTTGCAAAGAGAGATGCAAATAAATTTGCTTTCTCATTTGCAGAGTGAGGCAGCGACCCATCAGGTTTCAACATTGGAAGTAAAGTGGGACGACAGAAAGTCGTTTCAATCGCTTTAGACAGGGACCAGAACTCTTAACTACCCGGAGGGTGCGATGCTGGCTCGGCCCCAATACGTCCAATATGGTCAAAATGTGCCCCCACGTAGAACCCGCTCGCAGAACTTTTTCTCACGCAAACCCTACGCGCTCTAACTTTGCGGTCGCAGGCCTTGATCCAGGCTCGGTAAGCCCCCTCCCAGCCAGCTTGTAGTCTGATCTCAGGCACAGTAGCTAGCTAGCCACTACTACTATTTACTTCTAAAAGCTTATCTATCAAAGAGTACTTGGAATAGCAATAACTGTTATCCAAACCTAAAATACTGGCTGAAGGTTGACTCACTGGGTGTTTAACTCTACCTCGTTAAATAAATTAGATGCATTCAGTGAGATTCTATGATTATGTGAAGTGCCAGGAACAGACCGTAATAAAGTAATTTAAAAAATAAAAGTATTTAATTATAGAAGTCTCTATGTTCTATTACTTGTTAAAGTACAAATTCTTACAAACTAAGCGTATATTTAAATCACGCAGTTGAGGCACTGTATTCTCTTCCAGCTCTTCTTGTGAAGTCACATGACAGTATTTAACACACTTATTTGCATCAGTACAAATGCACCTTTCCAGTATGTTATTGTTAGTCTCATTTGTTTCGCAAGTATAATGAGCATGAGGATCGCTTATTGTATTAATACTGTCTATATTAGCAGTTAACATTAAATTTGAACTAGGATATATTAAAAAAGCAAAAATTGTTAATGCAACCAAGCATTGTATGGGAATGGCTGTGGACCAATATTTTTGTGGATAGTAGTAAATATTGAAGTAGTGTAGGTAGGAATCAGGCATGATTGCCCATATGCAATAAATAAATAACATTGTCTTGCTAAACAAGTACATGAAAAACCCATACAAAGATCTTGCTGGGGTTGGAGCAGGTGTGTGCTCAGGCATGTTGAAGACTTTAACTCCACCTCTAAAACTGATCTATTGTTCTATAAACTAGTAAAATGTTTTGCATTAAACCATTCACTGCTACTCGAAGCTTTTTCAGATCCTCTCCATGAAAATTTCTGTAACAGATAAATAAAAAATATATTTGAAGACATCATTCATCTATTATTATTTAAATTTATGTATTCCAAACAATGATTACCTACATTGTGTCAAAATCTTAATAGTTAACAATCTTGTTTATACCACCATACACCATAACTCGTAAAACATTACAAAACAATCAACAAAATTTTACATTCAGGTTCCCCCAGTCGACACAAACTATTTTGTGTGCAAGTTTAAAATGCAAGCTATATCATCCGGCAACACATTTGTTTTTACTTTTTGTTTCCATACAGGGCTAGATAATAATGAGACAAATAAAATTGATATCATTTTTTATATTGAATGCACATCGTCAAACAGAGGAGTAATCGCCAGACTATGTTTGTATGGAAGAATGATCAATTACTAGTGTATCCTTAAACAGTCTTTGTAATAACTATCATACATTACTTACACTACAAGATTTTCTGAATTGGTTGTTAATTTTCTCTGTACACCACTTCTTTTTAACTCCTTATCAACATTTAGAACATCATAAGCTAATGAAGCAGTAGCAGATGAAGGAAAAGGAATAGTCACACATCTGAAATCAAAGAAAATTACAGGTATTGGATCTATCTATTATCAATATTAATACTTTAAAAGTCCCTGTGTGGTTTACATGGTTTTTATTATGTGTACAGGTACACTGTGTACCGTATGAAGATACTTACTTACTCAAACAGAAACTCGGTTTAATTAGTATCTAATAATATAATACAAATATTTCAGCTTCATACTCACATATCCATGTTTTAATCAGAAACCAATGAGAGATGAGTGCAGATCGGAGATCGGCATAGATACGATGATACGATATGGTTCTTACAACATCAGCTTCTTCATATATGTACAAGACGGGTAATCGTAGTTTAATGAATTGATTTGAGATGGATTTTATAGATCGTTTAATACGTATTAACTATGCAAAAAAAATATTTATGATCCAATTGGTCCATGCACAGACTACTTAGAGATCACAGACTACTTAGAGATACTACGTATGGTCCATGTCACAGACTGACACAGTCACAGACACAGATTAATAATATTTACTTGATCCATGTACCTTCCAGTGTTGCCAACCAATCGGTACAAAATTATTGATTCGTGAACCAAAATCGGTAGACATATCATCAGATTTTATAACTCTAGTTTAGAAGATAATTATGGTAATTAATAAATACAATAATAATAATAAAATAATGGGGCCAGGGTACTCATCGGTAAACTATACTGTTTCAGGGAGGGCAATACACGACCACGTGTGATGCGTTTCGTGAGGCGGGGACGTTTTCGGGGACTGAAATTAGTCCTCGAGAATACATGTCACGTGTCACGGAACGCATCGACTTCCTGAAGCAGAAAGTTGTGCATGTGCATGGGCAAACCGAATTCGGCGGTATAAGCGGCGGGTTGACCGGTACTCGCAGAATCGCATGTTCCAGAGTGATGAGAGGTGGGTATATAGAGCTTGGGAGCGACCTGAACAAAATGTGACTGACGTGTGCCGCCCGGATGATGTCGCCACGAGTACATTCTGGCGAAGCATCTGGTCGGTGCCCGTTTGTCACACTGAGGGTGGCTGGATACGTGATGTCGAGCGCGTGTGTGAAGCTATACCAGAAATGGAAAAAGTTATAATCAGCCCATCTGATGTAGACAAAGCAGTTCGTCCGCTACCGAACTGGAAGTCTCCGGGTCCGGACGGACTGCATAACTTTTGGCTAAAATGGTATAGCAGCTCACACGCGCTACTGGCATCTCAATTCCAATCATGCTTAGAGTCTGGGTCGCTGCCGCAGCTTTTAACAACAGGCGTTCCCCACCTGCTCCATAAGACAGGTAGTCCCGCGGAACCCAATAATTATAGACCAATTATGTTTATCAACGGTTTATAAACTTCTTACATCCATCCTGAGAGCAAAAATTGATAATCACATTAAAAGTAACTCAATAATGTCTACCTCTCAGAATGGATGTAGGAATGATTTCAAAAAGATTCGCCAAAACGGGGGGGGGGAGGGGGGAGAAGGGGGACAAGGGGGTCAACTTTGAAAAATGGTTTGTTTGTGATTATAGCATTGCCCCTATAAATGAATCTGAAAAAAGAAATGTTCCAAGTCTCTCAACTTCCGAGATCCGCTTAAAGGGGGGGAGAAGGGGGGCGAGGGGGTCAACTTTGAAAAATGGTTTTTACTTTTCCGAGCCTCCTCTAAACGAATCCGTAAAAAAAACAGAATACGGGTACCTTAGTTTCCGAGATACGATAGAGGGGGGGAGGAGGGGGGGGGGGGCAAAAGGGGAGGATGGGCACTTTTCCCATACTCGCGAGAGTTACTTGTTTACGAATCTGTCAAAATATACCCACCTCCCCCTGCACCATCTGGGAGAACAATTAATGTCAATGAGTGAGTCAGTGGTAATCCAGCTTTATATATTATAAAATAGTGCTAACACACGTCCGGATTTGGTCGGCCGGACTAACTCCACCCACAAATCCTTTCTCGCTTACACACGCTTGTGTGGACCGAGGCAGACACAATTAATAATAATAATGTCCGGCGACCTCTCTACGCACTCACGGATATGGTCCAACGCCGCCCACAAATGCGTGGTCCGCCCGGACCAAATTCGAACGTGTGTAAGCACTATTAGACCGCCAAAATAAACGGATCAATGACACTTGATTCCAATCTAATGCTAATGTTTTTAGAGTTTATAGAGGGCGCCATATTCAATTTAATGTTTACACCTCATTTGTCAAATTATGATAAGTAGTTTAGAAGTTATGAGGGAACAGCTGAACATACATACAAGCCGGTCAAAAACATAACCCTCCATTTTTCTTCGCTGTAGCCGTAATCTGACTACTGAAAAATCACGCTCTAAAAAAAAGAAACAAGAAAATATTCTCATTTGAAATTGTTATGTCCACACAAATCTTATAATAAATAATTTATTGTAATTCATACTTATCATAGTGGTGTTCAGAATATAACCGTGGTTGTATGTTACTTTGCAGAATGTAACTATGTGGCATACGACCACGGTTATGCTCTGAACACCACTAAAAAAAATCGGCCAAGTGCGAGTCGGACTCGCGCACGAAGGGTTCCGTACCATTATCGCAAAAAACGGCAAAAAATCACGTTTGTTGTATGGGAGCCCCACTTAAATATTTATTTCATTCGGTTTTTAGTATTTTTTGTTATAGCGGGAACAGATATACATCATCTGTGAAAATTTCAACTGTCTAGCTATCACGGTTCATGAGATTCAGCCTGGTGACAGACAGACGGACCGCGGAGTCTTAGTAATAGGGTCTCGTTTTTACCCTTTGGGTACGGAACCCTAAAAAGTACTTGTTAAAAATGTTCAGGTTCAGTGAATAAATTATGCAAAAACACAACCCTCCCTTTTGCTTTGCCGTAGTCAGGTAAAAAGAGAACTTATGTAAGAATCGTAGAGCAGATGTCATTCCCGTAGTTTCAGACTTTCAGCCTACTTCTTCGATCAAAAATACACATTATTGATCGAAAGCCTACTTCCATCAGAAATAGGCCATAAGTTAGTTAAATAAGCAACAATAAGTATAGTAGGTCAGAGTATGCCCCTTGTTTATCTGGTATGTTCCCATTGAGTTACACCATTTTGTATTACACTGTTACCCATTGGGATAAAAATGACCGATTAGTAAATACTGTAACTCAATGCCACGTTTTTTTTCCCATTCATTTACACTGCAACCTAATATTACGTAATAGGGTTACATTAGCATTTATTATATATAAAATAGCAGAACAACCGACGAGGTGACATCACTGTGCAGGGTTCCACGGGCAAAAATATTTGTTCGTGGTAGCCCAAGGGGGACTAGACTGGGGGACCATGAGCAAGCACCGGTGCAGAGCGAGCGAAGCGAGCTCGGGAACTTAGGGCACCCCGACACGGATAGGTTAGGTTCGAAGGGTATGACGCGAGCTGAAGTGAGCGAGCAAAGCGAGCGAACTCAGATCCCCTCATCTCCTACGTGTTAGGTTACTTTAAACCCTGCAGACAAAAATGGGAACCTCCTCCTTTTTGGTAAGTCGGTTAAAAAGAAAACAATACTGTTGTATTCATGTAAAAGATTTTATTAATATTTTCAAACACAATTTATTTACTATGTACACATTACTTTGTAAAAATATTCATTCTTGTCTTATCATTTATTGATTCATTATTTTATAGGCAACATTATAAACATGATAAAAAATCTTGAAAACTATAATGTATGAAAAATAGAAATTTCATTATAATTTTAAATAAGTACACGGAATCAGTTTATTATGCATACTGTAAAGATGCATAAATTAAAAATACATAGGCATGTATTACATTATAAATATCAAAGTAAATAACAACTTAGTAGAATGGCATTTATACTCATAGATACATAATAATAATTCATAAAAAATAACGAAATGGCGTAACTGAATACTTATATAATAATCGTTCAGCACGACCTCACGTTATTTATAATAATTCAAAGAGATCGCCACCAGCGGCGAACTCATCCAATAAATCACAAGTACATCGTTATACAGCTTCCCACCTTCGCAATAATATGAGCGAGTACAAGAGATATCTGCAGTTTTCATGGTTACAAGGATGATTAGCGGGTGCCGTAAAGCGACGACAATACGATCAAAGTAGACGCATACGTCGTCACATCACGACGAAACAGCCGAAATAAAACGCGGCGCTATATACTATAGACTTATAAGTATGCACGCATGCGAGTACATAGTACATAGGACGTATCGTATGGCGCTACTAGCGGCGCGGGCCCCACGCGGCCGTGGGAGTGGGCGCGGCCGGCTGCACGGCGCGCGGGCCGCCCGGCATGGTGGGGAACTCCTGCGTGGACGCCGTGTCGGGCGCGCGCTGCTCCCACGGACCTCCCTTCACCACGAAGCCCGCGGGGCCGGGACCTGCCCCGGCGGCGGCGGCGGCGCCAGCAGACGCTGCGCTGCTGTTGGCTTGCTCTCGTTCGGCGAGCGCTTCACCGAAGTCACCCAAGGAAGGCGCCGCAGGTCGCGAGTAGCGGTCGGCGACGTCTTGTATCTGTAGATTAATTTTTAATTAGGGCCAAAACATAAACGACACAATACTCAGAACACGTTTATGTAAAATTTTAATACTTACGTATTCTTCGGCTAGGTTGAGGAGATGGTCCTTCGCATCGAGTACATTATCCTCGTCTCCGGTAATGACAACGATGCTGTCATCGCCTTGTTTCGGGAAACGTATGTCGACCTTGTAATCATCCATAATGCGTCGGATGTTTTTGCCTCGGAGACCGATCAACCTCCTGTGAACTCGTGGATCAATATCGACCTCCTCTCGACATTGATTGTCCTGCAGCAATGATGTACATTTATGAGATGCAATATTGTTTGCTAGGTGAATTAAAAAAAGGGGTGTAAAGAAAACCTTTATAACGTAAATAGACTGGCAACAATTGAAGTATTTTTTTTCTCAATTTTGACCAGTGGCAACCGCTGGGAAAGTATGCCTTATTTATAAGTCACCACTAGCAACGGTTGGGAATCTTTTCCCCATTTGTCCCTTAGAACTTTTTTAAATGACACATATGTACCACTTCATCATCAGGCTTTTAATATGCCCACTGTTGGGACACAGGCCTCCTCTCTGTTAGAGGGAATGGGCGGTAATCCACCACGCGGGCCCAGTGCAGGTTGGAGGTTGTCACATGTCTTCGAATTTTTGGTTCTAGGACATGCCGGTTTCCTCACGATGTTTTCCTTCACCGTTTTGAGAGCAGTGGTGATGAAATTTTTTTTTTTTAAAAACGTTGCCCCACACTAGGAATTTCTACCTGTATCGTGGGTGCGTTTACAAACATATAAACTCACATACACAACACCCAGAGCCGGAACAACTATCTGTAGGTCATACAAATATTTGTTCCGTGCGGGAATCGAACCCGCGACACGTAGCGCAGCAGTCAATCGCTCAGCCACTGCGCCAACCGTGCGCTCAATTATTTACACAAAGTAAAGCGCCTGCCTGGTTCAAACTCACGACCTGCAACTTGTAAGTCGCGGCCGCTACCACTGAGCCACCACTGCTCTTCACCACTTAAATTGACACAATACTGAGCTCAAAATACCAATTCTCCTTTTGGTCCAAATCCGTTCAAGCATGAGGCGTGTTTGATTGAACAAACATTAAAACTCATAATAATTCAAATATCTAAAAAACATTTCAGCTTGTACAACATGTAAGGTAGTACAGTAATTACAGTATAGGCTCTAAAGTTCTAAACTGTTTATTGGCTTGCAAACAATCAACATGACATAACATTGTCAATCTATTACTATTTACTGTGCAAACTGTAGCTTAATTATTGCTGTTAACAAACAGCGGCATCAAAAATAATCTATGTATGAGTATATCAAAGCGTCACAATCACTAATACCTCAAATGATACTTAAATTGTGAACTTTGTTATTGTCAAGTCTATTGAAGTCGCACGACTTAGTTATAATCTACATTTCTTAATTTTTCGCACCCATGGAGTTCGAGATGTGGTAACGGATGTTTTATCATTGCAATGAAGCAATTTAAAACTGCTATAAACAATAGCCGACCAAAATCTTATCGATTAGAAATATTCGTGGTATTGGCTAAATTGTGGTGTGTCGACTGAGCATAAAAGCAACAAATGTTACAGTTGAAGTATGGAATGAGCAGATTACAACTTAATCATAGAGTCCCAAGTCATCAAATCGTTAACTTCTTCTTATGCCTGTTCTCACTAACACTATGTAATATTATGTAATGCCAAAGTATTATTTCACTGTTGGATTTTCAACAGCACGTTTTTATATAGGCAGTGGTGTCTCATCCCATACAAAGAAACCGTGCCGACGTACTGTACTGATTATACTGATGATTTTTTTAAATCAATCTCGTTCGGTTCCGTTCCACGGATATAGATAGTGCGATCGAATCGGTATAATCAGATGAAAAACTCTAGTTACGTCGGCTCGGTTTCTTTGTATGGGATGAGGCATCTGTATGCTAGTATTAAATTATGATATAGGTGATATAGGTTTCGCCTAGTGTTGGTGAAAATGGGCAGGATAATTGTAAAATAATAAGATCTGAACTCACCAACTGATGTACAATGGCCATAATAGCTTCCTTGGCTTGCAATGCCTTATCTTCATAGCCTTGGATAGTAATGATGTCATCATCAACCTCGCCACGTTTAGGCAAGTTTATTTGTACTCCATAGTCGGTGCGAATCTTTGTGATGACAGAACCACCCTTACCAATAACTAGAGGATGGTATTCAGGCTCCACTTTGAATTTCAGTTCAAATGACCTGGAATTATTATTGTATAAATTCCTTAATACCTATTAATTACTAAACTAACATTATAAAAAGTGTGTGTATCTGTATATATGTAAAAGGATATCTGTGGCAGTACTGACTCAAATAAAAAAATTCTTTCACTTGTATAAAACTACATATGTAAAAGGATATCTGTGGCAGTACTGACTCATATAAAAAAATTCTTTCACTATAAAACTACACTATTGCTGAGTGTCATAGGATATATCGCTATACTTCCTATATGAAAGCTTGATCTCTGCGACATATGTCAAACTGACGTATACGTTATTGTTAGCCTGTCAAGCGCTATTGTTACTGTATTGATACTGACAGCTGTCGCAGAGATCAAGCTATCTTTTATGAAGTATAGTATGATAGAATGGCCACATTTGTCCCATACAAGTCTGTTTCCTTCGGTGTATAAGTCCTCGTTCACACAGAGGTCAACATAATCGTATAAGTTTTTATTCGGCGGTGACGTATGTAGTTGTTTGAGCGAGTTCACACACATGACAGTATTCAGAATCCAGTATAAATGCCGATCCGACAAAATATACGGCAGACCGTTTTATCGTATACGTTTTTGTTCGGCAATGGCGTAGGTAGTTGTATGAGCGAGTTCACACACACAACAGTATTAAAATACTGATCCGTTTTACCCATATAAGCTATATATCTATATATAAGCTATCATTATGATTGATCAAATAAGTTGTAAAACACAAATGGATGGGGAATGTGCGATTTGTCCCCAGTGCTGTACTGGGGACAAATCGCGCATTCCCCTTTCATACGGACACGGAGGTCGCGGACACAAGCTACTACTTAATATTGGATGTAGATAAATAATAAAATATGTGATGGGGTAAATAGGACAAAATTTCCCAAATATAACATCGAATTTGTAGAATATGACAACTCACCTGAGAAGTCTGTCTTCTTTCTCTTTTTCCATGTCAACAATTCTGTCGGCAAGAGCAAGTTTGGCCTTTTCAACATTGGTAGGGGTGCCTGTTACCTAATTAAAACCATAATTACTTAGTAACATTTGACTTTGTTTTATCATACTTAATAGATGTATGCAAACTTTTTTATTTTAACAAAACATCACTCTATAATAACTTGTCTTACCTTAACCAAGTCACTAGGGTCATCACTGAGCGGAAGTAGAATGTGCACATCATATGTTTGCATCAGTTCTCTCCTCTTCTGACCAGAAAGCAAACGGTGCAATTCATTCGGAACTTCAACATCAATCGTAATTGGAACCTAATAAAGAACAATATATTATTAGTCTATTTTAGTAATTTAATTTAAAATTGCTATATGAAGTATGAACCACAGTTGTGTTTTTACCTGCTCAAGTAAAGCCTTCTTAGCTGCCTCACAATTCTCTGGGCGACCAGTGATCCTGATGATGTCGTTCAGACCGGGCTCAGCGTTCTCATTATTTTCCTTGACGGGAACATCAGCGCCCTCAGTTGTGTCTCGCTCGGGGAATTTGATTTGCACGTCGTGTTCAGCTGTGATATCCTTTACTTTAGCACCACGGGCACCCATCACTGTACGATGGTGCCTTTGAGATATCACGCATTCTATTGTCACCTGTTTAAATTAAAGAATTGTAAGTCAACTAGGAAATTACATCTCTACTGTGTTTGATAAAATTGTATGTAAATAACAAGTTAACTTAAAACTGATATGCAATACATTGCGATTGGAGAGAATATTTAACAATACAAACCTTTGCTTCCAAATCTTCGATGATTTCGTTGATTCGAATTTTGGCGGCTTCTATGCAGTCCTTGGGACCTTTAAGCACAACGCGGTCGCTGTTGACTCCCTGCCTCGGGAAGGAGATCTGCACGCCGCCGCAGTCGTCGGCGATGCGGCGCAGCACCTCTCCGCGCCGCGCCACGAAGTGTCGGTGGTGACGCGGCGCCACCGCCATCTCACCTTCAGCAACGTTACTAATCTCTGCTACTGCTGCTTCGAGCTGCTTGCGAGCTGCCTCTACCTGCTCCTCGCGACCTGAATTACAATAAGATCATAAGGTCGGTATTCAATCTTCTATTTAATTAATGACTAGTTTCTGCCCGAGATTTCGTTCGTGTGCTGGTTTTAACTTAAAATATATCCTACAACATTCACCAATAATGTGGCTTTGTATCAGGGAATTAAGCTATGATAACTTACCAATGATAAATATAGCTTCCTTATCTTCGTCCTTCTCAGTTGGGAAGATAATACGAGCGCCAGTATGCTCGCGGATTTTCTTAATGTTAGCACCATTTTTGCCTATCAGGAATTTGTGGTGTTCCGGCTTGGCACGTACGTGAGCGGTGTGGGAGGTCAGTTCCCGTTCAGAAGCGTGCGCAAGTAGTTGTTGCTTGGCTTTTTCAACATCTTCGATAGGCCCTTTAATAACTACTTTGTCGCTGTCACTGTCTGCAGGCGGGAACTTTATCAGTACACCACCACAGTCCTCCATAATGGAATGAATAAGTTTTCCACCGGCCCCAATCAACGAATTATAGTATTTAGGGGCAATTGTGACCTCCTCTGTTACTACATTCGCTTTTTCATTGTGGATTTGCTGAATTCTTTTAACTGCTTCTTCGACATTCTCGCGTTTACCTCGTACGGTTATAACATCGCTATCATCACCTTCTGCTGGAAGATCGATCACAGTTTGAGTTTCATCCCGAATTTTCCTCAAATTCGCACCACCTTTGCCAATAATAAACTTGTGGAATTGTTTGAAAATCGGCACTTCTTGGACAAAAGACGACTCGGCTATTTCTTTTATAATCTTATGAAGATACTTTTCACACTTTTCAATATCTTCCTGGGGACCTCTTAGCTTGATGGGACTCCTCTTTTGCCCCTGATCGGGCAGTGAAATCAGCACACGTTCGAACTTTTCGCGAAGTTCCTTTATTTTTTCGCCTCTAACACCAATAAGAGATTTAATATATCTATGGTCAACATAGACTTCTTTTGTCCTTTCGTTCTCTAATTTCATTACCATTTCTCTCAATTCTCTTTCAGCATCAGCTACACCTTGATGGCTGCCTTCAATGCGAATAATATTGTTGCCTTCATTTTCAATAATGTTAATAACTACCCCAGTCTCATCCTTCAGTCTATTAACTGAAACAAATACAAAAAGAATTAAATAAAGAGTTTGAATCGGCAATCGCAAATCGTAGTTTTTCACTATAAGATCAAACTTACTGTTAGTTCCATTCTTTCCAATAATATGTTTAAAGAATTTGGGGTCAACGGTTAGTTCAACATAGGTAAGAGTAGCTAGCAAGTTCTTCACAAAGTCATCCAGTTCAACTTGAGCGCGCTCCACTTCCTCTGGGGGACCATCAATCTTCACCTTGTCTTCAGAATGGGTTATGTCAACGTGAACCTGTACCAAAAATCAATGTGAACACATGGTTATCAATGTATTTTAAAAACATGTAATAAGTAAGTCACCATAACGCAAATGCAGCAAAATAATAAACCTAATCAAAATAAATCTTACCTTAGAGAAGTCTTGAGTTATCTTCTTAATATTAGAGCCATTCTTTCCGATTATATATTTATGGATCCAAGTAGGCGCATCCACTGTCGCAGTTTTGACAGAGTTTGCTTTTTCGCATACCTTTGAGAGAGCTGTTGGGATAAAAATTGAGTTACAGCAGAATATTGAATACCGAACATACCTCAAATGTTAAGGATATATAGAAACTATCAGTAAATTTTACTTACCCAGGCCTATCTTATTGTGAGGTCCATGGAGAGTGATGGTGCCAGTGGGTGAGTCTGGAGGAGGCATCTCCACAGAGACTTCAGTCTCCTTCAGAATCTCCTGAATAGTCGTTCCACGAGCTCCAATCACGTATTTGTGCTGAGATTTAGGTACCTCAACACGAACAGTTGAACATTTCTTTACCTGTTGCAAAATATTATAATGAAATAGTGTTCTTAGAGAGAAACAAGGCAAAAAAATTATTTGAGTTGATTAATTTGTTTTTACCATGTCTTCATAGATTTGCTCAATTTGCGCTTTGGCAGCAAGTACACCATTTTTCTCTCCAGCAATGACGATTTCATCGTTTTGACTGGATGCGGGCGGGATGTGGATGCGCGCCCCTGTCTCCGCGGTAAGCGCTGCCGCACGCTCGCCGTACGGACCCTGGATGAACGGGTGATAGATCTTCGGGATTTTAACGCGCTCCATAGCCTTACGCGACTGGAAAACAATCAATCAGATACAGTTAGCGTCAATACTGATAACGATCAATACAATTAACAATCCGATATTATACTAAGAAAAAATATTTTACCTGCTCTTCAGAGCATACTCGGATCTCATGTTCAGCTTTCTCAATGCCCTCTTTAGTACCAGTAATTGTGAGGGTCTCACTATTATCGGCAATAGCAGGTACACTGATTTTGGTAGCAGTTACTTTTTCCAACTCTTTCAACTTCTGGCCTTGTTTTCCTAATATCCAACGGTGGTGTTCCTTCGGGATATTTATTTGCTTGCTGGCCTGTTCATTAAACAAATAATAGTGGTTATGATTGCACTTAAAATGTTAAAAATATTTTCATTTACTTAAATGTTATATTTACCTGTTGTTGGAAATGAGTCAAAATTAGGCGCCTTGCGTCAAGTACTGCGCTATGTTTTCCAGTTATCAAGAATGTCAAGCTGCCATCTTTGCTAGTAGATATTTCAATGTGCGCTCCGGTATCCTTAGTGATGGACTGACAGGTTCTCAAGGATTCACCCTCGCCAAAAGTATTTGCGTTGTCCAATTTTCTCTCTTCATATGGCACATGGAATACCTTGAAAGGATAGAGACTAGATAATACATAATGATATGTGATAACAAATAAATTAGGCATGACTAAAAAAAAGCAAACAAATTGTTTGCTTATTTTAAGAATTTGATATTTTTACATCAGCCATGAAAAGGGATGCATTTAAAAAATTAATCTATATATAAAAATCAATGCCACTTTTCGTTGTAATTTTATAACTCAAGAACGGGCTCACATATCCAAACCAAATGTTTAGGCTTTGTTCAGACTATTTAGTAGATGGTTTATGTGAAGTTTTTTTTTTTTAGGTAGGGTAGGGTAGGTAGGGTAGGGTAGGTAGGGTAGGTAGGGTTGGGTAGGTAGGGTAGGTAGAGTAGGGTAGATGAATTTTTGGTGTTTTTATGGCAAAACAAAATTTTCCGGGTCAGCTAGTTTCTATATATTATAAAATCACACAATTAAATGTAAAAAAACATCAATCAATTTTGTTTATTTTGATGCAGATAATTTGTTGACCTATGTATTAATATGTTGCTCCAGCACAAATTATCAGCAGGCATACAATCTTTTGACAATCAGTTATAGAAAGATAATCTTGGTTGATTTGGAAATTTAGTAATGATTATAGTATAAGATTTATTTAAATACAACACAAAATGGTTATTTAATAAATGATACCTAAGTAAAACTGTTTAGCGATAACAATGTAAGTTATCAACTCATTTGTTTTTTATTATCTGAAAGAACTGAAATGTTATAACACGATATTAACTTATCACTGGGCTGTAGATTACGTAAGATTTAAACAAGCATGTGGCGTCCACGTGTATATTAAAATTATTTTTGAGGGCCGACTTCAGATCTTTTTGTTTACCTGAGTATGCAGCGACGATCCCACGCGAAGCTTATTGGTAGCTTGCTGAATGCTGCGTTGGACCGGCGGCTGCGAATGCGGCAGAGCCGGAAACAGATCGTCATATGCGTAGGAAGCATTGTTCTCGTAATTCACGTTATTCATCTCCTCAACATGCACGGGTATTTCAGAGTGTACAGGAATCATATCTCCAACCATCATGGATTGCTGATGCATCATTTTCGTCCCCTCCAGCAGTCCTTGTTCGCGCCAAGTCGTTACAGTACTAAACAATTAAAATAGAACACATTTTTACTGTTAATGAAGTCAGTTCACACAATACCTATCAACCACTTCATTTTATTTGCATTATCATTTATTTGAACAATTGTTTCAAAACCCATTCATTTCCAACATGTGTCTATTTTGAATACAAAATTACTTTGATTGTATAACTGCCAAGGTAGGTGAGAATAATGAAGGACACTATCTTTTGAGACCATTTAAGTAACTATGAAAATAAAATAATTTAAATTTGGTTAATACTAATAATGTATTAATAATTAATATAATCTGTGGCCTGACTTGTCAAGAGTGACATTCAAATTTTCTTCGCTCTTAGAATTTTTTAGAATATATTTATCAAACCGTACAATATCATCACTATACCTACAAAAAACTAAATTTAAATAATGTGTACATATATATATAATGAAACAACACAAAGAAAACAAATACTATAATTAAAATGACCAACAATACAAAAACAAGCTAAGAATGACAAGCTGAGAAGAAAATGTTGACACGAAGCCAGGCCCGAGCCAAGAACACACGCCCAACATCTTCGGGTTCGTCGCTCAGCTCCGCCTCGCAGCCGCCGGGATCCCCTACATCCGTGAATCAAGCGATCCTGGACGCTGCAGTTGCGTCGAGCTCGAGCGACGAATACTTCTCTCCGCCGACGACACCACCACCTGCGCGTCGACGGGGAGGACGCCGGCCGCCGGATAGCTTGGGGCCTCGAGGCCCATCGGCCTCTGACAGGGTCCCCGCTCCCGGTGAAAGTGTGCAGCGCATGCGATGGACGCAATCTATTAACGAAAACGTCATGCGCGCATACTTTGGGGCTACAGAGGGGGGAAGTAACCTGACTGCGTACCGTGGTCGGATGCTCTCTCTGTTTCAGGTGCTTGAGCCAGCTGTCAACGTGTCGGCCCAACGTCTATCGGATCAGGTGCGGGTCATCCAACGTAACCGTATGCTGGATGACGCCGTACTTGATAGACTGCGTGAGGAATCACGGAGTAGCCGTGCCTCGCCTACCTTGCCACCGGCCGCGGTGCAACTGCAACCCAATGTTGCACCGCGACCCGATCATGTTGGTGAGGATGACGACGACGGGGCTATATCCGTGAGTACCCAGTGCAATGTACGGTTGAGGAGCGCTTTGGACTTTGCTTTCCGAGAGTATCGTTCCACACCGCCTGAGCTTAGACCTCGATTACCTCGTCTACCCATGCATAAGAAAAATAGGGCGCTGGTGTGTGCTCTAGATTCGCAGCTATCAATTTTTTTGATAGCAGCAAAGACCTTGCCGATACCCACTCAATCTTGTACTGTGCGGCTGCAGCGGCATGTCGTGTAGCTAACGTCAGATTCCCAAAACTGATTAAGCTACACGACCAACTATACCAGCTTGGCAGTGCAGAATTGAGCGTCGTATCGGTGAGGCTAGAGCACTCATCGGCAAGCTTATCTGCTTCAGGGAGGGCAACGCTCGCCCTAGAGTGGTGCGTTTTGTGAGGCGGGCATTCTCGGGGACTGATATCAGTTCTCGAGATTATCGGTCCCGCGTCACAGAGCGTATCGACTTCCTGAAGCAGAAGATCTATGCATGGGCAAGCCGTATTCGTCGGTACAAGCGGCGAGTGGAGCGGTACATTCAGAATCGCACATTCCGGAGCAACGAAAGGTGGGTTTATAGGGCTTGGGAGCGACCCGAACAAGGTGTGACTGATATGTGCCTACCGGATAATGACGCCATGTGTTCGTTTTGGCGCGATATCTGGTCGGTGCCTGTCAGTCATACCGAGGGTGACTGGACTCGGGAGGTCGAGCAAGCGTGCGATCCGATACCACAAATGGGGGCAATTACCATCAGCCCACAAGATGTGGCTCGTGCAGTCCGTCCGTTGCCCAACTGGAAATCTCCAGGGCCAGACGGACTGCAAAACTTTTGGATTAAATGGTTCCAAAGGTCGCTGCCCCAGTTCCTAACGACAGGAATAACCCACCTGCTCTATAAATCGGGTAGTACTGCGGAACCTAAAAATTATAGACCGATAACGTGTTTACCGACGGTCTATAAAGTTCTTACATCCATTCTGAGAGCAAAAATTAATCAACATATTGACAATAATGACATCATGTCTGCTTCTCAGAATGGATGTAGGAACGGGTCTCGCGGTACTAAGGAGCTGCTCCTCATAGACATTGCCATTAGCCAACAGGTTCGCCGTTCCCGCAAGGATCTGGCGACATGTTGGATAGATTACAAGAAGGCCTATGACTCAGTGCCACATACATGGCTCATGAGAGTACTGGAGTTGTATAAAATTGATACAACTCTGCGCGCCTTCCTGACGTCATGTATGGGGCAGTGGAGGACGGTCCTTCACTATCCAGGATGTCGACAGATTCAGGAAAACAGCGAACCTATAAGGATCGAGCGCGGAATATTTCAGGGCGACAGTCTGAGTCCTCTGTGGTTTTGTTTAGCCCTGAACCCTCTCAGTACACTGCTGGAGGGTTCAGGCCTGGGCTATCGGTTGAGGAGAGGTGGTCAGGTCATATCACACCCCCTTTACATGGATGACCTGAAGCTCTTTTCCCCCAACAACTTGCAACTGATGAAGCTACTGAAGGTAACAGAAACCTTCAGTGACGCCATCAGGATGGAATTTGGTGTGGACAAATGTGCAGTCATGCATGTAAAGCGAGGGGAGATTATGGAATCCGTGGGAATACAACTCTCGGACTCCATACACCTTAGATCCCTTTCCTCAACTGAGACTTACAAGTATTTGGGTATGTCGGAAGCACTAGGCATCAATGTTACTGACGTGAAACAGTCGTTGAAGGAACGCTTCTTTGGCCGCCTGAAAAAAGTACTAAATAGTCTTTTATCAGGCGGGAACAAGGTGCGCGCCTTCAACGGCTGGGTCATGCCGGTCTTGATGTACTCTTTCGGCATACTCAAATGGACTCAGACAGAACTTGACGCCCTGGATAGGAGAGACCGCACATTGCTTACCGCAAATCGTATGCATCACCCACGGTCATCGGTTATGAGACTGTATATCCCTCGGAAGAACGGGGGTCGTGGCTTTTTAAATGCTAAGACCCTGCACAACCGCGAGGTATGCAGTCTTAGGGAATACTTCCAGGCCGCTGACGTGGGTATGCATCGAGATGTGGTAGCAGTGGACAAGGGCCTTACCCCGCTCTCCTTGGCTAACGAGAACTGGCGCAAATCTATAGTATTAGATACTAATGACCGCATGGAGGTATGGCAGAGCAAGGAGCTTCACGGACGCTTCTACCGGGTCCTACATGGGCCCGATGTAGATTTTCTGGCGTCCGTGGCCTGGTTGCGATTTGGTGACCTTTTTGGGGAAACCGAAGGTTTTGTCTTTGCAATTATGGACGAAGTTATGATGACGAACAACTACCGGAAATATATTGTGAAAGATGGCACGGTTGACATCTGTCGGGCATGTCACCGGCCTGGGGAATCCATCCGTCACATTATATCCGGTTGTTCTAGTGTAGCTAACGGAGACTATTTGCATAGACACAACCTTGTAGCCAGGATTATCCATCAGCAACTTGCTCTTAAATACAATCTTGTGGAATCGGAAGTGCCTTACTATAGGTATGAGCCCGACCCAGTTCTCGAGAATGGCAATGTCACGTTGTATTGGGATCGGTCTATTATCACTGACAGGACTATTGTTGCCAATAAGCCTGACATAGTGGTGATAGACCGACTAGAGCATCGCGCAATGATTGTTGATATAGCGGTCCCCCATGACGAGAACCTCGTGAAAGCTGAGAGAGATAAGAAAAGCAAGTATCTTGATTTGGCTCGCGAGGTTGTCGACATGTGGGATGTGAATACAGCAATCATTGTGCCGATAGTCGTTACGGCCAATGGCATAATAGCCAAGAGCCTCGACGAACATCTGAGGAGGCTCTCGTTAGGCAGCTGGATCAAGGGCTTGATCCAGAAAGCGGTACTCCTGGACACGGCGCGTATCGTTAGGAGGTTCCTCTCTCAGGAGCCCTGCCTGACCACCGGTAGCTTGGACCCTGTTCCCGATACCGGTGGGCTACTATTTTTTTGTTTTTTTTTTTTGTATTTATTTTGTAAAAATATTTAAAAATGTAAGAAATAAGAAAGAAAATTAAATAAAGGAAATATAATATAATTAATAATAATAAAATACAAGAAAATGGTAAATGAGAAATACTAAAATTGCTGTAAAACTTAATCTGGGTTAATTAAACTTGAAATATTATAATGAAAAGTAATAACATTAAAATTATTGATTTTATTGTTATTAATGGGAATATTTCCATATCAATCATAAAACTTAAAACATTATTTTTATCAACATAAATTAAAATGAATTCTAGCAACCATGAGTTAACTGAATTATAACATTCATTTTGCAAGATCCAATACCTACCAATCATTTGAACCCATTATAAGAATTTGGATTCAATATGTGTTGTGGATATTTTTGAGTGTGTTTTATATTATTAGAATTATAACATTAATTTTGCAAGATCCAATACCTACCAATCATTTGAACCCATTATAAGAATTTGGATTCAATATGTCTTGTGGATATTTTTGAGTGTGTTTTATTTTATTAGCAATTTCGCGTATATGTAGTATTTTAACTAGCTTCTGCCAGCGGCTACGCCCGCGTAAATGTCGAAAATTATCCCAAAAGAACATATTCCCGGGATAAAAAGTATCCTATGTGCTGTTCCAGACTATAATCTATCTCTGTGCAATTTCATACAGATCGGTCCAGCCATTTGAGCGTGAAGAAGTAACAAACATACAAACACACACACACTCTCACTCACAAACTTTCGCCTGTATAATATTAGTGTGATGTGATTTTTAAGACATTAAACCCATGATTCAATGATTGGTTCAATTCCCTACATATTTTTTTACACAAATCATTATATTCATGGTATCATATTATTATGGAAATCATGTGTGATAAGCAAGTATATTGTAATAATAATGAAATGAAGGCGAATAATTAGCTATTATTGTAATGTGATTACTCTTAATTATTATGAATCAGAAACAAGAACACATACATGAAATAAGAAAAGTTATCTTTAGGTATCTAGGAACTTAAAAAAATTGTAATCTGTCCTATACTTTTTTGATATAGTTATAAATATTCAAATATTTTTTTCTAAATATATAAGTGCATCTCTTTATTATTTTTATTATTTCATCAGATTAATAATAAATATTGTTTGTCAGCTTTTCTGTACAAAATATTTACTCTACTATTATACCACCTTATTTATGCTATATAGCTGTTCCCCGCGGCTTCGCTCCCGTGGACCACCCCACAGGACCCGTTTTCGGGTTAAAAAAAATTGCCTATAGCACTCAGGAATAATGTAGCTTTCTACCAGTGAAAAAATTTTTAGAATCGGATCATTAGTTCCAGAGATTACCCCCTACATACAAACTTACAAATTTTACCTCTTTATAATATTATTAAGTATATAGATAAATAAAAGTTAGCTTGCTTTCCAAAAATCTGCCATAAACATTCATAACAGTTCATTTTTCTATATTTGTATGCAATGTTTGTTTTCAAAAATGTATATCATTTGCCAGGTTGTAATCTTATTTGAAACTATGTTAATGTCAAAAACATCTACAACACTAACTTACAAAAAAAAGTTATACTAACTAGAAAATGCCTAGAAAGCCCTATCATCTAAACTACTAAGAATAATAATAATACTAAAATGAGATAAAACTGTTTGTTTATAAAACATGTTTGGAAAATATTTTCTCTGGAAGTAGGTACTGCTGATTAAAAAAGTTCTATCACTGATAGCTACACTATTGCTGTGTGTCATTAAAGGCTACTATTTATACCAGAACTATGCATGGTTACTGTAGCGGCCATAAGAGTGAAGCCATGGTAAAAAAGCTAGACAAGTATGAAAACCCAGCAGCAGCAACTGATTTTAGTATTGCTATATTAACTAATTCTGTTATCTAATGGTACCACTTACTAAAAAAACAATTCCATTTATTACCTGCTATTCTTAAGTTTATTAAAACAGATATGTCTGAATTTGTTTGTCAGAATTTTTAATGAATTAATAATTAGTAATCAAATACTGACAAGTTCTTATAATGCAAAATAAAAAAGGGGACAAATGATAATAACAAATAAATAATATTTACAGAAACTAGAGAACCTTTATGATCCTCTGTCTGTAATAAATACTCTTCAATCAACACACATGTACGAGGAGTGCATACGACACAGGGGTTAAGCCTATAACAATATTTCTATGTACAATGAACTATAACTGACAGAAATTTTGGTTAGACAAATAAAAAATCAATACATTCATTGTTCTATGTGGTAATAGTACCGAAATCAAATATAAATATAAGTTTTAAAATAATTGAGAGAAAAAAACTGGCATCCCGATTTTGATAATACGTGTCACCTTCCAGCACATTTGACGTGGAACTCGTCTTTAACAAAATACAATAACACTCACCGAAAGTACTGTAGCTAATCAATCAGGAAGATTATCCTTTAGTCGCCAGGATCGATTTTGTTTTCTCCTGTGCAGAAATTAACATAATTATTAAAGAACTATTAGTAAAAGCATTAAAATTATAATTCTGTAAGCGGACACACACGTACCCAGCTGCAGTAGCGAGAGAAATACGCACAGATAATATAGTAGAAATAGATTAGAGAGAAGAGAAATGTAATGGTCAAAGTTTTTTTTTCAATATAGTAACATTTATAATAATAAAACATTCGCTTCCAAATCGGACAAGTCGAACCGAATTTGGTTCTAAACTAGAACTCCAGACAAAGAGAGAGTGGTATATTGGTCGAAGTGGCCTTCAGTTGACGACATCTATAATACAATCATTTCAGCAACAAATCAAATAATTTATCCAACTCATGAACTCTCAATCAAAGCATGGATTCTCAATCTAAGCAGTGGTGGACTGGTGGCCCCGTGGTAACGGCCGTGGCTTACAAGATATAGGTCGTAGGTTCGAACCCAGGCAGGCGATTTACTTTGTTGGTAGGTAGGTAATGTTTATCATTCTCGGGCACTCTTTCCGACGTGTGGAACATTGAATGAATATCTTTCCTGTTTTGGAATTCAGCCCAGTTACAGAATATCTATTCTATAATAACTTTATTTACACATTCGTGCTCTTTTTTACTAAGGCGTTCGGTGGTGAGTGTTCAATGTCTAGAAAACGGCTGAAACGATTTTGATGAAACTTGCATTGCTCCAGTTGAGAGATACTTACTCTAAGTATGATCATATCAGATAACTAGTTTCGGAGTATTGCGTGGACAAACATACATACATATGTAGACTTATGAATTTGGGCACACATGTTTAGAAGAAGCCCAAATAGAGTTACTTAATGTGGCATATTCTGTAATTCCAACAATATACGTATCGAATTGATTACCTCCTTTTTTTTAAAAAACCTAATATCTGCGTTAGTCTTACGGAGTTCCAAATCGAAATTCTGACCGAACGTGTAGGGACAGCCCATTGATATGTCTAAGGGACAGCCTTATACAGTGCGACATAAAAGAGTAGAATTTAAATGAGAGCGCCACAATCGTTCAGATAGCAACCCAGTTAGTACGACCCAGCTTATCTTGATACTTGAATAGTATTCTTTATTTATTGGGTATAAAAAATGAGTAAATATATTAAATAAGTATAATATTTAATATGTAGTAGTAATAAAACAACAATTTCACAAAAAATAAGTATTTTTAATAATCAATTGCTTTCCATATAAACTCAGATATAAACTAAAATTAATAAAATAAACTAATCTAATAAATCTAAATCTAAATACTCTACACCTTCCATGGGATCACTTAAGTTGGTGTAGTCTATTTTAAGCTCTGGTATTGATTCGTCACTGATTTCTGAACCACTCTCATCGTCACTGCTGTCTGCACCATGGGACGACCCTCCATGTGTTTAGCTGGTATTGAGAATTTTCCACCATTTTCAATGCCGTGTTGCACGATTCTGCGCACTGTGCTTACAGAAACACCTAAAACAAGCAAATAAAAGAATCACTGTCAGTCCGACGAAAGAAGTTCCGCGGTAAATAAACGTGAATATATTTTAAAATAGTCGATTGCATCAACAAATATACCAAAATTCTTACGAAAATCGAAACCGATCGAGAAAAATTGACAGCTCAAGTACTTATTTTAGATGTTGCCAGAAAATGAAAACTATTAGTTCCCAAATATTAAATTTCTACTCTTTTATGTCGTAGTTGCACAGTTCGACGACTCGCCTCACTGCGCTGTCGTCTCTACATGACACTGGCAGAATAGTCGGCATCGGCTCAGTTGCCAAATAAGAAAAAAAAAATTGTATCACCAATATAATAGTGCTTAATAATAATGAAACTTGATGCTTAAAAATACATAATAATTAAACTTGATGCTTGCGAATGATACTCGTTGTTATAGTGTATGGGTAACATAGTAATTAATTAGCATTATGAATTTGTTTTTCAATTTCTTACGTAGAAAGTTATCGCGACATGTAAAATGAGAAGCGTTAATCGTAGATTGTGACGACTTTAAAAACGATTTATTAACAACTATTAACAATAAAAATATTGAATTCGTTATAATAAGTTCTAATAAAAAGTAATTAAAACTAAGTTACTTATATTTTATTTAACCTAGTAAAACGAGATACAATTTTTTTATTATATATAATTTTTTCAGTCTTGTTAAGGGTAATCCAGACCATGGACATCGGCAACACTGACGACTAGTCGTAGCTGGTCCGGCCAAACCAGCCGACAACCCTACACACGTCTGGATTTGATACGGAGCAGTCCATATCCGATGGGAAAACAAGCGGACCGAGACGGACTCAATTAATAATAATAATGTCTGGCGGAACACTCTACACACGCTCTGATATGGTACGGCCGGACTAACGCCGCCCAAAAATCAATGGTCCGGCCGGACCAAATCCGAACATGTGTAAGCACTATTAGAAAAAAATTGCGCTAAAATGTATATATATTTATAATCTGTGAGTATCACCACAGACTACTTGCAATGGTAACCTCAACTCAACTCCTCAACTCTCCAACTATTACTTATCTATGGTATGGCTAGACTAGATTAGACGATTGTGGATGGCAGATTTTGTTGAAGTTGAAATTCATAAATTTTAGCAAGAGCGTCCTATTCTACTTGTGTTTATTTTAGTGTGATTGTTCCTCATGTTATTAGAATAATGGATAAGATTCCTAGGACACACGAAGGTAATAATTACATTTTGCTTCGTAGCTATATTTTTCAATTGTGTACATCAAGAGTGCAGCTAGTTTGACCAATCTACCATCAATTTACATCTTCCCGTTTGATTGTATTTTGTAGATTATTGAAATAAAGCTTGAATATGCTATGATTTCAAGAAACTAAATGATTTTATAAAGTTTATTATATTTATTTGTTTATTGAGCAATGATATTGATTACCACGCCTCGGGAGTCGGAAAGAGTGGACTGGAACTGCAAAAGTCAATTGATATTTTAGTATGTGAAATGAAATGAAATTTGACTGCTTCGACACATGTATTGCTAAAGGCTATAAAATAGTTTTTAGAAGCTTTCGAATACATTTGGTCACCTCAGCCTACATTGAAAATTGCGGCAAATGAAATTACTACAATGTGTTTTTAATTCATATATTAACTTCGCCCCTAAGACGACCCACTGACCCATATATTTTTTATTTTACTCCAAAATATTAACAATACAAAAAGGAAACATTTAAAAAAACAAAAACTTACAACAGGCTGCCTTTTAACACATTGTTTTTATTTATGTATCCATCAATGTGATCAATGTGATTATTGTAACTTAGTTTGTTTGTTTAACTTAATCTATTACCAGGAATCAAATCCTTTTAAATGACAACATAATAAATTGTTTATATATTTTAGCTATTGAAGCTCAGATACGAGAAATCCAATCCAAGAAAAATGAATTACCAGAGAATGGTGCCAATAAAGGTGTATCTCTAGGTGAAACATACTATGACAGTGATATTTATGATAATGCTGGGCAAGGAGGGAAGTCACGATATGATGGTTACGTGACATCAATTGCTGCTAATGATGAAGTGGAAGACGATGATGTGGAAAATGTACCGATCACTCAAAAGCGATCAGGATATACTGCGCCAGCTTCATTGTTAAATGATATTGCACAGGTACTCAATTCATTTTTATAACATTTAATTTAATTGTGCAATGCAATCTAAACTATCTTAGATTAAACTCATTATAAATGTTTTTACTTAGGTCTCAGATTAACTGTCTGAACCCTAATATTTCAAAATAGTTATAAGTTTTAAGTTTTACTTATCTGTAACAAAATTTTTATGTTCATCTTAAAATAGTCATAAATATTTTTGTTAACATAGAATTATACTTTTCTAGAGCGACAAGGACTATGACCCATTTGCTGATAAAAGGAGACCAACTATTGCTGACAGAGAAGATGAGTACCGCCAAAAGAGGCGTAGGATGATAATATCTCCAGAGCGTTCGGATCCATTTGCAGAAGGTAAATAATAAATTAGAATGAATTTTTTGAAATATAAATCCTTATCCGTTTGGTAAAGGACATGACTATAACACTGTAATAAACACAAATACTACTTTCTGAAATTCCTATGTTAAACATTACTTGTTACTGGCATTTTTCATCAATCCCGTGTTTGCTAATATCAGACCCTTCTTCAAGAAATGAATAATTTTCATCTTTAATGGCACCATATTTCATAACTCTAGCTCTCTTCCTCATAATCCTCAAATTATTGTTGCAAATAATTCTCAATTTTCTTATTTTTCAGGTGGAAAAACACCAGATGTTGGGTCTAGGACATATACAGAAATTATGAAAGAGCAGTACTTGCGAGCTGAAGAAACTGAGGTATATTAGACACAAATGGACCAACAGCATTGTAAATATTACTAACTAGCATATAAATTAAATTTGTAATGTTAAACAACGCTTTTTGTTTGCAGTTAAGAAAAAAGCTGCTGGAAAGGGCTAGGGAAGGCACTCTTAAACCAGTGGCTCAATCCAATGGCGAGGCTGTGAAACCACCTTCTAAGCGCAAAGGCCGCTGGGATCAAAGCTCAGAAGACACTCCAGTGGCTAAGAAAACTATTTCAGCTACACCTACCTCTCAAACCACACCATCCTGGGATCAAGAGGTATTGTGACAAGTTCCTTGTAGAATGCAACATGTTTTTGTTTTGTTTCTATCATGGCAAATAATGTAAAACGTATATCTATTTTTTACAGAGGGGTGCTTGGGAGGAAACACCTAGTGCCCCAGGACGTGGAGGTGAAACCCCCGGGGCGACGCCTTCAGCACGTGTGTGGGATGCCACGCCCGGACACATCACCCCCGGACATGCCACGCCCGGCCGTGACACGCCTGCGCAGCACGCCTCCAGGCGCAACCGCTGGGACGAGACGCCTAAAACAGACAGAGGTAACTTATTCTTCATAATATTAAACTGTTCAAGTGACATTAAATTACAGTATTTTATTCACTTCGGCATTTATTTCTTTTAAATAATATTTGTGTTTGTAGAAACCCCTGGACATAATAGTGGATGGGCTGAAACTCCCCGCACCGATCGGGGCACTGGTGTAGACACCATCCAGGAGACGCCGACGCCCGGCACCAAGCGGCGCTCGCGCTGGGACGAGACGCCCGGCGCCACGCCAGCCGCGGCCACGCCCACTCCGTCACACGCCACGCCCACGCACACCACACCTTCGCACGCCACGCCATCACACGCGACGCCCACTCACACGCCTCATACGCCTATGTTCACACCTGGAGGAGTGAGTAATGTTCTGATCTTCTTCACCATTGTTCTTTTGTGACCATTGTTTTTAGGGTTCTGTACCCAAAGGGTAAAAACGGGACCCTATTACTAAAGACTCCACGATCCGTCTGTCTGTCCCTCCGTCTGTCACCAGGCTGTATCTCATGAACCGTTATAGCTAGACAGTTAAAATTTTCACAGAGATTTATTTCTGTTGCCGCTATATCAACAAATACTAAAAACAGAATAAAATAAATATTTAAGTGGGGCTCCCATACAACAAACGTGATATTTTTGCCGATTTTTGCTATAATGGTACGGAACCCTTCGTGCGCGAGGCCTACTCGCACTTTTTTTGAGAAGATCCCATGAGTCATTTGTTACATTAAATAACCAAGTAGTCTGATTAAAAGCATTTAAGCAATATTTTTTTTGTTTCACAGTCAACACCAGTAGGGATGAAGGCTATGGCTATGGCCACTCCTACTCCTGGACATGTGGCCGCGATGACTCCAGAGCAGTTACAAGCCTACCGCTGGGAGAAAGAAATAGATGAGCGAAACCGTCCTTATACTGATGAAGAGTTAGATGCCATGTTCCCAGCTGGGTACAAGGTTTTACCGCCCCCTGCCGGTATGTACACGTTGATGTGGGACTACGCTAATTAAGCTGCTATGTTTAAGACTTACAATTATTAAGGGTTTACACATAGTTATTAATAACCTCTTAGTTTCAGGACACATGTATTATACAAAGCCTACAACATGTGGAAATCTATCGACGTAACTGAGTGTTGTCCAATACATGTGTTATCAAATTTAAAATGATAGAATAACATACCTACGATTTAATACTCAATTTTTCTTTCAGATGAATGATGACAATATGGCTTTACAGTCTCATGCCGTTGGATAAACTGCCAGAATAAGCTTTAATGTTTTGTCAGTTGCTGTTGTGTACTACGTTATACTGCATGTTTAAAAGATAACAGTATTCACTGCGGCATGCGACTGTAGCAATTTGTTAACTTGATCCATTGTTACCCAGGTTATGTTCCGATTCGGACCCCGGCCCGAAAGCTGACCGCAACTCCTACTCCACTGGGTGGTACCCCTATCGGCTTTTTCATGCAGACGGAGGAACTGGGAGGTTCGGCCGCAGCCGCCGCGCGCCTGCTCGACCCGCAGCCCAAGGGTAGCCAGCAACTGCCCTTCATGAAACCAGAAGACGCGCAGTACTTTGATAAACTGCTCATTGATGTCGACGAGGACAGTCTCTCCCCAGACGAGCTCAAAGAGAGGAAGATCATGAAACTTCTGTTAAAAATCAAGGTATACTGACGGAACAGAGGCGTTCATTTATTTCTATTGCATTGCGGAATATAAAAATACCTAAGACTATAATAATATAATGTTAGGAATCTTATAAGGTATAAAGTAAAATATTTTCTTGTTTCCAGAATGGAACTCCACCAATGTGCAAAGCTGCGCTTCGTCAAATAACGGACAAGGCACGTGAATTCGGCGCGGGACCTCTTTTCAACCAGATCCTACCGCTACTCATGAGTCCTACTTTAGAAGATCAAGAGAGACATTTGCTTGTCAAAGTTATTGATAGGATTCTGTACAAATTGGATGATTTGGTCCGTCCCTACGTACACAAGGTATATGAAGTTTACTTATGGATTAAATCTTTGGTATACTTACACACGTAGCGTAAACTAAAATGCATGATAAAAACATGAAAATAAAGTATTTAAAAATATTTTTCTTAATATACTCACATTATTTTTTATTGCCAGATCCTTGTCGTAATTGAGCCTCTGTTAATTGACGAAGATTATTACGCACGTGTGGAGGGTCGTGAGATTATCTCTAACTTGGCTAAAGCTGCTGGTCTGGCCACTATGATCTCCACAATGAGACCAGACATAGACAACATCGACGAATACGTTCGTAACACAACTGCAAGAGCTTTTGCTGTTGTTGCATCTGCTTTGGGTAAGTATTATAAAATAAGTTCAATTATAATAAATCTATACAAACTTGTACTTATCTATTTCTCTTCATTACAGGTATTCCATCACTTCTTCCATTCTTGAAAGCTGTGTGTAGATCAAAGAAATCTTGGCAAGCAAGACATACTGGTATAAAAATTGTTCAGCAAATTGCTATTCTTATGGGCTGTGCTATATTGCCCCATTTAAAATCTTTAGTCGAAATTATTGAACATGGTAAGTTTATTTTTTGTGCTCTATAATTTTGTTTAATTCAGAAATTGCAATTTGTTTTGTAGGATAAAATGTTAATATGTGTATTTTTTTAAATTTAATTACAGGTTTGGTGGATGAGCAACAAAAAGTGCGTACCATCACAGCTTTGGCCAGCGCAGCTCTTGCTGAAGCTGCCACGCCATATGGTATCGAATCCTTCGATTCCGTGCTCAAACCGCTGTGGAAGGGTATCAGGACCCACCGAGGCAAGGGGTTAGCTGCCTTCCTGAAGGCCATCGGTTACCTCATCCCGCTCATGGACGCCGAATACGCCAACTATTATACGCGTGAAGTAATGCTCATTCTTATCCGTGAGTTCCAGTCCCCAGATGAGGAAATGAAGAAGATTGTATTGAAGGTATGTGAAAAAATATCATAGTGATGTTTATATAAATATAATGATCATGTTTCTAAATATAATCTGTAATCTTCCAGGTAGTAAAACAGTGTTGCGGTACGGATGGTGTGGAACCGCAGTACATTATGGATGAGATTCTGCCACACTTCTTTAAGCATTTCTGGAACCACCGTATGGCCCTCGATAGACGCAACTACCGCCAGCTTGTGGACACCACAGTTGAAATAGCTAACAAAGTAAGTTCTAAATATTGGTCAATATTTTATTCATTTGCCGTTTTTTGAACAGTTTATGTGACATTCGCAAATTATTCCACAGGTTGGCGCGTCAGAAATAATTAACAGAATTGTTGATGATCTCAAAGATGACAATGAGCAATACAGAAAGATGGTAATGGAGTCTATAGAAAAGATTCTTGCCAATTTAGGCGCGGCGGATATTGACTCGAAGCTGGAAGAAGCTCTCATTGACGGTATACTATACGCATTCCAAGAACAGACTACTGAGGTAAGAATTATGTAAACCTTTGTCGAACCAATGTATGGTCATGGTCCTATTCGGATGATCAAAACGGCACTGTCTTGGATCTAAAATTAGATTTGTGTCATGATTATATTAAATGTTATGTATTATTATATTACGATTTACAGGACGTAGTAATGTTGAACGGGTTTGGCACTATAGTGAACCAACTGGGCAAGCGCGTAAAGCCGTACCTGCCCCAGATTTGCGGTATTATATTATGGCGTATGAACAATAAATCCGCTAAAGTTCGTCAACAAGCTGCCGATCTCATTTCACGTATTGCTGTCGTCATGAAAACCTGCCAAGAGGTCAGTTATTTATATATTTTTAAATAATTTTGTTTTTATCTGATTTCGTCTCCTATTTAAATAAAATAAAAAATATTTTATTGAAGACTCTAAAGTGCCACAGTTTTGTTAGTATTACATATTACTTATTAACTAAACATAACAACAAAAACAAACAAAAACAAAACACAAACACAACATAAACAAACAAACAACAAAAAATAACATAACTAAACATGATAGAACATTTCTGTATTTAATATCTTGCATGTAATGTATGTACACCATGTTTATACAAATAAATGAACTTACTTAACTATGTTATTAACACATTTCAACACGACATTTTATAAACACTTTTCACGAATATTTTATGTTTCAGGAAAAACTGATGGGGCATCTTGGCGTAGTGCTTTATGAATACTTGGGTGAAGAATATCCAGAAGTACTGGGCTCAATTTTGGGAGCTCTAAAAGCTATCGTTAATGTGATTGGTATGACGAAGATGACACCGCCCATTAAAGATCTATTGCCTAGACTTACACCGATTCTCAAGAACAGGTAAGTGGCCTAAAAAGATAATGCTTTTAACTCAAATCGTTTAATGGCTTTTTATTTGCTGATATAATGTTGTCCTATTGTCTGTTTTAGACACGAAAAAGTACAAGAAAATTGTATCGATTTGGTTGGACGTATTGCAGACAGAGGACCCGAGTTTGTTTCTGCAAGGGAATGGATGAGGATATGTTTTGAACTACTGGAACTTCTGAAGGCCCACAAAAAAGCAATCCGAAGAGCAACTGTCAACACCTTCGGTTATATTGCTAAAGCCATTGGTCCTCATGATGTTCTTGCAACTTTACTCAACAATTTGAAAGTACAGGAGAGACAGAATCGGTAATTAAAAAAAACTTTATTGTGAGTAATAAATTTTTGGTCTATGAAATTTTCCTAATGTGAATTATGTTTTTCAATTTTAGAGTGTGTACAACTGTTGCTATCGCTATTGTAGCGGAGACTTGCTCGCCGTTCACAGTACTACCAGCCCTGATGAACGAATACCGAGTACCAGAATTAAATGTACAGAATGGAGTACTAAAATCATTATCATTCTTATTTGAGTACATTGGAGAAATGGGCAAAGATTACATTTACGCAGTTTGCCCTTTGCTAGAAGATGCACTTATGGACAGGTAATGCTAAATTATTTTTAATATTTGATTGTGCTACTTGAATTGTTTGATAATTAATTGGATCAATTTTGAAATTCTCAGGGATCTAGTGCATCGACAGACTGCGTGCGCTGCAATAAAGCATATGGCTTTAGGCGTTTACGGATTTGGATGCGAGGATGCTTTAGTACACCTGCTCAATCACGTGTGGCCGAACATCTTCGAAACTTCACCGCATTTAGTGCAAGCATTCATGGACGCCGTGGAGGGTATGAGGGTGGCCCTTGGTCCCGTTAAGATCCTACAGTATGCTCTACAGGTATGTATCGTTGATATTTATGTATCACTAGCTGCTTTCAAAAGATAACATTATCCCAAGGGAACATGCTACCGGGATAAAGCATATCCTATGTCCCAGTCACGGTTTACCTGTGTGCCAAGTTATATCCAAATCCATTGAGCCATTGAGGCGTGAATGCAACTGACCGCCAAAACAAAAAGACTTACATTTTTAAGCTAGCCGCGCGCAGAAAGTTTGCCGATGACCTCACTCTGACGTTCGGCAAACGGACGAGGCGAAAGCGGGGTGACGTGCGGTTATGCGGGAGGTGTAGTCACCAGCAAACTTTCGGCTTACTCACCGTCAAGCCTGTAATTTTACATTTGACAGCTCAAATACTAATAACATAAAACAATTAGTGATGAACTAATGTGGTACAGATTTGATTTCTTATCACAATCGACATTATCAATGAATAAAAGGATTGATATGTTATTTTTGCTATTTAATTAGTAGAATTGACAAATCAGTCAGTTAGCCAATGACAGTATGTCCCAAATAATACCTCACCATTTTATCATATATATCATGCTCTCTGTGAAACAATACACACAAAACACAGACACAGACTCTGTACAGTTCGAAGCTTATCCTAACGCTATCGACGTGGCTGAATTTTGGTCAAAACATAAATTAGGAATCATCAATACAACGTAGAAGAATAAGCACTACGGCATGCCTTATCTCGTCACTGCGCTGGCACGGCACTGCTGCTGTAATTTGCCGTTGTCTTTGGTATTGTACCTTTAGTCTACATTGTATCGCAATTTTTTTTGCAGTGTAATGCTGGGATCAAATGGCAACATCTCGCTGTTGATACTGTAAAAAACTTTTTTTGTAATGACATGTGATTAGCATTATGCTGACAAAAAACGTGCAGTACAATTTAGTGTAAACCATGGCTTATACCCCTTCTTCCTCATAGTCAAACTTTTTAGTCCAACTGCTTTGCGTCATAATAGTCGAATGATCCTCCCTGTATCAACGTCAAGTTATAAATGTGTACAGTCAATCATAATTAAATTTAAAAAAACAACATTAATATAATATGATGAGTTTCGAAGTTATAATATAAAAATGAATCCTATCTCACTTTATTCGAAAAATAACCACCAACATCTATTATCTATATAATTATATGTTCACTCCAACGAGGTGATGGTTCTTCACAATTTTTTTTTTTTTTCATTTTCTAATAATGTTTTGAGCAAGCGAGCAACTATTATTGTATTTATCCACCCCTTAATAAAACCACCCGGGCATGGTGGTATGGGATCTACTTCCTAGCGATCCACCCCGGGCAATGGCACCATGGGCTTGCCTGTGGTACGGCTGAACGATCCCACTTAAGCGGTGGTAGGCTCCGCAAGCCTGTCTCGCGACCACCATTCCACCGGAGTCCGGTGCCAAGCAGCTTGCTGTATTCCGTCGATGTGTGGGAGTGCCTTTGGGGCAGAAGGAGGTTGTCAGTTGCGCTGTTCAGAACCGGTCTTGGTCTCTGTGAAAAACTTGCAGTCTCCAAATGAGTTCCCCATAGGTTACGTTCGTTTTAGTGGTCTGCTTGGTTAACTGAGCAGCGCCTCGACAGTTCAACTTTTTCCCCAGAAACTCTAACAAAATCAATAACCAAGCAAAGAAGAAAAATAAGGGTAAAAAACGGCTGCACTTCCTTCCACTTTAAGTGCACCTCATTAACATCAGGGGTTTGCACTCCAACCTTAATCCGGTCCATCACCACCTTGAGACCGAGAAGCCGCACCTGTTTTTCCTAACGGAGACGAAGATAACAACCCCGTCGGACGTGGCGTACTTCAACTACCCGTGTACCCGGGTTACTCTCTTGAACACAAGTTCAAGAAGCAAGCTGGAGTCTGTGTGAACGTCCGCGATGACATTTGCTGTCATCGTCTCCGTTGTTTTGAGAAATCGGGTTTTTCTGCCATATGGCTACTTGTGGACACTGGCGTGAATCTATCTACATCGGCGTATGCCGATCACATAGCGGTGACCAGGAGTCAAAGGGCGCTGTCTTTAATAGCCTCGTGGAGTCTACTGATGTAGTCCAACAACGATATCTGGGGGACTTCTGCGCCCATCGTAAGGAGTGGCTGTTCCCGTACCAGAAAACTGACCATGCTGGTTTGGAGGCGCGCAAGTTTGCTTTAACGCTAGTACTTACCCAGCTGGTGAATGTGGCAACGCGGGTACCAGATGTAGACGGCCATACACCCAATTGCTTGGACCTCCTGCTGACAACTTATCCGTATAGTCATTCGGTATCGGTCTCAGCCCCGCTGGGAACGTCTGACCATTGTCTGGTGAAATCCGTATCGAGAGTCCTAGAGGCACGAGGCAAGTATGGCGATACGAGTTAGATGACTGGGATGAGATGCGGCACTTTTTTGCGTCCTATCCTTGGCGGCATTGTACTTCTCGGGTGACCCCTCGTGCTGGCTGTGCTGACGTGGTTGCGGACGTGATTCGGCAGGGAATTGAGTATTTTATTCCATTCTCCGACATCCCGCTCGGTCACAAATCCCGTCCTTGGTGTAATGATGAATGCGCCCACGCTGAGGCCCGATAAGAGTCTGCCTACCAAGCCTGGGACAAGGCCCGCGACCGCAAAGTTAGAGCGCGTATGGTTCGCGCGAGTTAAAGAGTTTTTAATTCTTCCGCCAAGCTCTGCAAGCGGGTTCTGCGTGGGGTACGTTTTGACCATGTTGGACGTATCGAGGCCAAGATGGCATAGCACCCTGCGGGTATTAAACAGTTATGGTACAGGACCAAAGCGGTTGAAAAACTAATTCCTGTTGTTCCACTTTACCTCCAATGCTGAAACCTGATGGGTCACTGGCTCACTCTGCAAGTGAGAAAGCAAATTTATTTGTATCTCTCTTTGCAAGCAATTCACGTCTAGACGCTGGCTTTAAGCAACCACCTACTATATCTCATTGTGACTCTTCGACCCTGCGATGGAGATCGCAGTTCACACTAAAGAGGTGCAGAGTATTGTGCAGCATAGACGTGAACAAGGCCAGCGGGCCTGACGGCATTCCAGCGAGAGTATTGAGGCAGTGTGCGCCTGAACTGTCTCCTGTTTTGACTCGCTTGTTCCTCCTCTCTCTTGTAAAAGGAACAGTGCCGAAATCCTGGACGCTTGCAAATGTACAACCAGTGCCCAAAAACGGCGACCGTGCAGACCCTGCCCATTACCGGCCGATAACCATTACCTCCATTCTGTGCAAGGTTATGGAAAGGGTACTAAACAGTAAGGTGCTGACCTACCTTGAAGGCAATGATCTCCTTAGTGACCGTCAATATGGCTTTCGTCGTCAACTGGCGATCTTCTTGTGTTTGTCACGCACTGCTGGGACGAAGCCATCGAGAAACACGGCGAAGTACTTTCCGGATCGCTCGATACCTCGAAGGCCTTTGGCTGGGTCTGGCACACTAGTCTACTCAGCAAGCTTCCTGCTTATGGCATCCCAGCTGGTTTTTGTAGCTGGATATCAGACTTCCTTAGCGACCTTTCGATCTGAGTAGTCGTTGACGGCTGCTCCTCTGGCGTTATGGCTAATAATGCCTGAGTTCCTCAGGGGTCGGTTCTCTCTGCAACTCTTTTCCTGCTGCATATCAATGACCTACTTCTGCCTGTTATTGTTGGGTACGCAGATGATAGTACTGTTTGTCCAGCGCAAAAACCAGCAGGGATTAAGTTCGTTCCTTGAGAGAGCCTATGGTGGAGCGGACAAATTTGACCTTAAGCCTTGTCTCCCAGTGGGGTGATGACAATTTGGCCTCTTTTAACGCCACCAAAACACAGGCACGTCTTTTTACAGCAAAAAGAACTCATTTCATCCAAACGCCTACTTTTCGGGGTGCTTCTGTTCCTGTAATTGATCGGCTCGAGCTCCTTGGCATGGAGTTAACATCCAGTCTCAACTTCGGCGCCTCCATTGAGTACAAAGCCCAAATTGCGGCCAAAAAACTGGGCATCCTAAACAGAGTGAAGCGATACTTTACGCCTGGATAGCTTTTAACTCTTTACAAGGCGCAAGTCCGATCCTGCTTGGGGTATTGCAGCCACCTCTGGGATGGCTCACCTAAATATCAGCTTGCCGCGCTTGACTCGGTAGAACGCAGAGCTAAGAGGCTAATTGGCGACGTCAAACTGGTGGATGCCAAGCTTCACAGCTTGGTTCATCGCCGTAAGGTTGCCTGCTTGTCGGTCTTCTACAGACTGTACTTCGGCGAGTGTGCTCATAAACTCCACGACCTTATCCCACCGGCCCTCTTCTACCATCGGATCGGACATCTAAAACTAAAATATTGAATTGGTATCGGGTGATGCTTTTCTTGAATGCGCGGTGTCAGACTGTACTAAAGTTTACCATTACCTATGTAATAATCGGCAGCTTACGCTAGAGGAAAGAGCCACTTGGGTTTGCCCAGAATGTTGCTGTGCTGCTAGAAAAGGTGCTCGGAACTGCCGATCTCAGTAAGCACGCCGATCATATTAAAAAACGTTTCGGCCCGGAATAAAAGTCACGCCCCACCGCCGCTATCTCCGGGAGACTCGCCCTTTGCTACGGGATTAGAAATGCAGCAACTCCGCAAACAAATAAATGTTCTAACAGAACAGCTTATTGACGCTGTATCTACTATTGCACAGTATCATATCGCGCTCACTGATTGCACTAAAAAGATTGAAACTTGCAACGAAAAACTACATAAATTAGAAGAATGTACCTGCTGCCTCATCATTTCTCCAGGCATACCTGCCCAACTAGATTCTGTAAATGTAAATGACAAACAGTTGTATAGTCACATTACTAAACCTAAGATACCTGACCTCCCTAAGATTAAGCACCATAGCTCACCGAAAAACAACCAAAAGTTATTACCACCGACCAGTATCATCTCTGTGCAAATAGAAAACGATTTGTCAGATACACCCTCGCAACCCAATAACTCTACACAGCCTATCGGACCTGTAACGGAAACTGTACACCTGGATGACCATGATAAAATTCCACCACCAACAGCTGATGATAACGTTGCGAATGAGAAGTGGGTAGAAGTACGTAACCGTAAGCGGTATAACTCTGTTCGTGGTACCTCGGGACCCGAGATTACCCCACTTAAAGCCGTGGAATTTCGCAAATACGTACATCTATGGAACATGCTGTCAGGAGCCGCTGATATTCAATCTTACCTGCAAAAGCTGTGTTCAACAGGTAACTGCACGGTGGAAGAGCTTAAACCAAAAGGTGACTATAAGTCATTTTAGATTGGGGTTCCAGCAGAGTTCTTCGAAAAAGCAACGGCGGCAGATACCTGGGCAGATACCTGGCCTAATAACGCTAGACGGCTAGAGTTAAGGAATGGTTGTTTCGAAGACTACCAAACAAACTTCAAGCCCGTTCATACAAATACATTATCTGTGAAAATTTCAACTGTCTAGATATCACGGTTCATGAGATACAGGCTAGTGATAGACGGATAGACAGACGGATCGTGGAGTCTTAGTAATAGGGTCCCGTTTTTACCCTTTGGGTACGAAACCCTAAAAAAAAAGGAACACCATACTTGTTATCGCTTTGATTTTTAATTTATTTATTTTTTAAAACGGTTATTAAAATAGCAAATTAAAAATTAATCAAAATAAATTCATATAAACAAATTAAAACTCCACTTTTCGACCTAATAAGAAATAAAAAAGGTAGATAGCGCACGGCCTATAGTTTAGGTGAAGCCAACAAAACTCAGCCGATTCAATAAACACACGCGCTCACGCACACACAAGCAATAAAACTACGCGTACGCTGATTTTTGTTAGTATCTCACGGACCGTCGTGCAATAACTTTGCCTAAAAAATGCCGTCCTGTGTTGTCAAGTGGTGCAAAAACAACACTATATTGAACAAAAAGTCTTTAGGAATATCGTTTCCCACGTAATTACACACAAAACTATTTGTTTTTTGGTTTTCCAACATAATTTTGAGGTTATTCGGAACAGATAATGTTATTTTCCCGAAATTTACATATTGGGAGAGTATTGCCAGTAATTCTTATTTCTAATTACCGAAAATGTGGGTAATTAAATTGTAGGCAAAGTCAAAGAAAAATAATTGAGTAGAGAGTTGATCTAATTAATGTTTATTTTCTATTAAATCACATGATTTTATGTATGTTACATCAATCAAAGTCAAGGTAAACATTTAGTTCTTAACTAATTTATTTTTGTTTAAATTCATGAGTACCTTCTATTTTGCTATCAAATATTATGGTTTTAGGTTTCCACCGAAAACTTTAATAAGAAACGAATGGGTAAATGCTATAAGACTAAGCCGAAATGAACCATAATGGCAGCCATCGTCGTCTAGTGTGGTTAAAAAATAATAATTTTCATTATGTTAAGAATACACAAAAAGTACGACCTATTTCTGACATCCGACTGCATGTCAGAAATAGGTCACCTTGTTTCAATCTTTTTTAGGGTTCCGTACCCAAAGGGTAAAAACGGAACCCTATTACTGAGACTCCGCGATCCGTCTTTCTGTCTGTCCGTCTGTCACCAGGCTGTATCTCATGAACCGTGATAGCTAGACAGTTGAAATTTTCACAGATGATGTATTTCTGTTGCCGCTATAACAACAAATACTAAACAGAATAAAATAAATATTTAAGGGGGGCTCCCATACAACAAACGTGATTTTTTGGCCTTTTTTTGCGATAATGGTGCGGAGATCGCGGTATGCGATAAGGCCGCCCGTTGTATGTATTTTAGTTTTAAGTTTCCTTTTCTTTGCCGTTCTGACATATATGTCAGAACGGTAGCAGTCGATGGAACAGTTTGCGTTCGCCTTTTAGCTTCCAAAAACAAGGTCGCCCCTATAAAGCCCACAACAATACCAAGGTTGGAGTTGTGTGGTGCTTTACTGGGCACAAGACTTTTTCTGAAGGTACGTAAATCACTCACTCTAGAGTTTAGTCACTGCTTTTTTTGGTGTGACTCGATGGTCGTGCTTGGATGGCTTTCTACATTGCCAAGTCGGCTTGACCAATTTGTCCGCAATAGGGTGAGTGAAATCCAAGAAGCAACGACCGGACAGACGTGGAGCTATGTGCCATCTAAGAGCAACCCCGCTGATCTTACATCTCGGGGGGTGAAGGCTGATTGCATCAGCTCGTCCACTCTTTGGTGGTCAGGTCCTGAATTCCTTAATCATAGAGAAATCAAGTTTCCTACATCACCTAATACACAGATTGACTCTTTTCCAGAAACATCTTTACATACAAATACACATAAACAAGATTATAATTATTTATTTTCGAATTTAATTCATAAAAAGTCATCATTTACATCGCTCATAAGAATCGTAGCCTATATACAAAGATTTATCCATAATTGTCAAAAACAGAATAATAAAAAATCATCTTACTTATCAGTTTCAGAATTACGATCATCACAGAATCTCATATTACAGATTTCTCAACAGGAAATGTTTCCTGAGGAATATTCATCTCTTAAAACTAATCAGGCCTTACATAAAAAGAATCGGTTAATAAGTCTTTCTCCTTTCATTGATTCAGACAACTTAATACGCGTAGGTGGACGTCTTAACAACTCCAACTATAGTTACAATGTTAAGCATCCTATCCTTTTATGTAGCAAACATCACTTGACGAAAATTGTTTTCGAAAGAGAGCACCAAACACTCTTTCACGCAGGGCCACAATTACTTTTAGCACACATTAGACTCACCTACTGGCCTTTAGCAGGCAGAAACCTAGCTAAGCATGTAGTGCGCAACTGCGTTCGCTGCACTCGTTTCAAAGCTCAGCCTATTCAGGTTATTATGGGCAACCTACCGAGCGATAGGACTCATCTAGAGTACCCTTTTTTGAATACAGGGCTTTATTATGCCGGGCCAGTGCTGATAGCCGACCGTAAGGGCAGAGGATGTAAGCTAATCAAATCATACATTTGTGTTTTTGTGTGCTTTGCAGTCAGAGCCGTTCATCTGGAGCTGGTTTCCGACCTCACCAAGGAAGCTTTTCTTGCGGCCTTCAGCCGTTTTATTAGCCAAGTTTTTTGGTTTTCCAACATAATTTTGAGGTTATTCGGAACAGATAATGTTATTTTCCCGAAATTTACATATTGGGAGAGTATTGCCAGTAATTCTTATTTCTAATTACCGAAAATGTGGGTAATTAAATTGTAGGCAAAGTCAAAGAAAAATAATTGAGTAGAGAGTTGATCTAATTAATGTTTATTTTCTATTAAATCACATGATTTTATGTATGTTACATCAATCAAAGTCAAGGTAAACATTTAGTTCTTAACTAATTTATTTTTGTTTAAATTCATGAGTACCTTCTATTTTGCTATCAAATATTATGGTTTTAGGTTTCCACCGAAAACTTTAATAAGAAACGAATGGGTAAATGCTATAAGACTAAGCCGAAATGAACCATAATGGCAGCCATCGTCGTCTAGTGTGGTTAAAAAATAATAATTTTCATTATGTTAAGAATACACAAAAAGTACGACCTATTTCTGACATCCGACTGCATGTCAGAAATAGGTCACCTTGTTTCAATCTTTTTTAGGGTTCCGTACCCAAAGGGTAAAAACGGAACCCTATTACTGAGACTCCGCGATCCGTCTTTCTGTCTGTCCGTCTGTCACCAGGCTGTATCTCATGAACCGTGATAGCTAGACAGTTGAAATTTTCACAGATGATGTATTTCTGTTGCCGCTATAACAACAAATACTAAACAGAATAAAATAAATATTTAAGGGGGGCTCCCATACAACAAACGTGATTTTTTGGCCTTTTTTTGCGATAATGGTGCGGAGATCGCGGTATGCGATAAGGCCGCCCGTTGTATGTATTTTAGTTTTAAGTTTCCTTTTCTTTGTTTTAACTTGGTGTACCTACAATAAAGCATATTTAGATAAATAAATAACCCTTCGTGCGCGAGTCCGACTCGCACTTGGCCGGTTTTTAAAGTTCACTAAGTTTGTTAGCATTCTGTTATAAGTTAATGCTCTATTTAGTATACTAATTTGTACTTACTTAAATACTTTATTTAAGTAAGTACAAATTAGTATATTTTTAATTCCATGGAATGGTTGTTTTTGTATTTTTTTTTTGTAATAAACCTGTTTCACATAATCTTTGTTGTATTTTTAAGTAAAATAACTTTTTCTGAACTGCTCGGTGCTCTTACACACGAGCGACACATGTCAACGACAGGGGCGACTGCACGCGTTTATTAAAAACAAAGAGACAGATTTCCTTTCACATTCGCATATTAAGTACTTACCCATAATTATGAAATTAATATTTAAACCCATTTAAATAAGTTGAGGGACTTTTTTTAAAAAGTGGCAACACCGCAGTGACTCACACATAGTTCGAAAAGTGGTTACATTTTTCTGTTCTAAGTGCGCTATCTACCTTTTTTTATTTGATCTGAGCCTAATAATTACTGGACCGATTTCGTTAATCTTTTGTATATTGTCAAAAAAACCGATAACAAGTATGTGATTTCAATTATTGCATATATGTGGTCTCCATACTGTATACGGAATCCTCAAAATTACTATGAATTGCTGTTTGTAATATCAATACTTATCATTTAGATACCTTCAGAGTAAAAACCCCAACACTTTTCTCAGTTGGCTGCAAGCCCAGTTGTCATTCCCATTTTTATAGTTATTCCATCGAAGTTTGACCACGAGGAAACAATTCCTCGTGGTGAAACCAGTTGGGTCTAAAAAGTTTGACTACAAGGAAGACGCGGCTTAATTATACTGCAAAAACGTGGTGTTCAATGTAGTGTGAACCACGGCTTGCTCGGTAATGACTTATTGTCAGCACTGTCAGCTAGTTGTTTAGTCAGCGACTAGAAATGGAGCTGTTCAGAGTGAAAAAGAATGAAGTGCATTGTGCCATGAACACGAGCTTTCATACATCTTCTACATTAATTTTATTGTTTCAGGGACTATTCCATCCTGCAAGAAAAGTTCGTGACGTATACTGGAAAATATACAATACCCTTTACATAGGAGGACAAGACGCGTTGGTCGCTGGATACCCAAGAATACAAAATGATCCAAATAATCACTATTTGAGATACGAACTAGATTACTTGCTGTAATATTATGACTATTATTGTATGATATAATAATATGTCGAGGTTTAGTTTTGTTTAATTCGTATATAGTATAAAGAAAAATGTTTAGTTGTAGAACAAGAGCCACTACTACGATTAATTACTACAACAGCATAGAAACCATTTACAAATTAGCAAAATATTAATAGCTTAAAAATAAATAATAAACCTCTAAGACTAAAATTCACAAGTCTTAAATACAATAAACAAATGCTGGTATGGCTTTTGCTCTAAGAAAGTACTAAAATTCAATTGAAATAAACCAGGTGTTCAGTTATTAATAAAAAGGCATTATAATTACATAGCAGTTTTATTTATTTAATATTTATACCTCTGTAGTTTTAGCGAAAGCTTTATTTTTGACTTACAGATTAAGTTAAATATGATAAATACACCAATGACTAGAAAATAATATCTTTTCACTTAAGAATGACTTAAGATATTCAAGATCACTAATTTGGAATGTTACAAACATTTAAAAATAACAAAAGAAAATATAGCCTCAGTCTATTTTATAAATGGTTATAAAAATCACAAAGACGCATTTGGAACCTATCACTTAGCCTACGTCTCTAGAAGTAGGTACCTAATGAGAAAATATCAGATGATGAGCGAATAATAATCCTTTAAAAATAACGTTTTACGAATGTTGTACAATCTTAATAAAATTTTATATTTAATGCATATAGAATTACGTTAAGCATCATGTAGCTTTGGTTGTGAATATTAAGTTACGTATTCATAGTAGATCTTCGATCACTTCAATCGTCTTGTTCAAATTGTGGGAGTGCTGCTAGCAACATAAAACACGTTGCAGCAACAATGTGAACAATATTACTTTACTATGATTACTGTACTTTAGAGAACTAATGCTAGGTCTAATTAAGCAACCTAGCTTTTAAAAGGCCTCTTACAGAGATGCGGAGTCGGTGTATGATCTAATTGAATAGGTGCCACTAATGCTTGTATGTATAAAGAAGCCTAACTCTGTTTATGCCCGCCTTCCACTGCGAGCGGAACGGGCTCCGTACGGAATCTCGCAATGGCAAACTGCATAGAAGTGCTTGCTCTGAATAAGAATGAGCGGAGCGGACTAAACGAGTTCAAAGAGTCTTGAAAGTGTTCGCAGAGTCGAGCGGATTTTGCGCGGACTCCGCTCGACTCGCAACACTGATTTTCATGCAGCAGAACTCGCATGCTTCGCAAAGTCCGTTGGCAGTGGAAGGCAAATTCTGAAACTCTTAGTGGAAGTGCATATCTATTTTACTCCGGTCCGCTCAGTTCGTTACCTCCGTTTCAGCTCATTACCCTTTTTTAGTGGAAGGCGGGTATTAAGCACGGCAATATTTAAAACGTCTTTCAAAACTTTAAATTACCTATTTCACAAAAAAGCTAATACCCATACAGAATTAAATACCAAGTAGGTTCTAGCTAGTTTCCATTATATTAAGCAGTCGCCGATTCTCAGTCCAGCTTAGATAATTTTATTCTTTCGATAAAGAGGTTCATTTTGAACGAAGCTGTCTCTGCCAGTCAGTTGTACCTAATGATAATGGGAATTTGAGCACATTTCCCAGTATTATAAAATAAAATGAGATCGATATCTTTACGGATTTGCACAAGTGTATGTAAACACTTTCGAGATAGCAAAGCCGTATAACTTCCTCAAAAGATGCGCTTTGTATAATTCCGCGTTTCCATAAAGAGGCCTCATAAATTCACTCATAACCTGTAGAGACTTACGAGTTAAATATAAGGTAATCATGCGTAAGGCGGGTAGTTGAGTATTTCATTGTAAACAACCTCCCCTAGCTGTCACGTGAACTAAGCTGCTTGATAATATAGGCTGCCAGGCCGAACCGACGACGTTATCGGCGGTTATACCGAGTCGGCGCTGAAGAACTCCTTCTGTCGTAACTGCCCATACCTCGTTTTCTTCAGCCGACACATGTTTGAATGTCAAATCACATTCTGGAAAATAAATATTTGAGCATTACTTGTTCCGGGTCTGGCTGTTTGTTTATGTGAATTTAAATGTTTCTAACAACGTAACGCACCCACGCGATACAGGCGATTATTTTAGTGTGGGGCAAAATTTATTTCAATGAAAAAAATATACTGCAGTTTTATGTAGATCATCCCTGATAACTGTCATCTAAGATCCCTACTGACATCATGACGGGCATGTGACCCACCCAAAACTGAAATCTCAGTCTCACGACTGTAAGATTGATGAGTAGGTACTTTTCCAGAGAGAGCTACACTGCAGCTGATGCGTGAAGTTCTGTATCAATTAGGTACTGTTGGTTGCATAATTACCTGTTAAGTGCTTCCAACCTATCCCGTCCTGCTGGTTTCTAGAAATATCAGTTCTAACAGCAATAGCTCCATTCAGGAGTAATACCCATGCCGATGTTTTAGTCAAGGACACTGCCTTAGCGCCCGCGCCAGACTTGGGATTGTAAGGATGGCTAAACTTAGGTGTTTCTATCAATTTCCAATTGGTTCCAGATGGATTCTCTTTAGTTATATCTTCTCTGTAATAGAGCTCTCCTTTTCGGCCAACTACCCAAACTACATTATTGCATGTGCTAATAGCTATTAGTGATTGAGGATTGTTAACGTGTTCCCAATGCGCACCCTGAAAAACAATAAACAGAATGTTTTCTTTTCTTGAAACAGAATTAAAGTGAAGTTAAATACAAAGACGTATTTTACATAATACGAGTAATACTTTATGGCTGGCCGTACACGTAAGGGTTCAGAATTTGAATTCCGTAAGACTAGCGCAGACTAGATTTTTTCACACCCAAACGCGTTGTTCGTAAAGAAACGAACGTTAGGTTCTAACCGAAATGTGTGCATTGGTATAAGAATTAGTAAACCGAACGAGTGCGGCCAGCCCTGTAAAATATCGTTGAAATCCTACCGTGGGTGCTGCAACTGTAACTCCAGTTCGATAAATGGCATCACCAGCCAAAGTTATTGCCCACACTGATGCATCGTCGCCATTGGCCTGTTAAACAATATTTTTACGTTTAGTGATTTCATAGTAATTTAACTCTACATCAAAAGCACTCTGGTAAGCTGAAGGGTAATTAAATAATAAACAGTAATTTATAATCTCACCCATATAGAAATATCTAACAATGCAGTACTCCCGGCCCGGATCCATGGACCTTCTGTAATAATTTGAGCTTTCCTATACCACCTTCGTCGACGGACGCAATCAGTAAATATTTTTTTCCCATGATAAGGTGCTGGGAAATCGGTTGCGTACTGCCACCCATCAGAATCAACACCGCCAGGTGTGTTGTAGTCGATCATCCATTCGGAAATCTAGACAGATATTTGTTGCAATTAATATTAGGAATAATAATTACGACAACAATCTAAATTAACCACAGATAATTTCATACTAGCATACAGATGCCTCATCCCATACAAAGAAACCGTGCCGAAGTAATAGTGTTTTTCATCTGATTATGCCGTAATTTTTTTGTAAATCGATCGCGTTCGGTTCCGTTCCACAGCGATAGATAGATCACCATCTATATCCGTGGAACGGAACCGAACGCGAACGATGTACAAAAAATAATCAGTACAGTACGTCGGCACTGTTTCTTTGTATGGGATGAGACACCACTGAATTAACTAAATCATGTCTCCACTAAGAAATGAATGGTCCCTTATTCCACAACAAGACCGTTAGGACAGGATAGATGGACCTCTTTTCCGTACTTAGACTCGCATTAGGTCCGTTGTGCGTGCAGGCCTCCGCTCTGTGAGAGAGAATGGGCCGTAATCCACGACGCGGGCGCAGTGCATGTTAGTGGACATCACACGTCTTCGAATTTTTGGTTCTAAGACATGCCGGTTTCCTCACGATGTTTTCCTTCACCGTTTTGAGAGCAGTGGTGATGAAATAATTTACACAAAGTAAAGCACCTGCCTGGGTTCGAACCCACGACTTACAACTTGTATGTTACCACCATTGCTCTCAACAAGACCGTTTTGCTCACGATACATTATCGAAGTTTTCGAAGGTAGCCACAGACGTGTTGTGCGGGCTCGGTGGGACATTTGTGACATGTCTCACCGAATATGAAATTTAAATGTTCATATATAAATTAGATGTAAGTTACCCAATGCCAATGACGATTGAGAAGTTTAGTATGTTCTCGTGTTCTTTTGTGTTTGCCTGTTATATCGCTCCACATGTAACGATCAGTAGGCAAGCCTGTAGATGTATACCCAGAAAGAGGATTCCATCTCTGGTTTTCGTAGACGCAGTAAGTTTGAGTATCTGTCATAGAATGAATACCTTCTTTGCTTCCTATACCTAAAATTAAGTTTAATTTTTATAATATGCAATTCTTGAAAATGGTATGTACACACATAAAACTGGTGGTTACCTTTAAGAATACCTCCTCCCCATCCTCCTGTGTACACCCAAACACGGTGATCATGAGATATCCCCCAAACAATACCATTCTTGCAAGACTCAACTCTCCGCAAGTAGCCTCCCATAATTCGCCAATACATTTCATCTGATCCAATTATAGCATTTGTTGTTGAATATTCCATGGAGTAAAGTTTTAAAGGACCCTTTACTGCAACTGATGTAATAGTTTTAGGACTGAGTCTATGCTCAAAAAAGCAATAAAGTTTATCATTTACCAGTATCTTAAAAACATTGATGTCACAAATAATAGTTATACAAAACTCTTGCCCTGGAGACATTGGTAATTCATGTCTTTCTTCAACTCCCCAGCTACCAAATATTTTTGTATTACACACAACAACTCTCTCTTCGAACCTCACATTAAAGTGCAGAGGTATTTCAGTCACTTCTGTCTCAATTTTATGTCTCTGTTTCTTAATTTCTGGCCCTTCTAAATTAATGTGAAATCTGTTGATTTCGTCATTTAAACAGCCAGTGATTTTTAATGTACTTCCAGGTGGGAAATTATTATGCAGAGGTGTTGTAAAACCAGATACTATATCTTTCCCAAAGACTTGAAATTCCTTAATATATTTGCCATTATTTGCAGTGTTCAGTTTTGCAGGCATGGGGTCCCAGTTTAGTATATCTCCAGAACTAGCAATTGCCCATACTGAATTGACTGATGGTTTGCCAATAACTCCATTGATCTGTGATGTGATATCAACTAAAACATTAAACCATTCCTCTTGTTCCATTTCTGATATAAATTGTACTTTGATGGGGCTCTTGTTTTGACGAGGTATAGACAACGTTATCCTAGGGCTTCCAGGTTCAGATGATGTTATAACACTTATTACCTCACCTAGATTTAAAATAAATTTTATAGTACCATCAGGTTGAAAAACAGACAGTGTTCCTATATTTTCTAAGTCATGCCAATATAGAGATAGTATACAGTCTTCACTGGAATTATTTGCATTAATTAGTCTTGACTCACAGCTCCGTGTCCAACCTTTTTCTTCCACAGCTACACCATAAGTAGATAGATCCACTGTTACATTGTTGTTTCGAGTTTTAAGATAGTCTAAAATCTGAATTCGCCATTTTGAAGTGAGATCCATATTAAAGGCACTATGGGAGTCTGAAAACCAGTGGGGCACCTGCAATACATCTACACAAGAAGCCCCAGCTTCTACAAATGCCCAAGTAGTTTCACAAGTACCCCAAGCAGTTTGGCTTATTTCATCATCAAAAAACATTCCTGAGTCAACATCAAATACACTACTGTCACTATCAGGCTGAGCTTCCATGCCTACAACAGAGCCAACACTTCTAACCGGGCTCCATGCTCTTGGGTTTTTTAATGTTGTTTCATAACTTTTTCCTGTATAATCAATATTGTCTATTTGTTCATTTCGTTTTTGCCGAGCTTCTTTTGGTTTCATAGGTAATGTATGTTCAATTGGAGCTGAATGTGATTCTTCCCAGGAATTGTGCAAGTTTATGTTTGTTTTAAGCTCTGTTGTTGTTTCATTAAGCATGTTAAGACTATGATGTTTAGCATTTGATGTTGAAGATACAACACTTGCTGAGCTAGATGTCCGGCTAAGTTGCATATTTGCCTGAACCATTCTCCATCTTTTGCCAGTTTGCTCTGCGGGTGTGATACCACTGCGCCAATAAATAGACTTATCTGTATCACCAATAGCAAATACTTGATCATTGATACCAACTGAAATATAGCTCATATGACCTGTGATTTCTAGCCACCCACTCCCCATAGCAGCTCCTTCAGAAATGCCAGCTGTATTTCCATCTATGCCTTTTCTAAACCAAACTCTTGTATCAGAACTCACAGCCCAAATGGCATTAAAGCCAACAGAAAGCGAAACTAGTTTAGTGTCATTAGGAGATTTAACTTCCATCCAAGCTTCACCTGTGGGACAGTCTTTGGTTATGCCTTTTCTAATAATAGCCCTTCCTGTCCACAAAAGAGCCCACACTAAACCAGTAGGTCCAACAGAAATCTGTTTAATATCACAATTAGGGGGAATGCTAATATAAATCCATTTTAATCCTTCAGGAGACGTAGTACTGACACCAGCCCTATACATAACACGTCCATGAGCAGTTATGGCCCATACTGCCAATGTTCCTGGGGAAGCATATGGGATTTGATTACCACCAATGCTGACATCTATGAATGGCTCCTGTGTTGGATCTTTGTGTAGAGGAGCAATTGCACACCATGAATTCATAGCACTAAATTTTCGGTACCTTATCCACTTTCTTCGTCTTACACAAGATTTCCATTGTTTTGAAGGGCCAAACTGTGCTGGAAAGTCTAATGCATATGTCCATCCATCATGATCCAAAGGTTGGCCATCTAAAGTTAGTTCAAGTTGCCAATCACCCTCCCATTGCCAGGCCATTGATGGTAACCTAATACGATCAATTGCCCTGTCCTTTGTGCCATCTTGAGATGAAAAATGATATCTGTCTGTGGGAAGCAATCTTCCACTAAAGCCTTCAAGTGGTAACCATCTTTCGTTTTCGTAGGATTCTTCTTTGACTCGTATGGGTATTTCCAGTCCATGTACGTGGAGATAGATTTGTCGGTCACCGCCAACAGCCCACAGGAAATGAGGAACAGCAGATAATGTTTTGAATTCCAAGCCTAGATACATGAATTCTCTCCAACATGATCCACTTGTTGACAAGGCGTAAACTTTGCCTTCATTGTTAATGGAAAACAATAAAGAATTGCTGGACATCATGAACTATTCTTTTATACACAAAAGCATAGCGAATACACTGCAAGTTCTTGTTTATACATTATATTTCTGTTTGACTTCGCTAATCTTCGGTATTGATTCACTCAATAATATCTTGTACTCATGTCCGCGTTGCTTCTTTTTTTATTTACGCTCTCACCTCCCCCTTCTAAATACCGATCGGTAAAAATTTCTCCAGCACAGATCACAGCCCACAACACTTCACAACAGCACAGTAGTAGGTATTCCGCGAGGTACTTTACTTTTGAAGTTTTGAGCAGTGTTGCCAGATTTGTTGTACCCCAATCGCCCAAAAAATCGTACCAAGTAGCCTAAATTCACCCAAAGATAATACAAAGAAGCCTAAAATCGCCGAATATCGAATTTTAGACTAGATTTCCTTTAAACTTTGACCAACTTCAATAAAAGAAGAATTCGATAATGCATTAAGGTTGCCCTAGTCGATCATTATTTCATTCAAACGTAGTCTGGCGATTACTCTATTGTTTGAAAATAAATAATGTATCTCATGAACCGTGATAGCTAGACAGTTGAAATTTTCACAGATGTATTTCTATTGCCGCTGTAACAACAAATACTAAAAACAGAATAAAATAAATATATATGTGCGCGAGTCCGACTTGCACTTGGCCGGTTATAAAACACAAGACGTCCACTATTCACTAAAACCACGAGATATTCTTCAAATTTATAATATCAATTGTTTTTTTGTAGCGTACTTAAAAGTGAATTGGAATACCTGACATCATTCAACATACTACAAGCAATGCCAAATTTATTTCGTTAGCCACAAGAACCATTATTTATTCTGCATAACATTTCTCTAATGTTACGATCGACACTGAAGTATTAACAAAAATAATGATGAATGGTTAAATACATCGACCATACAGCCTCTAGACGCCTAACAACAGGCGAGCGATGTCTGTCAACATAAATTACTAAAATATCATATACTGGTAATATAGTTCGCCACTCGACAATTTCGATTTAGTAGCGACCACTTCCGTGAGCCGTAAACATTTCCGCGTCAGGCAATTACAAATTGGTAAAATAAATATTATAATGGCCCCTTGTACCGTACGTTGGTGTGGTAACAACAGCCAGAACTCGAGTTTCCCGAAAAATGGCATAACATTTCATCGGTAAGTTAATAGTTACATAATCATAATCAGATTTATTTTCTGATATTATTTATCGGAGTTCATTTTGTACTGGTCATCATTGCAGGTGTAAACTGCAACAGCACAAATTTTGTCGCGCTCGTTGATGTCTTATGTGTTTTCGTCTCTTTCTTTTGAATGTACTTTTTTCTCTATCTCTTTTCCTCTATAATTTGGTACGCAAAACTAGTGATGCATCATATTCTATGACCAAATCTGTTATGGATAAAACTAGAAATATACATACAATTTTACAAAAAGAGACATTAAATTAAATAGTTTATTATATGTTAAATTAATTGTGAAACGAATATTGATTTGTATAGTGGTTGAATTTGATTAGTATAGTGGTGATTTTTATTGCTCAAAAAATAGGTGAATTCTCTTAGAATTTTTTTCTCTTACGGAGAAAAGGCCTCTGTTCCAGCAGTGGAAATATTGTAGACTGATTTTTGTATTTTATAAATAATTATTTTGATTTTAGAATTTAGGTATTTTTTCTATTGATTGTTTTTTTTACTAATATTTAATATTATGAAACAACCGCCGAAAATATATGTTATCTTTAGAATTTTGTTTTTAGTTTTTGCATTTTATGTTATTACTGTATAATTAATAATAAAAGTAGCTAACATTAATAAATAAAAATATTAAGTACACAATCAATTTAAAAAAATATTGATACCTTCGTGGTTTTATTTAAACCTCTCCCATCCCTAGTTCGGCGAAATGACGTTGGTAAGGACCAATCAGAGCGCAGTCGTCCCGTGCCTCATACCTCAGCTAGTTGACAGAATTATTTTGATGTATTCGATGAAGCATTAGGCGTCTAGAGGCTGTATGGTCGATGGTTAAATATTACCAGTAATTTTCATCAATTCTCAGATAATGTTGTGTTAAAGTTATTCTTGAAGTCGCCTTAAATAGCCCAATTTTTTTCTGCGGTAGCCTATTTGGCGACCAGTCGCCGATCGTATAAAATGGTCGCCCCGCCACCCTTCCGAGTAGCCTAAATGGCGAAAAGTAGCCAAATCTGACAACACTGGTTTTGAGTTTGACTTGAATGACAATAAATTGACATTGACATATAATCAAGCGGCTGATGACAGCAAAATATTTTTTTTTTAGGATTATACTTACTGGGCTACTTAGGTCTTTCAGTCATGTCTTTAGTTTTTTCTGATAGTCACTTTGTTTTGCAATTTTACAACGCGGATGTAACACATGTCTTTTCTCATACAGAGAAAAGCGAGAAAGTACAAAACGTTCTAATCACCACGCTTGCTCAAGTCAGGTTGGCGTTTTTATTTTTCCTTATATTAGGGGTTATAGCGGATGTATCCGAACGTCTCCCTGGTCGCAAAGGTAGAGGTAGGCCGCCTGAGCGATACTCGCCGTAATGCGTATCCGAACGCACCTTCGCTCATGCGTCTCGCGCCAACCAATAATAGCCGAGATGGCGCGATTACCAGCCACTGATTGGCTGTTTGTTTAGTATTGTTAAGTTGCTAGATTGGTGTTGGTTTGAAGGTCGCCACAATAATTATAATAAGGGTGGCGACATTGAAATGGTACTTCGGTCTCGGTTCTGAAAAGTGACATGATGGTAATTCAAAGTTTTATTAAAAAGTTCAAGTTTATGCCCATTACAAAACCCTTTCATTTAAACTGACTCACCCCGACTACATCTTGGCACCCAACGTGTGTTTCAGTGGTTTTTGTTATGTGGATCAAACTTCGTTGCAAAAAGTTCGTCAAGTGAAAACTTTAGGTACTTTGCAAAATGCCGCGGACTCGCAAGTCGCTTTCCGCCGACAAAGAATCAAACTTAGAAGAATCCGAACAATCAAACAATATAACTATGACACAAGAAGTCCTTACGACCTTATTGTCATCTATTCAACAGTCGCAAGCCGAGTTTTTCAATCAAGTCCTTCATGATTTCCGTTCGTCGACGCCGCAAACATCGATGGATGTCGGTACGTCTGCCGCCGCCGCCGAGGCCCTTGTGAAGTCAACAGCAAACTTTTCGAAATGTTCATCCAAGTTCAGCGGTAATCCTGAGGAATCCGTGGAAAACTTCATTGATGCCATCGAAGTTTACAAGTCATGCCTAAACATAAGCGATGCGAACGCTCTCTTAGGTATGTCGATGCTGCTCACTTCTTCAGCAGGAACATGGTGGCAGGGCGTCAAGGGCACTACGAAGACATGGGATGAAGCTTTAACTAGACTCCGAAGTGCATATGGCGAACGTCGCCCGCCTTTTCGGATTTACCTAGAATTGTTCTCCTTAGTACAAGGCAAAGAAAATACAGATTTATTCATATCTAAAGTCCGAGCCTTATTTGCCAAGCTACCACAAGAAGACTTGTGCGAACGAGTCGAGTTGGATATGACCTTTGGATTGCTGGATCGCCGCATCCGCAAGCGTGTCGACAGAGCTGCAGTGACGACATTCGACGAGTTGCTGAAAAAGGCGCGAGCTATAGAGGATTCGCTAAACGAATCACAACATGGCCGCCTACCGCAAAAGTCATCGTCTGACCGCGAAGAAGGATCACGCGCCGCCGCCGTCGAGCCTGCGCGTACTACCTCTTCGGGTTCTGCTCCCCGCTCTTCCTCTGCCTCTGCCGGTAGTCGCACGGGTGACTCGTCAACGAAAAAGGCAGGGAATGTGAAGTCGTTCTGTGTTTACTGCAAACGTAGCGGTCACACAAAAGATACGTGCGAAAAATTAGTAAAGAGTAACAAAAATAACTCAAAAAGTGAGGACGTAAAAGACATTAAATGTTACGGTTGTGGTGCCGCGAATGTCATTAAGTCGAAGTGCTCAAAGTGTAACCCTAATAGTGCTAATAACGTGAAAGATATAGAACATTCGGCGTTCTGTTCGTTATCGTCGGCTCTTGAATCTCGGGTGCCCACCGGTCGCATTGAGTCGCATCCCGCGCGCCCTGTGTGTCCAGGGCTGCATGGCGACAAACGCTGCGTGGTCAACGCGCCGCCACCACAAGCGCCCACCCCGCCGCCGCGAGGTAGCGCGATGTTTGCCGGTGCGGGCGCGCCCGCGCCCCCTAGCGTCAACCAGTGCAAGACTTATCACGAACTTCGAGGTAACCCTGCGCACGTCGTAGGGGTTTCTGATAATAAATGTAGTTGTGTTACTTGTTTTCCTAATTCTAATGTTGTTGTCGTAGGTACTAACTGTTCCGATAAAGGTGTACCTAAATGTTTAAATGCTTCTTGTGAAAATTGTGTTTTACCGTGTAGTAGTTTTAAGAATTTTAGATCACAAAAGATTTACGTTAATAATAGCGTTAATCCTCTTTCTGTGTCTTTAAATGATAATTTCGATAATAATTGTATTATTTATCGGTATTTTTGTGTTAATGAGCCTGTCGTATGTTTTTGTAGAAATTCAAAAATGTGTGTTTGTACTACTTGCGATCAGGGGAAGTTCGCGTTATCGTTACTGGATAGTGATAGTACGACGCAGTCGGTATTGTTTAATGGTTGTCAATCTTTTGCTGGTAATTCCGACGGATCAAAATCTTGCACTCGCGATTTTATGCCTATTGCCAGTGATAAGCCATTTTGTAACATTGCCAGTGGCTCTAAACATTTTTCTGATATTGCAAGTAGTTGTCAACATTTTTTCGAGAACACAGGGGGTTCTCAATTTTTTTCAAAAAACATACTCGATTTTGAAAACACTAGCGAATCTCAACATTTTTGCGGTATTGCCAGTGGTTCCCAACCTTTTTCCGGTAATCGTAATAATGTTCGATCTTATCTTCGGCCCGTGCTAAAAATTAGTATTTTAGGTTGTAATGGTACTGCTTTGGCAGATTCGGCAGCGAAAAGCTGCGTTGCTGGCCATACGCTATACGCTCTCCTAAAGGCCAAAGGTCATCCTATGTCCTCTCGTATGGAAAATGTAAAATTAGCAGATGGTGTCAGTAGGTTATTGAATGTACTCACAACCGAAGTCAATGTGACTCTTGAAGGCAGAACCAGGCTTATAAATTTTTTAATTTTTCCAGACTCGGACAGTAACGAAAGTCTTTTAGGTATAGATTTTTTAATACAATTTAATATTAGTATTGATTTTGGAAATGCTAAATGGCACTTTGCTGACAGTGTTGAGCAGTTCGATCTTCTCTTTGAAACAGCACACCACGTTGAGAGTGTGCCTATTAATAGTATACTTAGGGACGAGGAAGCGTCACGTCTTAGCGACGATCAGCGTAAGGTTCTTGCTCAATTCCTTTCTGAAAATAAGGACGTATTTGAGTTAAAAGGTGAACCGACGACTTTCGCAGAACATGTCATTGACACCGGCGATCACGCTCCTATCGCGGTTCCTCCGTATAGGCTCACCCCTGCAAAAAGAGAGATTATGCAGGCAGAGATAGAAAAGATGTTAGCTGACGATATCATTGAAGAGTGCGAATCGGCATGGGGCTCTCCAGCATTGTTAGTGCCTAAAAAGAACGGACAAATTAGATTCTGTGTAGATTATCGAAAACTTAACGCGATAACAAAAACTGATGTGTACCCGATGCCGCTTATAGACGAGTTAGTACAGTCTACCAAGCGCAATTGCATCATGAGTACCTTAGATATGAGAAGTGGATTTTGGAATGTGTCAGTCAGGGAGTGCGACAGAGATAAAACGGCCTTTTTGACTCCTTTTGGTACGTACCGGTTTAAAAGGATGCCGTTTGGACTCAAAAACGCTCCATCCACCTTTCAACGGCTCATAGATAGACTGCGCTCTGGCGCCTCACTTAAGAATGTCACTCTATTAGCTTACCAAGATGATTTGCTCGTGATATCAGAAGGTTTCGGTCAGCACATCGCTGACTTACGTGCAGTTTTTGAGAGGTTGCGCATGTTCAATCTTCGCGCCAATCGCGAAAAGTGTGTTTTTGCGCGCGAAGAGGTGAAATACTTGGGTCATGTCATCACGCAGGATGGGGTTTCGCCTGATCATGACAAAGTTCGCGCTGTGGTGGACATGAAAGCACCAAGTTCGCTACGTCACCTCAGAACGTTTCTTCAAACCTGTTCGTGGTTCAGAAAGTTCATTTTGAACTTTTCAAATGTAGCTGAACCCCTAACACGACTATTAAAGAAGAATCAGACTTGGGTATGGGGCCCTGAGCAAAATCAGGCGTTTCAGGAGCTTAAAAGTCGCTTAACGTCTGCGCCCATACTGATCCAAGCTGATTATAGTAAACCGTTTATCTTGCGTACAGACGCAAGCAATTACGCTCTCGGAGCAGTGTTATTACAGGGTGAAGGCAAAGATGAACGCCCGATCGAATATGCGAGCCGCCTTTTGACCCCTGCCGAGCGTAATTACAGCACTACCGAAAGGGAAGCTCTTGCGGTAGTATGGTCAGTTGATCGGTTTAGAGGTTATATTGAAGGTCAACAAGTTATTATAGGTAGCGACCATCAACCTCTTAAATGGTTGTTGAGCTTAAAGTCGCCGTCAGGTAGACTAGTTCGATGGGCGCTGAAATTACAGGAGTTCAATATTCAGTTTGAATATACTCCGGGCAAGGCCAATGTGGTCGCTGACACACTAAGTCGTCCTGCCTGTGAGGAAAACTGTAAAGATCAGTGTGGTATTTGTTCCGTAGTTGTGGACTTACCCACTAGAAGCCCTGCTGATCTCCGACTTGCTCAATTAAGTGACTCTGAAATTAAAAAAATAATTAGTGGTCTTGAAAGTAATGATGCTGTTGAAGAAAAACGCTGGTCCGAACGAGGATACTTCATGCAGCAAGGAGTACTTTATAGGTACAACCCCGATGTCGACGTTGCGGAACCACAGCTTGTACTTCCTGTGAGCTCACGTCTTGATGTCTTGAGGGAATGCCATGATACTCCCATTGCTGGTCATCAAGGTATTGATAGGACCTTCCATAAACTGTCACAGCGATTTTTCTTCCCTGGCATGAGACGATTTGTCGCCGATTTTATTAAGTCTTGCGCGACATGCCAACGGTACAAGTCTTCAAACGTGAAGCCTTCAGGTCTTCTACAGACCCCAGTGTTAAATCAAAGGGGAGAAGTCTTGGCAATCGACTTGTTTGGCCCGCTCCCTCCTGGAGAGAAGGGGGAGAAGTACATTTTGCTCGTAGAAGATACAGCAACTCGGTGGGTCGAGCTTTTTGCTCTTGTAGACGCCACCTCAGTAGTCTGTGCTCGTACATTGATAGAGGAGTACTTCCTTAGATATGGTATACCTCGCCGGATTATATCCGACAATGGCGTACAATTTGTTTCCTCTGTCATGCAACAATGTACATATATATTAGGAATTAAACAGGACTTGTTACCTTTATATCACCCTGAGGCAAACCCGGCCGAGCGGAAAAATAGAGACCTTAAGGTGCAGCTATCCCAGTTGGTGGACACACAGCATTGTTCGTGGCCCAACCACTTACCTTCTGTTCGCTTCGCCATGAACTCGGCATTATGCAAAACAACCGGTGTTTCTCCAGCTTTCCTCACCTTAGCAAGGGAGCTCCGTTCACCTGTCGATGCTCACTTTGATATCAGGGCTGTCCTAGAAAAAGATAATTTTGTTCCCCAAATCACGCCCTACCTTAAGAAATTCTTAGATTCATTAGTTTCTATTAGGGACAAAGTAGAGAAGGAACAGGACAGACGTAAAGATTACGCAGATAAGGGTCGTAAACCTGAAGAATTTGATGTTGGTGATCAAGTTTTGGTAAAGTCGCATGTATTGAGTAACGCTGCTAAAGGATTATCAGCTAAGTTTGTACCAAAGAGGGATGGTCCCTATACGGTCGTTAAAAAAGCTAGTCCTACTACTTACATTGTGTCGCATGTTAAGGATCCCAACGACATCATAGGCAGGTTCCACGCGTCCCAACTTACGCCTTTTATTAATAGAGACGATGCGCCCCTATCTCCAGTTATGTCAAAGCGTAACCGAGGCCGCCCTCGTCATATTCAGCCTGTTTCTGAACTCAATGAGCGGGTTCTTGAGCGAGGACGCCTTATCGAACCCGAGGGGGAGTGTATAGCGGATGTATCCGAACGTCTCCCTGGTCGCAAAGGTAGAGGTAGGCCGCCTGAGCGATACTCGCCGTAATGCGTATCCGAACGCACCTTCGCTCATGCGTCTCGCGCCAACCAATAATAGCCGAGATGGCGCGATTACCAGCCACTGATTGGCTGTTTGTTTAGTATTGTTAAGTTGCTAGATTGGTGTTGGTTTGAAGGTCGCCACAATAATTATAATAAGGGTGGCGACATTGAAATGGTACTTCGGTCTCGGTTCTGAAAAGTGACATGATGGTAATTCAAAGTTTTATTAAAAAGTTCAAGTTTATGCCCATTACAAAACCCTTTCATTTAAACTGACTCACCCCGACTACAGGGTTAAAATATGAAATTGCCAATTTGTACTGAATATCTTTTTTTTATTTTTTGTTTAACTTATTTATTTAATCAAAATACATTAGTAATTACCATTATTATCTATACAATGCTGCCATCTAATAGGAAGATCATTTATGCCTTTGCGATAGAACTGTGGTGATCTAGATTCGACAAACTGTGTGAAAGCATTTTACTGCCTCCCGAGAAGAAAACTTTTTATCACGTAGAAAATTGTCCAAATCACAAAATAAATGGTAGTCCGTTTGAGCAAGGTCTGGCGAATACAGAGGGTGACGAATTGTTTCTAATTGCAGTTCCTGTAGAGTTAAAACGGTTTCTCGTGCTGTATGAGGTCTCGCGTTATCATGGAGCAATAATGTTGAAGATAGATTCATGAGTCGGGGCGGTTTCACAGCTAGTTTTGTTAAACATTGTTCGGAGTTTGGCACATTAAACAACTGCCGTTATTGCTTGACCAGCGGAGAAAGCTATACCTAGCGAATAACACCAAACATTAACCATTACCTTTTTATTGGTAAGCTTTGCTTTAGGACACTGTTGCGTCGTTTTGACCTGGGGCCAGCCATTGCATTTTTCGCTTACGGTTATCGTAAAGAATCCACTTTTCATCACATGTCATATTTCGATCCAATATATTCCTTCATATCTGTATCGATTCAACAAGGCAACACAAGTTTCAACACGCGTTTCTTTCTGCAGATCAGTCAAATCATTAGGCACCCATTTTTCATATTTTTTTATTTTATTAAATTGACGCAAATGAGTCAATATTGTTGGTAAGGTACCTAACGTTAAACCATGCCGCTAATTCCTGGGTAGTTTGGCTCGGATCGGCTTCCACCATCTCTTTCAATTCATTGTTATTCAACTGTGTGGGTACTGTGGGTCTTCCACGTGGTTCGTTCTTCAAATCATAGTTGCCATCACGAAAGCGTTTTTTAAACCAAAATTGCACGGTGCGTTCATTAGGCTTAACACGCACTGCGATTTTTATTCGCGCGAATTTTTTTGCACAATCTGCGACCTATGGAATTGTATGAAGCAGCACGCATTGCGGAAAAAAAACAAAAAGGAGCGAGCGCCGTTTAGCGCGAGCGACGACATTTTTGACAGAAAACGAGAGACAATTAAAAATGCGAGCGAAGCGAGCGCGAGCGCGACGATACGATCGCAGCGAGGAGCCAGAAAAAATATTTAAATACCATATAATCATAGAATAAGAATTATTTATTTATATTATATAAAATGCGTATTAGTGTCTAACATTTTTGGAGTTAATTACTAATGCGTATTTGATAAGCTTAAAAATTATGTTTATTCATTCATTTTTTATTATGTGTAAACTGCTTAAACATTATTATGATTAAGAGTAATTTAGCGTATAATTAGGATAAACAAAAGTATGCCATGATATATTATGTCATAAGTTTTATGCAAATAGATAGGGAAACATCATACGAATCTGTTCAAGCTTGCGTCATATGGCAACGTCAACGCAATGGTCGCACGGTTGGCGGCGTTGGCGCAGTGGTTGAGCGATTGACTTGCTGCGCTGCGTGTCGCGGGTTCGATTCCCGAACGGAACAAATATTTGTAGGTATGACCTACAAATAGTTGTTCAAGCTCCGGGTGTCTTTGCATGTGAGTTTGTATGTTTGTAAACGCACCCACGATACAGGAGAAATTTCTAGTGCGGGGCAAAGTTTAAAAAAAAAAGTCTTGTAGGTTGTAGGCAATCAAATGCGTCATAAGGCGCCACGTCACGACACTTAAGTATGTTTCCGCATTAGTGGGGACGGTGAATTCGGCCAATTATGCAGAATTGGCACTCAGCTCTAAGCAGTATATGCTAATAATATGTGCACGCCACGTGTAACTCGTGATTCACATAATCATAGAAACACGCTCACCATCAATAAAATGACTGATTATATACTTAGGTAGATACCTACCTAATAAATAGAAATGAAGTGGGTAGGTTTAAAAGAAAACAATTACATTAACATAAAAAAATATATTGTCAACACAAAAGTTTTTAATTGAATAGGTACACTTTTCCTTAACCTATGTTGGAATCACGAGGTATACGTTCCAGATCTAAATAAAATGTATTGATTTATAATATAACCCTGCTTCTAGTCTCTTTCATAATTTCATTGTAAGAAAATATGTAGAAACTAATACCATGTATTAGTGAATACTATCTTACTACCTACCTATAGGTACTAGGTACCTACCTGTAAAAATACATAGGTAGGATGATAGGTACCTATATTAGGTATCTATCACCAAACAGAACTATTGGGATAATTTGAATTCAACTTAAAATTATGTTTTTTTTTCCTGTTTCATAGGGCAAACTTTGGTTTTTATTATGAGAATGTTTATTGTCAATCAATATTTTCTTAGTCATCATTGAATAAATATGATAGTCCATGTCAATACTAAGCCTATTGTACTGTGTACTCTAATTTAATAAATATTTTGTAAATAAAAAAATATGTTCATTTACACTAAAATAAATAATTACAAGAACTTTGCTATCGACTATTTAAATATCACACATATTTGAGATAGAATTATTAATAATTGAACTTAAGTTAATATAACGACATCACATCACACATATTTCAGATGGAATTATGAATAATTGAACTAAATTGAACAATAACAACATCAAAGGTGTCTTATTATATTATTAAATTTGGCTAATAAATTGGCTAAATCTTTTCTATTCATAAATTATTAGCTTTAATTAATTTAATAGGATTTGCAGTTGCTGTTGCAGGAACTGATTCTTTTTCTAAGTGTTTCATATATGCAAGGAAGCATGTCCACACAAGACTACACATACTAATAAAAGGCACCCTGTTTCTTGGAGGAATGAGACAAAAGTTAACCATGGCAATAGCTGGCCAAATGGAGGCACCAACCTGAAATAAAGAAATGTGAAAATTAAGATATTATAGACAGTCTCAAATAAATGCAGAACTATACAATCAGGGAAATTAATTGTTCATCACCTTAAGGTTGAATATCACTTGTTTATCATAAGATCACAGAAATGATGGAAGGAGTTGTGTGGCGGTGTGTAAGATGGTATGGCCAGAAAGAGGATGGCTGGGATAATGACAGCTTGGAAGAAAAATACATGCTCCTCAAATTAATTGGGATAAGGAGGATTGATCAGGAGAAGAATAAATGAAAATTTCCTGCTAGCATGATGCATAAATGTAGGATTTTAGTTATATAGTATGTATTATGTTTATACATAGTTTGTTTGACACATTTTTTTTTGTTTAGAAGTTTTTGTGTGATCTCATTTGCAAATCTACCCACCCAATTATGTGTTCAGCTTGCCTTTGTGTTTGTACATAAGCAGTCCTACTGTATTTGTATCTGTTTCTATGTTACAAAAATATAGAAACAGATACAGAACAATCCTATACTATTAACCAAGCAATATTTGCATATATATATGTAATCACATACTCGAAAACGGCTTTAACGATTTCGATAAAATTTTCAATATAGGGGTTTTCAGGGGCAAAGGTTTTTCATTGTATTCTGGCATTAAATTGTTTTCTCTATTTTCACCCGAGACGAGCTTGGTCATCCAGGTACTAAAGAATAAATTAAATAATGGCATCAGAATGATGATATAAATACCTTATAGGTTGGTAAAAATTTGGCTTCAACTTCTGCAAGAGCTTCATGAAAAGGCTTAGATTCGAGTAAGCTCATAATAAAATAGAAGCTGCACATTGCAAATGGTGTGTAGGTGAGCGTTTCCACAAATGTCTGCAAAAGAAATAATAACATTAGTAAATATAAAACCAATCACTTATGAAAATCACATTATATCTAAAATTATTTTTACTGTAATGATTATTTCAAGGCAATCCTTGCATTATAGTAAAAATAATTTGTCCATTGGATTATTCTTGTTAAATAATTATTTCAACTACAGTACGGCAACGAGTCGTGGCCCATCTGAAGAAAGCGCCAAGTGGTTGCGCAGTAGTAAATCTCATACAAAAACAGCAGCGTGCCATGCCATGCACATCGCAAAGCCTATGTTCAGACGGGCCACAACTCATTGTTAATACTGTACTATTGTATGAATACTTAAGCAATTATAGAAGGAGAAGAAGAAGACATTCTGCATGCTGTTTATATGTATTAAATAAATTAATAAAATGCTGCATTAACCCCAAATATACAGGGATAAGGGGAGGAGAATGCTGACTGTTAAAGTAACCAAACCAATTAGTAACTTTGTTTTGTTAACCAATATAATTATTGTGTAATACATAACATCATATAACAGATTTCTTGCATCATTATAGCATGATGTATGTCTTGTGGGCAGTTAGACAAAAGTAAAAGAAAAAGCATATTATACCTTAATTATACCCGCTCTTATTGAATTCCCAGGCCACATTATATTGGCAATTGTTAGCCAACTATATAAAGTAGGAGCAACATAGCAAGACCCATAGATCCCATATCGTGCACAGCGCGCCAAATCATAATTGCCTGTAATTTAAATTAGGATGATATTAATGTTGGTTAGTAGAATAGTTAGTTGTATTGATACACTTCCTGAACAACTAAAGTAAGACTTACCAACTGTTTTCCCTTCAAAGGTTTGTTGTATTAAACTAGAAGTAGGCCAGATAATGCTATATGATGCCATTCCTCGTAAGAGAGGATATTTCTTGAAAGCATTGAGAATCTTGCTGTAAGCACCCATTTTTTAACAAATAACAGACCAAGAAATTGTTCTTAGTGTAAGTTCATAATTCCATAACCACAATAAGAAGAGGTATAAGGAAACGACGCACTGTGAAATTTCCTGGTAGAATGCCAATAAGCACCTATAAATATAGTTGATGAAAGTTTCCCACAAAACTAAACTACAGCTGTTTCTAGATAAAACTAAAGCTACATCAAGGCCAAAATACTGACTTTGACCATGAAAGTGAATCAGAATTAATATACGTGCATAATGACAGTCAGCTGACAATGACGTTAATCTATGGAGCTGCCATTAGAAAAAAAAAATTACAAAATAGTTCGTACAAATAAATACTCCATGGAATTAATATGTACGGGCCAAAAAGTCTTCATCATCATCATCACCGACCACAGCCCGACTTCGCCCACTGTTTAAAATAGGCCTCTCTCTTCTTGTGCCAGTCACAGTCACCACGTTCCTATGCCAGACTTATCCAGGCTCAATAATTTAAGTATTCAATACAGTTTTGTATACAGAATCAGTTCATCATCTGCCTAGCCTTTTCCCAACTATATTGGGGTCAGTCTTACTGGATCAATAACAGCTATCTGCCTATCTGACCTCCACAACCCAGTAACTGGGTAACACGGTACCCCTTGGCAAGACTGGTGTCAGATCTTAAGCTTCTGACTACCCGTAACGACTGTCAATGTCAAAGATCTTCAAATAACAGCCGGGACCAACGGCTTAACGTGCATTCCGAGGCACGGAGGAAACTCAGTATGTTGAAATGGTCACCAACATGCTGAGCCACGGACTGACCTCGTCAACAAAACGTCATACAGAATCAGTTCGATTACTTAAATTCGAATTCCGTGGGGTGTATTCGGAATTATTCAGAATATTTCTTTGAATAGTGTTCCATGTGAGCTAAACCTTAGTCTGAACTACGCTTTATTTATGGTGATTCACAAAGAAGAAAACCTGTGGACTGACACTGCCATAATCATAATGTCAGAATTGACATAGATTTGACACACGATCATCACTTCGGCTTCGGCAGTTCGGCACTTCTTCAGTATTGTTTACATTTTTATTGATATTGTTTAGAGATCTTAATATCATAATTATATTTACGGTCCGGTTACAGTAATTCAACAAACAATAACTATGCCTGCATATTACGAATGGTTATAAATAAAACTATAAAAAGATCACAATAATTTATTTTAATACCATTTAATCCTTTGTAAAATAATTATCTTATTTCAGGACATCGACAAGGAAATCGAATAGAATTAAACATGATTCTCCCAGATTTGAAGTGACTAGCTATCCTCTAAAGACAAACGTTATAACAATAGTAAGTTGTAAATATGTTACGTGCGTACAATAATACCTATATAAATACTAGCCACCAGGCCAAGATGGTACAACCACCCGAACCTATTTGAAAAATATCTCTGCAGCAAGTACATAATCTTTATTAATCCCTAATAAATAGGAGGGACTGAAACATTTTTGAATGTTTGACTTCTTCATGCCTCATGCAGCTTAATTTACCTATGTGTTGCAGAAAGAGTCATCTAGCTCCAGTATCATTGACCAAATCAATAAATGGAGTTCAGGCTTTGAAGAAGTGGACCCATTGTTGAGATTTGAACAAATGGGTCTAGAAGAAGTAAGTATCTGCTTCTATGCTTCTTAAAATTTAGTTGAATAATATAATTAATGTTGGATTGAAAATGTTTAGGATTTCAATCCTTTGGAGGTAGAAAAGATTGAAGGTGTAAATTATTCCAAAGCTTGGAGTACTAGGCGCGCTGGTATTCTTAGTAAATACACAACTGGTGAAAAACTAACAATAGTTAGCAGCTACCTACCGGGCGGAGAAAAAAGTTAGTATTGTCCAAGGTTCTTAAATTAATGAAATAAAAAATACATTAATTGCTTATCTTAATGTTGGATATTTATTTATACAAAATTAAAATTGTTATTTTTTGTTTTGTTTTTTTATTGTTTTTGTTTTTTTTTTGTTTTAAGTTAGCTCTTTTTCAGCTCTTATTAGACAGGTATCCAATTTAAATGAAAAAGTGAAGCACAGGTTAGAGCAGTTGGATGATTTTGATGAAGGCTCTGTAAGAAAAACAATGGGTCTAAGTCAACAAGAATTTGTCACAAAAATTAACTTGCTGAATGATGAAATTAAAAAGGTAAATTTAAATGTTTTGGCTAAGACTGCCTATATTTTAGCATTCCAATTTTTTTTTAATACTTGTTGCTGCATGGTTATATTTATCAAATAAGTTTTTTGATTGAGGCAGCACAATGATAAATAGTTTTTTTTTTCTGTCAACAGGCTTGGGAGTCTGAGCAAAGAGTGAAAGCATTTAAGATAGGTATACAGTGCTCAAAACTATTGTCTGATATCAGTGTAATGCAGTTTTATCCTAGCAAGTTTATATTGATCACCGATACACTGGACACATTTGGTAACTTGGTCTTCAACCGTCTCAAAGAAAAAAGTTTTGGGTAAGTGCACAGATAATATAATACTAGCATACAGATGCCTCATCCCATACAAAGAAACCGTGCCGACGTAACTAGCGTTTTTCATCTGATTATACCGATAATTTTTTGTAAAACGATCGCGTTCGGTTCCGTTCCACGGCGATAGATAGATCACCATCTATATCCGTGGAACGAAACCGAACGCGATCGATGTACAAAAAATAATCAGTACCGTACGTCGGCACGGTTTCTATGTATGGGATGAGACACCACTGTTAAGTGTCATATCACCATAATAGGATAAATACCCTATAACTGTGGCTTATTTATTTTCTCGGTTTTGAGACATCTAATCAAACAAATACAATCAAATACTCCATTGGAGGCTGGTAGGACTTGTTTTCAAATTTCTAAAGACATCACATATATTTTTTTTTTTTACAGAAGCAATACTCTCGTAAATATCCACAACATTGATCCCAGGACAGTTCCAGAGTCAGCTAAAGAGACATGCCAAAACTGGATGTACAAGATGGCGTCAATCAGAGAATTATTACCGCGATTGTACATGGAGATGGCTTTGTTGAAATGCTATGTGTTTATTTCGAAAGATGAAATAAAACCAGCTATAGCAAGAATTACCACTATGATAAGGGGAATAGGAAACCCATTGGTAGCTGCATACTTACGAGTATATTTATGTCATAATGCATCTAAGCTACTTGGGAAAGACAGTGAGACATATTTTTATGCAAATTTAAAAGAATTTCTTGAGGAATATCAGCAGGTATTGTTTTATTATCATATTTTTATTTCTTTTGTTTGGGACCGGTCAATGTGGCAAGGCTTGGGGAAGGCCTATGTCCAGCAGTGGACGTCTTTCGGTTGATATGATGATGATGATAATGAAGAATTGAATTCTAGATTGAACTGCATTGGCTAGTATTTCATGCTGGGTTAGGAAACTACTACTCACACTTATTCGAGAAATGTGTAAGAATTAAAGTTTAATTGCAGTTTTCCCTCCTAAAATCCTATTGGCCTAATCTGTTTCCTGTTTCTGGATCCAGAATTTATGAAAAATGGTCATTCCATTTCTCATTTATTCATATATAGAGGGCAGTAGGGCAAATACCCACAGCAAAATTGAGGGCGGCTGGTGCTTAATAATAATAATTGTTTATTCAGGTAACTTTTCAAACCTAATAAACATGCTGCATAATATCAGATAAATAAAGGTCAAAACAAAAATAAAGTAATGTCAAATCAAGTTACAAGTGAATTAAGTGAAGTCAAATCAAAGTATAGAAATGTCAAATCAAAATAGACTAAATTACAGAGACATTGTAATACCTAGACGCAACCCCTCTTACTAATAAACGCGGTATAAAGTTATACCAGGTATAACAAAGGAATAACCATACATTTTCATAGGTTTATACTTGGTATAACTTTATACCGCGTTTATTAGTAAGAGGGAACGTGTTTAAGACGCAATTTCAATATCGGTATTCACTTTCGCACTAACAGATAACGTCATAAGCAAAAAGAGATAGATATACTTTTGTCTATGCCATATTTTGTGCCAGTGTGGCCGAGTATGCTATAGATACTTATCTATAGACTATAACAGTACTAGATCTGTGCCACTGTCATATCGATATTATTGAGTTTAGTTTTGGAGCGATCTACAAATTTGGTCAAATGTCTGTAAGAATCGTCCCTGACTGCTGTTAATTTTACGTTTTTTTTTTGTAGGGAATCTTTATAATTATTTAAATAGTGAATGTGTACTCGTACAAAGAGTGATCTTATCAGTCATTGTAAGAGTACAATTCCATTCTTTCGTAATTTTTCTGCGCATTATACGAGTTGTATAATAATGTTTATTCATACCGCAAAAACGAGGTACATCATGAGATCAAAGTGACAGTTTTTGGTACACTCGTACGACTGTACAGACATTTACTGATCGATATACTGATGAAGACTGAAAAGAAAGTTTACAGACGAGTGTGTATATAACAGTAAAAAAAAAAATAACAATATTGTTTAAATATAATAATTTAATTAAAAACAATAATATGTAAAAATTAACATGATTCATCAAACTGTGTCCATAAATGGATCAAGGGATAGCGATAGCATGATTCATTAAAATGCAGTGAACACAAGCGAGAATATAGTGAAGGTGTCCAGTTAGCTCGTTTCATATTCTTGATCCACTTATTTCTTAAATAAGTACTCTTAGGAAACCTGTGCACAATCGATATTAGATTAATAATCACAAATAGCAAATAAACTTTATGAAATAAATTAAAGTAAGTAAAATAAAAATACAGTTTCGATAAATCTTTCTCGTGACTTTTGTCACATCTCTAACATCAGAACGTAAGTACGTAAACTGTCATAGCTCTATGAGCGAACGTATAAAAGTTAATTATTTCACTAAATAGAATGGTTTAAATGATACTATACGTCCTCGACGTATTTAGAACTTAGATACCTTTATTCCGTACAGCCTATGAAATGTATTCCTTGCACAATCATTTCAATGTGCTAGTCGATAACTCACCTGTGGAAAGATATCCTTTGATTATGTTCTGTTAATACACTCATTCTACTCTTGCAATCGATAGCCACACACGACATGGTTCATGCAGATAATTAAACAACAAAATTCTTCCTGATATAAACGATACAAAGGCTTGTAAACAGCGAAAAACTTTAATTAGAGCTGCTAACCGATGGGTTACAACAGTGACTAAAAAGTGGTCTCTTTGACGTTTAGGATGGTAGCGTTTGTCTATGTTTGTCTCTTTCTTTTTCATAGAGTTTCTCTATAAATAAGCAAGAACGAAAGAATTGACAGTTTCTTTTTCGTCGTAAATACGTTCCGTCTAGGTATTACAATGTCTCTGCTAAATTACATTACATCACAAAACTGTTTTGACGTGACAACGTCTAATAAATCGATGAACGCTGGCCGCACGCACGAAAAAGGATGAATCATTGTAACGTTACGATCGGAGCGAGAGCGCTAAACGAGCGAGCGAAAGGCACGATCGGCTTGCGCCGCATCATGATGTTGTCACGTTAAACTATCGTACGTAAACCGACTTTACAGACAACCAATTTTTTTTTTGACGTAGCAACGTCTAATAAATCGATGAACGCCGGCTGCACGTACGAAAAAGGATGACTCAAATTGACTCAATGTAACGTTACGCTCAATGTAACGTTACGCTCATTGTAACGTTATAATCGTAACGTTACAATGACGTTAATTGTATCGTTATGTGTGTGACGTTGTCACGTTAAACTATCGTCCGTAAACCGACTTTACAGACAACCAATTTTTTTTTGAAGAAACTAAATTTTTAAGTATTAGTACTATCTCTCCGGCACTGCCACTGTGACATGTCTGTCAGAACAATGCCGGCGGAAAGGGCAGTCCAAACTTGCTGCGATCATCGCCAGCCGGGCGGCTTACTGTGACAGGCTTGAGTCACACAGTTTTATCACAGTTTGGGGGCAAAAACTGTGATATAATGCGTGACTCAAGCCTATCACAGAGGCCGTGCTCGCCCGGTAGGACGGTGTTGGAACTGGCTCGTACTCCTCACACCATAGATGCAGCGCGCTTATATTTTTTTTATTTAACGATAGGCTCGCGTTTGACTACTATCTCGCCTGATGGTAAGCGATGATGTGGTCGACGGTGAAGCATGCTTGCCTAGAAGTAGCCTATTCACTCTTGACTGAAAGACTCTTAGATTGTAGCTGTACATAAATTCGAATGTAGGGATAAATGATGTGTTCTTTATATTCAGCCCCCCCAAATATTACTAAAACAGCAATCGCGTCAGTAGGTACGGTTAATATAGTACCTCATAAAATCAAGGCCTTGAATAAAACCTAAACTTGAATACCCTCTCAAAACCTAAGTCTTCCATATTTTTATAAGAAACCCGTCCCTAAATTCATCACCATTTCATGTATCGATGGCCATTCTCTACTTAAGTCACCATTTTATATAGGCCCCCAAATAGTCGCCTTTCTGATTGAATTATGAAGATTGGGAGGGTAGGTGTGAGCTAGCCGGTATTAGGTGTAGGCTTAGAGCTAACTTCGGACAGTCATATGACATAATATCTTTCTCTTTTGTCGCTTGCGCATAACCGCGTGAAAGCCATTGGTGTGTGCCTCTGCGAACATACCTGAGGAGCCACAGACGCTACAGTATCGGGGCAGCCCCATCACCTCCCTAAACACGTTATTATACTGCACCCGTATGGCATTTAGGCTTCTTTTGGTGTAGTGAGTCCAAAGACTACACGAGTACAGCCCTGTACAGCGATGTGCAAAAGGCTCTAAATAGTGTACCTTTTACTTCGTTCGAGCATCGGACGAATCTACGTCTCTGCGAGCAACCATATTGGCTAAGCTGTAAGCAGCCGCCAGCCAAAGCAATTTTATGAATTTTGTAATTATTGGAAGCTTAGGTTAAAAAATATGAAAACTTATGCAAAGCCACCCAATTTGTTTGATCGATTTTTACTTTTCGGAATGGGCAGCCTTTTTCGTTTAGTCAGAAAACTTGATCGAAGTCAGAAAATGTAAGTTATTCGAGGCGGAGTGCTAAAATTTTCGAGCTCGCTTCGCTCACACTCGGTAGGTATTTTTTGTAAAACCCACAAACATACATCCATCAAAACTTTCACATTTATAATATTAGTGACATTTCTTGACTGGTTTATTCTTTGCTCCTTAAAAAGTTTTGTTTCAGATTTTCTTAATAGCAATGAGGAAGAAATATGAAACACAACTACTCACACAAGACAAGTACTTAAATCTTTTTGTACCAGCCCTGGATTGGTTGTTGTTTGGGACACTCAACTCTAATAAATGTAAAAGTGATCTTTTGGACGAGTTCATACAAAAATGTGAACAAATAGAAAACAAGTATGCAATTTAAAGTCGTTTTAAAACTTTAATAAAACAAGGACATGTTAACATTAACATTAAAAGCGGGATATTTACCATGTTTACTGTTTGTTGCGAGTTCCCGATATTTCGGTGCTGTTGCAAGCACCATGATCACGGATAAACTGAAAGTCATTGCGGGTGGGTGCTGTGCAAAACCCGAAAAAGTGCAGAAAAAAGTTCGCGATCGGACACAGTGAGTTTCGTGTGTCGGGAACAGAATCGAGTTGTGAGTGACAATGGTAGCGGTACTGAGTGCAAAAAACGAACAAGAAAGAGGGTAGACCGTTTTGTCTCCTCATAAACACCCACCCGCAATGACTTTCAGTTTATCCGTGATCATGGTGCTTGCAACAGCACCGAAATATCGGGAACTCGCAACAAACAGTAAACATGGTAAATATCCCGCTTTTAATGTTAATGTTAGTGTTAGTGACCATGACAGTTTAAAAACTTATAAGGACATGTTATTTTAACTGCTGATTATTTTTATTAACAATATGATAAATTGTTTCAGTGAATTATTTCTATGTTGTATTGTATCTGCCTTTGACTCTCCAACTGTAATTAAAAAGGCACCGAAAATTTTGGAAATGGTTCATACTTATGCTGATAAAATGGGTACGTAAAATAATTTTATTGATTACAGAGCATAAAGGTTATTCAAAAAGTTATATCTTTCCAACTTTCTTTCTTTCTCACGGTCAGGCAGGGGCCAGTAATCCTCCTATAGTTTTAGGAAATCGATCCACTAAACTTACCAAATCCATAGCCCAATACATTTTTCTCCATGTTTTGCAATAGTCCTGCACCAACCGAGGATTGTCCTAGGGTGCAGTGGCATAGTGCATACAGGGATACCTAATCGTCGGTTGGTGTCACATTTCCTGATACATGCCTAACAAGGCCTCTGCACGTTGGCTTCAGCTCCTCGCACGCCTAGTGAGTGTTACAAAGAGAGTTATAAGTTGTACTTTGCGTTTAAAATATCCAGTCTATAGTCAAAAACGCAATAAGTCTCATGGACTGTGTAAGTGATAATTACTTAACTGCTCAATAGCTTCATTGTTCGCTTGTCCACTGCCCCGTTACCATCAAATAATGTATAAAAATATTTTGTTTCAGTAATGATAAACGAAGTCTTGGCTTCCCTGGGGGAACATTTGTGCAAAGCTGATACCCATCGCCAGATGGCGTCCGAGTCGTTAATTCAGACTTGGTGGAAAATTGCGAGTGGCTTGAAATCTACCAACCATTTTCTGCAAGTTTTGGAACCTTGGCTTCAGTTCGCTTGCATACATTTATCGGTAATTATGCGTGTTTTTGTTGGTATAATTGATATCCAATATTTGCTCAAATGTAACGGAAGATATCGATATTGCAGTGTATGATTAAATTTAACTTTGCCTCTCACATCGCCAATATGTTTTTCTGAGTCGTCCGTGTTCTTATCGCGTATTTGGCAACGTCACATCTTGGACTACTTCGCTACTTATTTTCCCCCTTCCATCACACAGTCTTCTTTCAATTCTCAATTCTTTATTGCGTACCATAATGTATATAGTTGTTATGGCAATAATTATATTAGTCACAATTAAGGACCCTGTCGGCTGTCGAGCACAGCATAGATCAATTAGGAGAGAGGAGGAAGAACACTCGAGTGTGTGTGCTTAATGTGGTGTGCTTTTATAGAATCCATCCAAAGTATTGGACAATATGGTTTCTCAATAACGCGTTTAACTTTCTTTTTAGACTCAACATGTGAACGTAATACTTCGAGGAATGATACGTTACATGATCAAGTGCGGCAAGCCTGTTGACGATTTCTCCGGGAACTTTCAGTTCGTTATCAAGCGTATGCTTAAGTCCATTCCTGATGTGGAAGAACTGTTCCTAATGGTAAGTGACTGTAGCAAATATGTTGAGTTGATAACTACTTGTTGTTGAGGTTAAATGCCCTAATTATAAGGGTTTGTTCATGATATTGTTACGAGCTGCAGATGGGGTTCAGGGATAAATTATTTGATCATCAGAATTAATTAAACAGACTTTATTACTGAAACACTTCTTAAACAATTTTATTACTTCGCACTATTTTCGCTTTGATCGCTCTGTGTCGCTTCCAAATTGAAACTGACCCGACCGCCCTTTATATGCACGGAAGATGTTTCTGGGACGTTCCATACTGTTCTAAATACGTTAGAACTTTTCAAGAGGAGGAATATTCGACTTTCGAACCCATTGTTACCGAAGCGACGTGAAGCTTTCAGTTCATTTCGACACGAGCTTTCGAGAAGATTACTTCCGCTATTCGATACAAGATGGCGCTATTAGCTACTACTAGTTCTTCCTCTCGTCATTAGATGGCGTTGCCTTATTTTGTAACCTAGCCTCCCTATTAGACATGCTCATCCCGAGCATTGTTAGATCAATGGAACAGAAAAAAACATTGGAAGTGCAAAGCAGCAGAATTACTATAGGAACCATTGTCGCCAAAGAAACAAATAAATTTAGTCAAAACTATTTAGTCACAGATCCTACATCTGGAAAGAAATCTGCATATTCTTTAAATAGGATTTATTTTGCGTTAGTACAGAAAGTATTTACGAAGTTTTGTAATCTAAAGTCAAAATAGATTCGATTCGATTTGATTGCTAAGTAAATTCCGCTACCCGAGCATAGATGGCGGAATTCAAAGTGGGCGCAATTATAAACTGAAAAGATAATGTTAAATCAAATGCTTATTAATTTTAATACGAATAACATCCTACACGATAAACAGTATGGTTTTACCAAAGAACGTTATTTATTTATTAGTTTATCCGCGCACTGGCACGCCTTGCAGCAATTACACCAAAGGAGCACAATCTTATAATAAACTACTCACAATAAGACCAGGTTTCCTCACAGTGTTTTCCTTCACCGTTGTCAGCGATGTCCAAGATAAAGTTAGAAAGTACATATTAATTGAAAAAGTCACATTGGCACTTGCCCGGATTCGAACCCACGACCTCAAGCCGAGAGGCGAGGTCTGTCGAAAGCGTTTGATTGCGTTAATCATGAAACATTACTTTTGAAACTTGAGCATTATGGGTTAGGCCAATCAGCGTTAAATTTAGTAAAATCTTATTTAAATGATAGACAACAATTAGTTCAAATAAACGGTGTCAACTCGTCGGGGTTAACCTTGAAAATCGGGGTACCCTAGGGGTAAATTTTGGGTCCTTTCTTATTTTTAATCTACATTAACGTTAACGATTTACCCCATCGATTCAAAAACAATCCAAACATGGTGTTGTTTACTGATGACACTTCTTTGATTTTTAAGGTAAAAACGTACGAGTAACGTTGACGACGTAAATAACGTCTTACGAAAGGGTTCAAAATTGGTTCACAGCTAATAATTTAGTTTTAAATGCTAAAAAGACTAAGTGCATAAAATTTGCTTTGCCGAATGTTAAAAGTATCTACTGATTGTGACATTATATTAAAAGCTAGAATTCGTCGATAAAACGGTTTTCCTGGGGATCACCCTAAACTCAAGGTTGCAGTGGGGTCCTCATTTAATATCAATTGCCAGGCGGCTAAGTTCTGCAGCTTATGCTGTTAGAAAAATTCGTCAGTTTACTGATGCATATACCACGAGGCTGGCCTATTTCAGTTACTTTCATAGTATAATGCCTTACGGTATATTACTGTGGGTATGGGCTGCAGACATTGAGTCAATTTTTATTCTGCAAAAACGAGCCATCAGAGCGATATACAATCTTCGCGCGCGCATTTCTCTAAGGGAACTGTTTAAGGACATTAACATCATGACGGTTCCTTGTCAATATATTTATGAAAACATCATATACGTTAGAAAGAATTTACATCTTTTTAGTAAAAACGGCGACAGACATAATCATGTTACTAGAAATAGGGACCAATTAATTCAACCAGGTTTCAGGCTGGCTAAAGTAGCTGCATTTTTTGGGGTACTGTATAAAATGCTACAGTAAAATAACGCCCCACATTCTAGAACTGAATGAGACGAAATTTAAAACTTGTATAAAACGCAAACTATGCAGGCAAGCATATTATAAGTTGACGGATTACATCACTGATAAAAATGGTTGGCTCAACGCCGGTCCTGCTCCGCAGTCACTAGAGCGTCAAAACATGTGATGGGCAGAAAAGTATTGAAGTATTGTTGGACCTGCTGGAGACTGTATGAATATATTTGTATTGTATAAACTCTATTTCTTTGAGTATTATATAACTGCACAGCACATGTGTGAGTACTTCCGACTGTAAATGTACCATTCACTATACCTTTGTGTCGTTCGTTGACTTCTGTGTGCCCTGGCAGTTGTGTGTCATGCTCTCTTTAGTGTATCTCTGATAGTGGCAAATGTGTTGGATCATTCGGTTCCTTTCATGGTGGTTGCAAGCTGAATAGTGCCGATCCATGCGCCATGTTCGTGAACGGGCGCCATCAATTGGGATTGGTCATAACTTAGCTGCCACGGCCTGTTATTGTATTTTTTTAATTGCTTGTTACTCTAGATGCTTTTACGTGCACGTCTTTTTCATCGTTCTCATATATATGTATTTTTTCAACAAGAATGATGTAACCAAATAATTTTAATTAAAATTGATGGAAAAGAGTGTTCGTGAAGATTTCTGCAAATTCTTCCCCATTGAGACCTACTGACGCTTGCGAATTTGCAACTATACTTCATAAAAAATTGCTTGATCTCTGCGACATACGTCAAACTGACGAATACGTTATTGTTACGTTATTGTTAGCCTAGTCGCAGAGATCAAGCTATCTTTTATGCAGTATAGAATCATCTTTTTTGTTTGTTTGACAATTCAAAAGCACCATCATGGTTTGTTTGAAATAAACTATTTGATTGATTGATTGAATACGTTGTAAATAAGGGTACTTATATTGCAATGAAATACAATGGTGTATCAAAGTAACCCCATTTTTGATTAAACGTTATTCAGCTCGTTTTTTTTTCTCCTAAAGTATGGAAATAAAAGAATTTTATAGAGAATATAAAACTGACTAAAGTCGCGAACACTGCATTTTTTCAAATTTATCAAAATATAATTGAATTAATTATGTCAATTTTCATTTCAAAATTAATTAATTTAACCCCGATTTATACATTATCGATATCGATAGATACCTGATTTCTTAATTCGGAAAAATAAAACTCGATAAATTGATTTTAAATAAAATAAATTTGTAATTATGTAGGTACTAATTTAATTATTATCAAGCCGGCATGGTGGTTCAGAAGGTTTTATGAATAATCTTACACCCGAAATGACTTGAAATGAACGGCTGGTCAATGCAACATGTGTCAAGCATTATTAACATTATAATAATTACGTAATTATGTAAAAGTTTGATTACAATTTCGCTATAAAGCATCTATGCAACCTAATACACATCTTAATTAAATTTCAGGTATGAATGTTAGACAACATTATATTTGTATTATAATGTTATAAAATACATATTAAATTACTTATTTTCATTTATCGATATCTGTCTATAAAATCAATATAACCAACCCTACTACATCATAAATTGAGTAGCGAAGAACTTTCGATAACGTTCAATCCAAGATAAACTGTATTTTAATCGCATAAGATTGTTTTAGGCCAATATCAAGGTACAATATTTACTAATAAACCACTGACAGCTCGTGACAGTTTAAATAGCTGACAGCAGGGTTGAAAAACATTTTTATGTGTAAGTTTCTAATCTAATCTTCTAGTACTATGAACTGGGCTATTTTATGTTCTTAAACTATCTTTCATATTTACTAACTCGGTTAATTCCATGTCCCAAGACTACATTATATGTCGAACTCGTTTTATTACTTCAAAACATTTGTTGTTGAGTAGAAGGAGAGTTTAATACGAGGAGGGATCAAAAAGTAGTGAGAATGAGATAGAATATAATGACTATTGATAACTTAATGATTTATTTTTCTACATAGTTTCCGAGGCTCTCTACACACCGAGTCCAGCGCTTTTCCAATGCTTCAATCCCTTTCACAAAAAAAGTTTTGTCTTGGTCCTGAAAAAAGCTCTCCACGGCATCCATCACCTCGTTATCGTCTTCGTACCTGTTTACCCTTAAGTATTTTTTCAATTTAGGGAACAGATAATAAGCCTTTATTGTTCGCGTTCCGATAGTAGCGGGTCTTCATCCCCAAAGACATCTGTTGACCTGTCTGTCTGATGTGCTCATATACATCATTCATCCCGTTGCGGAGTTCATTCGCATAATCCGTTACACTGCGTGGATACTCAGGTTGGATACCGGTGATTAAATCTGCAGGTAATCGTAGTTTTCTCAAAAGCGCAACAGTAACACTTTCGCTGATTTCGGTTAGGAAAAGCTGGTGTTACTGTTGTGCTTTCATGAACAGCACTGCGATATGCCAGGAGAAATGGTTGAATGTGTTTGTCCCAATCCTTTTGTCTGCTTTCCACAAGCTTTGCCAGATATCGCTGCAGTGTTTGGTTGAATGGTTCGATTGTCTGATTGCGGATGATAAGCTGTAGTTATGGATTTGTGGGCACGCATCGCACGACACGTCTCCTTGAACACTTCTGACTCGAAGTTCCGGCCTTGATCACTGTTGATTTCCAAGGGTACCCCGAACCGACAAAAAACTTCGTGAACTAACTTATCAGCCACCGTAGAGGCTTCTTGATTAGGAATTGCAAACTTTTCCGGCCAATTTGTGAAGTAGTCCATGTCAACCAAGAAGTACTTGTTCCCGCTTAGGCTTCCAGGAAACTGCCCAGCAACATCCAACGCTATACGTTCCCACGGAGCATCAACATTGTAAACCTCTGCTACGAGTGTGTGGTACATTCACAGCCGCACAACTTGTACATTTGCGGCACCATTCCACAACGTCCTCTCGACAATGGATCCAGTACAATTGTTCTTATATTTTGATTAGAGTCCTCTTTAACTCCCATATGACCTCCTGAACTTCCATTGTGATAAATCAGTAAGACTCCGGCACCTTATCTCCATGGAAAATGACCAGTGTCATCTATAACGATTTGTAGATGACACTAGTCACCGCGAGCAGTCTCCCATTTCCGGTACAGAACTCCATCCTGGATAACAATAACCAAGCTTTCCCACTGTGATAACTCTTGGTGATAGAACTTATTGCTGCAACATGACTCCACCGAGGCCTTTCCCTGCTGCAGGTGACTGACTTTCACGATGGGGACTCCTTCGCTTCGGGCATCTCAACCAGATGTGGCCAAAGGTTATGTCATGTCCAAGTGCCTCTAATACAGTCAAGGCCTGGTCGCGGAGGCCCAAGGTTAGAGCACACAAAGCCTGTTCGTTGGTCCACCCATTTGATTTCATCACGCCCTCAAACTGAATCTTGTAGGACCAGGACGAAGAGCCATCGGAAGGTGGCATTTTAAAACCACGTTGCGAAGGCGGCACTACCGCAGCTGCCACGGTCCCATCTCCAGACATGAGCCCACGTAATTTCTTCTCCATCTCGACAATGCGGGTCTTATGTTGCTGGATCTGGTCCTTTACCTCCTTCATCTTCTTACCGATGGCTGCGCGGTGGTTCTTGGTCACCATTAACTGTTACTCCTGACAGCGTGCTTGCTCTTCCTTGTCGCGCTGCAACTGCTCTTCCATGCTGCAAGCCTGCTCCTATTGACGGCGAGCCTGCTCCTCCTTGTCGCGATGCAGCTGCTCTTCCAATTGGCGGGCCTGCTCCTTCTTGTCGTGCTGCAGCTGCTCTTCAAAGAGGTGGGCCTGCTCCTCCTGACGGTGAGCCTGCTCCTTCTTTTCGCGCAACCGGTGGCCCTGCATCTCCTGACGCCGGGCCTGCTCCTGCATAAAAGCCATACGTGCGGCGAGGTCAGGGCTCACCTGCGGTTGAGCTGGATCCGCTGCAGCCGCGGCAAAATATACAGCCTAGCTAAGCTGTTTATGCAAATCAGAAATCTTACCTATCTATTTGTTTATGTACACACTAGCAGACCTCCGCGGCTTCGCTCCCGTCAACTTTCTACCTACCTACCATATCTACTCTAACCACCTACCCTAAGCTACCCTACTCTACCCTACGTTACCTACCCTACCCTGCCTACCTACCTATCGAATCCTACCCTACCCTACCTACCCTGCCCTACCTATCTACCTAATATTTTTAATGTATCATCGATAGTTTTCTCAGCGCACGCCAAAGAATAAATTTTATAGGCAACATTTTGCTACTTTGGGTTACATTATTGCAATTTTCATAAGGATCTCTATTTTTTTGAAAATGTATTATAGTCTATGACAATCAGACATAATGTAGCTTTCTAGTGGTGAAAGAATTTTCAAAATCGGTTCAGTAGATCCAGAGATCACCCCCTACAACGTCACAAAATTTACCTCTTTATAATATTATAAGTATAGATAAAACATTTTACTCTATAAGATCTTTGGGTAGTAAATATTTAAGTCCGCACCTTTACATGCTCTTTTGTTACAGGACGCATTTATGCCTCTGGTAGAATTGGTACAAACATCCAGCGCGCGCACAATGATGGCTAAAACTGTGCTGTCCATATTCTTCTCGCGATACAACTCTGTGCACATTGAGGACCACATCGTCATCTCCAGTTTGATGAGACTCTGCTGTATCCTACACGATTCGATCAAGTACTTTACAGTTTTCAATTATTATTTTAACCGCTATAACAACCACGTCGTGAAATGTGTTTTCGGGAACGTATCGTTACTTAGCTATATCGGCGTTACGTGAATCGCGAAAATGAATACTTGGTTAACGTGTTGGAGTTAGTTTATTCAAGATAAATTACAAAGAATAAGAGTGCCGACCGACCGCTCCTCTAGACCGAATAAGACTGAATGACTACTTCTACACAATTGTTGAAAGCTGGGATAACGGTCAAGTCGGCACGTTACACAAAGGTTTTTACAGCTATAATGGGTTGCACAATAAATATAGAAAGTTATACATTAACAAAAGCACCGTCGGCATCACTACAGAAACCTTAGCTAAATTCTTAAAACTAAGATAATAAAGTCATTGTTCCAAAGGACCCTTGCACATCACAATAAACTATTATAACATGCAATAACATCTGCGCGCAGGCCGTGAGAATCCTTAAACGGTAATTAACAGTTAACTTAAAATATTATTTATATGCAAGTTCCCTAAAGTAATATGTATTCTATTAATAAACAATTAATGGAGTCGCTACAGTACTCTCCTGCCAGTGATCGAGATCACGAAAAATTGGCCTGGTAGTAATCAGGAAATCGTACACGTCTACCAGACTTTCGCGGCCCCTGCGGTTCAGGAACCTGAGGTACAGATGGTGAACATTGGGGAACTGATTCAGATGGGGTTTGAGAACGTGAAGTGATTTCGGGAGCGAGATCTACGACAATATTAGTAGCGCTGTCTGGATGACAATTAGCATCCCTTAAGAAATAAGCTGGTTTTAGTCTATCGATTGATACCGTAACCTCGCGGCCACGTATATCTAATACGAATGTTTTATCCTTCCTAGAAATTACTCTATAAGGGCCGTCATAAGGTTGCTGTAATGGAACTTTGACTGCATCGTTCCGCACCAACACGTGAGTAGAGGTAATAAGGTCCTTGAAAATGAAAGTGCTTTTCTTTCCGTGTTGGGTACTAGCGACAGGCTTGAGCTTATTAAAATGCGATCGAAGCTCTTTAGCAAATTCAGCCTGCGTAGTTTTGTTAGTCGGATTGTCACCTAAAAATTCTCCGGGGAGGCGTAAGCTCTGTCCGTAAACTAACTCTGCGGATGTGCTTTTCAAGTCCTCCTTCCAAGACGACCTAATTCCTAGCAAAATGGTAGGGAGAATTCGCGTCCAACTATTGGTTGCTGCATTGTGACACTTTAGTGCACTCTTTAATTGACGGTGGAAACGCTCGACCATGCCGTTAGCTGCAGGGTGATAAGCCGTCGTTCGAAAATGAGCCGTACCGGTCAGGGTATTGAGATCTCTGAATAGGTTTGACTCAAACTGTCTTCCTCTATATGTTGTGATTCTAAGTGGTATGCCAAAACGAGAAATCCAATTGGAATAAAATGCACGGGCTACTGTGTCGGCTTCTTGATTGACTATGGGAATAGCTTCCGGCCATCTAGTAAATCGGTCTGCACAAGTAAGACAATAACGGTATCCCTCAGAATAGGGCATTACTACGATGTCAATATGTACATGCTCAAATCGAGATGACGGAAGTGTAAATGTTCCCGGTGTTGTAATGACGTGACGAGACACTTTTGATCGTTGACAATCAACACATGCTCTGGCCCATAACTTACAATCAGAATTTATCGAGGGCCAAACAAATCGTTTAGTGATAAGCTTAGTCGTTGCCCTGCTACTTGGATGGGAGGTATTATGAAGCATATCGAAAACGGACTTTCTGAATGGTCCCGTAATAAAAGGCCTTGCTGTTAGGGTAGAGAAGTCACAAAAAATTGGTTTGTCTGACTCTGGCAAATGAACAAGACGTAATTTAAGGGACGAGTTTCTATTGTCATTTAAGCTTTTAAGCTCCGCGTCATTGTGTTGTGAAGATGCAAGAGCTTTCCAGTCTATCTCAGTACATACTGATTCTATGCGAGATAGTAAGTCAGCCGTAATGTTGTCCTCTCCTTTGATGTGACGTATGTCTGTAGTAAATTGTCCAATAAAGTCTAGATATCTAAATTGCCTAGGGGAACATTGTTGATTTTTCTTCCTAAAAGCGTAAGTTATTGGTTTGTGGTCTGTAAAAATTGAAAAACTTCGCGCCTCAACATAATGTCTGAAATGTTTGACCGCAGCGTATATTGCGAGTAATTCACGGTCATAGGCTGAATATTTCTGTTCAGGGGACGTAAGTTTCTTAGAAAAGAAAGCAATTGGTTGCCATTCATTATCGATTTTCTGTTGTAAAGCCGCGCCTATGGACATGTTGGAAGCGTCACAGAAAATAGCAAGTTCGGCATCGGGCTTTGGATGCACTAATAACGTTGCTTCAGCTAAGCTGTCTTTGCAAGTCTTAAAGTCCCGCTTAGCTTGGTCGTTCCAAGTAATAGGTGTTTTTCCTTTTTTGTTGCCGCATAGTAATTCATGTAAACTAGCTTGGCTACTCGCTGCATTAGGTATGCACCTTCTGTAAAAGTTTAACATACCTAGGAATTGGCGTAGCTGCTTCGCGGTGGTTGGCAAGGGGTAGGTACGTATTGCTTCAACCTTTTCGGGGAGCGGACGTGTACCAGCTGATGACACTTGATAACCCAGAAAATCAACTTCAGATTGCCCGAATACACACTTTGCGGGGTTTATTACTACACCGTATTTCCTTAACCTATCAAATACAGTCTCTAAGTGTTTTAAATGTTCCGTTTCGTCACTAGACGCGATTAAAATATCGTCTATGTAGCAGTACACAAAATCAAGTTCACATAACACTTCGTCCATAAATCGTTGAAAAGTTTGTGCTGCGTTACGCAAGCCAAAAGTCATAAACTTAAACTCGAATAAACCGAAGGGCGTAGTTATTGCTGTCTTTGGAATGTCCTCTTCGGCGATAGGTATTTGGTTAAACGCACGCACTAGATCTAGTTTTGAAAACACTTTTTTTTCACTTAAGCACTGGGCGAAGTCTTCAATATGTCGCACTGGGTATTGGTCGGGAACTGTTCTTTCATTCAAACCACGATAATCACCGCACGGCCTCCACTCGTCTTCACATTTTGGAACCATATGTAGCGGCGAAGCCCACGAACTTTTCGACGGTTGAGCGATGCCTAATTTTAACATCGACTCGAACTCTTTCTTCGCTGCAATCAGGCGGTCCGGAGCTAGACGCCTAGGCTTCTGCGCAACTGGTTGACCAGGTGTAACAATTATGTGGTGTTGAGTAATGTGTTTGACCGTTTTCTGCATAGTCCCATCAAGGCGAGTAATGTCGACATATTGTGCTAACAGATGGTGGTACGGCGTTTCACCGTTAATGGTTTTGACTGATTCAGTTTTGCACCCAACTACCTGCCCGTTAACGGTACACTGGGTGGTTGCATCTACAAGTCGTCGGTTGCGCGCATCGACCATTAAATTATAATGCGCTAAAAAATCGATTCCAATGATTGGTTTTGATACATCTGCCACCACGAACATCCACGGGAAATCTCTGCGTAAACCGTGGTACGATCCCACTCACGCTTAACCTAGGTTAAGCGTGAGTGGGATCGTACCATATGTCTAGCGATCTGTGTACCATTAGCGGCCACTAACCCATAGGCGGACATTTGGCGAGCCGTATGAATGGAGTGACTTTGGATAAACGCATAGGTCTGCACCGGTATCAACAAGAAAATCTACCTTGTTGCTTTTGTCCTTTATAAAGATGCGGCGTGTGGGTGGCTGGGAGTTTGCGTCATCCGCCACTAATGACCCCCGCTCGCTTTTCCCGCCGGTGGTGATTTATATGCGCAGGGTTGCACACACTTCTCTGCTGCAGGGCCGAATTTAAGGTGGTACCAACACTTCCACCCTTCTGGTCTCGACCTTGATTGGCTTCTTGAGTGGCTGCGACTTGGTTTCTCTCTAGAGCGGCTGCGTGGTCGGGACTTGCGTAATTCGTCTAACTGAGCCTGCATTTCAGCTAGTATCAACATGATTCGTCCTTCAGGCGGCGGTGCGGGCTCTTGTTGCGTAGCGGCTACAGTGGCGCAGGTATTTCGGCTAGATCGTAGCTGGTGGTTTTCATGAATGAGGTCTGCCACATCCGCAAGGTGATTCAATGATGCATCCGTCTTTGTTATAACCACGTTTTGCATGTCGTGAGCCAAACCTTTTATCCATATTGCTCGCAGGACGTCGTCCGTTATCGAAGACCCAGCAAGAGTCTTTAGATGCCGCAGAAACTGTGATGGCGTGCGGTCACCGATCGCCTGGTCCTTGAGCAAAAGCCGTGTTTTTTTCGTCTGTGAGTCACCAAACCTTGTCAGCATTGTCTCTTTGACATGTTGGTATGCATCTCCTTGAAAAGCCGGCAACTCGGCTAGTATGTCGGTGAGCTCTTCCATCGCTTCCGTGTCTAGGGCGCGTACCACGTATTCAGCTTTCAAGCGCGGGCACGTTACTCCTGCCAATGCCATTAAGCACTCTGCTCCGCCAAACCATATTTCCGGCTTAGCCGGATTAAAAGGCTTTAAAATAACTTGACGTGTATTTGCAGCGGGCTGGGGTTGGTCCTCACCGGCCATTTTGTTGTTGACACCTATTTCTTCCGTTAATGAAACACTAACACTCGTTCGCGCACAGGTATCGCGATCCGCGCACTAACCGAAGCACTAGGTAACCCGTTCTCTTAACGACAGAGATCACGTCGGGGTCACCACTTCCGGGAACGTATCGTTACTTAGCTATATCGGCGTTACGTGAATCGCGAAAATGAATACTAGGTTAACGTGTTGGAGTTAGTTTATTCAAGATAAATTACAAAGAATAAGAGTGCCGACCGACCGCTCCTCTAGACCGAATAAGACTGAATGACTACTTCTACACAATTGTTGAAAGCTGGGATAACGGTCAAGTCGGCACGTTACACAAAGGTTTTTACAGCTATAATGGGTTGCACAATAAATATAGAAAGTTATACATTAACAAAAGAACCGTCGGCATCACTACAGAAACCTTAGCTAAATTCTTAAAACTAAGATAATAAAGTCATTGTTCCAAAGGACCCTTGCACATCACAATAAACTATTATAACATGCAATAACATCTGCGCGCAGGCCGTGAGAATCCTTAAACGGTAATTAACAGTTAACTTAAAATATTATTTATATGCAAGTTCCCTAAAGTAATATGTATTCTATTAATAAACAATTAATGGAGTCGCTACAGTGTGAATAACTGACATGAAAATCTCGTGCCCCGATTAATGATAATTTCCTTAGAATATGTTTGTTCTCATACTAATAAGTCATAATTAGATCCAGTATAATTTACGTTTCGAACAACATATGATTTTGATCTGAAAAATAAAATACTTCCCAAGTTCCTAGTGAGGAACTTGGGAGGTGTTTTATTTTTCCAGAACCACTGTTCTGGAGGTAGAAAATTATTTGGTTTCATGTTTTCAAAATAGCTTTTTTGACGACTCGGTAGCTGTCCGTATGCAATAAACAGCTCTGCCCCCATACCTTGGCGTGTCAAAACTGTCATAGTTCGACTGTAAAAAAGGGACAGATGTTTACAAGTCAGATACATCTGTCCCTTACGCACACTCAAAATAACCTTGCTCTAAGAGCTTATGGTCACCCCCCTGATCTACTGTAGACCGTTAAACAGTCTGGCTGTTTTATGTTAGATTTGTTTATATCAAATCAACCACGCTACAGCACTAGAACTCCTTTTGATAACAAAAAAGACAAACTTATCAGTCTTCATCAGCATGTAATGCTTAAGGGTACACTAGTTGACGGCACGAACTATATTGTGCGCGGGGTTAAAATGCATTCCGACAACACGTGCGGAAGAGATAGATGCTGTAATGAGCAGTAGGAAGCTAGTTCGCATACGAATACACACTTTTGCAAATTTGTAGCGAAATAGATAATGATTTAGGACGAAACCGAGCGCGCGAAATTTTATATACAGACCTTTGGCAGTCTAGATATCATGAAAAAACGACTAAATTTATCTGTTCAAAATAAAATTTTTTGCATTGTTGAACTACTAATCTATCCCTGTATGGAGGCCGTTTTGCAATTTTGCGTCTTCTTATGGTATTTACTTGCGCCCAAAAATGCGTTAAAATTAGAGTCGAAATGTGGAACTTTCGACGCTCATAACGTTCAAATATTTTCTTTTTTAAGTTTTTCGTTTCCATACAGGGTTAGATAATGATGAGACAAATTGATATCACTTTTTATTTTGAACGTATATCGTCAAACAGTGAAATAATCCCTAGACTACGTTTGTATGGCAAATTTTTCGACTAGTGTAACCTTAAGTAACAATGATCCAGTCAGATTGAGAAACTGTTTTTGTAAAGAATTGGAGATTTTCTTTTAGGAAATTTTGAAATAGTTGGCAGTCATAAAAACTATTTGAAGTATTGCAAACAGTCTGATACAGAATAGAAAAGATTTAGTTTAAGTACTTATTCTTTTTTGTTATTAAAATTAAATTCATGATGCTGCAAGCGCAAGCTCAGTTGCTATGCGTATTCTTGGGGTCCATGTTGGGCAAAGCGATATTGGGTAATTCTGACAAAAAACGTGTATACCAGCGTGAATTCTCACCATAAATCTGGGAAAAGGCGATAAGGTTTTCTTGAGATCCTGATTAGATGCATGATGAATGTAATAATGTTTTAGTGCAGTGACAGTTGAAGACGAGAGTAAGATCTGCGGCGAGCTCATCAATAAGTTTATACAAGCGGTCACATATCATGATGATCTCGAAAGGCAGCTGAACTTCTACGTGGAATGTCGCTCCTCGTTCATCAAGCTGGACGCAGTACTTATTGCTTTGGTACATGTAAGTATAAACCTTATTATTTTTTAAACAAGCTTTTAAAAATCTTACCTTGTTGGTATATTATAGGTACTATATTTCATGATGTTACACCTAGTTACTCTCGAATCAAGTAATCTTTACCAATAAAAACTAGTTGCCCCGTAAAAAGTTTCAACTTCGTAGGCCAAGGCCCAAGAGGAACTGTGCCAAAAATAGCTTATCCTTTCAGAAAGTAAAATGTAAAGCTAAATAAAAGCTTGTAATAACGAATCTTTAAGACCGGACGTTAGTGTCATTCCGAAGATAAATGATTTAGCCACATTGCTCTCCTACGTCAACGCTCGCTGTAAATGGATTCTGGGTTAGAGCAACATACTTCACAAATGTTGATAATTTTGTACCAAAAAAAATGTGTTCTTTTTTTCTCTGTAAACACAAAAGCGACTGCCGTCTTTAGTATTTTTTTATTAGATGGATTGCCCCCTATACTAATATTAAAAGCTGAAGAGTTTGTTTGTTTGTTTTCGCTAATCTCAGGAACTCCTGGTTGGAATTGAAAAAATATTTTTGTGTTGGATAGTCCATTTATCGATGAAGGCTATATATAATCACGCTACGACCAATAGGAGCGGAGCATAAATGAAAAATATTGCAAAAATTGGCCAAAATATTCCTTTTTGAGAGCTTCCGTTGCGTGCGCTGAGTAAGCGGTTAAAGTTACGCAACATTGATCTATGTAGGGTAGGTAGGGTAGGGTAGGTAGGTAGCCAGTTGATGGGAGCGAAGCCGCGTGGGACAGCTATAGTTACCTATATAATCTATCCCTAAACTCTTTAACTTAACATGCATCTCAGGTTTTTATCAGTGCACCCAGTGAGTTACTCATGCATCTCTAAGCTCACACGTTATTCATTAAATTTAGGACCGCCTGCACCACAAATCATTAAATACATTTACCGCTAAATACCCTAACAACAGGCACAGCATTTAATTCTGCCCTGTCAACTTTGCAACCCTATCAACAATTATTTTAGCGCTAAACGGATCGTATCGTTTCGTATTTACCTATAAAGCAATTAATGCGCTTTAACCTCTTCCCTGTCGAATGAATCTTATATGATTCACATGATTGTTTATTATTGTGTCTGCTATGTGGACAGTGAACCTATTAATGTGATAACGGGCAGTATCTCGACTTGAATGTCCAGTACTTTACTCTGAACATTGAGTCGTTTGGCAGTACCAGCATATAGAACAAGCCATCATATTATAAACCCTACTGTCTTTCCGGTGTCCACGTAGGACATAGTATAAATCCTACTGTCTTTTTAGGCTGTAAATACACTAGCGGCCCGCGCAAGTCCAGCGCGAGGCAAGTGGCTGCAGCGTGCATGCGCCGCGTACTGCTTCGTGACCGTGCCCTCGCTGCACTGCACGCTCACCAAGACGCAGCTATACCTGCTGTCGGGACAAGTCGCTCTTCTTAACAATTGTATTGGTCAAGGTAAACTACTTAAGATTGAAGAGTCGGAACAGCTTTCTGACGTTGGCTAAACAAATTAATGATAGCACGTATAGTGGAGCAAAAATAAAACTGTGGCTCTTCCGAAATAGCCTCGATCTGACTATGGTGAGCCTGCAGAAAAGCTCCCTGCAGGCCGCCAACTGCTAAGGCCCACCTGATATCTCTAAATGGCTGCAGTAATGTTGCATGACCCACAGTGCTATTACGGAGCTACGTCCCAAACAATGCCTCACCTCTTTTCGTGCTCTCTGTGCAACAACACCTGCTGCTCCTGAAAGATCGTTACGAGGCAAATGCGAACGCAATTGGAATTATCGATACGACGAAGAAGTACTTACGTTCTGGATTTTTCTAGGGACTGAGGCACGGATGTACATTGATATCATTCGATCTGGATTAATTGTAGGGCAAGCATTACACATAATAAAGAGGTTTATAGAAAAACCGGCCAAGTGCGTGTCGGACTTCGCACATTTAAGGTTCCGTACCAAACCGCAAAGTTATGTTGGTTTTAATAGGAAAAACTGGCCAAGTGCGAGTCGGACTAGCGCACGAAGGGTTCCGTACCATTATCGCAAAAAACGGCAAGAAAAACACGTTTTTTGTATGTGAGCCCCACTTAAATATTTATTTTATTCTGTTTTTAGTATTTGTTGTTATAGCGGCAACAGAAATACATCATCTGTGAAATGAGGCAATTTTAAAGAAAAATCTGATTTATAAATGTATTGGCATTTGTTAGTTAAATATACGTAATAATAAACATTGTAACTAAATTTCAAGTTCAAAGGTCAATTAATGGGAAGTTACAAAATACTTCGAAACAAATTAAAAAAAAGGTGATTTTGGTGGCTTCTCATTCCATTGTTTTCCAATATTTTTATAACAAAAAATACAGAATTTATCTACTCAACGACCTCTAAACAACGCTCCTTTAGCTGTATGGGAACCCCCTTAATATATTTAAAAATAAAATGACAATTTGCATGGCTTTGGGTCACCAAGATGCATATACTGTGAACATTTGAAGACTGTGTAGCTCCAACCATTTGGCCGTAAAACCCGTGTGACAGACGACGGACAGACAGACGGACACGTGAGTGAAAGCAATAGGGTTCGGTTTGGACCCTTCGGGTACGGAACCCTAAAAAGAGCCTTTGCCGCGCAGTGGAGCATAGTACCTACAGTGTGGGCTAACAAAATAAAAGTGCATCAAGCTGCCTTATAAGTTCGTCAGACAACGCAAAAAAAAACAATTAAATCTGTTTTGACATGAGACAGAGTATAAATACCCAGAACTGTGTCAGAACAGCAACCAGACTAGGGCTTCTGCTAAATATCTAACATTCGGTTGCATACAAACTGTATATTTTATTGTTATTTATACTTATTACTAAGTCTTTTTTGTAGCGGAAGCCAACTTCAAAGCGCTGATTGGCTTGATACCTGATATACCGGATTACATCTTGGAAGATGGACAAAAGAAGCCAACTCATGTCAAAGTTGGAGGGATTTTGAGCGATTTCTTATCGACGTTATTATTGTTACCTGTGAGTGTATTTGCATTATTACTACATTAGAGGTTAATAATACGTATAGGGCTTGCATTACTAATGTTTAAACCACTGCACATGATTCGTGTTTAAAGATTAAGTATTTTAATTTTATTTAAATTAGTTAGTATTTTTTTTAATAATTTTAGTAATTATATACTCGTAAGTAGTATATTATTTTAGCTTGCCCGAAAATTAGAAAGTTGTAGCCCTTGTGCATAGTCAGTTCTCGTTGCCGATCGCCTTTAGTTAATTAATTCAGCACCCTTTTTTTTCTGATTTTATTTGGGGGTTTTTATCTCAGATATGACAACCCCATCATACCCTTTTACAATATTTCTACATTCTTCAGCACCCTAATTGAAAGAAAAACATATTTTTTACGATTTTTTTTTAAATTTATAACTATCAATCGTCTTCTACGACCCAGTTCGTTCATTTAACTGCAATTTTAGTGTTGAAATTAATAAGGCAACTTATCTACTACACAAACATCACAACTACAAATAAATTAGAGCCAAAACCCAAAAAAAAGTTGGCCAATTGAAAAAAAAAGCAATAAAAAAAATAAGACTTTGAAGTCCAATATCTTAAAAACGGATCAGTTCTGAGTAGGTATAGTGTTTCATAGTCAAATCATTTAGGAATAATGGAAACGAGAACCTCTTAAACGATCTAGGTCGACTTAACCTTTAGCCCTGTATATTGTAGGACAACGTGGACGGTAACTGTAAGGCGTACATCCTGAGCGGCTTCATAAAGACTATGGAGAGGATACACTGGAAAAAAACCGAGCCTTTGTACTACAACACATTGCTTCGGACCTTAGACCTGCTCTGCGAAATGACACAGGACAATTACGTGCACCATTTAGAAACAGGTTGGTGTTTCAAGGATATTAATTTATAATCTGGGTAGCAATGCCTTTGTTTTAATTGCATTATTTCGAGGCTTACCCCTAGTTTCTCGGCTCAAAATTATCAAAGAATTAATGTGAACCTATAACATATCTGTTACGCGTTTGCCCCAGTATGCGAAGATTTTTTTTATAAATTTCTTTTTACCCGGCTGCAAGGAAAGGGTTATGTTTTTCGCGCGTATCTTGTATATATGTATGTAATATTCTTTATAACCTCATATCATTCAAACTACTTGACGGATTTTTAAAATTAAGACATCGTTAGATAGGTCTTGACCGCCCAAGTGTTCTTAGATAAGTGCCGTTGAAAAAAAAGCAACATGGCGACGTTTGGGCGCCATATTTTGGGGGTTGCAATGTCTTTTTTCTTCCAAACCCATCGTTCTTCCAAACCCACGTATCAAAATGAAGGGTTTTTAGAGGTGATTACAAAAATATAAAGCACTTATTATTTTTTCCAGTACTCTCAAACGACGAACTATACGGCTGTGATTCCGAATTCATAGATGTGTTAAATAGATACGCGACAAACATTTGCCAAGAGCTGCTAGTAGTGCTGAAGATGCTCGGCGACAACAAGGAGTCTAAGAAGCAGTACCACTTGTCTTTGGAGCTGTTCTGGCGAGTCGTGAGGCGCGGAGAGCTGACGGAGCGGCCCATGATGAGCCTCGCGGGGAATCTGTGGATGTTGTCCCAGAAAACACAAGACTCCAACAATAAACTTGGTGTAAGTATATCTTGGCAGCTTCATGTTTTTTAGGATTCCGTACCCAAAGGGTAAAAACGGGACTCTATTACTAAGATTCCACGGTCGGTCTATCTGTCTGTCTGACACCAGGCTGTATCTCATGAACGGTGATAGCTAGCCAGTTGAATAAAAGTTGAATGTTGATAATGATGTATTCCGTTGCCGCTATAACAACAAATACTAAAAACAGAATGAAACATATATTTTAGTGGGGCTCTTATACAATAAACGTGATTTTTTGCCGTTTTTTGTGATAATGGTACGGAACCCTTCGTGCGCGAGTCCGACTCGCACTTGGCCGGTTTTTTAAATTTTTAAAATATCTATACTAATATTATTATAATGCGAAAGAAGTCTGTGTTTTTGTAATATTTTTAACGGATTTGGAAGAAACTTGTCACGCAGCTAGACCATGTTCTGCAGCCTTATTGCGTAAGTGAATTCGGCAAGGCAAATGGTTTGACTGCCATCAATCGACCAATCACATAGACGGAAATTCACATCGCTTCTTTCATCTCGCAAGTGATTGGCCGATTGATGGCATCAAAACGCTTTGCTTTGCCGTATTCACTTACTCAGGCTGCTGGATTTGGACGGATATTTTTTATCCCGTGGAAAAATTCCCTTGGGAAAATTACCAATCGGGCGGTCGCTTACGCACAGAACTGATCAGTGTGGCGACGTTTGGGGGAGGCCTATGTCCAGCAGTGGACGTCTTTCGGCTGAAATGATGATAATGATCGCGTAAAAATCACGGAACATAGGTACTAGCCGCGTAGTATTGTTACATTTGTGATCGACATTCATAATTATTTTGAGCGCATCTTTTGTTACAGAAAGCAATTTTAACGGCACTACAAAACGAAGCAAACCCTAATATTCGTATCTTGCTTCAAAAACTGGAAGAAGGCGTGAAGAATTCCTAAAATTGTCGAGATCTGTTGAATGTTTTGTGTAAAGTTTATAATAAATTTGTATAAGATATATGAAACTTCTATGTGAGTGCTTTTGTATAAGATTTGTAGTCGCTAAAAGGTAACTTGATTATGTTTCCGCTTTTTTAAGGAATACCAACTATGCCAACTTGGTCCATCCACGTACGTCAAGTGCAATACATTTATTTTTAGTAAACTGCTTCGAGAAACAAAAGAAGATTCAAAAAGCTTCAACTTTACCTCGCTTAGTTTCCATTCTGCGAGCAATGTGCCCTGCCCACTGCCACTTAAGTTTGGCAATTCTTCGGGCTATGTCGGTTACCCTGGTTCTCTTGCGGATCTCTAAATTTCAATTCAAAATAATAATTTCAATTTTTTAATTTAATGGCCGATGGGGCAGAAAGGTTCTGGAGTGGCGACCGCGAACCGGAAGACGTTGCGTTGGAAGGCTTCCCACCAGGTGGACCGATGACCTGGTGAAGGTTGCGGGGATCCGCTGGTTGCGGGACGCACGAGACCGGTCAATGTGGCGACGCTTGGGGGAGGCCTATGTCCAGCAGTGGACGTCTTTCGGCTGATATGATGATGATGATGAGTTTCCATTCCACATTTCCAATGTAATCCATTATATATTATATTTTGATTATAAAAACGTTCGGATTGAAGCCTTCCATCTTATTAAAAGGTCCCGCAGCCTTACTGCGTAATGAATTCGATTAGGCAAAGGGCAAATAGTATAAAAATCGACCAATCACTTGCGAGATAAAAGATGCGATGTGGATTTCCATTGCAATAACCAGCAGGTTACCGTAAATCTTTCTTACGCTTCATCTCCGTTACAAAATCATCCCCAAAATTTACAAATTGAAAACAATTAAATTTATCTTCGAAGTTCTTATTCAGATCTTCACCAAAATGGGACCAACCCTGGAAAATATTCCACCAAACAAAAAATGAATAATCAAAAACTGTTAACAATTGGCGAAGATATCGCTGAACATACATATGTACAAAAAAAAACAGTCGAATTGAAAACACTCCTCCTTTTTTGTGAAGTAGATAAAAAAATGCTACCAAGGTTCGAAATACTTGCTGTGATTCTATGTTTTTTATTGCTCTAACTAGTCGATCTAAACATAAATTAATACGCCAACTACATGGCAATGTCGAAAGACTCGCACTAAATATCTATTTTCTATGAAACTGGCGTCATAGAGATATCGGCCAATATTTAAAATGTCATAACAATTAGGAAATCTCGGTGCGATTCAAGTTATTGTTGTTTTCTTGATTTTATTTATACCTGCGTTACTTATATTATAACTGTATATTGATTAAGTTTATTTAAGGTGTCTCATTATTATAGTCACTGCCAATAAATATAAATTGATAGATTAATATCTGCTTGTGTTTGATTGTATTTTAACGAAATTGACATTTTTGAAATTAATTTTGACAAAAAGATACAGTATTTAGCTTTTATCTATACTTATACTATATAATAAAATTATAAAGAGGCTCCGAAACTACAGGACCGATTTAAAAAAATCCTTCACCAATAGAAAGCTACATTATTCCTGACATAGGCTACTGAAATTTTTATCCCGAAAACGGGTCCTGTGGGGTGGTCCACGCCGCGGGAGCTAAGCCGCGGGGAACAGCTAGTCTAATATGTATTATATATTAGTTAAATTTTACTGTATCTTTACCTACACTAATACAAATTATATTTGACAACTTGATGCCATGTCAGCTAGCTTGATCTTACTAGTGAACAAATAGCTAAAAAGACAATGATCACGCCGTCGGTAATGGTTGATTTGGTAATGCACTGGTGAATGCAATACCTACTATCACTCAATTAGATAGTTGACTGACCCTTAATGCAATTTGTCGATGCAATAACAAGAGTGATCTTACACCTGTGCAAACTTTCATAATTTCACCCACTAATTACCCATTATCAGTTTTTAGTAACCCCACTATACTGACCGCAGCTTCAGGTGATTGACGTGATTAAACATCATGAACATCACGTGGATTATCAGCTCTTAGGTACGAATCCGAAATTTTGAAAATACCTAAAATTACTTCTATCTTTTCTGATTCGGAGGTTTGGTGTTATTTAAAACTATATTTTGGAAATATACGGGCGGCAGTGAAGTCTTGTGAATAAGTGAATGCTAACTTTTGAAGCAATGTAGTGGTGTGGTTGGTAGGTGAGATGCGCCGGCGCCGCCAGCAGATGGTCGGCAGCTGCAGCCGTAGCAGCGAGCGCTCGTCGCCGCGAGTGACGCCAACAGTTGCTCGCCGGATGGAGTAAGCGGACATTGTCCGACCGGACACGCTTCAGTGGTCCGCGCTCTGTTGCGCCGATCTTTCACCTTCGCAATATTGACGCCTATAAAACCTTGTCATTTCAATAATGTGAAGTTACTTTCATTCCAACACAAACGAAGAATACAACTCGACCGACTGAAAAATAATTTTCGTTTAAAATCTTTTTTGGGTGTAAACCCATTTTCAAAATGTCCAAACTCGGATGTTTGGTATGTTACTATTGTTTTTATTTTTATTGATGTGCAACAGAATTCCTTTTTATTCATGCCTAATTAATTTTTGCAGTTATTAGTCTGGGCGGTATGTGAAGGGGTGGTTACCAGTGAAGAACAAAATGGATTCGTACAGCCATTGGACTTTGGGCCATTATTCGATTCAGGTAATTTTGGTTCCGATATTGTTTACTCAATTTAGAACAAAGTATATACAAATAACACCAACCGCTTATGCTCGCACGCTCATATGTATTTTATTTATGTATTTTATATCGCAGTTATCGTCTTTTCAGGCGTTTCTTCGCTGGCTTCAGAACCTATTGCGGCAGCAGTATTAAAAGTAGATAAAAACCAATATCCCCAACTGTTCGATACTATTGTCAGTAGTTCCATCGATTCTTTGCATACTCGAGTAGCGCCCATAGAAAAAGCATTTTCTGCCGACAATTTTGGTTTTAACCCGATTGCGAGCCAGGGTTTTCTACCACCTCCAGGGAGATCTGCTAAATTAATTGCGCACCCAAGACAACAGCATAGTCAGCTTCAAGCAATACCCATTGGGCAACAGCTTTCTCCTTTAAGATATGATATCCGCACCGTACATGACGCTGATTATAAGGTGTACAAACCAGAGGAAGAACAGGGGGAAGAGATTTTAGCTGCTTTGAGAAAAAATCCTAGCGTGGCCGCTTATTTTAAACCTGCACAAACCAATGTCGAAGTAGCGCATCCACTAAACTATCGCAAGGAAGAACTTAACGAAAATTCTGAAATTGAGCAGAACTACAAGCCAAATGCTTATATTCCAGGACCAGCACGTATCCGACGTTACACTAGCGGAAGACAAAGAGAAAACCTGAAGAAGAGCAGCGATGAAGAGGACGATCCTTATAACTACAACGTCGAATATGTTTCTAAACCCAAAGCATTCGATAGCGGACTATATAGCAGCGCTTATAAAGAACAAAAGGACCCTAACAAAGATTATGAATATCCTTACAGTTATGATTCCGGTTATGACCATAAAGAATACGAAAGAATTAAGGATCTGTCAGAGAAACAGGCTGCGGAGATAAAACAAAACCCAGGCAACTGTAAAGAAGTCAAAAAGGACGGTATGACCTGCACGACCTGCAAGGATCCGAAGACAGGTGGGAATTTTGAGTCGTGTTCATATGTTGCAGAGCCCAAGAACAACAAATATGCATATTCAAAGGAAAGGAAATTTGATAGTAATGATGAGCCTGATGAAGCTGATGCACCACAGCAAGCAGAACCAGCTCAGAAATCAGAAAAATATACCAAGGCCGATGACAGCAGCGAGCATAAGTACGCTAAGTTATCTGCGGCCCCGGAAGCAAGCCACGAGGACGATTCCGGTGAAAAGTACAAAGCCTATTACAAACATACATCAAAACCTAGTCCAAGCGAAGCTTTGCGAGCGGCAGATGACAAGCAAAGTTCAGAAGAAGAGAGAGACAGTTCTGAAGGCAAGTCTTACAACTATAAAAAAGCTTTGCCTGGTTTTTATACTGACAACGAGCCCAAAAAAGATGTGGAACATGTTTTAGCGGAATTCAAGAAAAAAGATAGGTCTTCATGTAAAAAAGTACAGAAAAATGGAATGACCTGTTTTCAATGTGTTGATAAAAACGGGTTGAAAAATGAAGAATGTATGTTCGTATCAGAATCTGCGCCCAAACGAAGCCATTTAGCGTATCAGGAACTAAAAGAATTTACTTCCAAGCCGGCAACTATCGACCAAGGAAATGAGGGTGCTGAAAGCAAAACTGTTTCTACAAGTGCTCCTCCAGCGCAAAAGTCCGCTGCTTATGTAGTAGATAATACTAATTATGGAAAAAAGCTAAAGCGTAAGAAGACGCCGCAAACTATCGCTGCAGCTGCAACCAATCCCATCGCTAGTGCTGTGAAACCTGGACTTGTAGCCGCGAATACGCGTAAAATCAAAAGAAGCGTAGAGGCTGATGCCGAAAAAAATGCTGAGATTGTTGATGAATCTAACATAGCACAGCCTGAAGAATTTGCGGGCAGCGATTCTAGGGGAGCTTTTTGGGCAGACACGATGCCAAGATACAGCGCGTCTCTTGGCGTTACACTGCCTGAATACATGCTGTCAAGGTCGGAGCACGAACTTTCGTTTGATGAAACCGTCGCGAGCGCGTAAAAGATATCTAAGGCTTGATTTGTTAGCCAACAAACTCAGTATTAGTAGAGCGTGTCGGTTGTACAACGCTTTAGATAAAACCTGAACTAAAGGTAACGGGTATTTGTTGCGTAATAGATAAATAAGATTTCACAGACTGACGTGCTGCGAGTCAGATATGAAAAACAAAATATATTTGCAGCCACACCGAGCAAACAAATATTATTGGTAGTGGTTTTGTTGGCTATTATAATATAAAATTATGAATATAGTGAAAATATGCAGTAAGGCGTAGTAATACAAATATGATTAGGATGTATTGACGAACTTTATACAATGACTGTCCATTTTATCTGAGTTATATATACTTAAGTTACGTTGTTAACTAGTTATAGATGTTATGAAATTATTAAATTTGATGTTATTGTTATTATATTGGGCTTTTATTTACTTTTAACCTTTTCAACGGAGCCAAATCATGGTCATACTTACTAAATTTAATATCATTAGGTAGGTACCTACGTTAAACAAAGCTTACAGATATTTTTAGTTTTTACAGTCAACTGCAACATAGTGCGTATTTTTTACTGTGTTTTGAAAAATAGACGTAAGAAGGTTCTGAACACCACCCTGGAGCCAGGCAGGCACATAGTATGACGCTGTATGACTACCCAGTCTGCTTATCCTTTACAATAACGTGCAGATACAAACATAATGCTAATATTTTTTTTTTTTTTTTTTTTTTTTATATTATCTATAGGCTTGCGCTTGACCACTATCTCACCTGATGGCAAGCGATGATGTGGTCGACGATAGAGCACGCTTGCCTAGAAGAAACCTATTCACTCTTGACTTAAAGACCCCTAGATTGTAGCTATCGGGAAACACAGATTCCGGCAGGGAATTCCACTCTTTAGCTGTACGCATAATAAAAGTGTCCCCAAAACGTTTTGTGCGTATGGGTGGGATGTCCACCATGTACCGATGACGCATCGCCGTACGTCTGGTAGTCCGATGATGGAACGGGCTGGGCGGAATTAAATCATGTAATTCCATCGCACACTCCCCGAAATGTAACCGATAAAATACCGACAAACTGGCAACTCGGCGACGATGTTCAAGGCTTTGGAGCTTTGACTTGACCAGTGCCTCATTACCGATGAGTTTCTTGGCCCGCTTTTCGATCGACTCTAGTGCATCAAGCTGGTATTTGGCAGATCCATCCCAGAGATGAGAACAGTACTCCATGCACGATCGAACTTGCGCTTGATACAAGTTGAGCAGCTGTTCCGGCGTGAAGTACCTTCTCACCTTCGCAAGGATCCCCAACTTTTTGGCAGCCAGCTGAGCCTTTGCCTCAATGTATGGCCCAAAATTGAGAGTCGATGTCAACGTAACGCCAAGAAGCTCAAGATGGTTCGTTATTGGCACGGTTACATCACGGAAAGTAGGAGCCGGGTGGAATTGGCTCCTTTTAGCGGAAAAAAGACACGCCTGGGTTTTAGCAGCATTAAACCTGACCAGATTGGCATCGCCCCATTCGGAAACTGCCTGCAAGGACAAGTTCAAGCGCTCCACCATGGCCTCCCGGAGAGACCGGACCTGAGGCCCGGTAGCACGCGCGTTGGACAAGTATCTCTCAGCAACAGTGCTGTCGTCTGCATACCCAAAGGTGCCGGGCTTCAGCAGATCGTTAATGTGCAACAAGAACAATGTTGCTGAGAGTACGGACCCCTGAGGGACCCCGGCATTAATATCCAATTGGTCCGACGAGCAGCCATCGATAACCACTCGAATGGACCGATCTCTCAGGAAGTCTGCAATCCAATCACACAGACCACCGGGCAAACCGAATGAAGGAAGCTTACCAATAAGGCTTTCGTGCCAGACCCTATCGAAAGCCTTCGAGATGTCGAGGGAGACGGCAAGCGCTTCCCCATGCCTCTCGATGGCCTCACTCCATATGTGAATGGCATACGCTAGAAGATCCCCAGTAGACCGATTTCGGCGAAAGCCGTATTGGTGGTCGCTAAGGATATCGTTAGTTTCTAGGTATGCCAGGAGCTTAGTGTTGAGTACACGCTCCATACTCTTACAGAGTATGGACGTTACAGAGATGGGTCTGTAGTTGGCCGGGTCAGCTCTACTGCCCTTCTTGGGCACGGGCTGTACGTTGGCTTGCTTCCAAGCATTCGGCACTGTTCCAGTCTCATATGAAAGGCGGAATAGGCGTGTCAAGATCGGAGACAGTTCAGGCGCACAGGTTCTAAGAACTATAGCTGGTATGCCGTCAGGGCCGCTAGCCTTGTTCACGTCGAGGTTGCGCAGCACCCTACGGACGTCCTTTTGATGAATGCGAATGTCCGACATACTCGTCTCGCACCCATCAGGAGAAGGAGGGGGCCGCGAATCACCAGGATTCAGACGTGAAGATTCCGCAAAAAGAGAGGCAAACAAATTTGCCTTCTCCTCAGCGGTGTGAGCCAGTGACCCATCGGGTTTCAGCAGTGGTGGTAGTGAGGGACGGCAGAAGTTCGACTCGACCGACTTAGCCAGGGACCAGAACGCTTTACTACCTGCTGGGTAAGAAGCAAGTTTGGCCCCCATTCGGCCAATGTGGTCGAATATATTTTTAGCTTTCGTAAAAACCATCAATTTTATTTTCGATAAACCTGCCGATACCGATATGGTTTAGTTTTAATACTTAGGTACCAATACTAAATTGAAATTGTTTCGTCAGGTCACAATTGTTGGCATGATATTCGGTCAGTGTCCTAGATGTCAATACTGTTTTTAATGCTTCTATTTTTACTGGTAATTGTCCAAGATACGGACGTCACTAAGGAACAGACTCGCATAAGCACAAGCAGGCTACCAGACTTCGGAAGAAAGTAATTAATTTCAGTCGTAAGCTGGTCATACAACAGCACAGTGTTCTGTCTGGTCTGGTTCTTTATATATAAATAAGTCGTGTAAGATTGGAAGCCAATAATAAAATAGTAGATAGATCTCGTTTGTTTTGTGCAGTGAGCGCTAGTTGATTGTACGTCCGTTACTGTTGAGTTTGTGTTGTTAAAGTTTGTGTAAGTAATCATTTATGTCTGCATTTTTTTCTATCTTTATAAAGTAGGTACCTAATTGCTATGTTGTGAAATCTTTTAAACAATTAAATTACCTATATTACGAAAACAAAACGTAGGTAGGTATATTATATACTTATCTAAAACCACACTCAGATAATGCTTCGTTGGTACATAACAAATATTATCCTTTATTTAATTTCCATAACAGTCCACTTAATCTCTCTACCTATTTATGCTTTTGTATATTTCCCCCTGGTGTAAATTTTAATAGATTTTTCTTTTATCGGTATCTACTAAACAATAGTTTGAAACTTTATCAATACGAAGAATTTAGCAGCCGACTACCGATGTTGAAAAAAAAATATTGTCGCTGTGCCAAGAAGCCAATTGAATAAAAAACGGGGTTATATTATTGCGCAGCGGTTTTCATTAGAGGCTCGAATGCTGGCTGCGAGACTTTATTTTTGTCGTATTTAAACCCACGTCACGTGGGTATACAAAGGCATAGGGTGAGGCCAAACAAAAGTCATTTTATGAGTTATGAGAGGCGGTTTTTGTGTCGCGTAATTTACTTTCTACTGGAAAATTTCAATCATTTTGCGTCGCCGCCTTGCCACGCCATGCCAAGCCATGTGCTAAAAACAGGACTTTAGTATGAAACCGAATGCAGCGTAAATTCCGCGACACACAGCTCAAAAAATTACGCCCGTTTGGCCTCACCCTTATTGCGTACATTCTAATAATATCGATGCATTTCAACTTTATCGATGTTAGGCCATGGCAGCCACTAAAACTAACCGGCTTTGGAAATAGCATGTTTTCCATTATTGGATGAAGGACGATTGGAAATCACAGCTACCGATCGTTCAATAACCTTTCTACAAAGCTGAAACTTACCTACGCTCTATCGTCGTATGTGAGCTTTATAAAATACTAGCTGTTGCCCGCGGCTTTTATACAAAAAAATCTTTCCTCTTTATAATAATTATTATCTATACTTAATATTATAAAGAGGAAATATTTTTTGTTTGTTTGTACCGAATAAGCTCCGAAACTGCTGGACCGATTTGAAAAATTCTTTCAGCAATGGATAGCTACATTATTCCTGAGTGACATGGGCTATTTTTTTTATCCCGAAATTGGGTCCTGTGGGGTGGTCCACGGGAGCGAAGCCGCGGGCAACAGCTAGTATAGTATAGATTTATACTGTGATACAAAACTAGAAAGCTAACCGCTTCTTAGGTTCCTATAAGTTGGTAGGTTCATAGAAGGTTGTGACGGATGCATGCACTTGATGCACCTTTTAAATATCATTACAATTATAAAACAAGATTAAACAAAGAACAATGAATAAAGCGTGAAAATTACTAGCTAATAGTGGATATTTGAATTTTCAGTGAGTTCGTCTATAAACCATGCAGAACGAGGAATTTGAGGAGGAAGAGTTTGTGGACGTAAATTCGCTGCCGCTAAGACCGCCGCAGCCAATGCTACCTCCGGAGAAGGCGGTGCGCCGGCCCTGGCACCCCGTCATGTGGGATGACTCTCTCATTGGTACTCAGTCACAAGACCACAGGGAGACTGATGATGAGGTATTAAATCAGTTTGCTTTATTCGCGACGACCTGCAGCCTCATTGCGTAATGGATTCAGCAAGGCAAAGAGTATGAAAATTCAACGTATTAAGGCTGCAGTTTGCCGAAGAATGAATACCAAGTGTCTACCATATCATCATCAATACTGCACTACCTGCGGTCGTTGTCTCGTAGCTACTTCTTGAGTTTATAAAATCATTTAATTCCATCGTATTTAGATATACCCTCAGATTAGAGGATATACCCATCACGTCTGCGAAGTTTCTCTAGCTAATTTAATTTGATCCTGTTGACGCCCCACCTACATCGGCCGAGAATCATTAACTAGGGTAAAAAACATTAGGGTGTTTGTGCACTACAAGGAAATTTACTGTCCGGCAGTCCGATGTGGCATGAAAAAAAACGGATGATTGGCTTGTGCACTTGCCCGTCTTTACTCGGAACGGTGCGGCGCAATCTAGAGTAGCTCTCTTTGAAACTACACGCCACGCACGCGTAATTACGCTAGGAACGATGAGTTTCTTGGAACGTCGACAGTTGCTTGCTTTATTACTCAACGTGCGAAGACGTAGAAGACAAAAATAATTTTGGGTTCATCGCCTTATAAGTGAAAGGTCTTGAGAGGGTCATTTTACATAAAACACAATAAATTGAGGCACGACGAAATAATTTTTTTTGCTACTATGCTTTATTACCTCTCATGAATAAAACTGATCGAGGACGCAGTGCACAACAACAAACACGTTGCAAACACGTTTTTCATAGCTGTCATCTCGGACCGAAAAAAACGCCCGGAATGGTAAAATTACGTATAGTGCACAAACTAGTATATACATTTATGGCGTGCCATATCGGGCCGTAAAAAATCGGACGGCCGGATAGTAAAATTGCTTGTTGTGCACAAAACTCTAAGTCTGTACTTTCGGCAGTTGCCCGTATTCACGTTTAAGCATAATCTCTAAAGCATAAGCACTCGGGAAATTTGCTGTTCGGAAATAACTCGCAACCCTTTGCGCTGAAGCCATACCTTCAGTCACTGCGTCAACATGCCATCTAGTAATTATATGCGGGCACTACACAGCGTATTAGCGCAATTTTTTTCTTTATTTATTAGTTTGTTTAAAAATAAAGTGCCATAAAAAGGTATGCATTGTAAGTGCGTGCTTGTCCACCGTGTTTTTTTGTTACTGGGTGTCTACGTCATCCGCAAAATGCAGAGATTGTATTAGTAATCTTAAATAACCAATACCGTTTTCTTCAGACATTCATTAGTAGAATAAATTCATAAGATTATCAGTGCCACACATTTTGGTATATATTGCCTCATGCATGGTGACCCTAAGTATATTAAATTTGGTCTACCCCAGCTGCTTTGTTCAGGTCTACCGTCGTCCACGCTGGGAGGCGCAATACATATCGTTTGCTGAAGCTGAGCAGATTCGAATCAAGAACTCGCGTACTCAAACAGACGCCGAGAGAGAAATGGTCAGCCTATTGCTTCTTTAAAGCCATGTCGGTGGTTTCACCACTTTTCGATCTTATCAGAAATCCATCAATCCAGAACTCTCAGATTTCGCTGGCAGCTATACCTACATAATACTCGTATTATTAACTCAAATAATTATACCATAATCTTGTTTCTGGGAGCATAATCATATTAAACTTAGTTCATGACATGACATTTGTGGTGTGAGTGGCACCCGAAATCTTACTGAAACCTATATGCAAAACGCACAGGCAATTTTTCGGATTTTGCTGCCCCAACCAGTTTACTACATTCCTGCTGGCACTAGGCTTTTCGTCATCACGTTCATCGTTCATCAACCATGGGCCATATTTAACGAAACAATCTAGTCAGCTCTAAGTTAGACCGGTATTAGATAAGCCAAGGCTTTATTACAGAGATACAAAAAAAAAACCGGCCAAGTGCGAGTCGGACTTGCGCACGAAGGGTACCGTACCGTTATCGCAAAAAACGGCAAATAAACACGTTTGTTGTATGGGAGCCCCACTTAAATATTTACTTTATTCTGTTTTTTTTTGTTACAGCGGCAACAGAAATACATCATGTGATAAAATGTCAACTGTCTATCTATCACGGTTCATGAGATACAGCCTGGTGACTGACAGACAGACGGACAGTGGTGTCTTAATAATAGGATCTCGTTTTTACCCTTTGGGTACGGATCCCTAAAAACTAATCGAATTAATAAATTATAAACGATCAAACACGTGCCAATATAGAATTTATGGGCGTAGGCACCATTCGAGCGATGAGAGATTTGCCGAGTTGGGCGTTTGACAGAATATGATCATCATTATGTTGTGAATTTAACCCTGGGTGTGTGCCAATGTTTAATTCGTTTATAAACAAAATATATCATTAGCTTCTAACAGTAAAGGAAACAATGATAATAATTTTTTTTTCAAAGATCTAGCATTCCTCTGGCGACGGGCACGTCACCTGTCATGTTAAGGTTGATTTAAAACGCGACGTGGTGAATGTGCCAAGCGTTTACAACAAAGACAGCCATTTGGTAAAATAGAGCACGATACAATATTCGCAATTATTTTAACTAGCGACCCACCCTGTCTTCGCGCGGGTAATAGAGCATATTTATTATGTCTTCATATTTTTTCATAAGTAGGTACTCTACCTATCTACCATACACAAAACAAAAATGCGACTCTGAAATTTTACTTAAAAATAATTTATGTAAAACAAAACCAATGCAATGGGGGCTACTACAGCGTATGAATTCGCCGCTAGAGGCGTGAAGACTGAAGAGTGTGGCGAGAGGTCTCCGATATGTCAATTTTCATAGCTTTTTGGCTTTTAACGCGAGTTTTTTTTCAGATAATGTTGTGTATATTATCCAAATATGGCAGATTAAGATGGGTACGGGATTTAACAACCACTGATTTTATGTTTCGGAAAATGTCTCCTTTTCCTCGAAAAAAAGAGCCTGCGCAAAATTGATTTTATATTAAATGCACTTCTACGGCATTAGAAATGATTTTAACTCAAACTTTGCTTCCGTGCGCGTTATAACAACGTTTACATACAGCTTTAGTCAACATTCCAAGTTTAACCTGAAGTTAATTAAATTAATTCATTCTCATTGCAACCTTCCAACAACACCCAAAAAGAAAAGGAATACATATGACTCCAGTCATCACCTAATTGAAAAACTGTTAAATTATAAACATTCGCTTCAAAAGTCTGTTTATTAGGGTACCGCGCGTTATCGCTCAGCTTAAGGCGCCGATTCCCTTGAGTAGCTGATTTTAAAATGAGAATCACGTCTAAATGGCTAGTCGTAATTCTTTGAAAAAAATATATGTTATATTAGACTATTTTCTTAATCATTTGATCTAAGCATATTTTGAGTTTTATTTGTATAACATAGTGTAATTAATTTGTAAAGTCATATCTAAAACGGACAAAAACACGACAATCACACCAAAACCGCTGGGTGTATTTTAATGAAATCAACACCATCTCAAAGATAATTTAATTATCTACATTTTGATCTGAGGCTTTTTTTTTAAAGTCTTAGAATAGTAAGGAAAGTACAAAAAAACTACTAAATTTTGGGTCGCGCGGGTGTGAAACGAGTGCGCGTTTTGTTCTCTCAAGGTCGTTGGCGTTAGTCGTCGTCTTAAAGCAACAGTGGGTGACAGCGATAGTCGTATTCATCAGGCAACACTTGTTTATATATAATCTTGATCATCATGTTTACAAAATAGGTTACCGTAAATACTGCTTCGGAAACTTTGCCGTCCACACTTGATATCAAAGTAAAATAATAATATTTAATAAATTCTGCAGCAATGACAGCCCAAAAATCACTTTTCTCAAACATGCTAGGAAATATGAGCATTATTTTGACAACCTTCTTCGAGATAAATCGAAATTGCAGTACTGGCCAAATACATGCGAGCAGCGGCCGGCAAAAGTTGTATGAAAATCCATATCTGTCGTGTTTAGCGGCCAAACACAAAAATTACATTCTAGAATAGTAAATCATATCTGTCGTAATTTAAAAATGGAACGATTTTATCTCCCAAAAATGGTAACCAAGGAAGTAACTTAGCAAAGATTTTATTTAAATTTCGAAATGGTTTGCAAATAGAAAGGTGTTTATTAAAAACAAAAAAAATTAACACGTTATGGCTTAGCACGCACTGCGTTTTTTATTCGCGCGAATAGAAATGCGAAATCACGCTGGAATAATAGGTACTACAAAAATCTGCGCGAATTTTTTTGTATTATTTGCACGCGATTTTTTTCCGCAATGCGTGCAGCTTCATAAAATTCGAAAAAAAATCGTATGAATAAAAATCGCAGTGCGTGCTAAGCCTAACGCAGGCAAAAATATTATTGTTCGTTGTTCGTCATTGATTTTGAAAAGTAATTGTATTTGTCAAAATGAGTTCTAGGTACTACCTACTTATTTTTAATTTCCGCGCATTATTTGAGGAAAATAGGTACTATACAAGCGTTGGCCACAACTAGGCATTTGATGGACTTACGTATGTGTGCCTCGGCTTCGCTTCAGCCCACATTTTCACGTTCGTCCATCAATACCTCTTTTGCTGGCCGCTGCAGTAATGTACCAACTATTTTTTTATTTGTTCATAAAATCCTTATTTGAGGTATCCCAAAGTATATTACGGTGAGAGATCTCTTTTTTGAATGCAAAGTATCTAAATCGTACCTACTCAATGACCACACGGGCTAAGTCGCCGTCGAAGCACCTACTACCACCACCTATGGACACGACGCTTGCGACGTCAGTCGCCAAGGTCGAAGGCAGCATTCAAAACAGAGCAAAAAAGGCTTCGACCAAGCCGCCTTAGGCACAACTAAGTCGACAACCGGCCCAGAGTAAATGAGCCAGTATTCATCGCTAACATGCGATACGACACATCCGAAGCTGAAACATTTGGGTCAGGTATTAAGAACACATGCGGGTCAGCTACAACGGGCTCCCAGCAACAGTGTTGCTTTCAGCGTCATTGCACTTTGTTCAGGTTATAGCTACTATGTATGTGCCTATGCAAAAAAGATTTACTGAATAGTTTAATATTTAGTTTTTTTACGACACGAGTGCTTTCGTAAACAGGAAAGGCCTTTATGTATTGACGTTCATGGTTCTAAACATGACGTTATATGATGGAAATATTATTATGTACATGTAATACATACCTTGTCGGTAATCAATAAACATTATTTATACAAGAACTCCATGAAGTTGTGACAGTCGATGAAAAACCATTGCAATTACATGGCAAGAAGTTTCTTATACCTAATTCGTCTCATTTCTTTTTTCTAAAGAAATTAAATTCATATTCAAATTAAATGCTACGCTAATAGCACACAATATTTTTAGAGCGTATGTATGTAGCGGAACATAATATAAATACGAAATTAAATAAAAATAACTGCACGTCAGAGTTGAAATTTCTTTAATGTTTTGTTCTCTATAATTATATTATAATATGTACATAATACGTTGCGTTAAATATTATAATCATAACAAAACATTGTGTACTATTATAGCATGGTTGTAACAGGGTATGTTGAGTGGACGTAGCCGTTTTCAGTCTCCATTTAATATATATTTTTTATAATTTACAGCCGCAACGACAGCCTCGAGGAGAGTACCCACATAAGCAACGTATACGAAATTTGCGAAGGCTCATCGCCGATGGTAAAGTGAAGCCTACTCCAGAGACACTGATATTTTTCCTTTGTAATAAATTCGCCGTTTCCGAAGATCGTCCGAAGAAGGTCGTCGTCTAATGATAGGTCTACGCCAAAAACTCCAAGTATTACTTTATATATTATTAACCATATCTTATAAATTTTGTTTTGTACTCTTTAAAATGTAAATATAAAATGATATTTTTTAAAGTTGCGTAATCACTTTAATACCCTCAACAATGAAATATGTACAAATATAACACAAACGGACACCGTGATGACTCTCCGAGCCGGGCCGGGTCGAGGGGCGGGGCGAACTTGCAAATACTCGAGGCGGAGTAGGTATACATATACTTTATATTCTCATAAAAATTATCTACACACAAGACTTTAAAATAAAAACAAATCGAGTTTCTCAAATACAACTTATATAAAGAACTTCAAGTAGGTTGTGTGGATGCGGGGCACCCCGCGACCCGGCTGACGTCACGAGGCGCCCCGCCGCTCTGCTGACGTTACGCTCATGCGGCCCGGCTGACGTCACTCGGCGCCCCGCGGCCCAGCTGACGACACACGTGTCTAGCGCGCGGCAGATGACGACGCGGGCGCCGCGCGCTAGGTGGCGGGAGGGGGCGCGGGCGGCGCGGCGGGCGCGGCCTCGCTGGGGGCGGCGCCGGGGGCTTGCCCGGTCTGTTCTTCATCTTCCTCCTCCTCCGGGTCGAACTTCAGCATCAATTGCTTGAACTGTACAATAGAGAGAAGCGTATGAGTACGAGGTCTTAGTGCCCATGGGTAGAGTGGAGCTGGAGAGCGCGGAGTGCGCGGGCTCACCTCGAGGTAGTCGTCCACGAGCCTGCGGCGGCCGCGCTCGTCCAGCTCTTCGGCGGCGCGCTCCTCGTCCTGCAGCTGAGCGATGGTCGCCTTGGGTTCGAAGATGGGCGCGTGCCGCCGCGATACTGCCTTTTCGTAAACCTTCACATTCTCGGACGGCGAGTACTGGTTGATTTTTCTGAAAAATAATTATGATCTTTCATTAGATGTTTATTCAGATTATGGGCGTACACATACAAATCACAGTGACACTGAAACAACCAGCAGAAGTAAAACTCACGCATCAGTGAAACCGTAGAGTTGCTTGAGATGCTGCTTGAGCACGAGCAGCAGCAGACAGCCGCGCGCCTGGCGCATGGCGTCCTGCAGCGGCCGCGTGCTGTCTGGCATCTGCGCGAGCAGGGTCTCCGCCTCCTCGTCATCCTCCTCCTCATCTAGTGGCTCCTCTGTCTTTTCCTCTGAAGTTGGTTTGTTTAGTCCCTGTGTAAGAACATTGGAGCATCAGTAATTTGCTCACGATTTCCATTGTGGTTCTGGCATATAATAGGCCTACCGCCTGTTTTGAAGTTGCAGTCATGCATGGACATGCATTGTTTACTTTTTACCATGCAGTGCCAACCTAAAATAGTAATTTATGCTACAAGTGCGGAAAGTAGGTGATTTCCGATGAGTGAATAAATCGACACGAGTCATCACGACACATCTTACGCACGTGTATCATACAAAATTTTACTATGCATTGTGCAAGGAAATAAAAAAATATATCTGAACCAAGCACGAAATTAATAAAATGGCGCTTATTCAAGGGCGCTCAGCATATCCACAGATTAACTAATAGTTCATAGTTCCTCGGGCATATCTACTGCGCATGTGCAAATAGCTGTCACGTCGTAAAGCAAAAAGGCACGAACAAAATATTCATTCTGCCAAACATATTTAATGAATATTTAAAATTAATTTATTGATCAAAATCTAAATCTAGAGTAATTAAAAACGCCTTAAATGAAGTATTCGTTTGTTTTACCTTTTATATGAATGATAATCTGTACTTAACTAATTCTTAAAACTTTTCTCAAAAAATAAAAAAACTATGCGGCGGGCTGACGTTGGAGTTAAAAATTAAAAAAGTACAGTAAAGTAAAAAGCACTAGTAAAAAAAGTGACACTTTCCGCACAGTTTGGCTGCTTGGAAAACGCTCTTTTCGAGGACATGCATTGTAAAGTTATTTATCATAACACTGCGTGAAATGTATATCCTACCTCACGAAAAAGCTGCAAAAGGTTTGATCCCGATGTCGATATAATAATGTCAATGTGATGTATAATAAATAATGGTTCATCTTGAACTTGAAATGGAAAATAACTCAAATTATCAGCTAGGTACAACATCTGATCCAATGGAGCAGTCTGAAACAAAACAATTGATTTAATTAAACATAAGAAACAAAGCGGAGATTTGATAGTTTTTTTCGTATTTGTGAGATTTTATTGAAAGCAATACTTACAGAAACGTCATCAAATTGTTTAAGTAGCGACAATACCAACGCGCGACGTTGTGGTCGCGTGTTACGAAGCAATGAATAAAGGAAACCGTTGAGAGCTGTAGGTAACTCATCTTGATCCTTTTTCCTGCAAATAACAAATTATTAGTACGTATAATGGCGAAGTACTTCATAATTTCAGAGATTTAATAAAATATTATCAAAATATTTACCTAAACCCTCTAATAACTCCTTTGTTTGCGTTAACTTGTAATATTTTTTGTAACTGATACGAGAGTTTGATACCAAGTTGTGCCTTCATGTGAATGAATCCAGGATACTTCTTGTCAATCTCTTGGAGATGTTTATCAGCCGTGTGCGACACTGTCACTTCCAGGTCTGTACTCATGCAAATCAAATATGGAACAATCTGGAACAGGAGTACAAGATATAGATACATTTACATTACATGGCTCTCTCATAACTTCAGGATTAGCCTAATTTAATTGATACAAATATGAAGTAAATAAATATAAAGCCTTATATTTATCTAAGTTTTACAGTGATGATTAACAAGACGATTGTATTTGGTGTTTATTTGAAAACCCCTGAGGTGAAGTCTGCCTCCAACTTGATAATTAAAAGAAAAATAAAATTCTTAAGAATTATTAGGTGATACTGGTATTAGAGTATTTTTATGTGACTTTGTTGATCGAGGCGGCCAATCGGAAGGATTTACATGTAGCCACTGGCACCCCTGGATTTAAACACCTTTGCAAACCCTTCTTATATTTTGACTTACGTTTTCAAGTGTTTAGGGTCAAAGCTTCAAATAGTATTTTGTGAGCTGAGTCCCTGACTAGATAAAGGCATACATACCTGCACAGGATGCACAAGCCCTTGCGCCAGCACGAGCTGCACCACCTTCATGGCGCTGGAGCGCACCATGGTGCTGGGGTGCAGGAACGAGCCCAGGATCTCCTTCAGGTACAACTGGATCACCGTCGACGCCATGCCCGATGACACATCGCCCATCTCCTTGAGATTCTCGTGTTTTGACCTCTTTGACCCTGTGACCACATTTTCCTGATTAACTCGGGTTTTATAAATGACTAGCTGCTGCCCGCATGGTTATTAGTACATTGCTAATCTTACTATGTACGAGTATATATCACACTAATATAATAAAGGCGAAAGTTTGTGAGTGTGTGTGTTTGCATGTTTGTCACTCTTTCACGGATCAACGGATCTGGATGAAATTTGGCACAGAGATAGATTATAGTCTGGAGTAGCACATACAATTTACTTTTCATCCCGGTATAATGTTTACTTGGGATAAGAACACACTTTTCACGCGGGCGGAGCCGCTGGCAGAAGCTAGTATCTTTATAAATTATAGGCTGTGTTATTCTGACGTATAAGCTAAATTACTGCAATGTTGTATCAAAATCCGTGTATCCAAAGCTCGTGGCTAAATAATAACAGCCGCACGGGTCGATCATCAAGGTTAAGCAACGCTTGACGAGGTCGGTCCGTGGATGGGTGACCATTCCAATATACCGAGTTTCCTCCGTGTTTCGGAAAGCACGTTAAGCCGTTGGTCCCGGCTGTCATTTGAAGATCTTTGACAGTCGTTACGGGTAGTCAGAAGCTTGAGATCTGACACCAGTCTTGCCAAGGGGTACCGTGTTACCCAGTTACTGGGTTGTGGAGGTCAGATAGGCAGTCGCTCCATGTAAAACACTGGTACTTAGCTGAATCCGGTAAGACTGGAAGCCGACCCCAATATAGTTGGGAAGAGGCTAGGTAGATTGATTGTTGTATCAAAATCCGTTCAGTTGTTTTGGCGTGAAAGAGTATTGTTAATCTTTGCATACTCACAGAATTTCAAGGATTATGAAGATGCGGCAGTAGGCTTTATAGGCATAAGTGAAAACAACATTTATAAACAGAGAAAAAACAAAGTTTACAATACTCACATTCTTTATCCTGTCTTATCATCCTCTGCTCTTCTTCTTGTAAGTACATTTCTATGTTTCTGAGCACATCCGCCTTCATCTCTATTGGCGCTAAATCCGACGTCAGCAGTTGGTGATAGAACTCCTTTAGTTCAGGTTGTAACATGAACTCGTAATGCCTTACGCAGACTGAACCCAACGCTTTGAGAGTGTGCGAAACGAAATCTTCGTCTTCGAGGCCGACAAAAAACATTAGCGTTGAGAATATCTGTTCTTTTATGTCCGCCTATGGAAAAATTATAATGTTAATGCTATAATATTATTTTCAGTGTAAGCTTTTAAAATTTTGAACAGTCACTTACCGGAAGTCCTTCTATGACTCTAGCTTCGGTAAAATCGAAATAACGTAACAGCAATCCTACGATAAATAACGCACGTCTAAAATAAGGCCTTGAATGCAACCCTCTCGTCATTTCAGGGTTCTTTTGCCAGCAGTGCTTCCATTGAAGTAGTACACCTGAAATTAGAACGATAGTTAAAGCTCATTTTTTTTGGGAATAAATCTTTGACTAATACAAATTTTAACGAAATAAATAAACACATCAACACGGTCTAGGGATATTTCATACTCAATTAAATAACTCGAAAAGTACTGGCCGCATTGGAATCTTTTATAAACCGATTTGTTTGTAATTTATCTCAGACTAATTCCAAATTCAAATTTTTGAAAATTCTTTTGTTTCGGTGGCATAAAAATGTCTTGATGTGTAGGAGAGGGAATTTTCATTTGTGCGAAATTTAGAAAACAATACGAATTACGTTTAGTTACAGTTTTTTTTCATTTTTAAACGAAAGATAAAGTTAAAATTGAGGTATTGTAGCCATGCAACGCCAACATTTGACGAGGGCGGAGATGTTACGAGCTGTGGGAATGCTGGAAGCTGGGTCTGTTCAGCGTAATGTTGCTGAGGCCATAGGGACCCACCAAAATGTAATTTCAAGATTGTGGACACGCTATCGTGCCACAGGTGAAGTAGCGGAGAGGCACCGGGGGCCAAGTCGCATCACTACCCCCAGACAAGACCGATTTTTGCAAATTACTGCGCGAGCTCAACCAAATGCAACGGCGACTCAATTGGTCCAAAGGCTGCGAGTGGAACACCAAGTGCTTGTGAGTGACCAAACTGTAAGAAGGCGACTGCATGAAAGCAATCTACGCTCTCGTAGACCACTCCGGGTCCCACCTTTACGGAGAGACAATCGTGGACGACGATTAGAATGGGTTCGGAACCACGTGGACTGGGGCCGTAAGCAATGGTCCAATGTGCTGTTCACGGATGAATCCAGGTTCGGCTTCCATCCAGATTCACGAAGGACGCGTGTTTGGCGAGTTCCTGGACGATGGAGCCGTCTTCAGAACCCTCAGGAAGTTCACCCATACCAAGGAGGAACAATTATGGTTTGGGCAGGAATTCGTCTTGGAGGACGGTCGGTTCTCGTTTGGGTGCGGGGCAATATGACGGCAGAACGATACGTCCAACAGGTGCTGGGGCCCGTAATCTTGCCCCACAGAACACAAATGGGGCAAGATTTCCTGCTCATGCACGACAATGCCCGGGCACACACGGCGAGAACGGTAGCAGCTTGGTTACATACACACAATGTTAGGGCCTTAGACTGGCCTGCTTAATCGCCATATCTAAATCCCATTGAGCATGCGTGGGATATGCTACAAAGAAGAGCTCTGAAGGAAGTTCCTGAAAATCTGGCTACAGAAGATCAACTTTTTGCGCACCTCAGAAGGACATGGGACAATATTCCGCAGCAAGACATTGACAACCTTGTTCTGAGCATGCCGAATCGTTGCCGATGTGTTATGAACATCATGGGCGCTTTCTCAGACTACTAACTTCAAGTTTATAAACACAAATTAAATGATTTTTCAATTTTTTTCAGTTTTTACTCATAAATTAAAAGTTAATTCATATACGGTTTCCATCTATGCTTCATTTTTTTTCCATAAAATCCTGAAATTTTAATCGAAGTACCTTAACTGTACGAGCAAACCCGTACATTTTGTATTGTTAAGTAATAATGCTGACGCTTGCACTCACGATGCGGTGCATCGCGTTCATTTATAAACTAATTACTTTAGTGCCAATAAATCCGTGTAATAGTAAACATCGTTTTACTTAATCAATTCCCTAACCTGGGTCGCGGCGCGGTACTCATAACATTAACTAACTAAGGTGTAAGGTGAACACTGTACATTAACCATTATTAAAAAATGGTAGAATATTAATAACGTATCTATTAAATATATACATGTCATATAAATAATTAACACATTGATAGTAATTCGCTTTTTTAGAAATATCCCTAGACCGTGTTGATGTGTGTATGTTGGCAGTTATTAAAGACTAGCTGTGCCCGCGGCTTCGCTCCCGTTAACTGAATACCTACTCTACCCTACTTACCATTCTGCCTACCCTACTTACCTACCTACCAATTCTTTTTGGGGTCAGCATTTTATCGCGGAGAATCTTAACACCACCATTCAGAAAATTACTTCAAATGCACAACGCCATCTATCGAATATCGAGTTCAACTGAGTATCTGAATTGCGTGTGATGTGATAATTTTACTTCTTGAACACTTTAAATTCATCTAACTTTTGATTGTGTGAACCAATTGCGATGAAACAAAATCTAAGTTATACTTCAAGTTACGCACATTTTTTATGTATAAAAGTGATCTACATTGGTTTCATACATTTTACGTGATGCGTGCACAAATAAACAGATAAACAGACAAAAATGCTAGAAATGGTTTCTGTTGGTTATCCTTTACCTGGCTATTTTTTTTTGGAAATATTCTCGATGTACAAAAACGACTTTCTACAGACTTATTATATGTATTGATTTAAACTTTATATGATTTAAACTAGGACAAAATTCACAGATCACCTTTGACCTCTGCAAAACTCGTCGATTGAGTAGTGTAGTTTTCGTATGCATACTTGAAATAATTAATAGGCACCAGGTGCTAAGGGTATGAGAAAATATAACTCACTTTTCAAGCCAATATTCAATGCCTAATTACTAAATATAATAGTTTATGAGCTGGTCGGCCCCTCGAGTGATATTCTATTCACCAGGCCGAAATCCGATCATTTTCATTAATAAGTGTAAATGATGAAAACGTAGATACTCGTAATAGGGATGATGACAAAATAGTACATTTCATGTCGAGCATAAAATTATGTAGCCAATTTCGAAAGCTTGCCTGACCCGACAACCCTCGACAGAACGTCTTGGCGCCGTGAAATAAGGAGAGCCGAAACCATATAAAGTGGGAAACGGCTAGGAAGAAGAAGAAGATATCTCAGTTTTGTGTTTTTTTTTTCTTTTTTTTATAAAAACGTTGCCCCACACTAGGAATTTCTCCTGTATCGTGGGTGCGTTTACAAACATATAAACTCACATACACAAACACCCAGAGCCGGAACAACTATTTGTAGATCATACAAATAATTGTTCCGTGCGGGAATCGAACCCACGACACGCAGCGCAGCAGTCAATCGCTCAACCACTGCGCCAACCGTGCGCCCAAAATTATATCAAATAGAAGTAAAATATCAACAGATGTGAAATTAGGGGCACGTATTCTTTCCGATATAACAAAAAAACTAAAATTTGCGTAAAATAATAAATCGTGGTGGCTTAGCACGCACTGTGGTTTATTTTCGCGAGTTTTTTTCCGCTTATACTGCGACATATGGAATTGTATGAAGCTGCACGCACTTGCGGTAAAAAAACCACGCGGACAAAATACGCGCTAATAAAAATCGCAGTGCGGCCGCCTAGTGGCGGCGGTGAACGAATGGTGCAAATACAATAGGATTAAAATGAAATGTCATGTTAAAAATTCAAAGATAAGAAAGTATTACGTATCGTAATGTAGTGTAAAAACCGACCAAGTGCGAGTCGGACTCGAGCACGAAGGGTCCGTACTATTAACTTAAAAACCGGCAAAAAATGAAAATGGGAGCCCCACCTAAATATTTATTTTATTCTGTTTTTAGTATGTGTTGTTATAGCGGCAACAGAAATACATCATCTGTAAAAAAATCAACTGTCTAGCTATCACGGTTCGTGAGATACAGCCTGGTGACAGACAGACAGACGGACTGCGAAGCTTCGTAATAGGGTTCCGTATTTACCCTTTGGGTATGGAACCCTAAAAAGGACACGTATACAAGTTCCGTTCATAATTCATTCATTTATTTATTTATGATCGAATTACATGTCAGGGCACAGATATTGACAAATGTCAGGTTAAATCAATCTTGTGTCTAAATGTTCATATTTCGAAACGAATTTCTTAGGCAATGTGTACCATAATAGACAAGGTAGTAGAAAAATATGTATTCGGTCTTGGATCAATTTTTATGAAATGCGTATGAATGTAATATTATTATTAATAGTATCTGAAAATAAATGAATTATTAACTCCGAGATTACAAACTCTACATTTATTTATTTAATCCGACTAATCGTGCAAGTGGACCTTAATGCAATATTGAGCTATCTTAACCATCAACAAATCAAAGGACGAACTTTGTTTTTAACCTCTGGACAAACAATAGACGAACGTTACGAACCCTCCCGCTACATAACTTGCGGTGCACTATGACCTAATATTCGCGGCCGCCTCCGCATCCATACCTAAATCACACTAATATTATAAAGGCGAAAGTTTGTGTGTGTGTTTTGTATGTTTGTTACTTCTTCACACTCAAACGGCTGGACGAATCTGGATGAAATTTTGCATAGAGATAGATTATAGTCAGGAATAGCACACATGATACTTTTTATCCCGGGAATATGTTCCCTCGGGATATTTTTTTACGTTCACGCGAGCGGAGCCGCTGGCAGATGCTAGTATTATTATAAATTGCAATGTTTGATGTGCGCTCATGAAATGTTACAAAACGTTAACTCGTAGCAATGAGGTATCATCATCATTTTTCTGCCCTATCCTATGTTACTTGAGGTTGCCGCAACACGTTTTCTTCTTTCGCCCTGTCAACCTTAGTGACTGTGAATGTTTCATTCAATGTCTTCACAATGACAAAGTTTGTAGTTCAATATGCGTAAAGGCGGACCACAAGTGAAACTTACCATGGTACTTGTTGAAGACGTCCCTAATAAGTTTGTAGTTGTGCGTGAGGTTGTTGACGATGGCGGCGAGGCAGGCGATGCAGGAGGCGATGACGAGCTGGCCGCGCTGCAGGATCAGCTTCACGGCGTCCTCCTCCAGCTGCGCCAGGAACACCTCGCTGGGGTGCTCCATCAGCGGCACGACCAACTCGAGCGTCGACGCCACGGTCGACATTATCTGCTGCTCATACTGATTCTGGAAAAGGAATGAACATTCATTATTTATTTTATATATCGCTATAGCAAAAATCCTGATATGCTCCTATGATTACGAAATTTGATCATAATTGCCGATTATAATATGGTCTTTTGAAAAGTCGCAAAGAAAATTTTTTCCGATTATATTGCTACGAGCACATTTGCTTATAACAATAAATACATATTATATGCAGAAGAATAAAGTTTCTAATTGTATAGCATAGTAAAGTCAAAGTGAATCTTCCCGACAACAATGCCAGACGAGAGAACATACAACTTTACTTGGTTAGTATTGGACCTAGTGCAAAAAAATTAATAAAGAAAAACAACAAAGCATATAATAAATAAATAAATGATAATAAAAACATACCTGACACTTTAAGCTCAGGTATGGCTGCAGAGTTAATGCATGATTCACTAACAATTGTGGTCTAATTCTCGCAAACAAATGCAACGTGGAGAGACAAGCTAGAATGCGCTGCGACGAACCAGTCCCTGAAAACATTCAACATTATAATTTACAAACTGCCTGAGAGGAACATAATAATATGTAATTTCTAATTTGTTTACCATCAGCGCTTGTCTCTTCTAACTGAAGTAAACTTTCAATTAGACAGTCTACTATTTGCTGGCAAGCAAGTAAAAGCGACTTTGGTGGTTGATAAATAATCTTCGTGGAATCATCTTTATCTTCCTTGGGTTTGAACAGCTGCAAAAATTTTATAAACAATGTATTGAGCTATTAAAATGTATTCACTGATTAGTACATGTATTAGGTATGATGATAATCTACTTACACTAGTCAACAGCTGTTGGAACCACTCGAGACCGATGTCTCTGGACGATATGACCACATCAGTAATGTTGAGCACCTTACGAGTGAGCGGGTCGGCGGCCGCGGCCGTCATGTCCAGCGTGCCCGGCCGCGATGTGTTCGCGCACGGACTGAACCACATGTTTTGAAACACTTCCATCACTAACTTCCTGATACCTTCTTCATCATTTACTCTCCTAATCATCTTTACGCAAATCTCAGGTATTTTAGGGAATTCTGGGCACTCTATACATATGTCTTTTAGAATTTTTATCACACGTTTACGCACCGATACACCAGTGTCCTAAAAGATATAACATTATTTTTTATTTGATCACCAACACATTAATCGCAAATAAGAAAGGCTGTATAAGCTGTATATCACTCACCAATATTCTATTTGAGAGCATTCCATAATACTTATCAATAAGGTCGGGCCGACTAAGCACGAACTTGCCAACCAGGTCGACGGCGGCCTCTCGCACGGCGGTGGACTGGTCCAAGAACGAACGGTTGACACCGATCTGCATGTCGGGCCGCGCCAGCACCGCTGGGTCTGCTTCCACGATCATCGCGAGGCATTTCATCGCCTTCGTGCGGATCGCTATTGTGTTTTCACACAAAATTACAAGGATTTTTCTCAGATACCTATCAAAACTCTGAGAGAATGACCTTTTCGAAGCTAAGTACTGAGAGATTAGTTCTGCTCCACTATAGTCAATGTAAGATTGCATCACTTGCACCTGAGTGCCACCTTGATACCTAAACGGTCGGATTTTATCGAGAAAGAAATGCTTCCGTCGCTCCATTGTTTTGAATTTTTCGGCCGAAATAAGCGCACTGGAGGCAAGTTTCTTTTCAGCTTTCAAGTCCTTGAGGCGACGTCCTTCATCATCACTATCGTCGTCTGCATCGGACTCCTCGTCACTCGTATCGTCTTTTATGTACCGTTTCTTCGATTTGCTCTTCGGTTTTTTTGTTGGAGAAGTGCTCTTCGGTTGCACTACCATGTCTCTGTACCACTGTGTGATATAGAAGTGACGAGCGCAGTTCCAAGCTTGATCCTTTTGCCCGTTGATGGCAAGATAATCAAGTAGTACCCGCTGCAAGAATTCCGTCCTCTCTTCGTCTTCGTCCAAGCCCGAAGTGGCACTCTGTGGGGTAAAATGCATGTTTTTATTTAGAAAATTTTTTGCAGATTTGATATTTTGATTTGCTTTTAAAGTAATTATAAAGTGAGGTGTGACAGTATATTAACAGATCACAAAGAAAAGGGGCGGTTTAATAAACACGTGATGCAAGAACACTTTAGCACCTGTCCGTGGTTGCCGTCCTTCTCCTCCTCGGCGCGGATGTCGCGCACGACGGCGTCCATGGTGGACAGCTTGGCGCGCGACACCACGCTGTCGCGCCGCAGCCGCGCCGCCACCAGCCCCAGGTACTCCAGCGACGCCACGCGGACCGACATCTCCATCGACTTGTCAGACATGTACTTTACCTGTGTGCACATGTTTCGGGTTAGTGATAAACGTGAAAAGCACATGAATAATCGACCAAGGGTGAATGTCACTTGTACGACATTAAACTATTTTTTTGTGTTTTGTGGGCATTGTTGACTAAATTGATAAAGCAAATTACGAGTTCAAGAGGCTTTATAAGGTATAAACTAAATACGATTTTCGCTGAATCCGTATCAAAACGACCTATGAAGAGAAGGTCCTTTTTTCTTAAAATTACCGAGTAGCAAAACGTCCTAAAAACAAAAGAATAGGTATACAGTCATATAATCATATCACACAAATATGAGATTTTTAAAGGACTATTATCGTATGCAAAATTATCTTGAGGATAAAAAAAGTAAAATCCAAATGATATGATGATATAATGTGTTGCTTTTTGCATTCAGTTCGAAGTGAAAATTTCCAGTTTAAGTTATAAATCGGTCCAAGTGTAGAAATACTTAGAGATATTCTCCGCCCAGGGGCGGGCGGAGAGGTCTGTCAGACACATCTTTGACCTGGGCGCTGGAATGCTTGCACAATTCATCACGCTTTCTCGGGCAGGTATTGGCCCGTATGACCTGATGCGGTTGCCGTCCGTCACCCTCTGTGACCGTAAACGGTCGCAGTTCCTCTTGGGAACACGGATGGGTTTTAGTCAGTAAGTAAGGTAGTAAAAGTCTGACATGCCTTACCACTTGACCCAGAGCTGGCGAAGTCATTGGATGATTTCCCACCCAAAAAAAAAAACTGACCCTTGATCATGCCGGAAGTCTTTTTAACTCCATCATCAGACGGCTGACTCGCCATAATTCTTCCTTTTGTTAAAATTTTACTTTTAAAATAAATTATATAATAAGTCAAAGTAGAAAAATCGATAGTAATTTTACAATGCATGTCCTCGAAAAGAGCGTTTTCCAAGCAGCTAAACTGTGCGGAAAGTGTCACTTTTCTTTACTAGTGCTTTTTACTTTCCTGTACTTTTTTAATTTTTAACTCTAACGTCAGACCGCCGCATAGAGTTTTTATTATTTGAGAAACGTTTTAAAATTAGTTAAGTACAGATTATCATTCATCTAAAAAGTAAAACAAAACTAATACCTCATTTAAGGCCTTTTTAATTACGCTAGATTTAGATTTTGATCAATAAATTATTATTAAATATTCATTAAATATGTTTGGCAGAATGAATATTTTGCCTTTTTGCGTTACGACGTGACAGCTATTTGCACATACGCAGTAGAACTATGAACTATTAGTTAATCTGTGGATATGCTGAGCGCCCTTGAATAAGCGCCATTTTATTAATTTCTTGCTTGGTTCAGATATTTTTTTTTATTTTCTCGCACAGTGCATAGTAAAATGTTGTATGATACACGTGCGTAAGATGATTTCCGACTCGTGTCGATTTATCCACTCACTCGCTTCGCTCGCTCGTGAATAAAAATGCCACTCATCGGAAATCACCTACTTCCCGCACTTGTAGCATAAATAACTATTTCAGCATAACTGTACTTTGACAGTAGGACGTTCTGCTAATAGGTCGAGAATAAGACTGTTTGATCATAGATCGTTTTGCGAATAGGTCGTTTTGATACGGAGTCTTTTCGCGTTTAAGCGTATAGGTAAACGACTAATGTGGATAAGACGTGGCAAATAAAGTTTTTACGGTGAAATAGAACCAATGTGAAAGTTGGTCAACTCACAAGCATAGTTCCAAGTAAGCTAAGCAGCAGTTCAGTCGCAGGCCACTCTGGTTTGTTTACAGTGGTAAGTAAGTCGTGCACGAAATTTTCGAACAGGGGCCTGAAGTCGACCTCTTCGTTACGACTTCGGCACTTGTTCAGGAATGACGTCAGGAATGTACCGCCCACGCTGATTGCTGCCTCGTACTTAGAAATTATCATGAGATCTTTATCTACTGCATTCTGTAAAAAGATACAAATATTTCAAATTGAAAAAAAAACAAAGATTTTTAAGGTTAAAAAGGTGGGATTTTCAGTACACAATAACAAAATGATATTTGACAATAGATAATACTGCTATGCTATTTACAAACTGGCACGAATTACACAAACAATGACTTACTTTCTTACTATCAGAGGACTCAGGATCTTTGTCCTTGTCCTGCGACTTGCACAGTGTCTCTGGCAGCGTGACCACAGACTGCACCAGCTGCAGGACAAGCGCCGTCAGCATCTGTATTTGCTGATCCGAGCTCAGCCGGAACGATCGCAAGTTGTGCTTGGAGCTTGGAATGCGCGCTATGGATGCAAGAATATCTTCTAGAAGCAGTCTTCGGTGTTGTTCGTATTTTGTGAATATCTGTAAAAAAATATAGTGTCAATCATGGCCGTCACCAAACTGTCGCGTCCCACAAAAGCTGCTTGGCTAGACCGTTTGCATGCACAAACAGTCTTGTTACTAAAATTATCAAGTCCAAGCTTGTTACTAAAATGCATAGTACGTTTGAAGATAAGGAATATTGTGCAGCTGCATTCCTTGACATTTCTCAAGCATTTGATAGTCTGGCACGAGGGCCTCCTTTATAAAATCAAAAATAGGTTCCCAAGCGACATCTTCCTAATCTTGGATTCATACTTGAGGGACAGACATTTTTTCGTACAAAGTGGCGAAGCTTCTTCAAAGCTATACCCTATTTCTGCTGGGGTTCCTCAAGGCAGTGTGCTTGGGCCGATTTTATATTTGCTTCATACTGCTGACTTGCCAATATCAAATCTAGCGACTACAGGAACGTTCGCGGATGACACAGCTGTTCTGTTGTCTCATAGTGATCACAAAGTTGCAACAGCTATGCTGCAGACCTGCTTGGACAACATAGCATTCTAGCTCAAGAAATTGAGGATAAAAGCCAATGAGACCAAGTCAGTAAATGTCACATTCACTAAAAGAAAGGATACCTGTCCACCGGTACAGCTAAACAATATTCTATTGCCTCAAGCCGAACATGTTAAATACCTTGACAGACGCCTTCCATGGAAAAAACACATTTTCACGAAACGCAAACAACTTGGACTGACACTGAGAAAGTACTACTGGATAATTGGGAGGAACTCACAGCTACAACTGCAAAATAAAACCCTGTTATACAGAGCTATAATCAAGCCTATCTGGACCTATGGCATCCAGCTATGGGGAACAGCACCATACTCCAACATTGAGATCATACAGCGGTTTCAGAATAAGATCCTAAGAACGATTACAAACGCGCCATGGTATGTACCAAATGAGGCTCTACACCATGATCTGACGATTCCCATAGTCAAAGAAGAAGTAAAGAACTACATCAAGTCGGTTGTGATGACAACTCGTCACATTAGCTATGTCGTCACTAACCTTAATAGGTCTCTTTCATTAATACGTCACTTTGTACATGTAGTCAGCTTCCCATCTTGTCTCTAGCCGTATTACGTCTCTTTCCCAACTCGTCCGACGCATATTATGTTCAATGTACAATAACGTGCAAAATATAAAGTGAATAGGTACCCGATGCAATACGAGATCAAATCAACTGCATATTAATTCTCGGGTCCTTCAGGGGTTGGACTATCAGCATTTTTTTTTATTGTTGGTAGGCTTGCTCCACATAAACGTTCTGCTAAAACCCTTTGGACAACAGCACTGTAGCTAAGAGATACGTGTCCGACGCATGGGTTACTGGGCCTCAGATCCGGTCTCTCCGGGAGGCCATGGTTGAGCGTTTGAACCTGTCCTTGAAGGCAGTCTCCGAATTTGCCTAAATATTTTATTTACATATTTTGTGCTTAATTGTACATAACCGTCGGACGAGTTGGGAAAGAGACGAAATACGGCTCGAGACGAGTTGGGAAACTGTCTACATGTACAAAGTGACATATTAGTGAAAGAGACCTATTAGAGATAGCGACGAGATAGCTAGTGAGTTGTCATCACAACAATCAAGTCATACAAGGAACGAATTACGCGTCACCCAAACATCCTGGCAAGCCACCTTATGGATAGGACAGGGGCCAGAAGTACAAAATACCTCAAGGCTTCATCAGACAAACATAGCTACATATTATGCTGCATAAGTAAATAGGATGTGTCATAGGGCACATACCGACCAAGACATCTAAATAAGTCAAAAAAATTACTCAATGTCCAATAGTACTAAGACAGATTGTAAAGAAAGAAGAGATAAAATAAAAATATAAGGAAAAGTCTACCGCAAAGAAATGCGTTGCACAAACTAGGGCCAAAGCAAGAGAGGAGTTTTACAGTAGACTGGAAAACGCAAAATCAGAATCAGATTTTTTTAAAGTTGCAAAGTTTTGATATAAATCAACATTAGATATAAAAGCAAGTAAATATATTAAAGATAGAGACCGAAAATTACTTACAAATAATGAAGATATAAATAAAAGAACGAAGAATTTCCCAGTCAAGGGCTGGAACCCCTGTCACCAGTAGAAGAACCGGTATAAGCCATAAGCCGAGATGAGGTACAGAGTGCAGTGGACAGAATGAAGAACGGCAAAGCTGTCGGCCCAGATGAAATTTCATCTGAAATGTGGTAATCACTACGGCAACTGGTAGTGGATTGGCTTACGGCACTATTTAATCTTATCCTCTATAGTAATAAGATCCCAAACTCTTGGCGTTTAACCTCTTGTATGCCGGAACGCAGATCTAATCCAGACACAATGGCTTTTTCATTGTGTCTCGAATGCCGGCATACAAGAGGTTAAGTCACTTGGTTCCTTTTTATAAGAGCAAGTCACTTGGTTCCTTTTTATAAGAGTAAAGGCGATGTAACAGAATGCGGTAACTACAGGGGTATCAAGTTAACGTTAAACACACAAAAAATCTGGGCAAGAGTAATGAATAACCGCATATACCATCTAACTTGCATGAGCCCAAATCAATTCGGTTTTACTCCCTCGAAATCTACAACAGATGCTATACAGGCTGTAACCACTCGTGACGGAGAAGCATCGGCTCAATAAAGAGGATATGCACCTCATCTTTATAGATTTGGAAAAGGCATTCGATAGGGTACCACGCAGACTAGTTTGGCAAGCATTGAAAGCACAACATCTGCCGGATATATACATTAAACTAGTCCAAGACATGTACACTGACGTCCGTACCAGACTCAAAAGTCCCGCAGGGCTGACAGAGGAGTTCGATGTTGGGGTGGGAGTTCATCAGGGCTCTGCCCTTAGCCCGTTGCTTTTCAACATTGTGATGGATTATGTTACTAAACATATCCAAGCGCCACTGCCCTGGAACCTCCTGTACGCAGACGACATCGTTCTAATGGCCAGATCAGCAACCGAGTTACAGACCACCTTGACCACTTGTACTCTGCAGGTCTTAAAGTCAGTAGAGCAAAGACTGAACATTTACAGTGCCAGTTTAACAGCAGCAGTAGCCCAGCCATAATCTATTACCCAGATCGTACTCCTGTGCGAAAATAAATAAGTTCAAATACCTAGGCTTAGTAATCACAGACCAAGGAGACGTTGACGCCGATGTAGCACACAGGGTAAACGTGGCATGGCTGAAGTGGCGATCACTAACAGGAGTCTTATGCGATCTATAGAACGGCGGTGAGGCCGGCAATGATGTACGGAGCAGACTGTGGGCCAGTGAAAAAGACGCACGTACAAAAGCTTCACACTGCCGAGATGAAGATGCTGAGGTGGTCTGGGGGTGTGACGAGACTGGATAAAGTAAGAAACGAGCATATCCGCGGTAGTTTTAAAGTCGCTCCTATATCGGAGAAACTTACCGAGAGCAGTCTCGGATGGTATGGTCACGTGATGCGAATTGACGAGGAACACGTAGTGAAGAAAGCATTGCAACTACCTGAACACAAGAGAGGTAGAGGACGACCTCCGGCTACGTGGTGGACCTAGCATGACGAAACTCCTATCGGAAAAAAATTGCCCGACCCGACAACCCAGGACGGATTGTCCATGCGCCAGAAAATTAGGAGAGCCGACCCTACCTAAAGTGGGATAGTGCTAGGAAGAAGAAGAATCATAACCTTATAATTCTCAGGTAAGTATGCTATTTTTCTTGACTTATAGGTAAAAATTATCCAAAGGCGTGGAAGATCGAATAAACATAATATTTATTGTGTAATTACACTTTGTTGCTTTCACTACTTTTATTTCAGTAGACGTAAAATCCGAGTTTGATACGAAATACGTAGCCATCATAAACACATAAATGTTCGGCAGATTGTCCGATTGTGCCTAACATACATAACCGATATCAGTAATTTTCGTGTGAATCTTTCTACTACTCTTTTACAAAACAAATATAATTTCACTTCAATATCTGCTCAAAATCACAATAAAACTGAATTTAATCCTAAACATTCAACAACTATGCACTAACTGATATTTGTTATTATAGACTTTGACGTCACAATACGTTCCGTCCGACCAATAGCGTTGCGTTTCAATTAATTTTAATTTCGCTCTCATTTTGTACACTTTTCAATAATTATTTTCTTAATCAAAACGATCAATATTAATATGTACGTAAATCTAAAAGAAAGTGATCATATAAAAAATAAATTGAGCGTTATTTGAATCATATATTCCCTCGATCCTAGTCCGTGTTTTGTTCGGCACAACTTGACGACGATGGTGGATTGTTCTCGTTGATTGGTTACAAAAGGTACTGACCGTAGTAACGAGCTTGAGCGCACTGAGTTGCAACTCGCTGACGTTCTCGACGAAGAAGGGCGAGACGCCGACGGTGGAGGCGTGCAGCACGGTGGTGTCAGTGAGGTGGTGCGCCGCGAACAGCTCCGCCAGCAGCGTGACGGACTCGTGCGCGTGCGTGTAGAGCTCGCGAGCAGCCCGCGCCGAGCTGCCACTCGCGCCGCCGCCGCCGCCGCCTCCGCCGCTGCGCCGTGTCGAGTTGCTGGCGCCGCCGCCGCGCCGCTTGCGACCGTCCACTACGTAAAACGTACTATTTTTAGACGGGTTTTATTCGACAAAAAAATTAATAAAAAGGCAATTCTATTTCTAAAACAAAAGTAGCTTGAATTACTCTTTTTAATATGAGCTATCAGTGAGTCTCGTTAAAATCTGTCCAACCGTTTAGAAGATTAGCCGAACAAACAGACAGATCGAAAAAAAAAATAAGTTATCGTGTTTTTGGTATAAGAATTCTTATGTAGTCAAATACATAGACTTCCATTTTATTTGTTTATATTGTAATATTTATGTGTATTTATAGATACAGCATATTACTTAACAATTTTAGGCTCGCTCGCGCACAAATCTAAATACGTTTATCGCTTAACGTAATTAAAACATCGCTGTTTCTGTCAACCGTTTGAAGACGTCAGTCAAAATCATGTTTAAAAATGTGTAGCACTAAACGCATTGAATTCGTGATGCAAGCGAGCTTTAAGCACGCTCGGGCTTAAATACGAGTGAGAGAGTCGTTCATTATTTGTTATTAGCTTGAAAGCATCATTCATTATGCTTTCAAGCTAATAACAAATAATGAACGACTCTCTCACTGCTAGACCGCGTTGAAAAGCCAACGTCTCGTTTTTAAGAAACCGAAACGATGATTTAACTTTTGACGACCATCAAATCCCAATTCAATTAATTATATTTACCTTTCTTCTTAGATGTACTTTGAATGCTATACACAGGATCATAGACACAATAAATTGTGTTGTTCAACTGGAATTTTATGAACATAATAATTCTATCTATAACATCTTCTAGAAATATGCGCTTCGGCATGTTCGGGGAGGTCATTACGTACAGAGACGTTAGACTTGCGTCCGAGGCACACATGACCCTTTCTAATGCCGACTCCAACCATATTTGTCGCATCTCTTCACTGTCCTCCTGAAAAGTCAAAATTCAGTTTGAATTTAAAATATCATACAAACCTTTATGCTAGACAGCACCAGACAGACAAAGGTACTTACAGGGTCGCTCACTAAAGACATTTTCTCCGCCGCTCTGATGTTCTTCTCCAATATGTTCAACAATCGAACTAATCTATCTGCTGGTATAGCTTCCATAGCACCAAGGTTCTTTAACTTAGCTGCTTCTGAACATAACTCTTGAAGCTGATAACGTGGTAATAATAATTCTTCAGGTATGTCTGTGCCTTCTGCAATGTAACAAATTAAGGTCAATTTTGAAATAACAAAGAGATCTCTGGTTAAAGAATATTACCAGCACAAGTCACATCATTCAAATTAAATATTTGTTGTGCAGTTTATAGTTACCCATTTCGTCAGTAATTAATATGTCATCGTCAATAGTTTCAAATACTGATTCAATCAATTTGTTAAAACGCTGATACGTATTTGTCTCCATTAATTCATCTACAGATAACATTTCTAGCACAGGTACTAATCTCCGTTCTACCTTTCGTAACTTCGGCCGCACTGAAAAATATACACTGTCTATTAATATTTAAGTAACAGCATAATACGGTCATATTTCAATAAAATTGTATACGTCGCAAATGTAGCACATTCGTTCAATCAACCCAGCATCTCATGCCTATGTACCTGTACGAAGGAGGACCTATTAGATACAAACATTATGAACAAAAAGATCTTATGCTTGCAGGTACCTATTGCGGCCTCAGCTTCTTCCCTTTTGCTGGCTTCTTCATGTTTCCTTTTCACGGCTTCCCAATTTTTCTCCCTAGCTATATCTATCGCTTCTCTTTCTTTGTCTACAGTCGGTGTACCGCTACTCGATTTCGTCTTCAGTGGGACATTGTCATCAGAATCAGATTCTAGTGCACTATTTTTCCTAGATCTTTCTTCAGTAGTGAAGTCGTGTTTTTTTAATAACCCCTCCTATAAAAATGAAATTATTACGCATGTGAAATAAAAAGAAATATCATGGGTGTTTAGATAAACTTAGTGAAATGAGTTTTTTTTATTATAAAAAGCAATTTGGGCCCTTGGTCAAAGACCTAGGACGTATTCTCGAGCACATCGTCTATTCGTCTTACTGTCGTTTGGTCGTAGTATTGTGGTCTGAAATGAGAACAGATGATTATGCGTAAGTTTCGCCTAATTTGTAACTACTTACTGATAAACGGCCAAGTTTGACAACGGGGTATCTATTATTTATAACACCGGTACTTTTACTTGGGTCTTGCTTATCTTGGTTGCTATTTTGAGCTTGTTGTTGGGGCGTGTAGGGAGCGCCCATCGACGGCTGAGGCACTTGCGGTTCTAAACGTAGTGGCGACGGAGCCACGCTGGCTTGTGCTGGAGACTGGCCTGTCCTCACATTACCATCTACAAAACACCTAAATATATACTACTTGCTCAGTAGAATATTACTTTTTAAGTAACTAATAATATACCATACATACCTTGCTCAAATGTCTTCTCTTGTAATTGCATTAGTAATCTCTGTTGATCAGGTTGGTTGCTTGGTGACATAGAGAGTGGATCTTTATCTTCACTTAAATTAGTACTATAATTGCTATTGTCTTGTACTAAACTATTATAGAAGCCACCATTTTGTGGATTCGAACTGGATGTATTCGACAGTGGGCTTGCATACATGTTGGAAGAGTTTCCACTGGCCCAAATGGGGGATACACTGTTCTGTGCAGTATTATTCACTTGGTTCCCTGGCCTCGCTTGCGAAGGCGGAGAGCCCATGTTTACATGGGGTGAAGATTGAGAGGGTGTGGCTAGCAACTGCTGGTTCGGAATGGATGCTGTACCATGAGATGAGGGGCTTGAAGCTACAGTATTGGGTGAAATCCCGTTAAACTTATTGTGTGAGTGGCAATTGGGGCCCCAATGAGTTCTCGGTTGCTGCTCAAACACGTTAGGATTTACATTTAAGATTGCCCTCAACAGTTCTGGCAGAGGCTGCGGTGTTGGAGGATTTGAAGAATTAGCCATGGCATCATCTTTTAGATCTCTGAAAACATAAAAACAGATTTATATGCAAAAGAGTATTAAACAAAATTCACTTGCTTAGCAAAATTTGCTCTATTAATAGTAAATTTAATTTTTAATAATTACATGTGTGATACTGATGTCTGCATAAGTGATTGAATTAACAGCGACACTAGATTTTCATCACGCGTTGCGAGCAGAATGGCCGCCTCTTCAGCAACACGCGGATGAAACAACTGTGACTTGTTGTTGAGTGTTGCAGGCAATGGCGCTGGAAGTGGTAACACTGGTAATACTGAAAATAAAAACTTATACTATACTAATATTCACTATCCATATATCTATATATAGAAAAGCGAAAGGTCACTCATAAGTAGTTTGTAGTAGTTTGAAAGTTTGTATGAATTTTTTACAGTTTGTAAATAGGACACCTGAAATTTTAGATTTACGCTCTTGGTTGATAAAAAGAATTCATGCATTTATTGGTTTTTGGTAATTCCACCCGTAAGGGGGTAAAATAGGGGTTGAAACTTTATTATAGGGGCTTAAACATGTTAAATTGTTGGTTTATAAAAAAACTATAATTATAAAAATATATAAGATATTCTATCCCTAAGGGAGTAAAAAGGGGGTTGAAAGTTTGTGTGAAACTTCTACGCTTTAAAGTGTGACACGTGAAATTAAAGATTTACGCTTTTGGTTGATAAAAAGAATTCATGTATTTATTGGTTTTTGGAAATTCTACCCCTAAGAAGGTGAAAAGATGGCAATTTGTTGGTATTTGAAACTTGGCATAAATACTAACTTAAGTAAATAGTAAAGGTTTTCATTATTAGTTTTTCAAAACTACTCTTAAAAGACGATTTAGGGGTGTTCAAAATTTTTTAAGAATTTTCCTGTACAGGGCTTCTTTTTATGATGTAGGGGAACACTAAGAAGGGATTTTTCGAAATTCAACCTTTAAGGGGGTGAAACTAAAAAGTCATCTGTAGGATAAAATACGGATCACGCGAACGAAGTCTCGTGATAAAGTTCCCTGCCACAACTAGTTAGGGTTCCGTACCCGAATGGTCCAAACGGGGGATCCGTTTGGACCATTCGGGATATGCTGTCACTCACGTGTCTCTCGTCCGTCGTCTGTCACATAATTTTGTTAAGAAGAATTTTTAACTTCCCATTGACCTACAAACTTGAAATTTGGTGATAATGTTTATTATTACGTATACTTAACTAACAATTACATATATATATTGATAAATCTGATTTTTTCTTTGGTACGGCACCCTAAATGTGCGAAGTCCGACACGCACTCGGCCAGTTTTTTTTAATTATTTTATGAGTGATTTGTAAGGATTGTAACAGGAGGCGTTCTGTTGTTACTGCCTACCTCCATGGGAAAAAGATGTGACGTTATTTATGTATTTGTAGTTATTTGCTGGTTGTGTTAAGGCGCCTTCCCGAGCAAAACGCCGCGCTAGTCGAATTTTGTGCAGTTTTTAAGAGCTATCTACTCTTTATTTAAAAAGAAATATCAATTAATAAAAATACATTTAATTTCTACATAATTTTGATTCTAAAATGATAGTACACTTTTTTTTTAAAGAGGTATATGTGTCACTAATCTCCTTCCAACAAAACCATAAAAATGTGAAATAATTATTGATAGCATGCATCTCCTCGTAAAGTGTTCAATAATTATTTTTTGTACTAACACTAATGGATAGACAATTTGATAACGAACATTTTGTAAGATTTATTTTTTTCAATAGACCAATATTCGATTTTATAAAGATTTTATTCTAAAATCTGGGCGTATTCACTACCGTAATTTATGCGCCACCAGTGCCACTAGGCCAATAGGAATGCTCATAATTATCTCATGCTGATTTTTTGGTCAGGGTACGGCCTTAATTATAAAGGGTTATCAACGGTAAGTGAATGAGCGGTTAAATGATAACTTATCATTTAGGCCTGGCTAGTACCGTTTGTACCACCTGGTACCAGCCAGGAAAGAGAGGTTAAACAAACTACAAAATTTGGGTACTTTACTTGGGAGACTCCTATGTCCAGAGCAGTGGATGTCTGTGGCTGATCATGATTTTAAACAGCCAGTTAATTAAAGAGGTTAGGTCAGCTTTAAATGTATATTGTTAGCAAACAAAGTGAGCTGCTTCTAGTGGTTGGCAAAGATAATATTAATAGGCAGCAAGTAATGTGATATTAGGCAGCTTAAAATTTATGTCATATGAAATTTAATATATCTGTAACAATATATGTACAAGAGCAGCAAATCGTTATTTGGATTTCATAAAATTTTGATTAAAATACAGTTGTAAGTAAGGTAAATCTACAAAGCCGGGGCTTTTATTTCCGCCCGCAAGGTTTAAAGGCCCTTGACATAAAAGATATAACAGGAGTTTAGTTTGTGCTTACTTTATTTGCTCACTCCAGTTCCCTTCATCCCCTTCGAACACAAACTATCCATTTTGGGTGCCATAAGTGCCAGAGCTCACTTCACTTAAGATTATTATAATTAATAAGCAGCATGTGTACAATATTATTTTCATAGTTATTTCTCATTTAAAAAAAAAACTTTTCCAGTCACCCAATGTCAAAAAACATTGCCCCACACAAGGAATTTCTTCTGTATTGTGTTTACAAACATTAAACTGATTGTATAATCCTGTTGAACAAGTAATGATTTTGTATTAGGACTATTAATTTTTCCTGACCAGGTATTGCAGGTGCTGTTTTATATCAAAATACATACATGTCAATCGATTTGTCTTGCTGATCCAATATTTAAAATCATGTACAATAAAATTAATTACTTTCCATTATAAACAAAGAGATTTATATTATATGACTTAATGCATTTAAATGAAACACTATGTTCTATGTTATGGGGTTTGGTTTCCGCACTTAGTCCTTCAGGTGGACCATTGTGCGTGGTCCATGGCGGCCGTTGGGTGGATTATTCCAACCAGCCCACCTCCCTCCAGAAGCCTTATTTCCTTAGAACGTCCGTGTAAGATCTGGGTGACCCGAGAGTTTGTGTTCTTATCTGTGTGACTCCTGTGCATTCAAAGAGAACGTGCACAATCGATGTCGTGAATCGTCTTCATGCATGCCCTGCATAGAGGACTGTCCGTTATGCCTATTGTGTGGAAGTGTTTGTTAAGTGGGCAGTGTCCCGTGATGGTCCCCGTCACCAGGCGGGGACCAAATGAAACACTTAGAAAATTATCACTAAATTAAGACAAGTAATTAAGATGAATAAAAAAATTATAATAATAAGATGCCTTTTAATTATTGGTGTATATGTCATGGACCAAGTGATTAATCAGGGCAATATGTATAAAGTGTGGGCATTATGAATCTATTCAAGACAAATCGGGCAATGTAATGAATACTGATTTTAATTTCTATATTTACGCAAAATACGCGTTTGGTCTTGGAGTTGCGGAAAACAGGCCGTTTTTTTTTAACCTAACCTAATTTCTATCATATTGCTGGTCATTATGAATATTGCTATGTAACGGTTGGGCAATTTGATAATTATTCAATGAATTAGTCCAAGAGAAAGCATAGCAAGCTCTGGAGCTTTGTGCACCCTGACACGGATAGATAAGGTTCGAAGGAGATGACGGGAGCTGCAGTGAGCGAGCATAGCAAGCAAACTCAGCTCCCGTCATCTCCTTCATGTTAAGATACTATAGACCCTGCAGACAGAAATAGGAACCCCGTGCAGCGGGGCTCCCTTGACTTTGTTGCTTAAGTAATAATTGTATTTGCCTATTCTATTTTAAAACAAATGACAACATTAAAGTAATTATTAAAAAAAAAACATCTTTTTATTACCTGGCCCAATAAGTGATGGACATTATGCAGAAAACCCTGTCAATTTAATTTCCTAATTCAATAGTCCCTATCATATTGGTTGCATACTCATATTGGGCATTATTCAAATTGCCCGGGCATTATGAGTAATGCCATATTAATCACTTGGTCCATAACATATATATTTCAGAAAAAATATCTTGTTTATGTTCTATTCAATATAAATTAGTTTTAAGGCTGTTAATTTTTATTTATTTTAATGTTAGCAGCCATAACAGACGTGGCTCTATCTAAGAGCTGAAAAAGCCTGCATAACTGTTTTTTTCTTTAAATCATTCTATTTTAGATCTACCAACAACCAATGTTACTAGTTCTTGCACAGATGGTGATCAGTGTTAGTTATATATATATATATATATAGTAGTGTATTATGTACAGTGATGCAAATGAACAACATGTTGTTACTATAACTACATTAAAACAAAGTTAATTTAGTTCATGAGTATTAAAATAGAATGTTCTTAACAGAAAGATAAATTGACAGCCTGGAATCAGATTGCAGTCCTAACAGAGAACTTAGAGAATACTTTACCAATGTGTAGAGTTTTTTTACCAATTTATATTGTAAAATGTAATGATTTAACTAATAATTGTGATCTGTATAACAGTAAACATCATTTAAAGGTCTGTGTTCAAGAATTCTTTCTGGTTTGTAAATAAATAAATAGACATCAAGATGTTTATTATTGTTATAAGCAATTAACATTTTCATTTACATAAAACTCAGTTAAAATCAATTTAATTAATGTGAACTAGAACATGAATGATCTACAAAGAATATGTAACTGTTTTATGTTAATGTTAGTTGGCAAATGCCCTCATACCTGATGAAGCTCAAATACTCACAGTCTGTCAAGCTGGCTACTCCTGCTAATGTTGTAATAGGGACACTTGGAATATCCCTTTCATTCATCTTGATTTATACAAGTTATTTTCTCAGGTTCAATATTATTTTCCTAGAAGTCAAAAAGAAAGCTTTTGCTGTGGTACTATAAAACACACCATACAAAATTGTTTGCGTAGTCGTAGTTTTCATTATCATTTTACTTTCCACTCACGTAACACTTCACACAAGAAAGGTTTAACATAGCTGATTGACTATACATTAAAACGGATTGTTTCACTAATAATTAAAGTTACATCGAATCCAAAGATTGTTGTGAAAATGGGGCAGCCGTCAATTTGATGCTTTGTTGTGCGTTGTGCATCCAAACGAAGGTCAGCGCATCTGTACGACACTCCCATTAGAAACGGAGAAAAGTAGTATAACAGACACTAAACCTTATTTTTATTGAATATGTAGCAAATACTCACTGAAACATTATGATAACTATGTCTAATTTATTTATCCAGGACAAATCAAACATAATCCCAACATTTAGATAATCAAGAAATTATGAATTGGTGTTGCCAATTACCTAAAGTTTCACCACATGACGCTAAAAATATTTTCCTCAGCCATAGACAATATGAACTTTCAGCTGCCACGACCCAAGACGCAGTGCATCCAGCATCAGTGTATCTTTTGTTCAGATAGACCATCAGAATCGCTGACTACTTTTCTCTTATATTCAGATATTCAGGAATTGTTCAAATCCTACGTTCACACACTGACACGTAGCAACTGTAGTCGCTCGCGATTTGTTCATGGTTCATTCAGTGGATCTTTTGGCGCTAAAATATTTTTGTCATGGGAGCGCTGTGATGTGATCCTTGTACAGCAAGATTGAAATTAAAATCAAACGCTGCTTAGTAATACCTTTAGAAAAGTCAAGGTAACTAAAGTGAATTTATACACCGGTTTCTGATTTTTCCTTTGATTGCATAGCCAGTAATCTGTGTACATAGCAAAAACACAGCAGTACAAAACCACTGAGTAAAAAAACACTAATCCACAGTCCGAGCAGAGACTAATGGGGATGTGAACTGCCATTTTTTCACGATAGGTCGCTATGGCTATTGAAAGCTGTCAAATCCATACATTTTGTAATCTATCATCACTGACCTCTATCGTACAATTGTATAATAGAGATCAGTGTCTATCATTCAGTAAATTTTAAGTTTCTCGAAATTTGCCTCTGTGTGCTGTACCAGGATATACCAACCCCGGTGTTCATTTATTGCCCAAAGATACAACACTAAAAAAAAAACTGGGAAATGGCTATACATATTTATAGGTTGTGTTATGTACATGTCAAAGTAACTCTGATTATGTTGCTTGGTGATCTTAGGCGATATAGTCGAACTATTAACGTATTGATCTAGTTATACAGCAAGAATATTTTTGCTCGGGCTTGAGGGCTTTGATTGCCGATATTAAAATAAAACTTCTAACCTAAAACGTAAAGATTACCAACACATTAAAGTAATGTTCTCTCATTTTTTGTAAATTTTCCTACCATGAGTCGAGTGAGAATTAACTCGTTGCGACTAAAAAAATATCCGAATCAACATATCACCGATGAAAAATATTTTATTATATAAAAGTCTGACTCTCAATAAGATCTATTTTCTTTCCAGTTATCCTTGCTCCTCATTTTTGTAGTTTGTCTTTCAATTCCTTAAGCTTCCAAGGACAATAAGTATTATCAATAACGATAGTAGACCATAAGACCAGTTTAAACACAAAATAACGTAATGTAAACAAAGCAAAAACTATTTGACAGCAGCCATTGCGCCGCCAGCGACATCTGCGCTAAGCTTTGCGATGTGAACGCCCCCATATGAGGTAGGAAAACTATGGAGACGGCATATTCTACTATATGAAGAATAGTTATACAAATATCTATAATATCGACACACGCATGTCAAAAAGCGTTTTGTCTCTTTTTAACTAACCAAGAGCTGCATATGAAAAGAGAGACATCTAAATGTTTGTCAAGGACTAAACTTGGTAACACTTTTGAGTGACGTCAAAATCATGTCTATGCGTGACCGGTCGCCATGTTGATTGCCGAGTAAAATTGGTAGTTGTCTGCCGTATATGTACGTTTATCTGTGTAGTTGTGCTGTCAAACAGTTGCAAATGGCCTACCTCATTGGCCAATGGGCAGCCATCTTAATTGCCCGATTTATGTAGGTATGCACGCTAATTCCGTAGGTATGGCAAGTCCATAGGTTTATAAGTCAGTGCCGGCGCCCGACACAAACGTTAAAGAGGGAATATGATATTGACCAATGAGGTAGGAAAACTATGGAGATGGCATATTCTACTATATGAAGAATAGTTATACAAATATCTATAATATCGACACACGCATGTCAAAAAGCGTTTTGTCTCTTTTTAACTCAACAAGAGCTGCATATGAAAAGAGAGACATCTAAATGTTTGTCAAGGACTAAACTTGGTAACACTTTTGAGTGACGTCAAAATCATGTCTATGCGTGACCGGTCGCCATGTTAATTGCCGAGTAAAGTTGGTAGTTGTGTGCCGTATATGTACGTTTATCTGTGTAGTTGTGCTGTCAAACAGTTGCAAATGGCCTACCTCATTGGCAAATGGGCAGCCATCTTAATTGCCCGATTTATGTAGGTAAGCACGCTAATTTCGTAGGTATGGCAAGTCCATAGGTTTATAAGTCAGTGATATTGACTTTAATTGTCAATTTAACGATTTTGACGTTTGTCAGTGGTGTAGCCAGTAGTTACGTAAAATATTCCTATCCGTAACTGCATTATTAGGACCTCACAGTGAACGACGGTAATATTTTATACAAAAAAGTTTTCTCAGTGGTTCAAACAGAGTTCAATAATACTTTTAAGAAGAAAACGAAAACTAAAAATATTTAAAGCCCTAAGTTTTTATTCAGTGACTGGGCGACTAAAGGACTCAGGAAAAGTAAGGAAAGACTTTACGAGCTGTATGGCCTTAAGCCTTATATTAAAACTGAAACTTTTAATAAGTATGTTGCTACTTACAAGAATATTTAAAAATACGTGTAAACTAGCTAAGGCTTTATACATAAGCAATAAGGTTAAATTCGCAGAAAATAAAATTAAGACGGTTTGGAAAATTATAAACAATGAAACGAACAGGAACAAAAAATAAATACTGATTACACGCTTGAGACTACACACGGACTTATTAGAGATAACAAAAAAGTAGCACAAGAATTTGTAAATTTCTTTACCAGCATCCCAATTAAAACTACTGAAACCTTAAATTATTCGCCGTCGCTCGCTTCTGGTTTATTAAACGCTAACGTTTCAGCCTGCCCGACTGTATTTAACTTTTCACATATAAACCCAATAACAGTAATAAAAGCTTTTAAGCAAATCAAGATCAAGCTGACCGAAGATCTGTTGGGAATGTCCATCAAAGTTTGTACCTCCATTATTCAGACTATAGCGCCGTACTAAGCTTTAATTTTTAATTTGTGTGTAGACCAAGGAGTCTTTCCGGAGCTAATGAAACATAGTAAGGTTATACCACTTTTTAAATCTGGGGCCAGTAAAGACACAAATAATTATAGACCAGTATCCGTGTTGCCGGTTTTCAGCATGATATTTGAAAAGATAATGCTAAATTAAATGCTCATTCATTTTTAATACAAATAACATTCTACACGATAAACAGTATGGTTTCACCAAAGAACGTTGTACAACCGACGCTGGTGTCACCTTATTAAAACACATATTTGATGCGTGGGAGGAAGGACAAGATGCCATATGTATCGCCTGCGACCTGTCGAAGGCGTTTGATTGCGTTAATCATGAAACATTGCTTTTGAAACTTGAGCATTACTGGCTAGGCCAATCAGCATTAAGTTTAGTAAAATCCTATTTGAATGATAGACAGCAATTAGTTCAAATAAACGGTGTCAATTCGTTGGGGTTGAACGTGAAAATGGGGGTACCCCAGGGCTCAATTTTAGGCCCTTTCTTATTTTAGTCTACATTAACGATTTACCCCATCTATTGAAAAACAAATTAAACATGGTGTTATTTGCTGATGATACTTCTTTGATTTTTAAGATAAATAGACGTACGAGTAATGTTGCCGACGTAAATAATGCCTTGCGGCAAATTCAAAATTGGTTCACTGCTAATAATTTAGTTTTAAATTCTAAAAAGACTAAGTGTTTAAAATTTGCCTTGCCTAATGTCAAAAGTTATGATTGTGTCATTATATTAAACAATAAGAAGCTAGAAAGTTCGGCAGCTTATCTGTTAGAAAAATATGTCAGTTTACTGATGTAGATGCCGCAAGGCTAGTCTATTTTAGTTACTTTCATAGTATCATGTCTTACGGTATTTTACTATGGGGAAGGGCTGCAGACATTGAGTCAATTTTTATTTTGCAAAAACGAGCCATCAGAGCTAAGGAAACTGTTTAAGGAAATTAACATCATGACGGTAGCTTGTCAATATATTTACGAAAACATCATGTACGTTAGAAAGAATAAACATCTTTTTAGTAAAAACAGCGATCAACATAATTATGTTACTAGAAATAGGGACCAATTAATTCAACTAGGTTTCAGGCTGGCTAAAGTAGCGTCATCTTTTATGGGGTACTGTATAAAATGTTACAATAAAATACCTCCCCACCTTCTAGAACTGAAAAAGGCAAACTTCAAAACTTGTATAAAACGCACACTATGCAGGCAGGCATATTATAGGTTGGGGGATTACATCGCTGATAAAAATGCTTGGCTCTTCGCTAGTCGTGCTCCACAGCCACAAGGGCACAAAAACAAGTGAGCAGAAAAGTTCTGAAATATTGTTGGACCTACTGAAGACTGTATGAATATATTTGTGTTGTATAAACTCAATTTATTTTAGTATTATATAACTGCACAGCACATAAGTGAGTACTATGTACCAACTGTAAATCTACCATTTACTGTACCTATATGTCGTTTGTTGACTAGTGTCCTGGCAGTTAATAGTGTGTCATGCTCTCTCTGATGGTGGCACATGTGTTGGATCATTCGGTTCCCTTCATGATGGTTGAGCTGAGTGGTGCCGATCTATGTGACATGTTCGTGAACGGGCGCTATCAGTTGGGATTGGTCATAACTCAGCTGCTTCGCCCTGTTTTTAATTATGTATTGCTATTTTTTTTTACTCTAGACGCTTTTACGTGCACGTCGTTTTACATCGTTCTCACTTATATGTATTTTGCCAACAAGAAATCATGTAGGTTACCAAATACTTGTAAAACACTTTTTATTTTAAAAGAGTATGTGTGGAGTTTCTTGTCCATTCTTCTCCATAACAAGCTATAACAAGCTACATTTCCGAATGGACGGTAGAATCAATTATTATTACTTGTAATTTTTTTTTATGACGTTCAAAAGTGCCGCTTAATGGCTTAATTACATAAAATGTGAAAAGCACCAAGCTCGACCAAAATTTAGATCACGACTCTACATACGACGAAAATTGAATGGTAACCCTACCTACCATACCCTACCCTACCTACCCAACCCTACCTACCCTACGCTACCTACATACCTACTCTAACTACATACCTACCCTATGTAACAATTTTGTTTTTCTTAATTTTTTTTTCATTAGAACCTCCTAACAATAACAAGCACAACAAAAAAAGAATAAGCGTAATCGGTCCAGCCGTTCACGCGTGATGCCGTGACCAAGGGAAATAGGGATTAATTTTTAGGGTTCCGTACCCCTAAGGGTAAAAACGGGACCCTGTTACTAAGACTCCGCGATCCGTCTGTCTGTCTGTATCTCATGAACCGTGATAGCTAGACGGCTGAAAATTTCACAGATGATGTATTTCTGTTGCCGCTATATCAAAAAATACTAAAAACAGAATAAAATACATATTTAAGTGAGGTTCCCATACAACACACGTGTTTTTTTTGCCGTTTTTCGCGATAATAGTACGGAACCCTTCGTGTGCGAGTCTCGCACTTGGCTGGTTTTTATATATATAATATATATCATAGATATAGATTATATATATATATATATATATATATATATATATATATATATAGATAGAGTCCAGCACACAGTACAGTATAAAATCCTTTTCATCCACATTCATGGACTTAATATATTTATATTAAGTCCATGTCTACATTCCACCACTGTCCTGTCAAGAGAGTAGATTAAAAACCAACATTTCTGTGAGATTAATATTCTGTGCTGTCAAGTGCACAGAACACAGAAGTACTCAAGTGTCAATATCATTTGGAACTGGGTAATAGGGCTTTAAAATGCTTTATCCTTAAAAAAACAAGACAAACAAATAAATATGATTTATATAGTTGTTTAATTGGTTAATTTTAACGTGTTAAATGCATTTGGGCGTAAGAAAACCATTAAAATCATAAAATTAAGCATGACTTTGGCTTCATGCGGAAGGATCGTTGCCTAAACTACTTAAAAAAAAAAACACGGCGTAGAAGTTCTCCAATTTCAAAAATAAAGTCAAGTGGATAGTGGTTTTAAGACTTTGAAGTATAAAAAAAGTGAATTCGAAATGCAAGTTTGGTTTGTTTAACTCTAGAACATTAACATAAAGATATTGGTCGCGTGTGGTACCTTTTTAGTAAGAAATAATTATTGTGCGTTAGCTTACTTAGCTAATATCAAACTTTTCTAAAAGTGGTAAGTACCTAAACATACAATCTTACATAATTTTTGTATTATTTAAAGTAATGTTTTACTTTATTATATGTTTAATTAGTGAAATATTTTTGTTTTGTCAATGTAGTTATTTTCTTGGTCTATGTTTTACATAAATATTGTGTTGTGCATAATAAAAGTTTCCCAATTTCAGTTAAAATGACAAATCGTCCTAGTTTCGCCCAATTAGAAGGTTTAGTGGAATTCTTGGAGCAAAACCCAGGCATAGCTAAAGGTTTGCTTCGGACCGCTCAAGGCAAATTAGAAACGAAGATGAAATGGACAAATTTAGCAACATCTTTAAATTCTCTCGGAGGAGCAAATAAAAACGGTCAAGGCTGGGCTAAGGTAAATCAATATAATGAAGTTCTAGTTCTTACTTAGTACCTATTAGGAATCCTTTTATCAGTATAGCAATTTCATTAAAACTAATGCATGTTTTCAGTATTGGGCTGAGAGGAAATGTGCTCTAAAGAAGCAGTGCGCAGACCTCTCAGCTTCAATGAGGCGCACTGGTGGTGGGACAGCAGGCAACTTGCCAGTATTGTCTGCCTTAGACAATAGATTGGTGGCGGTGATGGGTGGACAAGAGTTTGCGACTGGAGATTCAAGATTGACAGTCAATCCATTTCCTCAATCAGTAATATATTTTAATATTTACAATTTAATCATACCTATGTTATTTATGTTAAGTATGCTAAATATTTTATTATAATAATAATAATTTTATTGTTTCAGACTAGACCTACCGAGTCACCAGTTGAGATAGAGGATGTTGTAATTGTACAAGAAGACACTGAAATGGATTCTTTACAAAACGTTTCCCCTATTCCTAGCACGTCACATGATGACGCAATACCAGCATCATCCACAAGTAAGTCTTTATTCGAATTTATTTAGGAATGTTTAAATATTTTGAATAAGCTGTCCATCAGTCACACAACCCAAGTATCTACACACACTTAAGTGGCCTGTGTAACAATGAAGTGTTTTGGGACTAATCATATTTCGGGCTATAGCAAAAAATACTTCAGTATTATTTATTGACTTGTTTTTTGTAACAACTAAGAAGTTTCAAACTTGTTTGGTCAAGTGTGCTGATTTTAAATTATTATTTTGTGTTTCAGTACCTGCGCCGCCCACGCCACTTCAGAATACTATACCACCACGACCCCGGCGGCGCCGCTCTTTAATTCCGAGGCCGTTGGATGCAAATATGGAGCAGTTCGCGACTATCGAAGCGCGGAGAGTTGAAGCGGAATTAATAACAGCGCAAGCATTTTCTCAATTGTCCGAACACATTGGCAATATGACAAGTGCTTTGCAATTGTCCGAACACATTGGCAATATGACAAGTGCTTTGACATCTATTGCTAATGCAATTTCGGATGTAGCGAGAAAAATGCCAAATCCTTGATTTACCCTTTCAAATGCATTAGAAATTAATGTCAAAGCTTTATTCAGTGCTAATGTTTTTGGCTATTGATTATAGGCTCGCTACAAAACAATTTTTCGTTTTAGTTATTTGATTTATTTCTTTATTGTTAATTTGTTTCTATTATTAGTAAGAAGTAAGTGAATAAAAGTATGTTTAAGAAAAAATAAATATTTATTAATTTCTCAGTATTTTCAATAAATATGTAGGTAGGTAGGTGGTAGGGGTCTAGAAATTATTAATTTATACAAATAAACTGTAAAAATACAATGTCACTAATAGAATGAAATCCATTTTATTGAAGAGAAAGTAAAACATTTTAACTAATAACAAAATTTAAACCTAAAAATATCCTATCTAAATCTTACCATATTTTTTTTACCTACCTTATACTGGCCCACAACTGCTGAACTAAAGCATTACGCTTTTCGATGCCTTGTCTTAGTTCAGCAGCTGTGCTGCTAGTTGATTCTTGAGAAGTGACAGCTGGATATTCATTTCCATCCTCTGCTGTATTCTCCACAAGATCATTACCTACTCTATTGATACACATGTTGTGTAAGACACAACAAGCATTAATTATTTTGGCTGCTACATCAGGATGATAATGTAGCACTCTATGCACGAGTAAGCACCGCCATCTATTTTTGAGTACACCAATGGCACGTTCCACTGTATTTCGTGCAGAGCAGTGCAACTTGGTGTAATATTGTTCTGGGGAGCCTTCAGCAGCATCTACTATAGGTGTCATCATATACACCCTCTGGGCATATCCAGAATCACCTGAAAAGTCAAACTAATTAAAATATATTCATAATCACTAAAACTAAAATTGATCTGGACTAATTATTTATATCATTTACTTGCCTAGTAAAAACACAGTTTCTCCATTATTGTTCAAATCAATTAAATGTTGTTTCACAGGATGCTGATTCCAGACAAAACTGTCATGTGATGCTCCTCCAAATGAAGCATCTACTGACAGAATTCTTAGGTCTGCATCACATATCTGAAAATATATAAAACAAAGACATGTTATTATGAAGTAAATTACAATTAAATATTAATAAAAAGTATTGCCTTACAATCAGAACATTTCTTGAATGGAAATGTTTGCGATTAAAAAATCTCTCTTCATTTTCTATTGGTCTAATTATGGCTACATGAGTGCCATCGATACATCCTATAACAGATGGTATGTGAAATTTTTCATAAAACCTGGAACATAAGGAAAAGAATATGGTTACTTTAAGTACCAAGGCATTTTAGGTAACATAAAAAAAAATTGTTATATTATTTATCTAAGTTTGATAACAATTAGGTATTTACCATTAGTATTACCTTCTTTTTATAGCATCTCTTTCCCGACGAGTTTGAGGAAACTTAATCCATTTACTTTGTACTAATGGATGGTTAAGAGCTGCCGTTACATCTCTAATAGTACGAGAAACAGATTGCTGCGACATTAGGGTCCCATATGTGCCTCCAACTAGTTTTTGGTAACTCCCAGTCGCATAAAAGGACAATGCCACTAAAACCTGCAAGAATTATACAACTGTTAGGCTATTGATCTTCGAAAAGAGTCATGATTTATATCATTGTTAGAAGTCAAGTAACAAAGACAGCATAGGTACCTTATATTTTGGTGATATATCACTTCTTCTCTTAGGAGTTGGCATAAAGGGCTTTATGTTTTCATAAATTTCCTCAAACAAATCCTTGCTCACTCTATAATTTGCTTTAAATTCGTCTTCATTCATAGAAAACGCCTTGTCCGTATAACGCATCATCCGACGCTCATCTCGTCTTTGTTTTAATTGTTTTTTATGCGAATTACGTAAAACACTGTATATTACTGCTAAACGTGCCATATTATACACTTATTTGTTATTAAAAATCACTTAAAACGCACAACAATTTCTAAAAAGTTACACTTTAGTTATTGGAAAAATTTCAATCAACAAGCAATCCCAACGTACACGTGACGCAATTGACAGCTGTCAGAATAGACTCGAGAGTAGCGTTTACCGCCCGATCCCGATTCCACTTAGTTCCCCAAATAGACACACTATTTAAACAATGTGGCGCTAGCGTCGAACTCAAGAGTACGAAACGTTAAAAATCCAATGCCGATCGATCGGAATTAAATTCAAGAGTAAGCCTCCTGGTCTGGTTTGTTTTTATGCGTTTTTTTGTAATATACGTATAATCTATTCGTGTTCTGGGTTTCTTTCTGGCTAAAATTTCCTTTATGGACCGCGGATTTGGAAGTTCATATTTTTTATGTAGATAGTACTCTTATATAGAAAGCTTTTTACAAAGTTTCAAAAAGCGGAGTATCACGGTTTACGAGAAAAAAATATTTTAAATTTCCATACAAATTTTGTTTTGTGCAAATTTTTAGGTTAGATAAATTGTCATGGTAAACGTCAAAGTTCACATTTCACGTTCCGTTGAAGTAGAGGTGTATTTTATTCAATTTGAAGTCATATTTTTCACTTAAATATAATTTTATTTTCACTTACTCACATATTTCAATTTGGTGTGTAATTAATGTGCACAATAACCATGGTGAATTATGCAATTGCATTGACATTTTACACAAAAAATTACGAATTTTTGTTTACACTGTGGAACGGATCGTGAAGCGATGCCGCGCTTTTTCGTATTAGCTGTCACTGGTCGTGTTTTATTTTCACTATGTGAATATCCGAAAATACCCAAAACGGAATCAGAGCACCCACTTTCCATGAGGTCTTCATCACATTGTTTGGTCATTATGAATTAGTCGAAGAGCGAGCGAAGCGAGCTCAGGTGCTTAGGGCACCCCGACACGGACAGGTTAGGTTCGAAGAGATGACGGGAGGTGAAGTGAGCGAGCAAAGCGAGCGAACTCAGCTCCCGTCATCTTCTTCGTGTTAGGTTACTTTAGACCCTTCAGACAGAAATAGGAGCCCCGCGCAGCGGGGCTCCGTCGACACTGTTAAATAGTAGTTGTAAAAACTTTAACCATGGATATCTCCTTAACCATGTGGTTCCGCGGGCTGGGGATGGCACAGGGGGGTAGTCCCACTACCCCCCCACTTCCCTACCCCCTTCCCGCCCCAAAAATCGATGAACATTGATGGAAATTTTTATTCTAACCTAAAAACTTTAACCATGGATATCTCCATAACCATGGGGCTCCGCGGGGTGGGGATGATACAGGGGGGTATCTCCCCCTCCCCACCCTCCCCCCACCCCTCCGCGCGCCTTAAATCCGCGGTCCATAAAGGAAATTTTAACCAATTGATAAATCAAGGGACCACAGTGTAGTCGCTGTCACCGAGTTTTGTTTTCAGAGTGTACCGTCAGTGAAAGTAATAAGTTGTTTAAAATGAAGTATTTGCAAATGCATAGTAGCAATGCAGTTGCAGTTCACTCACTTACTTGGTACCTTAAGTACATCGGTGTACCATTGGCAATTGGCGTAACAATGTGCAAATTATTTAATTGCGTCAGTACGAAAAGACGAAGAGCTGCACTACAAGGAAAGGTATTGTTTCACTAAAACTTTATTTAATTAAGCAATTGTAGTTATTATTGCCGTTTATGCTTGTATTTAACCATACATAAGTGAAAAACCATACTATGCTGTGGCAAGCAGGCGGCTCTGTGCATGGTTATGACCTGTAAAAATTTAAGGTGTTTAACATTTCATATTGTATGTTTAATATGTTTTATTTTTCTTATCCCATAAAGTATGTTGTGTTTTTACTATCATCTAGTAATTTAGTTATAATATTAGTTTTTACTTAATACTCAAAAGCATGCTGTGGCCTCCTATAAAAGTAGTGCACTAATCATTATTTAATGTGTTAAACCATTGAATTTTTTTGTGTATATTATTTGTTGGAGGGCCTTAATAATTAATTAGGAACTACTATTTTTTATCCAGGTTGTGGTTATAACTGGTGCAAGTTCCGGAATAGGAGAAGCATTGGCACATGCATTCTATGAGCAAGGAAGCAAAGTGGTTCTAGCTTCCCGCAGGAAATCTGAATTGGAGAGGGTGAAAAATGAACTGATATCAAGGAATCTGGTATGTATTTTATATACATGCAAATTTATTATCTAAAACCGTAGGATGATTGGAGCTAGGTTGATCTTCGTTGATTGTTTGTTTGGTGCTGTCTCATAATGCTAGACTTTAAAGGTATACTCTTTCCAATGAAATAAGAATCTTTGAAATGGGACCACTCTATAAAAAGTTAAAAAATAAAATATAATGTTGAATTGAGAACCTACTTCTATTTTTTTGTTGGTTAAAAATCAGCCAAGTGCATGTATACACAAAATTACAACAGTAAACACTGACTGAATAATTTTTTCTAGCTTTTTATTTTTACAGTAGCGGTCGAAAAATATTGTAAATAATATATTTACACATTTATGTTTCAGAGTACTGCAACTCTAGAACCACTTGTACTGGAGCTTGACCTTGCTAAATTTGAAGACTTGGATTCATTTGTTCAGAATGTTCAAGATGCTTGTGGTCATATTGACATTTTGATAAATAATGGTGGCATCTCCCATCGAGGATCTATACTAAATACTAAGATCGATGTATTCAAGAGTATTATGGCCATTAACTATTTTGGGTCTGTTTCTTTAACAAAAGGTACAATAATTATTAATTTTTTTTTGTCTGTTAGTTCAGTACAAGTTTTAATAGTTGAAAAAATCTAATAGAAATAATACAATTGAGACAAGGGGTTCCCGTTTAGAATAAGATACACCCCACGCATAGCAGAACAAACAAGTGTCTTATTAGAATGGAAACTTCTATAACTAGCAGTTTTATTTAACTTTTTAAACAATTATCACAAAATGCTGCAGAGCGACATGAGATCATGGTATATTATTCTTTTCAGAATGTCTACCAAAAATGGTACAGCGCAAAGTGGGTCACATTGTGTTTGTGAGTTCAGTTCAAGGACTCATTGCAATACCAGAACGATCTGCTTATGCAGCAGCTAAGCATGCAATGCAAGCTTTTGGTGATTCTCTTCGTGCTGAAATGCATCAGCACAATATCAATGTAACAGTTGTCAGCCCTGGTTACATAAAGACTGCTATATCTCTGAATGCTTTTACTGGTTCCGGAGAAGCACATGGAGGTAAATTAATTCTCAGATAATGATATAGTTAATCATCAAACATTCTTGTACAAACTCATCATCTGCCTAGCCTTTTCCCAACTATATTGGGGTTGGCTTCCAGTCTTACCGGATTCAGCTAAGTACCAGTGTTTTACATGGAACAACTGCCTATCTGACCTCCACAACCCAGTAACTGGGTAACACGGTACCTCTTGGCAAGACTGGTGTCATATCTCAAGCTTCTGACTAAAATAAAAATAAAAAAATAATAAATTCTTGTACAAACTACTACAGCAAAACATATTGTTTCAGTAATGGATACCAGTACTGCTGCCGGTTTTACACCTGAGTTTACTGCAAAAAAGATACTTGATGGAGTGGTAAACAAAGAAAAAGATCTTGTTATTAGCCAGTTTTTGCCAAACTTAGCAATAACTTTGAGACATTCTGCACCATCTTTATATCACTGGGTTATGGCCAGAAGGGCAAATAAGACTTCTTAAGCAAACAGTTTTATTTGAGACCATTTAATTGCTAACTCACTGAAACATTATTTTCCAACTATGTAAGCACTGCATTTTTAAGTCTTTGTATGTATTTTAATTTTAGGAGATAAGTTCTAATAGAAGAAACAATTTATACAAATTAAAGAGGCTGTGAAAGGAGTTGTCAGTTGAGTTGTTGAAGAGTCTTTTAAAACAGTTGAGTTGGGGTTATTGCAATTCATGAGTCGTTTTCAGGTCAGCTTGACGTCCTGTTAAAGTTATAATTATTATCTAGGTGTAGGTGTATATTATACAGGTTTTGGGGATTTTATTATAGCAAGTAGGTATAATTTAGTTTATGAAACATAATAATATGGCTTCTATTAAAAGTAAATATTGAGAAGATTTTTTTTACAATATGAGTACAATAATATGTTAAGAAGCATCACACTAATATTATAAAGGCGAAAGTTTGGGGAGTGTGTATGTTTGTTGCTTCTTCACGCTCAAACGGCTGAACGGATTTGGATTTAATTGGCACAGAGTTAGATTATAGCCAGGAATAGCACACAGGATACTTTTTACCACGGGAATATGTTTCTTTGGGATAATTATCGACTATCACACGGGCGCAGCCGTTGGCAGAAGCTAATAAGTGATAAATACTCAAATGTTGTCCTACCGAAATGAATAAAATTCATATCTAAATTGCATCATTGTTTTATTACATGATGACAGTGAGGTTATTATATCTAGGAGACCACTGTTAACTTAGCTTTGTAACAGAATCCTTCATAAACCACTATCACATTTGATTAAACTAAAAAGCATCCTTATATTACAAGAAAATATCTTTTGTACAGGCTTTTAAACTAATTCTACTATTAATAACTTTATAACATTTTTACACTGGATCCTACAACAAATTATATAATTACATTATTAGATTTCAGACAAAAACAACTTATTAGAAAGCACTAATATATTTTTATGCTTTTCGATGGAGCATTATGTGACTTTCTAATTTAAGCTCAATGCCATTATTATGCTAGCTGCAGACTAAATCTTTACTTAAAGATGTTGTATAGTCTCCATAAGCATATTGCCGTTGCTGTCAGCGACACTGTTGTATGTAACATTATTTTCCTTTTATTGTCTGTGTGTACCAGTACAACTGGTGATGCAGACGTAAGATCACTCAACATAGGTAATGTAGATAAATGTCTGCGGTTCTTTTCTTCTTGATATTTGCAACAAGGATCCCACTGCCATGACAGTGTGTAGCAACCTGCACAAAGCACTGACACAATGCCAAAGGGAGCACAGGCTAGTGAACTCCATGCAGCACCTGCAATGATAAATTTCAAACTTATTTACAGCCCTCATTAGACAAGTTACAGCAAAAGTTTAAAATAATGTGTGTTGTAGTGATTAAGCTCTAAATTGTGTTTTTGTTAGCTTCGTTATTTATTATTATATGCAATCAAACATGAATGTTTAAAAATCTTATTTTTATACAAAGTAAACAAAGATGAACCTAAGCATGACCAGCGATTAAGAATTGGATTTTAAGAAGTATACAAATTCACAATCCATACACACCTGATGCAATGCTACAGAGTCCACTGTAAACAGAAACCTTATGCAAGAGGTTTCCTACGTAAATCCAACGTGCTGTTTCTTCACCCAGTGGCTCTGGCTCTATCACAATAACGCTAACGCCGGCCTCCAGTGCTCTTTCCAGTTCCATTTCAAATTTGGTGTGAGCATTTTCACTATCATAAACCTCTCGTATGATCGCGACACTGGATGGCTTTAGATCACTATAAACAAAGCCTGGTTATGTAATTATGATACTTATAATAAATCATATTATGAGTTTCATGAGCAAAGGTTTATATTTCAATGTGAGACCTGGTAATTTATCAAATAAAACTTGGGTTTTGTAATTTCATTTACTATTTACCAACCTGTCACTTTCATCACCCGCCATCTTATAAATAGACAATAAAGTAAAACTTTTAATATGATTATGCTAAAGTCGGGTTAAAGTCCAGAAAGATATGACTTTATGGTTTGGCAAAGGCGAATGCGCTAATAGAGCCCGCGAAATTGAAAATGTTTTTACGTTTTTGCAATGTACTACTCTCAGCTTTGGGTTCTATTCTATATTAATTTATTAATCGGACACACTGGTCCATGTAAAAATGTGAAAGCAAAAGTAAACCAGTGACAAATAGTATCTAACACTAGGTACACATTTACCGGCTTTAGTCACCATCGAATCTGGTGATTTCGACATGTTATGTCGCATGTGTACGTGAGATTTTGAAATCACCAGCGAATCGCTAGTGAGCGATCAAAGTCACTACGTTATTTTTAATATATTAGCAATATTTCAGACTACTTCAAACCAGACGGAGGTGGTTGTGGGGTGGCGGCACTGACCTCTAATAAACAAGTACAGTACGACATAAGAGAGTAGAAATTAAATATTTGGGAACTAAAAGTTTTAATTTTCTGGCAACATCTAAAATGAGTACTTGAGCTGTCAGTTTTTCTCGATCGGTTTCGATTTTCGTAAGAATTTTGGTTTTTGTGTGATATTTCTAAGTGTGGACAGAAAAACAGTGGCAAATCATGAATAAGGTAATTCGTAGAGGTGCCCGTGATATAGTTTACAAAGTTTATATGTGGTGTATAGCCGAATTCCAAACTGGGAAGCTTCTATACAACTTAGAAGATGTTTACCATCGTACAGCACATTTTACTGGTAAGTAACTATTGAAAGTTACGCTAAACGTTAATTACAAACGATTAATACATTCAGCGAGCTAAATTTTCGAACCACATATCATTTACAAATTATTTGTCTATCATTTATGAGGTTATGCTAAGGTAAACAAATACCGTTGTAGTTATAGCGCGACTTAACAACGTTGATAGTAAGGCAAAAACAATTAATGTAATTTATTGCGAAGACGAAATTTTTTTTTTGCTATGCCATATTTGTTGATGCAATCGACTAAATGGAAAGAAACAATTTTAAAATATATTCACGTTTATTTACCGCGGAACTTCTTTCGTCGGACTGACAGTGATTCTTTTATTTGCTTGTTTTAGGTGTTTCTGTAAGCACTGTGCGCAGAATCGTGCAACACGGCATTGAAAACGGTGGGAAATTCTCAACACCAGCTAAACACATGAAGGGTCGTCCCATGGTGCAGACAGCAGTGACGATGAGAGTGGTTCAGAAATCAGTGACGAATCAATACCAGAGCTTAAAATAGACTACACGACCTTAAGTGATCCCATGGAAGGTGTAGAGTATTTAGATTTTGATTTATTAAATTAGTTAATTTTATTAATTTTGGTTTATATCTGAGTTTATATGGAAAGCAATTTATTATTAAAAATACTTACTTTCTGTGAAATTGTTGTTTTATTACTACTACATATTAAATATTTGATAAATGTACTTATTTAATAAACATTTATTATTTATTTAATATATTTACTCATTTTTTATACCCAATAAATAAATCATACTATTCAAGTTTCAAGATAAGCTGGGTCGTACTAACTGGGTTGCTATCTGAGCGATTGTGGCGCCCTCATTTAATTTCTAGTCTTTTATGTCGCACTGTACGTGTATGTTAAAGGTCAGTGGGTGGCGGACTATGATGATGTCAGGTGACATTAAGGAATTACCATGGATTGTAGAGGTGAAGACCAAGTTTTAAACCCCTTCTAGTTCTACACAGTTGGAACAACCACCCGACCAAGATGCCCTTGGTCGAGGCCAACCAAATTAAGTTGACCTTTCAACAACCTTAGTTTGGTGGTGCCCAGGGCCGTAGCTAGAGGGGGAGGGGGGGGGGATTTTTTGGGGCTATGCCCTACCTTGAAATCAGAATGCTCTACCTTAAAAATACAAAAAACCGGACTCGCGCACGAAGGGATCCGTACCATTATCAAAAAAAAAAACATAAAAAACATGTTTGTTGTATGGGAGCCCCACTTAAATGTTTATTTTATTCTGATTTTAGTATTTGTTGTTATAGCGGCAACAGAAATACATCATCTGTGAAAATTTCAACTGTCTGGCTATCACGGTTCTTGAGATACAGCCTGGTGACCATAGAGTATAGTAATAGATCTGGTGACAGACAGACAGACGTACCGCGAAGTCTTAGTAATAGGGTCCCGTTTTTACCCTTTGGGTACGGAACCCTAAAAACTAAGATAAATTATTATAATTGAATTGTTTGTTCATAGTTTGAGATATCAAAATTGTAGCGATATGTACAGTCCTTTATCTGTGAACTGAAAGAGGACGGCACTGTCAATTCAGTGTTACTAATTAATAGAAGGTGGCCACAATTTATGAACATCCAGCAAGAGGAAGAAGAAGAAATCGAAGAAGACATGACTGTTGAAGTAGACTTTCAAGAGTATGAATCTGATTTAAATATCTAAAAAAATCAAAACAATAGTTAACCCAATAATCAATAGCAATATCAATATTGTTCCCATAGATTATCCTAAAATTGTCATGACAGTTAGTGGAGTAGGCCTACAGGGGAAACCACGGTAAAAAAAATTCGCCGAGTACACTACCTCACAGGTGGCGTGGAAATGTGTGCATATCATGTATAATGTGACTTAGAATCGCGATATCTCACGAATAGTAACTCTGAGGAAAAAAAACATGAGGATCATTTTTGTAGAGAATTTTAAGATCTACAACTTTGGTGTGTGGTTTTTTTTGACAAAACTTACCGTTTTCGAGAAAAATCCAAAAAACTTAAAATTTTGACCTTTGACCCCGAATAACTTTTGTAGCACACATAGGATCGATGGGGATTTTTAAAACTTTTTTTTTAATGGTAATCCCCAGCTCTCCACCAATATTTGGCTTGCTGGGAATTTTTGTTATTTGACCACTATTTTTATGTCTAAATTGACCGGACTATTATGGTTACCGAACTTTATTTACTGTTTTTAAGAATAATTAGCTTTAAAAAATCAAATAATAATATTGCTAGACTCTGGCAAACGAAAGTAGAGACTGAAAAAGTGCAGCAAATTTAAAAAATATCAGCATAGCAACCCCCAAACTAGTATGAAATACCTGGAATAACCTAATTTGATACTTTAGCATTATTTATTTTATTTCATCGGAATAAAAATACTATAGCTAATTGAGGTAGGTAATATTTTAGACATTATGTATCAATCTCAATAAAAAAACAACAGTATTCTCTAATAATTTTGGTTTATTCAACTTATTAGCGTCATACTAACTTACGAAATCTAACACCACACGTAAACAATCTTGATTGTGTTTAAATTCGACGACTTTCTCCTGATATTTTTCTTGATATTTAGACATTATGCGAAACGACATCTGCCGTAATCCATTTTTAAATGTTTTATTCATTTTTCACATAATAAATACTATTATCAAGACGACAACAAATTACCAAAAATTGATGTTGACATTAGTATAGCATTGCCATATAAAAAGTTTGCAAATAATTCGAGTGTCTACTTTCGTTTGACAGACTCTAACTATTCATTAACAATGCATTAGGGTTGTGTTTTGGATACAAAAATAAAACCGGCCATATGATCCTAAAAACGCCAACATTCGCAAGCAATGAGAAACTACTGTTCGTCGCCGGAATTTTACAAAAAATCAAGGCTGTGTCCTGACCGTTTTACAGCAGAAGATTTAAAAAAGAAGGATTTTGTTGATTAAATAATATCTGCAAGTTACACACTTTCAATGTTCGCATTTGTATTCGTACCTTTCAATTAAATCGGTTTTTTCCCCTTTACTTGATGCACCACGCTCTCGAAGCCGGGTTTTTAGATGCAGTATGGTCTGATTTCCTCAATTCTTAGTTAGCTCAATTTTTCTTTCACTAGTTTTATATTTTTTAAACATACACTGCGAAATTTTGTCGCTCGACTTTGACAGTTTGGTTTGTTTATTCTGATTTCTGTGTGCGCCATCTGAGCTCAGCTTTGCGGATAGTTCCCTATTCAGATACTCGGACAGTTGAACTCGATATTCGATAGATGGCGTTGTGCATTTGAAGTCATTTTCTGAATGGCGATGTTGAAATTCTCCGCGAAAGAATGATGACTATAGAAAATAAAAAGGTAGGTAGGTAAGTAGGGTAGGTAGGAAGGCAAGTAGGGTAGGGTTGGCAGACAGATGACGGGAGCGAAGCCGCGGGCACAGCTAGTATTATAATAATACTTTGATCTGTGTATAGATGGCATTTGAAGTGCCATCACATGAAGCGATGGGTCTATTTTATTATAATATCTGTGATGCAGAGGGGATTCCCCGTAGCATAGATTGCAGTATGGGCTATATTATCTGTGGTAAGGGGAATCCCCTTTTAAACTAAAAAAAAAATAAACTAGAGATTGATTATGATTGTTTGTAGTTTGCAAAGATTACTATTATATACTGGGTAGTAGTTTGGTTAAGTGAAGTGTACGATATAGTGTTTTAGTAAAAAAACTATACAATTGTTATTTTTATTGCTATAAATTGAAGATTCATTGATTTCGCGATGGATATACGGGCTTTCTTTGGAAAAAAACGAAGAGTTGAAGAGCAAATTGACCACGAAGAACCTCACTGCTCAAAAATTTAAAACACGGCGAATTGCAGAATACTGCTGTTTTTTTATTTATTATTATGTTAATTCTTACAATAAGTTTGCAGAAACAATATGATCTTAATGGTATTTTTGGTCGTATCTATTTACTTGTATCACCCTACCCAACAATTAATTATTACCTCACTCTCACTCAGACGTGGATCTCTACATCCAAATCTGGAAGTTCAACCATCTTGTTCGCTTGTTCTTCATCATTGAGGATTTAATAGCTCTTAGATCTAGGCGCATTTTCTGTCACAGAAAGTATTTGTCTACGAATAGCTATTGAATGTATATCTTAAAAAAAAATAACTCAAGTCGTATCAATCACGCGACCAGTGGTGTCTCATACCATACAAAAAAACCGTGCCGACCTGTTACCTGTTCTTTACTGATTATTCTGATTATTTTTTGTGCATCGATCGCATTCGGTTCCGTTCCGTTCTTTTCCACGGATATAGATGGTGATCTATCTATCGCCGTGTTCATTTTGGTCCGTGTTTTATTTCTGTTATGTATCAGAGATGGCGCTGTGTTCGCAAAACGTATGGGAAAACGAATTTTCTTCATAATTTTGTTTTTCGTTAATATTTACGATACTTTAATTCTGTTACTCGGGGCGGCTATAAATCCAAAAAATCAAAGATCATGAAAATCAATTCAGCCGTTTTCGAGTTATAAATGGTGTAACTAACACGACCTTTTATTATAAGAACGAAAGAAAGTAACGTAAATATACGTATGTGACCCGCACAGAAGACATGAGAAACACAAAATTTAAAAGAAACCCTGCGCGAGACCAAAAACGCTCCTATGTCTTTTTACCGACTACAAAAAAGGAGGTAATCAATTTGACACGTATGTATGTAATATTGTTGAAATTGCCCAATATTCACATATATTACTCTAATTGGGCTTCTAAACAAGTGTGCTAAATTTTATAAGTTTATGTATGTTTGTGTGAATGTAATAGTATGTATGTCCACGCATTTCTCCAAAACTACATATCGGATCGTGACCATTCTTTTTTATTGGATTAGATATCTCTCAACTTAGGGAATAGTGCATATTTCATTCGAATCGATTCAGCAGTTTTCAAGATATGGAACACCGAACATACAACTGAAATTCTTAGCGACAAACAGCACGAATGTGTAAATTGAGTTATTATGGGTATATTGTCAATCCTTTAGTATTGTTACGAGCTGGGATTCAGGGATAAATTATTTAAACAGCAGACTTTCAATTAATCACACTATAGTACAAAAACACTTCTTAAGGCGAAATATACACCCCAATGCTAACGCAGTACTGGCCGTGCACCCGCTCGATGCCAAAATATCAAAATTGAACCTCCTTTTGAACAGTTTTGTTTGCAAAATATTATTTGATTTACAAATGCTGTGTTAGTTATGAAGAAATACCAGCCATCAATTTTTCTGTGTAAAAATATTTTTAAAAATCCAAGTCGTTTTGGAGGAGTTTCCAAAAGTTGCGAAAATTATCGTGTTGTTAATTATTTTTTTAAAGCAAAACTATTAGTTCCACGTAAAAACCTTGTGTTCAAAATTGATGACATGAACATGACTCATTAATAAATATATATTTTTTTCAAAGCATTTAATCAAGCCGTTACTAAGTAGTATGCTTTAGAAAGTTGCCGTTTTACGGCACTAAAGCGTATGTAGGCCCTTAAAGAATTCTATTAATTCGCAATATTTTCGTTTTCCGATCTCTCTGTATGTCACTTCCAAATCGAAACTGACCCACGACGAACCCGACCGCTCTTTATGTAGTACGGAAGATGTTTCTAGAACGTTCCATACTGTTCTAGATAATTCGAGAATCTGCCAGAACAATCGACTTTCGAACTCATTGTTCCCGAAGCGACTAGAAACTGCCAGAATGTTCGCCTCGAACATTCTGGTAGATTCCATTCGACACGAGCTTTTGAGAAGATTAGTTGCGCTAATCGATACTAGATGTTGCTACTAGTTACTGCTAGTTCTTCCTTTCGTCACTAGATGGCGTTGCCCTATCTTGTATCAGTATCTTACTATAGAACTTTCTCACTGTTTAGATATTATATTAGATAGTGTACTAAAATTAAAAAGTAAAAAAATAAATAAACCGACTTCCAAAAAAAGAAGTACCAATGACACCGGCTGCCGAAAAGAAAATTATTTTGCACTTTTTACGTTGGAAGGCCTCCCACTAGGTGGACCGATGACTTGGTTAAGGTTGCGGGAAGGCGCTGGATGCGAGACATACGGGATCGGTCAATGTGGCGACGCCTGGGGGAGGCCTATGTCCAGCAGTGGACGTCTTTCGGCTGAAATGATGATGATGACTTTTTAGTGTTTGCTTTTGAAATCGGTTTATTTTTTTGTGAAAAAGTTTTCTTAACTATGTTACCTACTGTAAAAGCCCAAACTACGTAAAACCTCAAGTTTACCAAGTCTTACTGGCAAATGTCTGAAATAATCTAAGGTTATCGCTAATTTTGGGCTTTTACCAGCAATCATACGGTAAATCTAAAGATTTACCCCAGAGACTGGTAAATGTTGAAAAAGAAAAATCGGCGCTGCGTTCGACGTAATGGTCACGGCGTGTGAAAATTTACTTGTAACATTTCTTTGTACCTTGTGTTCATTATTGACCTCACCCCACGTCACCCGCGCTCGTGCCTTTGCTCGATAAGATACGCAAAACGCTCGTTGGTTATAAAATCAGGTTGTAACAAAACATCGAGCGTCATGTCCGAAGTGTGGTTCGAGTAAATTTTATAAACAGCGAATGCTCGATGTTCTGTTACGAGTAAATGCTCTATCTATACTCACCTTTGTTTGAAAAACTGTCAATTTAACCTCGTGTTAGCAACTAACTCTGAGTTAAGGTTTTCAAGCAAGTTGGCCTTAGGTACCTACCTACATGAGAAAATAAATGGGAAAGAAAAGGCGTGAATGGAACATGAAAAACAGAGGATTTCTCAGGTTACTAGGAAGGAACTTCATGATATCCCAAGACAACTAACTCCTTACTAACAAGACCATGCTCAAATACCTATAAATCGGGTGCATTATTTAATTCTCGTACAGATACCTAACTAAGATTATAAAATATATTTAAGTGTCTACCTACCCTTTAATGTTTGCATTTTAAATACTAATAAAAACCATTTCGTTAAAATATGAATGTATGTTTAACCAAAGTATTTCCCTCCACTCACGATTGTCGCCCACAACAGCCGTTCTAAAATCCGCTTGCCTGTTTAGGAAAAGGTGAATGTTGCAAACCGTATGCCCACAAGTTAAATAAAACGAACTCTAGAATTAAAAATGAACAATTTGCAGCTCTATTCATAGAGCTTAAAGTGTAAATTAATATAAAATGACTAGCGACATTCGACGTATTATATAAATCAAATTATCTTGTTTAGTGTTGAGATACTTACTTAAAAGGCGTGTGTGGGTGCAAGGCTGACCTTATAGGTGCTACCCACAGTCTTCGCTAAACATTTAGAATGATTTCCCTGACATCCCACACTCGGTTGCTATTATCACCATAAATGATACAATGAAAAAACTTTAATCCTGTTCTGTAAAAATCTTAGGTAAGGTATATTACAAAACTTTGTAAGGATTTTTATAGCACAGGCACCTAACACAAAAGAAAGTCTTGATAATTAATTTTGTGACTCTGTAAGTATAAGTAACGTTTGTAGATCAGAAATTATTGCAGTAAGTGTTGCACAATAGGAAACTGTGTTGTAAAATGAATAGCTTGACTCAGATTGAAATCGCTGACATTACAATTTACGACCCTTACGGAACAAAGATCTTTATTGATTTTTATCTGCGTACCTAATTACGAAAGGTGAAGGTGTGTGTTTTAGCGTTTTTTTTTTCGTTTTGTGATCAATACATAAACATTTTCACTTTTTACAGCATCTACTTATCTACTCTACTCAGTATTTGAAATTCAGTCAGAAATGTATTCCACTGTCTGGGAACGTCGAAAGTCGGTCAAAGAACAATGAGTTTGTTAAAACACAATAACAACGGTAGGTACATTTCATGTGTATTTGTTATTTAAAGAAACTAAGTAAAGTCTTTACTTAGTTTCTTTTAGACCGTGGTCCATACAGTCTTCAATATTCAGGTAGGTGTTATTATAAGGGACTTCGGCGGCGTTTAGAGTGAGGACTCTGTCAGCCTCACCAAGTGCCTCCAGGAAAGACGGTGAAAAAGTGATCACGTTCTGCCATGCATAGCGAGGCTCAGTGGAGACCCTTCTTTAGTCTAACATGCGTTGCATCGGATCACCCTCTGTTGCCGGGGTGGTCACGGGGCCACTTCCATGTGTGTTAGATTTAGCACATCTCACTGGGCTAGATTTAGTGAGGTAATAAAATCATACACCCTGATTTTATCCAGGCGCCTTTTAAAGTTTTCCGCCTAATAACAGCCTTTAACTGACCCCCTGCAGGGCGAAGGGCTCTTCTCACACAGATAATACACGAGCGTTAAGATTTCAAAATTATATTCAAAATCAAATAGTTTATTTCAAATAAACCATAGAGGTAATATTGAATTGTCAAACAGTAAAATAAAATATGACTAGCTGCAAATTCGCAAGCGTCAGTAGGTCTCAATGGAGGAGAATTTGCAAGAAACGCCACGGACACTCTTTTCCATCTGTTAGAATTACAAGTATTTGGTTACATCATTATTGTTGTAAAAATACATATATGTGAGAACGATGTAAAAGACGTGCACGTAAAAGCGTCTAGAGTATATAACAAACAATAAAAATACAATAACAGACCGAGGCAGCTAAGTTATGACCAATCCCAATAGATGGCGCCCGTTCACGAGCATGACGCATGGATCGGCACCACTCAGCTCATCCATCATGAAGGGCAACGAATGATCCAACACTTGTGCCACCATCAGAGAGACAGATAGAGGATGACACACTCAACAGCCAGGGCACACAGAAGTCAACGAACGACACATAGATACAGTGAATGATAGATTTACAGTCGGAACATAGTACTCACACATGTGCTGTGCAGTTATATAATACTAAAAGAATGCAATTATGGGAACCATCTGTGACTACCCGCAGTTGGCCGCGTTCATCAACAACATTCTGATATTGCTGACTCAGCACCACTAGCTCCCGCTTATAGCTTGTGTTTTTAAAGATGACATTTTGCACTTCTACTTCACATTCATCTCTCTCCTGCAACATTTCCTGACATTGATGTTGCGATTCTTAAGTTCTTGGAGTGCTGTTCTTAGTTTAAGTTCCAAGTCCTGAGCAGTAGCTTTACGTGTCATCACAGGCATGGTTACGGGATAGTTTACTGAAAGTAGAAGTTAAAGAATCGGTGAGAACCAAAAGAATAGCCAAAAAACGGAAAAGCTGGAAATGGAGGGAAGTAACAAAAACAAAAAAAAATAAGTAGGAAGGTAATAATAAAATGGAAAAAGTTAGTTTAATTCTGAAGCGAAAGTTAGCCAATTCAGCAGCCTACAAAATGAGGTAGGCTGCTGAATTACCTATAAGTCCATGATACCCCTGATCCCCCCCGGTGGGTTCCCGCTTTGTCGAGGCGGGGGGGCTCAGTAGCCGTGGCCTGGTCATCCACAGGCCACGGTGAAGCGAAGAGGAACCCGTGGAGGGGCCGCTCGTCAGGGCTTTTGCCGATTAAGCCGACGACATAGCGGCCAATAAGTAGGTTGCGGTGCCGCTTGGTAACAGAGGCGACATCGTAACTGAGGCGGGCCGCGATGTCGTTTGGAGCGTCCCAGGTCCCATACGATATCGCGGCTGAGGGTTGGAGGCCGTGGCGGGAGAAGAGTGCCGGTATTACTGTGCGCCGCTCTCCCTAACTTCCGCGGCCTGGACGACGGGGTCGCCACCGTCTGATGGCGGACGCGGTGGGGCCTCAAGGGAGTACCCTATCCCCTGAGGCCGATAAGTGGTAGATGGCGAGGCCACTGACCTGACCCGTCACAGGGAGACCAAGGGTGCAATACACGGGGTCGTCTGGCACCCATGTGCTGGTTGGGTCCCTGGGGTGGTCCCTTCGTACAGTGTGTTCTGGTGCGCCAGTGATGGGGTACGGACAGCTGCTTCGGGTTCGCGGTGAGTACTAACGCGTGCCCGTGTTCCCGCCATAAGCGGCACAGGAGGACACCGTGGAGTTTTTAATGGGTTCGAGTCCCACATAACTGCGCTATCTCCCCGTGGTAGCGCAGTATGCATGAGCATTTCTCAACGCTAAAAAAAACCCTGATAACAAAAATAGATTTTTATTATACACATCGACATCATAAGCACAAATTATTCTAAGTTCCAAGGGCTTAAAACATACATATAATTTAATAAAACTAGTTGGATCAAAATATATATATAAATACCACTGGTATGTGAAATGTTAAGGACTCCACTTACTTCAGGTTGAAAATATGTATTAGAAAGTAGAACTATCGAAATTGGAGATCTCTACAAATAGATTCTGCTCCCAATAAAACACCTGATATATCGAGCTGATATTTATATGAGTAAGTTAGTTCACTTGAACTAACAGTTTGAAAGAATAACAAACAGTGGTTGTTAAATAATTACAGAATGTAGCTGCTGTCCTTATTTTCTACGACCTATAAGTACCTATATGTTTTATTAGTTCTCTATTTCCTTATTTGCATTAAAACCAAGTAATACTGTCACCGATGCATATTCGTAGAAAGCACGCAACATGTTTAAATATTTCATTTACTAAAATAGGTAATTATAAAATACATAAATTACAGAATAACAAGCTATACGAAGTTGAAATAACCCATTATTAACGTTTATTTAAATTCTGTAGCTTATGTATGGTTTATATATCAACCAGGTATGTGTTTGGTTTAATTTTTTATGTAAAAATATATTAAGGTAAATTCATACAAATAGGTGGTAAGAGTACTTTGTTAAAGAAAAACAATGGCCGGAAGAATTAAAATGAAACCTCAATATTTACTACATAACTATTTCGACGACATGTTTATAATAGATTTCATAACATTACAAAGAAAACAGGTATGAGTAAATAAGCTTTGCAATGCAACTTTATAGTTATGTTTACGAAATAAATGTCTTTCGTTAAATTTTAAGGCAATTAATTGTCTGCATTAATTCGCCTACACAGTGAACAAACATTTTATGACACATAATGTAAGCCTAATATTGACTTGTGTCCTTAAATGTGGGCGCGCGAATCTACCGTTTTACGATCCCGATGGCGACGCTGACGTCGATTACTGAATATTTATTTATTAATAAATATTCTTATTTGTGTACTGAAATATTTTAACATTGCTTTGTTTCTACGGAACGGTTCCAAGACGGTGGTTTACCACGTTCAAGTATGGTATGGCCCCCATTGTGGATAGTCCGTGATCGAACGGGCGCGGGTAATGAACCCGAGCATCCGCGGGCCCACGAGCGCTGCGCGTCGCCCGCGCTTCCGCCGCGAGCTGCGCCGCCGAGCCTGCGCCGACCGCCGACTTACCTCGTGCTCACGAATTCACAGTTCCTTCGGGCAACACACTTCATTGTCTAGTTCTTGAATCTCTTTTTGTTTAATTCCAGTGAATAAAATGTGAGTTATAAGGTGGACGGACAAAAAGCTTCGGGAAAAATACAAAGCTCGACCTACCTACTCTACCATTTTAATTCGCTTAGAAATTATATATTCTAATTTTCTTGAAAACGTAAAAAAGGTAACTCTACATTACTTTTAGGATTTAGAACTAGCATGTTTAATTCCTCATTTTTTTATACTGAGTAAATCAACCATGTTTTAATAATGATTGTTGAATTAATACTGTGGTAGAGCAAAAGATCAACTGCATAAAGCCAAGTTTACCTATGTAAATATTATCCTAAGAAACTTTATATTTAGTGTACGCAAATTGTCATCTTACTCATACATGGAGGCAGCAGTAGGGGACAATAGCATAGCATAGCAAAGTTAATAATAATGTGTTGTCGAGTTGAATGTCATCGCAATAAGTAACGCAGCGGGTGAGATCTCTCGGGAGGACGACGTACCTACACATCTATCATAATCTTGTATATCACTCTGCATTCTTACTTCATAATTATTTTTCTTTCCTGTACCTAATATTTTTCTGATACCTGGTTTTGCCTCTATTGCGAAATCATTGAGTTAAATTGTTTTATTCTACTTCGATGATTTTAAGCAGCTTGTTTGAAGTGTGATGATGGAGGAATCGCTTGAGCTAGTAACAGAGGTTAAATCCTAATGCAGTGCTGGTTTTGTTTTGTTCAACCACGAACTTTGGATATTTTATAGAATAGATATTCACTGACCATCTTATATACTATGCTAGCAAATGCAAAAAAACGGTAATAGACGTGTTGCAGATTGAAAAACATAATGACTAATTTCTAAAGATTTACGTATGTTAAATAATTATCATTTTATTCAGAATGCTATGAAGCCATATTAAAAGTTGTTTTTTGTTTAAAACGCAGTCGCTTCCACAGCCTGTGTGACTCATGGTGGCACAGACCTGCCGCACTGTGATCCCTTCTGAATAATGATTTCTTTTTTTGTATTCAACTCTCAAATAAAAGGATTTCGTTTTTGCAAAATGATATAGCATAGGGTATTGTCGTTTACTTTGACTTGTCGGCACGTGTTTGCTTTTTTCCATTTTATACAAGCTGTCTCTAGATAGCTTATATATTTATACATGTTTAAGTATGAGAAAAAGTATCTGCTGATTTATTAATTGATAGTAACATTATATATATCAGTAGTAGCACTAGGTTTAATTATAATTTCTCGCCCCTAAAAAGTCATTTAATTAAACATAAACTCAACACTGTTTACCTACACGGTTAGGCCTAGGTTCAGCGTTAATGTTAATACAGCGGTGTACGCTCGTCGTGGTACCAACTAAGGCGTTAATGTAGCGTAGCAGTAGTGTATTGTAGACAATGATACAACGTAGTAGTTGCGTAGGCCCATCCTAGGCTCGGCGTAGCACCAGCGTTATCGTTGGTGCAGCGTACCAGTGACGTAGCCACGTCGTAGGCCCAGCGTAGCAACATCGTCGGCGTTGATGCTGCGTAGCAGTAGCGTAGGCCCATCATAGGCTCGGCGTAGCATCAGCGTTGGTGTTGGTGCAGCGTAGCAGCAACATTCAATCGTCGTAGGCCCAGCGTAGCATCATCGCCAGCGTTGATGCAGCGTACCAGTTGTGTACGCTCGTCATAAGCTCGGTGTAGCACAAGCGTAGGCGCTAATGCGTAGCGGCACCGTGGCTCTGTCGTATGCCCGGCGATGAGGCGATGCACTTAGGGGTATTTGTTACAAAAAAATGGCCAAAAATAATTTTCAACTTTTCTCAGCATAATTGTTATCAAAGTCGATTGACATTAAATAAAACACAAAATAATACAGACCTATACACTTTAATAAATAATCAATATATTTGTCGGGTTTAGTCAATAGTACGGACGTCAAAACAAATCGCAAGCACGCCATGTCTTAATCTAAGGGAATACTTCCTGATTGCCCGATGGTTTGCATCTATCGGCCAGCCTTGATGCGACATATTCATCTTTTTCCGAATTTTCCTCGTCCAGAATACTTCCACTTTCATCTTTAGTTACTCCAGATCCCAGGGGGCAAAGCAGTTCAATAGTTTCACTACAAAACGTTTGAGATTTTTTCTTGATAATGGGCATAAGCAGGAAAGGTATAGTTGACGAAAAAAATCATTAAAAATATCGTTTTGTTTCCGCAACATCTTTGTTCTTATTTAACTTGCCAGAATATATCTGATTATGATTCTATTACTTTTTCTGATCGGACTAGCCCGACAATATAAGAAAGTTACTCATTTATTAAGCTAGATTGTTTTTTTTTTGTTTTTTTTACTGTTTCTAATTTAAGCCATGAAAAAGATTCAAAAGATATAAACATTAGTAAAGCAATGTATAAAATAAACTACATACTTCCAACACCAGGATCCGTCATCAATACTTGTCAATAAAGCTTAATTGCTTTGTTTTATATCACCATGTAAAGCCAGATTTTTTTAATGTGCCGAGAACAGCTCGTGCACCTTAGACAATAGCTATGTTCCGACTGATGCTACAGATCAATCGCTAACTCTGGCGCATTGAGATGGCCGCCATGACGTGCACCATGTATTATACTATTCTACGAAATAATAATATTGTTATAAAAGCAAACTTCAAAAATCTGATTATTAGCCATGTTTTAGTATCAAATACCCGTATGTGCGATGGTTGGATTACGGTATTGTATGTGCAGTCCGTGACTCACCTCTTATGACATCTACGGAAGAGATAGGTCAACCACAACCTCTTACAAGGCTCTTAGTAAAGCGGTTACAATATGTTGTAAGACGTCTTTTGTTCTTCAACTATAACGATCCATCACTCCTATGTGTCTTAAGTGATATTCTTTAGATTCAAAGATAGTATGAATCTGATAGGAGGTACTAATAAAGAGTGATGACGGAGCTTCTGATTGATGTTGACCTCATCTATGAAAAGATAATATTTTATTAATTATTTTGCAATATTATTTTTAAATGAGTAAGTGACTAACAGTGTGTGATATAGCATCCTTCGACTTTAAACAATAGATGAGATAATGTTATTTTATGTAATTGTTTCACTAAGGACCTGCCCTGCCCTAACCTTAATCGTGTATCGTTCTCTTTATTATTTATATGTATACTTTATTGTAATGTGTACTTTGTTGTGTTGTACTTTGTTGAGATAGTGGTCAAGCGCGAGCCTATTTAATTATTTTTTTTAAGTTATTTTTATTAGTGAAAACCGAATAAAAGTCCGCTGCATGTTTTAGAAGAAATAATTTAAGAAACAGACAAAAGCAAACACGATATTTTTTAATAATATTTTGAGATTTCCTAGGACCAAAATATGACCTTCCATGGCCATAAAACTTTTTAATACTTACTATTAAATGTTAACAATTATCATGTTTGTTGTGTCTATCTACGTGTTCTTCGTACAGTCAAATTGTAGTTATTTTAAATACCTAAAGAGATAAAACGGATATCATACGGAATATCGCAAGTGGGAACATGTTTTTGATCTTATAAGATTTATTCTTCCTTGGAGGAAAATTGCGACTTGCGTACTGAGTAGTTACCGTTAATATTTGCCTCGTGGGCAACAGGACCGGAAGCAGCCCATATCCTGGACAAAGTCACGGCTGGAATGACCGTTTGCATATAATCAGTGTGTAATACGTCCCGTGCTACCTATGTTGTTACTTTAGAGCCACGTGCTGAGTAATGTTGTTGTTTTCAGTAGAAAATGTGTGAATACTACATAGGTATGTTTACATAAAGTAGCCGAAGCCGATTCAGTTAGTATGCTGCCGATGTTTTTACTGATACTCAGCTGTCGGTCATGATTTCCTGTCTCCTCAAACACACATTATAAGGAGGTGCTGTCATGATGTGCGTCAGTCGCCCCCCACCCCTCCCCCGGCGCCGCTGCTCCTCGCTACTCCGCCACCCCGCTGCTCCGCCCCCCGGTACCCTCTGCCCGCCACGGTCACCGAGCACTGTGACCTTTCGCTGAATATCTCACTACTAACATTACGTAATTCACACTACCATAGCAGACAGGATTAATGTGACTTCATTCTTAATTTTAACTTAGTGTTTATCCTTTAGCCACCAAAATGTCACACTTAATAAGAATTTTGATGCTTTTCATAAGATAGTTACGAAATAAGATAACGGTTTAGCATTTGCATTTTAGGTAAACTTTATTATAGTCAAACTAATTGACACAGTTACACGTTCTCCAAAGCTGCTGACTTTAGAAATAGAAGATTTCTATACATATGAAATTCTAAATACGGCACGAACACCTATTGCAATAAACCCCATACCTGCGTTACACAATGACGACATAGGACGATAAGAAAACCAAACAAAACCAGTAAAATAATTTTGTTTGAACAATTAGGCACACAGAAGGTTACTTAAAGCAAATAACTAGTAGGTACTTGTCTTCTGCAGTTGATTTCTATCAGAAGCAAGAAATAGATTATTATTGCGGGAATGATTCGTATCATGTATCTGCTTTCTATCATACTGGCTCGTCGCTCGTCGGCTCGGACTCCGTAGAGATGAATTATCGGTTGATTAAAGTACCGGTGAGACAATCTCGGGATGGGATCTGTGCGGCCATAGTGGCCGTAGTCCAGTTTCCCAATAGTGCTCTATTGTTGTGTGACGGATTCGGTATTTTATTCATTATTTAGTAGCGCGCGGCGCTCCACGTAGTGCGCTCAGCCGCTCGCTACTCTCCTACAAAAGACATCAACGGGAACACTTACTGAACATTCACTAAAAACATTGACATTTTATTATTATTACAACTATACTATTATTTTTTTAAGCATATCGTAATCAACATGAAACTGTGGAAAGATATAATGCGTAATTATTATCGCTTTAATCAATTTTGAGTAATTATGACGCCATTAAAATATGAAATCTGTGTGAAATCTTTGAATTTTATACACTGAAAGTCCATTTGGAATGCCACATACTATTAATAAGAAGGCAAGTCGTGTGGGAGCTGGAACCTTTACTTCCAAGTGGTTCTTTTTTATAAACGAGCTTCTCTTAAGAGCTTAGAGCTATAAATATTCCGAGATTTTATTACTAAGATGCACTTATAATTTTAGGATTATTAAAATCAGTCTCTTTTAATAGTCGAAGTAAGCTTCTGGACTTCCTTTATTAAATGTAAAGGAATGGTATTTAACAAAATACATTCTAATAAATAATGCTAAAGTACCTATCGAGCGCAATAAATAAGCTTAGCTTGGATTATTTACTTCAAGTATTAGATTATTACCGAAACAAAACAATTGAAGACGTTTTTACCTTGATGAATTTTTAAGACGAATAAATATCACATACCTATGCATAATAAATTCTAATTGAATATGATCCTAGATGACATATGTACGTTTTTTGTATAATTTGAAAATGATGTAAGGCTTTAAAATTATTTAACCGACTCATAAGTTTCAAAGGTGAAGTTTGGTTTTTACATAGAACATAATTATTTATTTTAATAGCTAACTTGAGGCTTTTAAGCAGATATTACTTGGGTATTGGCAGAGATAAGACTGAAGGAAACTAAATTGAATAGCGTACTGCAACCGGCATTACACTGTGAGAAGGCCTTCAATGTGTAGGTACCTGCTTATACGGTAGTTATTAAAGAGTCCCATCAAAAACACTTGGAGGTCATTACAAACCATTCATTAGATGTTTCTTACCTATCTTTAAAAGTGATGACTTTTAACAGAATATGTATAGTTTTGCTACATTTCATCATCATCTTCCTGCCCTTAACTTATGTCACTTTAGATTGGAGCAATAATGGGCAATCAACCGGGTTTAAACCTGATATTGGCTTTAAATCATATCTAGCCCAGCATAACGTAAATAAATATTTTTGAATATGGGGTAACTTAGGAGCAGTGGTGGCCCAGTGGTATCGGCCGCGACTTACAAGTTGTAGTTCGAGGATTCGAGCCCAGGTAGGCGCTTTAGTTTGTGTAAATTATTTCATCACCACTGCTTTCAAAACGGTGAAGGAAAAAACCGGCATGTCCTAGAACCAAAAAGTCGAAGACAGTGACATCTACCAACCCGCACTGGGCCCGCGTAGTGGATTACGGCCCATTCCCTCTCACAGAGAGGAGGCCTGTGTCTCAGTAGTGGGAACATTAATAGGCTGATGATGTGATGATGATGTGATGGGGTAACTTTTGGGTAGCAAATTATAAAGTTATAATTAAGTTTTTCAAACTCTACTGGTTGTCTCTTTTTCCATCCAGTCATATTTCTTTGGACTTCCTCTTCCTTTTCATATATATATTTATTTTTATTTATAACTCTTTACTACATTATTTGCGATATTTCCCGAGAAGACAAGACGGTCTTGTTGTGTTTTCCCCACTTTGAAGGTCGTAAGTGAAACTATTGGCATTAGAGTAATCTTTCTGCTTATTGGCAGAGATTTATATATGTCGCAGGGATACAAGGATACCAGGAATTTCACGAAATTCCTAGGTATACCACGAAATCACGGTAGATGTCGAATTTTATTGTTTATTATGTCTTATTACTAAAAATGTTTAATGATATGACAAAATGCTAGTAAAATGTCAAAAAAACAGACAGTAGATGAATAATAATATTTATTCTTGTCTAAATATCCAAGTAAAGAGTTCGGTCATGTATAGAAGATGCACGGATCTGCCAAATATCAGTTTGATGCACTTGAGTCGATTAACAGACGGAGCAAAAGGCTCATCGGCAACGATGCGCTGGTCGAGAAAAAGCTTGAACAGAGCCTTGAACATCGTTTTCGTTTTTTTGTTTTTTGTCACGGACTTCTGATGTTGTAGTTATTTTTAACTTTGTGGTGTTTTTATTTGGAAGTCGGTTGTATTTTTTTAGACAAAGTATTTTAATAAATAAATTATATATTTTAATTTAAAGTAAAAAAATATTAGAAACAAATATTTTTATTATGTTTTTTTTAGTAGGCAAATTCTACACATAGTAAGGTACCTATAATGACTCAATAAAACTTATGAAGTTCCGTTGTGTGCCTACGGTAGAATAAAACAATACCAATCCAGTTCATAGTTACATATCTGCCTAGCTTTGGGATTGACATAAACCTAACAATACACATCTGCGTACCAAGGGATACCGGTAGAACGTACCAGTGAGATAATATGATATGAAATGGTGTAAACAATAAACAAACATCATTTCATTTATCATTAGCATTGACATTATATTAGCATTTTGTCATAACACTAAACATTTTTAGTAAGAAGACGTAATAAACAAAAATATTCGGCATCTACCGTGATTTCGTGGTTTGCCTAGGGATTTCGTGAAATCCCTGGTATCCTCATTTCCCTGCGACATACATTTAAAAGATGTTGCCAAGAAATTATTAAGCACTTGGCAATAGTTTCTTAAATTTTCTGTATATCTTCCAACTGAAATGTATTTACTTTATAATAAAATTATAATCAGATGGAAAATTCAATAGATAGATAGATCAGAAATTGAGTAAGGAACACGTTTGCGTTTCTCGAACGAAGGGTTTGGCCACACATATGTCGTCACATATTCATCATCCTTCCTCTATGTCCAATGTTACCAGCCGGCACAAATATTCTTCTTCTAATTGCCACAGTCACGCTATCATTCATTATTTGAATGATCACACTATATTCTACACACACACACATCACACTCATCACACTAATATTATAAAGGCGACAGTTTGTGAGTGTGTGTGTACGTTTGTTACTTCTTCACGCTCAAACGGCAGGACGGATCTGGATGAAATTTGGCACGGAGATAGATTATAATCTGGAATAGCACATAGGATACTTATTATCACGGGAATATGTTCCCTTTGGATAATTTTCGACGAAACCTGATATGGGCTTTAAATCATATCTAGCCCAGCATAACGTAAATAAATAATTTTGAATATGGGGTAACTTAGGAGCAGTGGTGGCCCAGTTGTATCGGCCGCGACTTACAAGTTGTAGGTCGTGGGTTCGAGCCCAGGTAGGCGCTTAACTTTGTGTAAATTATTTCAGAACCAAAAATTCGAAGACATGTGACATCCACCAACCTGCACTGGGCCCGCGTGGTGGATTACGGCCCATTCCCTCTCACAGAGAGGAGGCCTGTGTCCCAGCAGTGGGAACATTAATAGGCTGATGATGTGATGATGATGTGATGGGGTAACTTTTGGGGAGCCAATTATAAAGTTATAATTAAGTTTTCAAACTCTACTGGTTGTCTCTTTTTCCATTCAGTTTTTCCATTTCTTTGGACTTCCTCTTCCTTTTCATATATATATATTTTTTATTTATAACTCTTTACTACACTTCCAAACGAATACCAACATGTATCAATCTTTTCATATTTGCGGTATTTCCCGAGAAGACAAGAAGACTTGGGATAATTTTCGACTACTTACTGCAGGTGAAGCCGCTGGCAGAAACTAGTTTATTAATAAAACTCACTTATAAAAGAAAACAAACAGAGAGTCGAACATAAAATCTCATTCTTTTTGGAAAATCGGTTAAAAAGAAAACCTTCTACTTCGTTAAACTTTACGTAACATAACATCACGCCTGTATCCCCGAAAGGTTACGCAGAAGTGTACTTATATTAAATTTAACATAACATTTTGTATCACTGTTGGACATTCCTGGAGTCGTGCAGCACGAATATGATGTCGCTACTGAAACGTGTTCATACTCATCCATAGAATTCATAATGAGAACCTTTTAATCCAAAGTGTTAGTTTAAAAAATATATTTGGCCTAACCCAAAAAAAAAAAAACTACATAATTCAATAAAACATAAGCTTGAGACTGAACTGTTTGGCGTGGTACAGTTGTTATTTAATCAAAGGAGATAGTTTTATTTGGCTCGGTTATTACAATGAATATGATTCATATGATAATCAAAAAAGAATGCCAATTTTAGACTCGTAGCTGCACGATATTTTTCAAGCGTCGACTGTGCGAATTGCGGATTTATTTTCAACTCAAGTAAGCAGAGTCATCTCACTTTCTTCTTTTCTGTTACTTCATACATATATTTTATATTTATATAGGTATATATTATATGCAATATATATGTACGTGTATTTAACCTATTTTAGTATAATAACTACTAGCTTTTTATTATTAAACTATGCACCTGCCATGTTGTCTCTTCATCACCCTTGGTTGACTGGTAGAGAATGCCTAAGGCAGTCCGCTTTGTATCTTTGTGCATGAAGTCTAAATAAATAACTATATAAACCCTAAGACAGTGACAATGAGCTAAGATTGGGTTAATTCGAATATGTTAAGAGCGTATTATCCGACGCACGTTTCATTGTCAATCTAATTACTTATCTATTCAACAAACTGCTAAACATAACATAAACATTTAAAACGAAGTTTTGTTACTGACTTTATTCCTATGTAATTATTAATGTGGCAGTATCAATGATTTTCAATGATCTAGTCATGACTAAGGCAAATGGCAATTCGGATTGTAATTGAATTCTAGTATTTTATATTTAATCGAATACTAAGTCAAGTAAAATAAACTCAGTCGATAAGATTTGTTAGTTCCAAATACGGACACATGGCGCACATTAATTTTGCATACAAAAATTGTCGGCGGCGATACGTTAACGTAGTCGATCAAATTACGCAGAAACTAGTGCTAGGGCTTCAAGAGACGACTGTAAGCCCCATCCCTTTCTACACAAATTGACGAACAACTGTCAAGTTATCAAAATAATGACAACTGTTTATTTTGAATTGCATGAAATCCAACTAATCCTGGATCGCTACATGTCTGCGTTTTGGTGCTCCCAGTGGAGTTCCACATTGTTGTCAAGGTGAAGCAGTCGACCGCCTCGGACACCATGACCTATCCTGCAGTAGGAGCGCTGGTCGGATAGCACGGCACGCCAGCATTAATGACATCATACGTCGGAGGCGTTTTTTTTGTTCTGTGTACGTCGGGCTCTTGTCACCGCTGGGGTGTCAGCTGTTTTAGAACCCAATGGCTTGGCGCGCGACGCTGGGAAGAGACCAGACGGGATGACCATAATGCCTTGGAAAGTGGGTAGGACTTTGGTGTGGGATGCAATATGTGTCGACACCTTTGCGCCATCCCATCTTCTCAGCACGGCGGGCTGTGTTGGGGCAGCTGCTGCTGGTGCAGAAAACCTCAAACGGCGCAAATACAACAACCTTATTGGAAGTTATATATTTGAGCCGTTTGGGGTTGAAACATTAGGTCCATGGGGTCCGAGTGCTCATCGAGTATTTTGAGATGTAAGCAAACGCTTAGTCGACTCTTCACGTAACCAGAGTCAACATTGCCAACCAAAGTGGCAAAACTGCCATCGTTCTGGGCACTTTTCACGTTGACAGCGATGTGGACGAATTTTTTGACGCCCTTTGACCCCTGCCCTTTTTTATACGTGTCCGTAGTTTTATTTTATTTTTATTTAAGTGTATATATAGGCAGTTATTGTTAATTAAGTATTTTATACTATGTAAATTTTAATTGCGATAATAAACATATACTACTTATCCTATTCCTACTTACTATCCTACTAATATAATAAATGCGAAAGTTTGGATGGATGGATGTATGTTTGTTACTCAATCACGCCAGAACAGCTGGACGGATTTGAATGAAATTTGGCGCAGAAACAGATTATAGTCTGGAATAGCAAATAGGATACTTTTTAACCCGGGAGTATGTTACCTTGGGATAATTTTTGAATTTTCCGCGGGCGAAGCCGCTGACAGAAGCTAGTGTCAGATATTTCTGTGTTTTTTTAAAGATTTAGTGGGTGCATGAATATGATATGATAATATACAAAATACACTCAGAAAAGCTTTTGTGTAAATTGCTAAGCCAAATTTCAACGAAATGTGCGGCAAACCTGTTGGAAATGGAGCGCTCTGGTATGATCATTTGAACGCGTGGAGTTTTAGTTTGAACAGAATGGAATAGAAAACGTTGATTCAACATAGACACAACACAACAACAACAATCACAAAGTAACAGAGAAGAATAGTAAAAAAAGGTATGAACAAGGTTTAAAAATTATTACGCCGGCGTGCCCATACCGAAAGGGTTACCAATTCAGCATTTGCTGAGCGTCAGACACCCAGCGCTGATTTTCCGTTGGCACCCCACTAGTAACACATGAACGTGGGTAAACAAAATAGATACTTAAAATAATGTCATAATGTGCATATGTAGGTGCTAAGTAAAATGTATTAACATATATACAATTGATTATTCTAAAAAAAAAACAAACCTTTATATACAAATACAAAAGGGAGACGGAAAAGAGCTCATTGTGCATCAAAAAATTCGTCCACATCGATGTCAACGGGAAAAGTGCCCAGAACGCTGGCAGCATTGCCACGTTGGATGGCAATGCTGAATCTCTGGCCGAAGATAAGGCCAGCCCTCTGGTGACGTGAAGAGTTGACGAACTTTGTGCTGATTTCTCGAAAAAGTCGATGCGCACTCGGACCCCATGGACCTAATGTTTCAACCCCAAACGGCTCAAACATATAACTTCCAATAAGGTTGTTAAAATGCTTGCTTGCTTGTTTGCTTAAGTTATAAATTGAAAAATATGTATAATAGATAATATAAAGTAATAGAAAAATTAAAATATATAATGTAATATAATATAAGGTATATAAAGTGCTACAATTTGATGGTAATTTTTTTCTCAAAAAGCTCCAAATGACAGTGTGGCATAGACGCAACCGGCTTAACACACCCAGCCAATCTCTTCCCGTCTCTCGTTTACTATCAGACAAGGTAATAATCATTATTTCACTGTAATCTAGAGAGCATAAGGATCTAATTAACATGATTTTCATTACTATTCAGTCATTACGGGGCCTGGTGCTACGCTTCAAACAAAATCGATTATCTCCTTTAGCTTGGAAGTCGCTTGAAACAATATTTTTTTTTGGGCCTTTTATAAAAAGTCTATATATATATAAGGCCGCGGAATGTTTGCAAAACGATTTTACTTCTATGACCAAGTGGGCGCATGATATGGGACTTGTTCTGAATCCACAAAAAACTAAAGTGATACATGTACATTCAAGTCATGTAAATTCGTCCCTTTCTTTTCAAATCAAAGCTCATAGTCATGATTGTCTGCATAAAGATGTGCTAAACTGTCACTGTTCGCCTATTGAGCAAGTCCCATACCATACCTACTTGGGACTTATAATTGATAATCGCTTCAACTGGAGTTATCAGGTAGAATCTGTATGCGGCAAGTTGCGTGCTATACTCACCAAATTTTCGATTATAAAGCGGAATATACCTTACAGAACTCTTCTTCAAATGTACACAGCCCTTGCGGAATCGATAATCTCATATGGACTTACCAGCTATGGACGCACATTTAAAACTTACCTCGATAAAATACATAATTTGCAAACACGGTTGTTGAAGCTGATAGTACCAAAATATGTTAAAAATAAGTACCGCGACAATTATATAGGTCTATTCAAACATTGTAAAGTATTACCTGTTCTAGCTCGCGCTGAGTACTTGTTCCTCATAGAACATTTTGATAACACTGATATTCAGGTTCCAGTAAGATATGATGTGAATACTCGACTAGCAAAAACTAAATCTTTTGAAGTGCCACGCAAAAATAATTTTTATGGTAGACGCACCGCATCTGTCATAGTTCCTAATTTATTAAACCAAATACCCGTAGACATTAGAGACTCAATGAGCAGTAAAAATGTGAAGCGCAAGCTTAAACAACACTACATCGACCTGATTACATCTTAATTTACTAATAGCGCGTTGATCAAATTCCAGACCATGGCATGCTAAGACAGACTCCAGGGGTCTAATGGTGTGCTTTGTGTAATCCTAATCCTAAGGACAACTTGTTTTTATGAATAAATAAATAAATAAAATAAATAAATAATCTCTTGCCATATGCAAGAAATGATGGGAAGAATATTCGGTGGATATGTTAAGGTCACAGAACTCACATAGCACGAAAGAGGCCTCGGCAGCCGCTGCTAGTGGTAGCATTGTCAACATTATCTTTACGAAGCAAGCGTGTGACCGTTTGCTTGCATTACGACATGAAATGCCGTATAAAACTTTTGAAGGAGGTTTGTGACAGAAGTTCTACGCTTTAGGGTACACTAGTCGACGGCACGAACTATTTTGTGCGCGGGGTTAAAATGCATTTTATATCAACCGACAACACGTGCGGAAGAGATAGATGCTGTGATGAGCAGTAGGAAGCTAGTTCGCGTACGAATACACACTTTTGCAAATTTATAGCGAAATGGATAATGATTTTGGACGAAACCGAGCGCGCGAAATTTTATAAACAGACCTTTGGCAGACTAGATATCCAGTATGGAGGTATATGGTATGGAGGCCGTTTTGCAATATTTCGTCTTCCTATGGTATATTTATTTGCGCCCAAAAATGCGTTAAAATTAGTGTCGAAATGTGGAACTTTCGACGCCCATAACTTTCAAATATTTTCTTTTTTTACTTTTTTGCTTCCATACATGGCTAAATAATGATGAGACAAATTGATATCACTTTTTATTTTGAACGTACATCGTCAAACAGTGGAATAATCCCTAGACTACGTTTGTATTGAAGAATTTTTGACTAGTGTAACCTTAACGCAATTTTGGTGGACCGATTCAATTCTCTGTGGTAAAGTTGTTGTGAGGAAAACATTAAAGTTTTCTAAAAAGGCAAACGTATGTTGTTCCAAAAGTATTCATCGATTTTCAACGCTAATTTGAGGGCATGAACAGACTTGTTTTTAACGAATCCAATTTATGGGTGTAAAAACGTGGCATTGCGTTATAATGGAGCCAAGTGTTTTTATTTTCATTTTTGAGGTTCCGGTTTTGCAACACTTGTGCTTTTTGTTTTGTAAAATGGTGAGCATACCAACATAATCTGTGCAGGTACCGCGGCGCCGCCGGCGTAGTCCCTTGAAACGTAAGCATGTGGATGGAACATGGACACGAGGTTATTTGTTTTTTGTGCAATATGTGTAAAAGCCAAAGGAATACGAGAAAATACTACGGCAAGTACTGAAAGCCAGTAATTTTGTTACATTTCTATTACTGTAACACACCTTTTCTATATATAAAAGGTCAAATTCGTAGTTTGTATCAAAATGTGTTTCTTATAGTGAAGTAAAGTGCGTCATGATTGTTTATTGTGACAGTTGAAGTAGGGCAGGTGATTAGGGACGCGGTGGTGACGCGTTCAGTGACACGGTCAACCGCGCGTTGTTTAGTCAAGTCTTCAGCATCGACACAGAAGTCGTAACATCTGCTCAAACAGGCGATCAATGAACCCTCACAAATTTCACACTTACTGAAACTGCTCTTGCTTATTTACGTAAGTAATTACATTTCCAAAGTTGTCCACATTTTTCGGTAAAAGGCAGGCTATTCAATGCAACTACACGGCTGGGCCGGTTCCAACGTATAATTAATTCCGTAATACTAAAATATCTTTGTTATGTTCATGAGAATACCCACGTCATTTTGAAAAAGAACAAGAAGAATGGGCAGATGTCGACGAGTGAAAGTTATAAGAAAAGGTTGAATGCAAATGTTACAAGATTTAAGTAGGTAAATGGCGTGCAATTAACCACGCTATTGGTTAGCTACGCCAAATGGTATTTATGTTGAGACATCCTTAGAGTAACGCGTTACTGCTTGTTTCAAGTTATTCCTTTTGCTTTAAAAACGCATTAAAACTTGCGCAAAGAAACACAACTACAGTTGCCAAGCTTGCGAATTATCTGTTGCTTTAAAACATAAATTTATATTACCTACGTAAAAACTAGATGACGTGTTTTGAGGTCGCAATCAAATGTCAAATGATAATAATTAAATACTTGTCTAGGTATAAACTAAGAATTGATGTCGATGAATAAGATGCACACGATATAAGGTCAGAAGAAAAATATTTAAGTCTTCAATTGAACGACAAGGTTAAGCATATAAAACTATTTGTTGTCTAGGATACTAAAGCTCCATGAATAACCGATCATGAATAAATGTTAGCTAACATATTTTAAACAGTAATTACAGAATAAAACTGCGCATACATATTCATTGACACATCCTAGGTGCTGTAGCTCAAATGAAATCAGTGATGTAGCTATGTCTATTTTCCTCATCAAGATGTTTTTCTGTACTTCAAGACTAAAAGCTGGTATCCTTGTATGCAACATTATAACCCATATTGCTTTTATGATTTATTTTTATTGCACAACTATTAATATTATTTTGCATAGGGTTTTCTACCTCATTGGAATATTTTTATTCATCAATGTAGGTATGATTTTTTTATGGTTTGAATAAAGTATTAACAGAGCTCTCTAGCGTAGATGTACAAGGAGACTCGACCCCAGCTGAACTGGGAAGAGGGTTGAACAAAGAAGAGAAGAAGAATAAAGTATTTTAGACAATAAAAGTCTCGCATGCAATAACATTAGCATATAAACTTATTTTCAGTAAGTATATTTTTTGGGTATGCTTTCGCAATATGTAAGTAGACCAAGTCAATGCACCTAGTTTAGCTTTATTTGGCCGGCGACAGGCTCACGAAATAGCGGTCGAGGTCCTTCACACACATGCACAAACCGCAGCCGTGTGTTGAATCAAACCATTTCTTATATATTTCTTTGCGCAGCCTTGCGAGTCCGCCATCGTTTGCTTTGGTGACATCATCAAGTTTAACTTGAAAAGAGTCGTGAAGTCGTGGCTATGGATGGTGGTTGTACCTACATTATATTCTCGTTACTAAATAAGCTGATGCTAATATGCTGTCATCAAGATTTATTGGATGTTCAAGCAAGTTGATAAAAAATACTATAAAATAAAATTAGCCACTTAATGCAATGTTGGAGCATAACCTATAGTTGCTTCAGTTTTAATCTTGGTTTCTTCATTTTATATTATTGTTAACAGTGATTGGCAATCGCTTAAAATATCGTAGTCATGAACCATGCATGCATGGATGATACTTTGTAGCTTTCAGGAACCATAGCTGCAACAATTTCTTATCTCTGCAATATTTTACTGCACCCAGTCTACGCGTGTTGGCAATATGTTTGTAGATTACTATTTTCCATGATCACGTTTAGTTTTGCTTTTTGCCGAATCAACCGGCACACGGTAACATAAATTACGAACATTACGTATATAATAAGTACAGAATTGGATTTACAATAACATTCTAAAAAGATACGCGAAAAAATAAAAACTGTACTCGAAGTGGTGGTTGGTATGGAAGATAAAAATCACGATGCCTGTGATGTGAGACACCCTGAGTCGGGTCAAACGCTGCTGCGGAATCTACTCGGGGTGATTTTCTACTGTAATGGGTGTCTTGTTATGCGGAATGTTGACGACTGTTATTGCTTGCGCATGCAGATCTGATGCAATTGCTCGAGCAGTAACGAGCAAATTAAAATATTTATTGGCGTATAAATAGTCTTCATTCGTTGTTTTGTTGACTACTTTCATGCATCGACTGTGCACGTTCTATTGAGTATTACATATTCATTGAATGAATCACATAAGTGTTTTGACATCTCCACCAGGTCAAGGAGCGGATAGAGTACCGTATGTACCGAAAATTATCATAAAATGTTTACCGTATTATTTAGCACAGGATTCATTGGATTTATTTAAGCCGTGTACGAATACATTTGTGGCTAGGTGCTTATTGCTAACTAATTTTAGAGATAACCGTCAGGCATTGGAAATCATTGCAAAAACAGACAAACATTAAGTAACGTAGATATTTAATATCTGAGCCTAATTTCAAGAGTTTTTACAGCGTCGTGTGGAACGGAACGAATTTATATTTTATTGTTGAGAGCAGCCAAGCGCGAGACGCTGATGTCATGCTTAAAATGCATGATATGTAAAGCTAACATAAAGCTAACGATATGCGTGTTGTGTGGTTTCTAAGAAATTATATTATTATTGCCGCTTGATTTTTCCCATTACCTTCTTGAGAAGTTGCGACAATACGCTGTTATGGTATCTAAAACCTTTAAACGACCAATTCTTGTATATATAATCTGAATCTCGGAAACGGCTCCAACAGTTTTCATGAAATTTAATACGCAGGGCCTTTCGGGGGCGATAAATCGATCTAGCTAGTTTCATTAGGTTTCATTTTTAGGGATCTGTACTCGAAGGGTAAAAACGGGACCCTATTGCTAAGACGCCGCGGTCCGTCTGTATGTCTGTCTGTCACCAGGCTGTATCACATGAACCGTGATAGCTAGACAGTTGAAATTTTCACAGATGATGTATTTCTGTTGCCGCTATAACAACAAATACTAAAAACAAAATAAAATAAATATTTAAGTTGGGCTCCCATACAACAAACGTGATTATTTGCCGTTTTATGCGATAATGGTACGGAACCATTCGTGCGCGAGTCCGACTCTTATTAGCCGGTTGTTAGAAAACGTCGTTTTCTCTATTTTTATCCGAGCAGACCTCGGTCACCCAGGTACTGCTTTAATAAAGTAAAAAAAAACTAAGCCTGATATTTAAGTGATCACGGATAATTTAAAAATGTCAAACTGCTGTTCTCTGATCATCAGTGACGGATAGTTTTTTACCGCTTTCCAAAAAGGAGGAAGTTTTTTATGTATATTCACCATTTACTCCGTCAATTGAAGTGGAGCTGAAGAAAAAGACCACAGATTGCCCCTGGAACTTCTATAAGATAAGTATGTCACGGGTATAACATATCTCGAATAGTTAAACGACTATGATGAAGCAAATATGAATAAATGGTACTGATGGAAATGGTACCATCGAACGGATCTGATGATGAAGCTGGAAGGTATGAATCGGAACTCCGTAATATAACAATGTATCCTAGTCGAGTTTACGCTTATTGGAATCGCCATGAGATGTACATCCTCTAAATAATTTTCATGGTAATATGAGGTACCAAAACTAAAAAGTGAAAAATAAAAAACTTTTTACAAAAATAATATAAAGTAGCTTCCAAAGCAAAACACTACAAAACGAAAAATAACTTTCTTTCTGGCAGTCGGTGTCGAAACCGACTAACATTTACGAAAAAGAATAGGTACCAAAGACAATCTCTATATAATGTAAATGTAATTTTATTAAGTAATTGCCGATTCTTTACCAAAATGTAAACGACTCTTGGTTGGTCACCGTTATTTAAATATTTACAACATAATTTAATAAATAATATAATAAGGCAGACGGAAGGCGTCAGACATGAATCAGGTTTTGTCAATTGAATTTAGATATGTTGAATTTTGCAATAATGTGCATTTTATAAGGTTGTTGCAAATGTTGTTCCAAATGTTTCCCCGAGTCGTTAAAACATCTTATCAGCATTCTGAGGAGGACTTGTAGAAAGGTGTTTTATTTCTAAGTTTGTTCTACAATTACACTTTCAACCAGAATGGAGTGAACCTGTTCTTGACAAAATACTTACTTCTAAATTCCATTTATGTGACGTGTTGGATCAAAGATTTTACCCAATATTTTATTTGAAAGTAATTTATAAAACAGACGTATCTTGTCTGTTTTCTCTATATGCCTTAGACCCAAAATAAATAAAAAAGGTGCACAATTATACATATTTTACTTTTGTCGTTTATATTGATTTTTTAACTGTCAATTCTTATACAAGGTTTATTCAACATTAACAGGAATCGAAACACGATATTTATGTACTTTTATGTTTATGCTAAACTTTGATATGCACATCCAACTTTTATAGGTATGTCGTGAAGCTTTTCATAGTCGTGTCATGGTTGCAAACATAATGCCATTTTGTAAGAGAATATTACATATTATAGTATGGAATTAATTTCTAGCACATTTAATAACTTGTGTAATCATTTTCTCGTACTTAATAACGACTCTATCTACGTGATCTCATCACGTATGGCATGGAACGTAATGTGCCTACCTACTCTGTAATACTGTAACTTGTATGCAATTTGTATTATACAGCAGGGATAATATTGAGACGGGTTTTCTAAGGTCGCAAGAACCCAAAACGTGGCTTGGCAACCGAGTTTTATGTTTTTTTTATTTGCAAGCGGTCAATATATATGCAAACGTGGGCGGAGCAGTGGAAAGGATGCGGTGCTGTCGCGTGAGAATTCATCTCGCAGAAATCTCGCTCGGCCTGTAGTGCGCCAACACCGTGCTGTTTCTATGGCAGACTAGACTAATTACGGACAGATTGCATCGGCCATTGCACCTAACTCTGCTCCGGTTCATGCATTACAGCCTGGATCTATAAGTAGCTTCGTAATTATACCCTCTACGTGGCTATATCATAGTAATTAGTTTGAATTATCGTTGATGTTGAAAAGCCTTTATAGAGAACAGTCACTTGTGTTGTTCTGTACTGGAAGTCGTTAGGGTCTCATGAAGTGTTGCAAACAAAAACAGTGTAAGCGCCTTCAGACTGCAACACATTTATTGTAGTTTCAAAACATAAGTAATGTAAACGTTGGCACGGATGCCAATCTTTATAAATGTTTGCCCTAAATCGACGTAGAGATAAATGTAAAAACCTCATAAGTAACCTATATTATGTTGTAAAGGTTGAAGTTTAAGAGGAAACGGGGGCAGAGAGCGCCGACTGAATTTCCTTAGTAAAAAGTCATAATTCGAGGTTTGGCTCTCGTCTCTTTCCTCCTCCAATATTGGACCAATTTAAAAGATATTCCATAAACTGGTAAAGTAAGATATATACTATGTCCCTATGTTTTCTTTTTTCATTTATATTAGTCAAATTTGCACACTAGGTCTCTGTTGACAGCGCAATTTTGAGCATTTTTTGAGGGCTCTAGTGCTTCTAAAGATAAGGTGTCATCAAAAAAGAAAACATAATTTAATTAATAATTTAATTTTCAGTTTACGGAATATCTTTTAAATTGGTCCAATATTGGAGAAGAAAAGAGACGAGAGCCAAACCTCGAATTATGACTTTTTACTAAGAAAATTCAGTCGGCGCTCTCTGCCCCAGTTTCCTCTTAAAACCTTTCCGTTGGATGAGTATTCGAACGAAGAAGCACACAGCAGTAAACGAGTTGTCAATGTGACCTTTGTTTGGATTTTTGCAGTATTTACGACTTGTGTGTCTCTTGTGTTGTGATAACCTTGACCGTTTGCGTTACCTCGGCGATTCTGCTAATGAATAACTAATGTTAGTGACAGACCGCCGACTGTAGATAAAATGTACACACTTCGGCTTGCGTGTAATACGCCAAGTTTTCCTTAAAATGTTTTCTTGTAAAGGCTGTTGAGTCAGTGTGACTATATTTAGGTAAAATTAAGCACCCGCATACCATTACGATTGCCATCTTTAAAAATGTACCTGACTAACCCTAAGTAATTGAAAATTCTTCGTAATTTTCTTGTAAGAAATTATTAATTACTTGTTTTCTAGATGTATGAGGCATCTGTATAGAAGTTTAATTGCCTATGTCACAATGATCGAAAAGATAATTTCTACTATAGATTACCTGTAGAAAAATAAACAAAATTCGTTGAAAGTTATCTGCAAGAGAAAGCTTATCGGAATTTTTTACAAAAATTATCAGTTCATGGTATGCTAGTATTATATTATCTGTGCCATAGGTAAGTTTTTGCACTGTAAGTTGCGTGCACTGTTATAGTGTAAATTTTAAGAAGTATATCTCGTTCAAGTGACGGTCGTCTCTGCTCAGTATGTTGCCGGTTCGTCCAAAGAGCATTGCGCAAGCGCCGGTTTCGACAGAGCGACCGGCGGATATAGCACGGGGCCGCTCTTTCGTAGCCCACACCCACACCTAACTATTTGAACAACACTGCCTGCATACACTACTTGCTAAACGCTTAAGCAAACGAACCGCAAGCTCAGTATAATGACCGGCTCACGTTATCAGTTGACACCACAATATTATTGAGCTTGACAAATTCATTTTAGCGCCTCGTTCTCCATGTTATTTGCTATTGAGTCTGATTTCTATAGCATTAACATTAATATCAAAATGAAATAAATAATATCATCAGATAAAATATTTTATATCCACAATTTCAGTCATGTTCTTATAACTATCACGCCGTTTTACTGCAATTATTGTAATAACGTTTTTCTTGTTTTAGGTACGCATAATGGGCGCTTATTATCTACTTGAGGTCTTCTGCACAAACCGCAAATTAATGTAGTTTTTTCTAACATCATATGAATTTTTATCCGACTTACCAAAAAGGAGGAGGTTCTATGTTCGACATTATGTTTGTTTTGAATGTATGTTCACCGATATCTCCGTCAATTGTGGACCGATTTTGAAATTTCTTCAGTCCTCGTCTGATGACACAACTCAAGACATGATTACTCATTACTCACATCCTAGAAGATGGATTCACAGAAGAAGTACGTAAAAGTAAATAGCAATACTTATTATGATAAAAAAACTTTTTTACAAAAAAATACTACCGACTTCCAAATAAAAACACTACAAAGTGAAAAATTACTTTCTTTTTGGAAGTCGGTGTCTTTGGTAGGTACCATTTTTTTCGTTAAGGACACCGACTTCCAAAAAAGAAAGATATTATATAGAAGTCGGTAGTATTTTTTTGTAAAAAAGTTTTTTAATCATAATAAGTATTGCTATTTACTTTTGCGTACTTCTTCTATGAATCCATCTTCTAGGATGTAAGTATTGAATCATGTCTTGAATTGTGTCATCGGTCGAGGTCTTTGGATGATATCATTCTTTTGGAGACCTTCTCATATTATTGAATTTCAATTAGATTTAATTCATTACTGGCGTAGGATTGATGGAAGCTTGCGGATACTAGTAGCACTTAGATGAATAATAATTGATATTGATTGCATGCGGCTGCATCTAACTAATTACTTAGTTATGGTCAAGAGATTACCCCAAGGTTTGTGGAGTTCGCTATTGCGGCCGTATTTAATAATACGGTCAAGGTCATGTAATGAAGTACCTAGATATAAAAGACAAATATACCTATGGAATGAAGAAACACTCTGTAACTCAATAAAAATAAAATGTGGGATCCAAACGAGAATGTTCTCAATGTGGAGGACAAACGTCCGTCGGTACAAAGTTCCAGGAATGTTGAGGACGCACTACGCCTGAGAACAGCGCAACGTTTTACCAACAATGGATTGAAATTGAATGAGATCTTGCATACTTATAACAAATATAGAGTGTCTTAAAGGACGTCGTTGCTAATATTATATGTATTTATGCGATCTCGCGTCTCGAAGATTTTTTTCTTTAAATGCATTTCGTATGAGATGAGATCGATAAACGTGACAGCTATGTATTTTCTATACAAACATTTACGACCGGATCGACTGGCCGACGTATTCGGTTCTCTGCTAAACACCAATCGAATAATAAGCAAAACCAGTTAAAGCAGTGACATCATCTTCCTGTACTGCAAGAAGCCGTCTCCTTTGCGGATTGTAAACAGATGTATAAACGAACTCTAATTAGGTTCTGCTAAGATATTTTCTTGGTTTGTAAAAACAACAATAGCTATACATAGATTCTAAGTTATGTACTGTGAAGTTTACGGGTTTTTAACGTTTTAGCTAATGAATATGCAAGAATCAAGTATGTCCAACCTGTTCTGTTGGGTTATTTGAAGATCGGCCTGTTTTTGTGGCCTTTTTATCGCTGGTCAACAACTTGTTGTGTAAATACATATATATAACGTTATATCTATCTTACACCCCTACATGCAATACCTGTAACGATAGGGTAGGTAGTAAATCTTGAAACTATTTGTTTTTTAAATTATTTTGAGTGAAAAAATATATTACAATAAATTACTATAATCAGATTATTACATAAACAATAAGATAAGATAGGATGTAGCGTCCATTGTTATTTTTTTAAGGTTTTGTAACAATGAGCGCTACGGATGAATTCCTGCGCCTACCCATCTGACTCGTTTACGCAAGCTTTTAGTATTCATGCAGTGACCCTTAGGAAATGCATTTAGCATGCGTTCGATAAATGAAGAAGCAAAAATAAAAATAAAAAATACTGCTGTAGACATATTAATCGTTCAGCAAGATTGATGTTGCAAAATTCGTACGAATTTATTGAACATTGCTGTTACATATCCACCAGATCCAGTAAGTGAAGATACTGGCCACACATAACGCCAGTTTATTCCTTATAAACTCCTTTGATGGGCCACTTGCAGCCGATCTCAGCCATTGTTTTCTGCACGTGCTCCATTCGACTTTAGCAGTCTCTGAAATAAAAAATAAAATCTGTATAAATCCCTGAGATGTCAATACCAATAGTAGATAAACGCTTTGTCGAGTCTCGAATTATCTTAAAATAGACCCTTGAATATTTTAGATATACATAGTTATATTATTTTTAAGTGTACCTATCTTCTTTGACAGTTTTTTTTTTATTATTGCTTATTGATTATAAAAGATAGATTTTAAATGTAAATTACGATTACAAAAAACGTAAAAGACTGGCATTTGAGATGGATTCTAGTTGGAGGATTAGCATATTTTTTACCATGTCGTATAAAACTTGTTTATTAGCAGAAACTTAAGATCATAGGATTTATTAAAGTGAAAGAAGCCATAAACTGGTTTAACATTTTACTATGCAATTTCCTATGGTCTATGTGTTAAAACATAAACGCATACTTAAGCAAGCATCCCCAGAGTTCAATGTCTCCCCGTTTTGCTTTATTAATAGTTGAGTGCCATCGTAACCTCCTGCAGCTAAAGTATTCGAGTTGACTGCGATGTCCTTGCCATCTCGACCTAAGTTGTAGTCCGCTACGGTCTGCGGATCCACAAGATGGCGGTGGGGTTCTTGGGGGCTTCGCGGAGGGACGGGGTGGCCGGGACAGGTCGGACGGCGCCGCCCGTATCGGCCCTGTGTCCGAGCTCTATTTTTAGCGCTGTGTCACCGTTCGTTTGCGCTCGCGCCCCGCTCGCCCATGCGAATAAAGCCTTACCTACAGCAGTGGTTGAAGAATTAACATTAAAATATGAGGCATGCTAACAATGCGCTACAAGTGCTTTAAACTCGGTAATTATGTACGTGTACATGGAAAGACTTCGCAATCTTAGTGTTCTGAGTTGTGAATTCCTTATAGTTGTTATTAGATATTATTATCATCTTGTGCAGTAGACAGCGTTTACGATAGTAATTTGCATTTCTTACTCACATTTGTTAACATTTTCCACGGCTTTCACAAGTCACATAGACTATGAGTCGCACTAGCATTAGAGTCGCGTATTTTTTTATTCGGATCACGTGTAAAGTTGTATGTAACAGTAAGTCGGGCGACATGATGTCATCGGCATGTGATGGGCTGTGCCCTTATGTAGATGCAGCGTTATGTAACGATACGCATGTTAGTATACATAGGTGCGTACACTACATTCATTATACGACACTGTATTATCGAGCTATAGAGTAGCAAAACAGTGGTTCATAGTCCGTTGTCCAGTGTTTATCAATTTGTTACGTGCATTACGGTTCCACCGCAAGTGTCGTGTGATTGTTGTTTATCGCCGTTATAAAAGTTTTCGTGTCGTTAAGTAATTTTCTTCGAGTCTCTCATATGAAATTGTATGAGAAAAAATTCTTACTTTATTACTTTGAAATAATATGGTGCAATAATAAATAATTATTTTAAATAGGAATGGATCAAAGTATGAAACTAACTTATTTCTATAATGGAATATAAAAACTGTGTGAACACTTACCTATTCCTCCGTGTTTTGCTGGTTTTAAATAGTTTTGGTTAATACAAATCTTATTGCAATCCAATTCAGCTATTTTTGAAAGGATTCTTACTAGACAGCCAAGCCAGTGGTGGCTCATCCCACACAAAGAAACCGTGCCGACGTACTGTACTGATTATACCGACTATTTTTTGTACATCTTTCGCGTTCGGTTACTTTCCATGGATATAGATGGTAATCTATCTATCGCCGTGGAACGGAACCGAACGCGATAGATTTTCAAAAAATAATCGGTATAATCAGATGAAAACGCTAGTTACGTCGGCACGGTTTCTTTGTATGGGATGAAGCGTCTGTATGCTAGTATTATATTATCTGTGGCCATGCCAAACCATTTAGGTTGATTCTGGTAATCCTGATCATTAGATCAGAAAATAAATGTTATCTATTTAGGCCTCTGAGAATGAAGAGACTCTGTTTCTTTCTTGTTTTCGTATCAATATGTGGCAAGAAGAACAATATACACAGCTTGCCTATGGTGATGAACCAGTACAGTAGGTCCGCTTTAATAAACACTAAGTAATTGCAAAAAATGTGTCTCCATATTCATAAACATAACAAACAAGAATGTATGAATGGTCGTATTTAAAATCGATTACTCACAGAACTGCGCAATGGCATAGTGAAGTAACAGTATATCGGGCGTAGATTGGTCATGACGAGTTGTTTGTCAAGGCTTTCGCGAGCGGGTGTCACTCCACACCTACGGCCGCGCGGCTTTAGGTGTCGCCTGCTGGCTGCTGCCACTTGCTGCCATTCCCCGCTGCCCACGCGGGCGCCGAGGACTCTGCCCACGGCCCTGCACATATTACACAATGTTTAAAGCGTTTTTGCAATCTACACAAATTACCTCAGTCTCTTAATTACATAGTGCATAGCAGCTATAAAACCGACACTTTAGATTTCGTGGGAAATGTTCTTAATAATCAAAGCATACAATTTGGAGGAAGCTGCTACATACTGACGTAGTCACGCAATCATGATTTGTGTTGATGATGTCAGACCGAACTTATGTATTGAAAAATCAACAAACATGCTTCAAACCGGAAATCGTGCCCTAGACCTTAGTTTCACCGACAGCTTATAGTTTCGAATAAGTGGTCGCACAATCATTTTTCTGATTTTTACGTATTTTTTTGCTGATTTGATCATGTTTTTGATTGCTTGCTATTTTCTAAATCATATATAATCACATATATTCCATATATTTGATTCCCAAAACAGGACAGGAGCGTCTTTAATGATCTGAAATGGGCTTCGTAATATATTACTATAACATTTAAGGTAGACAATATGCTCTTTATTTGGGCAAGCTAATCAATTTTAAGAGATGGTAACTAACTACAACTTTTTATTTGGTGTAAATTACTGTTGACTCACAAGTCACTGATCGCCAAATCAAAAGAGCTTTTACGATTGCTATAAATGACAAAACTCATATACAAGTTTCCTATTTCATATAACACCTCCGTATATTAATATGAATCAGAGGCTATTTGCCATTTTAAACGAATATAGAATTATCAGGTTGTTTGGGCTTTAAAGACGGGCAGTATGTGAAAAGTTGCCTGCCTTGATATTTGGTTGTTAATTATAAAATGTCACGGAGTCACAGCGCGTCGCGCGTCGCGCGTCGTGCCGAGTTGTTTGTGCAGACAGGAGTAGGACGCGCGCGGTTACATTACAACACAACACACGGAGAAAGCTGCACTCGTCTGGCGAAATCACACCCACAACGCATGTGCCAAATCTTTAGGAGTACCCCTCTCTACGCTACATATATGGCAACTTAAACCGTCGGCCAGTAAAAGTTGTTTTCGCAGGCAAACAAATTCTACTTATCCGTACCAAGGAGATATCTACGTATGTACAAACTTGTGTATATAGAGTTTGTACATGAGCAGATACCTCTGTCTTATGGTCATCTGAGTAACGTTCTTCATGCACTCAACCAGGCCTCACGTCAAAGAGGTGTTCTGTGATCGTACATAAACGCATATAAGTACAGCTAGACAATATAACATAAAATTTGCAAAGCTTTCGGTAATTACGTTGTCTAACACAACTTAACCACTTCAACCTAACCAAAATCATTTTATGCGCTTTTATGTGCGTCAACTCTACGAGCGTTGACGCACATTAAAGCTTCGTAAAATCACTTTGTGTCTGAAGCTGGAGAGTAAAAGTAATATAAAATGTGTAGTTCTTGATAAATCATAAAATAAGTATGTTGTAGTGTACCTATGTGTGTATGATTTCGAAGAAAAGCAAGAAATTCATGCATTAAATAAGATTTTATGTGTCTGGAACGCTCTTCCATCCAATTCACCAATGTAACAATAACAGTTTTATCCCATCAAGTAAAGTAAGCCCTTTACAGTTTTTAGATGCTGAGGAAACTCAAGCTCGGTTTATTTTAGTACAAAACGTTTCTATTAAGAATTACAGTTGCAGCTGGTGCTCATATGATTACGGTGTATTACAACGACATGGCATAACGTTACGTGTGGACACGTATGCGCTGCAACCTTGTGCGATGGCGGGCCACGATTGCGATGCTGAGCCGACCGTGACACTGACGCGGGTTATGATAATGACGACTTGTATTCCAACTATTGTCGACTTTCGGTGTAAATATGTAGTTGGGAGTCGGTGTCTGCCCTCAGAGTGTGAGTACCTCGGCGACCGTTATGCGGTCACCGCTACGCGCCGCACGCCGCCGCGCCGTGGAAAATGACTACAACATTCAACTCGCTGGGAATTAGAAACAAGAACGGTTTAGTTTGCACTAAGTGTAAGACCGAATAAAGATATGACCGCTGCGGGTAATTATAGAGTTCATTAACGTCAGTTTTTCAAAGGCTTTCTGTTTCTTTTCTGTATATGAAAGTGGAAAAGTGCTGACTGAAAACTAAACAGGTTTTTTACATTCTAAGTCTTTTGCAGAATCGAAAATTGATGAAGTCATCATCAAAGCAAAGCTATTTTTATTCATGTAAAATATCGCATGCTCTTGCCGTTATAAAATTAATTGTCGGTTCATAAGTAACGTTTAGTTAGATACATAACAGATATCGCCGGCTTACAACATCATTCCGTTTGATACTCGAGTTTATAGCCCGGCGAGCTATAAATATATTTCTTTTAGAAGCCAATTACCTTTTTGAAACAATTAACTCGATTGCTGCAATACAACAGGAAATAATGGTTCACCTGGTGCTGTAAGAATGACAGTGCTTGGCGAGTGTACTCTAGTACCCGACGCATTCCAAACAATCTATACTTGTTTTCTATAAGGTACCTGCAGTCAGATATTTACTGGTTGGAGCAGATGATCATAGAATTATATAATCAATTATATGAAGCATGTAGTCAAAACAACTATGTTGCGAAAATTTGCCAAGAAATTGAAGACCACGCCCAGAAGGTAAGAATTTCAGATCTCTTTTAAAAAGTCAAACTCCTCTCGAAATAGTTCAAACTCATAGCTTGGGTAGTCGAAGACAAGGACGGAACCCGACTTCAAGATTTGGACGCAGTAGCAGAAAGATAGCGAAAATATTGAGAGGAGCTTTATAGGAATCTCCACGTTTATATCTATATATCCGCAAGTTTCAACGTCTTGGGATAACATAACTCTGGAACCTTCTATCTGAAGTGACAGCTGCGATTGCTGCGCTCAAAGACAGGTAAGCACCCGGGCCTGATCTGATAAAACATGTGACAGTATCTGGCGTACGGGTGAATGGCCTGACGACTGGGCGAAGTCAATTATCCTGCCGCTACACAAAAAAGGGTCAACATCAAAATGTGACAATAATAGGACTCTAGCTCTCATAGCACATATATGCCAGTAAGGCCCCACTGCATGTAATCAATAACGGAATTCGCTCGTTGAAGGCACGGGGACTCGCGAACAAATTTTGAACATCCGCCAACTTATCGAAGAGTCCTAAGAATTCAACACACCCGTCATCTTGTGTTCTATCTGGTCGGACCTGTGGCAAGTACTGGAAGAGCTTGGAGTACTTAATCACTTGGTTTTATTGATCGAATCACTCTAACAGAACCACCAGGGCGTTGTAAAGGTTGAAATGAAAACATCTGAGCCCTTCAGGTTTCAAAAGGGTGTAAGGCAAGGTTGTATCCTGTTTCCTGTTCTGATCAACGTCTATGGAGAATACATCATCTGGCGAACTTTACAAAACTGGGATGGTGGCACTAAAATTACAATTATCCGGTACGCAGATGACGCGACGTTCTTGGGTAGCCAAGAACGTCGCGTCATCTGCGTATAGGAATGAAGGTGACATGCCCAAAATCAACCATTCCAAAACCAAAATTATGGTGGTAGACCGCAACAACTCGCGCTACCATCAGCAACACAAGTCACATCAGGAGGTGTACTGGTATAGTCAAAAGCGCAGTCAGCTGCAGCGGATATGGAAGGACCGCAACATATCTGGGAAGACGAAGATGGAACTGGTGAACTCCTTAGTATTATCCATCTTTAACTATGGCTCGGCAAGATGGACGATAAGGAAAGCTGACCGTGATCGCATTGACGCTTTTGAGATGTGGTGTTGGTGAAGGATGCTTCAAATCCCGTGGACTGCATTCCGCACAAACGAGTCTATCCTTCGTCAACTAAACATCAAGACCAGACTTGCCACCACCTGCCTGCGTAGAATCCTGGAATTCTTTGGCCACATTTCCCGAAAAGAAGGCCATAACCTTAAGCAGTTGATGATAACTGGCAAGGTCGATGGCAGGAGGCCGCAGCCCTATCAGATAATTTGACCAAATTCATTCAACGCTCAACACCATTTTGCACGATGCACTCCACGACGCCCAGGACAGACACAGATGGACGAATATTGTAAACAGACACAGATGGACGTATATTGTAAAAAAAGGTTAATCTCCCTTCGGGGGAATCACGACCCTCAGTAATGAGGAACACGATGCGAGGAGGAGGAGGATGTAGTCAAAATCAAAGGCGAATGGCGAGTGTGGAGGAAACACTGTACATTGAGAGTTTTCAATATTGAGACTTTCAATATTGAGAGTTTTTAAATAAAGTACTTAATTTTTTCAATAATGAAAGTTTTTAAACATAGTATTATACTTCATGTTATCAATATTGTCAGGTTTTAAACAAACTACCTATTTTTTTTCAATATTTAGAGTTTTTAAACAAAGTAATTCATTATTGAACTCAGTACTGAGAACAATGTACATAATCCGCACAGGTTGTCCTGCGAGAGTGTAGAGCCGGCAGACTGGATAAAGATTATGGGACATATGTTATAGGTAGTACTACTGTAAGACAGCTTTCGGAGGTCCTCGAGAAACTCTCAATATTGATTTATTCAACAAAGTCAATTTGGACAAAATGTCTTTCAAAAAGAAGATATCGTACTATATATACCAACAAATTGATTAAATCATGTTCAGCAACCCCAGAAACTGGGGATAAGATCCTTTGTAAATATTTTTAATTAGCGACTCGAAATTTTATACTCTAACCGCTTCTTTTTTTTGCAAAAAATAAATGTTGAGTATAACTTTTTTTAAACAAGCCTTTTGAACTGAAGGGTATTAAATGTAATATCACTATTATACACAACCTCTTCAAGCTCCATATTACCATATTATTTCAATGTTCCAAAGTTACTTAATACTACAAATTTCAGCTTAATCGGATGCCAGGAACTGCTTAAAAAATGGATTAATAGTTGCCGGACAAACATACAAAATCAAGGTAACATAAAACTTGATATATAAAAGAAGAAGGGGAAGTAAGCGGAGAAACAAACGAAGGCAACTATAACTTTGTTTCCTACTTTACAGAGGTATTGAGAGAGAAGTAAAAATAAATGCACATGCTCATGCAAAACCCTTTCAATGATTTTGCAGCCTTAGAGAATTCAAGTTTACTATCGACACCGTGAAGATCTGCGATGTTTCGATATCTCGTGTTCGCAGAGACCTCCCGTTTGATATAGTCTCACGAATTGCATGTTACATACGAAGGCACCGATAAATCAATACTATCTGTGTTCCGCGTCAGATGACCTCTTCAATAAGTGTGATATGTGCTATTGTTCTAGGCTAAATAATTGTTGTAGATAACGTTGAGAACTGGAAGTAAAAGGATTTTATTTCATCTAAAGCTGTTTATTTGTATTGTAGGTATTTCCGATACAATACTGAAAACATCATCATCGCCATCTTCCTTCCCTTGTCCCATATTAATTGGGATCGGTGTAACTCTTTTTTTTCCTCCACTCCGTCCTGTCACTGATTCCTTTTTCTTTCATATTTCCTCACGCAATCCATCTATATTTTCTTTGGCTTCTCTCTGCCTGTATATATCTATTCTAGAAATAGAAGTAGAATAGATAGAGAGGAGGTCCTCTTCACATGACAATTGACAATACCACGCTTCCATTTCAGTTTACTAAGCTGAGCCTAGCTTCTATACCGAAATATAAAGATAATATTTAAATATTTACCTATTTACATTTCATTAACCATAATAACCGGATTTTTCGTTATAATTTTTTATTTTCTAGTTCTTGTCGTTGAGTCAGAATGACCTAAGGATGCTTCATTCATCTTGCATAACTCTTAAGTTGATACAAATCTCTCTTCTAATGTAATCATTTTACTCGACGCTCTTAAAATAAATTAATCGATTTTAACTAACTAAAATTTTGATATCGTGTCCAATTAGTTCAGTGCTATTTTTACTAATCTAATTATTTTTCTGCGACTACTGATTAGTAATCGCAGAAAAATCGTTGGCCAAGCATGAATGTGCTACTCGTATATGAAAGTGAAGTATAATGAATAATAATAAGTATTAATGAAGTTTTTATTTAGTGAGACAATAAATAAAACGAAATCTAGATACATATGTGTATAACTTATCGAATTCATGCAATGCAGTTTCTAACTAAAATTGTATGGGAAAAATCACGGTTTCATTATAAACGGTGATTTCCTACCGTATATTTATAAAATTAACCCAACAAAAACAAGGTAACAAGTGGAGATTGGAGAGTGATTGTTCTGTTATTTAAATGCCATGATAAGGACCAAGACAGATTACATATTTATTTCGTACATTTGCATATAGTAAAACGGTAAAAACAAGAAAAATAATGCAATCTAGTTCCTTTATTAAACTGGTTTTAAAAGATTAATAAGACTTAAATGTTGCAGCAGAAGTATGATTTCATTCCAACACAGACATTTGATTCGATTTTATTCGACATTTTAGAATTTTTAATTCTGATGCTGTCAGATCAAGCATTAATAACAGACATTTTAAAACGAGCATTGATTGTGCCTCAAACACGACCACTTTTTCAAGTTTAAGAAGTCAATATATTTGCTTTTCTGACATCATCGCACACGAACGAACTGTCTTGATTAAATGAATGTAGAAGCATTCATTTATGTTAAATAATAAACGGAAAATGAATTCTCATTTAGAGCACCATCAAAATTTTAGGTATTAACTATGTAAATGAACACAATTTAAGTAATATCTCTTGAAATGGAATATAAGATGCAAATAAAGTTACCAATCATCCATCGAGCATCACGTCATTCTTAGCTCAAGTTTGATTTCAAGAAAACTAAAATTCTTATTTACTTCTAACCACTAACATATTCTAGGTATTCTGATGACGGAATGAAACAACGAAGAAGTGGAAAATGGAAAACACGATGGGCAAAAAACTCTAGTACGCGCGCGCGTTGATGTCTAATATATGGGTCAACGGAAACGTGCTACAAAATCATTCACCATAATCCACCATTACTCTTGTACTGTTAAAAGCTCTGCACAAAAATGCTATAAACATTAAATTAGTGTAATAATACTAACTAGCTCATCAGATAAAAATATTACGGTTACTTTACGATTTTAGAATTATATCTACTGTTTTTGCGATGGAATAAAGTTTACTGATTTCATATATTTTGCTACGATAGTCGATGCAGGAAAATGACAAGTAATTAAAAGTTTGATTGAAGTATGTCATATGGTATTGATGTGATACGCGATACTACTTGACTTATTTTATTTCATTTAATTTGACTCAGTTTAATTGTAATGAACGAATAATTGCAATATTCTATACAAAAGTGAAAACAGCCGGCAGGCACAGAGCCGCGCATCTGTAGTTTATCGTTTTGTTTCAATGTAATGACATATTACCTTCGCTTACGTTATTTTGTATTCAATTTTGCTTTTATCGAGTGCCTCTGAATAACATCACCAGAGGCGTATTCTCCGGACAATCGAATTGTAGAGCCATTACTGCGATTGTGTTTTTCAATGGACCTATAAAAATAGATGTAATTGGTGATGAGAAAAAAACGAAGATCGCTTATTGAGCCCCGCGCCGCGTCCGAGCCGGCCCGCCTGCCGCCACCACGAGGATGTTAATAGCCACACAGAAGCCACACTTTTTATATCTCTTAGATAGACCTAGCAGGAATGTGTGCCGTGATTCAATTTATACACATTTTGTATGAGCCGTTAAGGGCCCCGTACTGTGTAGAGCTAATGGTCTGGGGTAAACTGCTTTGTGCGGTTCTGATAGAAAATGTTAAAGTTTAATCAATTATACTAGATGATGGGTACTTTCATTCTATACATGTTTTTAATGAATATATGAGTTATACGTGTACATATAAATAGATGTAGCCGTAAACATAGTTGCTCCTTTATAACAAGCTTGGTAACAAAGTCCCAGAGTTCCAGACGGTAGGTTCTGGACATTAAGTCGAAATTGTTAGTGTGCTCTTGTATTCTAATCGTCGACCTTTCTGGCGGAGGGCTACATGGGTGCCTCTGTCTTTTTGCAATAGTGGGCGAACGGGTTTGGTGCTCGCTTTATCGCCCTTGTAGACTCAGTATACGGTGTAGATAGAGCAGGGCTGCAAAAGCTCGGCCACTGGGAACGCGTTCCAGAGTAAGGCTGCAGCGGGCGCGGGCGGGGCGGAGCGCGGGCGAGGGGGGCCGCGCAACCTGCGCCCGCGCCGAAGCCTGCGACTCCGCGTTCAGTCATTGTCCGACCAACATCTCGGTCGTACGTCCTAACATCGACCGGCGTTGTCGCTACTTCATTTGTCGTACGAGTGCCCGTTAAACGAACGGTTAACTCCGACCCTTGGAGTGTAGGTGTAGTGCTAAGTGATAGTGTGTTTTTAGCTATACAACATAAAAGTGTATCGCTAACAAGTATTACTGTCTACGCTGTGTGGCGAGTTCCACGGAGTTGCCTAACGGCTGTTCGCCTGCCGGCGAGGGAAGGCGGATCACATCAACCGGGAGGAATGAGCCCCGTACACCACAGCTCTCGCACTCACCGATGATCTCAAGGTTGGTCTCATGTCACTGGACGGTCGCCTCACGCGACTCGGCGATGCATCCTGCACTGTCGCAAGCGCGACTTTGCACGACTCGACTCGACCCCGCGACCGCGCTCGCATTCTACGTACACTCTACTCTGATCTCAATCCAATAACTTAACATTCATTTTAGCTCGCTCGTGTTCACCTCTGTGAAACGTTCACTTGCCTACTTCAGTTATATTGTTCATAGTTTATATAATTAACGAGGAACTCTCAGCTCTTTTTCACTCATTAAAATTTAATAAGATTCTAATTGGGCATAACTTTTCATATGTATGTTTGAACAAACTTTTTATTCTGAAGTTCAAACGGAAAATTATTTACTCATCACTTCATCAGTCTTTATGTTATACTACAAAAATAATATACTCACAAATAACTAAAACATACTTCAAAATTATTATAATATTTACTAAACCTGTCTAACTCGCTTTTTTCCTAAGTGGAAAGAGTTCTATGTAAATGTTCAACAAGTTATTCTAGGAACCGCCGTAACTACCAACTTCTCGGTAATATTTAAATTGCATTCACAAAGCGTATCACAAGCTTTTAAAAAGGGGTTGTTACATAAATGCATACCACATCGGAACTTATTGGTGACTGTAAGGATTGCAAAACCAGATAGTTTCACTGCAGCATACTTTATTGCTCTTACGTGGAAGCATGCAGGGTTACCAACTTTAAGATACATAAAATACAAAATGCCACATCATAAACCTGTCAGACCTATCATATAATATGAAGATCTTTAATGGCACAATCCTGAATGAACTACAATTTATAGGAATTAGAAGCATGTCTATGAAAGTAATGATAAAAGATGAATGTGATTTGAAATCCAACGAGTATTAAAACTTATAGACTAGAACAAGAATATACCAATCCAAATCATTCGGGAAATATTGGTGTCTTCTATAACAAAACTAAATGATATCAATTAGAAGCCAGCCATGCTAGATTTTGGCAAGTTACATTCACCGTATCTCAAACCCAATGGGTTTTTCTACATACCTATCTATCTTTTTTTTTAATAGGAAAACGTTGCCCCACACTAGGAATTTCTTCCGGTATCGTGGTTGCGTTTACTACACATACACAATACACCCAGATCCGGAATAACTATCTGTAGATCACTCAACCACTACGCCAACCGTCTCGTCAAATATCTATATAGCAAGCAAAATTGCCATAGACCCAGACAGAGATGATGAGATGAGCTGGACTAGAACCGTTACATAGAAAGAGGGCAAGAAGCACTGAAGTGAGACAGTAAATTGTAAGCCCTCTCAATAAGTGTCAAGAAGACCTTAAAAGTATTCGAACTGAGTCATGGAAAAACCCAATAAAAATCTATTTATTTTTACAATTTCATGACATGTTAATTTCCTTACAAGCTGCCGACGGATGTTTCCAAGGAAATCATTTATGGACGCAGAAGTTTTATGTATATAATTTGGTAGAGGCAAAAAAGTAACTTGCTATTTCTAACCAATCATCCTATCGTGTGATGTATTATCTTTGTGGTTTTGAGTTCATTGCATAGTGACTAATATCTACAAGGACAGGATCTAAAGACCTCAGAAAGGGCAAAGCAAGGACAAGAGTGGTGTAATGCATTACAATTGGCAACCAAACTTTGTAACATGTGTAATTCGCTAGAATGTTCCACTTGTATGCAACTAACAACAACCAAAACGAGTTTCCTTCTAAAACTGTTAAATAAGTTAACTTACTTTTTAGCTTTGATTGATTACTGTTATTTTTTTGTAATGGAATAACATGCATAAAACTCTTACGATCAAATTTGAACCCGAAACTTTCGAACAGTGAAAGTCCTTTCAAGATGCTTCCAATATTTTTTGTGCGGTGACCTAACATGCGGGTAAAAACCGAACCATTTTTTATACAATGTCAGCATCAAGTATGATTCAATCTGAAATGAGTAACATGTGGAATAATGAAATGATATGTAAAGAAAAACGAGAGTTATACAAAGATATATTTTAGTTGTTTTCTACACCCTTGGAACATGTGATGCGAAACAGAGTAAGATTTACATCTCAATTAACAATTCTACCAGTGTAAGCCCTATGCACATTTTTCCATATAGGGATAAGCTGATTTTCCATCGCTGCATCCGGTACACCGACACTACGGCCAGTGATGCAATCGACTGATATAATACGAAACTGGAATAGTACAACAACTAACTTGCCTGCAATGCTTTATAGGAGAACCACGCCTGCACAACATTTATCTGAATACTTTAGAAGGACTTGATATTTTGGCTCAGAGAATCAATAAGGAAATTATAGCAATCTTATTCTTATAATGTTATTTCGACGTTTCTACTGTCTACAGCAACCCGTTTTGTATCGATTTTAAGTCAAGTCAAACTCCTGAAACAAATTTTTTATTGCCACTCCCAGTAATTAGTAATTTTACGCCCACCACCTGTAAGAACAACTCCATTTGCTCGAGATTATCTCCTCAATTTATTTAAACTATTTCGGACTCCTAAATCACGCATGTTCTTGGTTCATTACCACCTCTGTATAAAACGTGATTTCAGTCAAGAGATCGTGTCAGGTTTCACATCGATTAGCTTTACTGGTCAAACCGGACTTCCTCTTAAATGTTAAGATACCAAATATTTGTTCAGTCTCTTAAAAATCACTAGTTTGACTGAGATTTGTTTTAGCAAGTACGTTCTAGTGGCAGTTTTCTTGAGTGAAGTTGTTTCTGAACATGATGATAATCTAAAAAGTGTTCTGTGACTTTCACTATACAAACTACGAGATTTCTGTCACTAGGTACTTTGTGTACAACTGCACGAACTATCTTATCATTGCATTGATCAACGCGTTCAATCAAAAGTATGGATATGAAGCTGTAAAGTTCGTCTAGGTGAGGCGTGTCGTGCAGATTTTCTGCTATCTTCTTATTCATCCATTCGAAATTCAACACCTTTCATTAATAGTCAAGGGAATTCGATTTGGCAATTAAAACCGCTGTGACACAAGTGACGTGGTCGTCAGCCTTCGCCATACTTTACCATATATGAATATTTAGACAACAATGCAACACTATAGGTACGTTTTCTCTTCTCGTGTCGCCTATTGTACCGACCGTGTTTGGAAACTATTTCTTGTCTAGGGACATTTTTTGCATTGTTTAAAGACAAGTATAGAATCTAGACGTTAAAGTCTAATAGTTACCATGGAGATATATACATCGTATTCCTAAAATAGCCTCGCGTGCAGACCGTCTCTAAAATTTTTTGCATCTTCACGGCAATACTCGCACATGCTGGCTTTAATTGGTTGGTTTGAATTTCTTAACCGGAATATACTTCACAGACAACAAACTGATTGATCTCAGGAACGTTTTATATTATTTTATGTTAACTTTGTTACTGTCCACTTGACCTACAGGTTAAGGTTGGCTCCTGGCAGGTGGCAAAATAGCTCTCCCATATTATACTTTTATTCAGATATAACCATTGATTGTATTCCACAGGCTCTCTACCTGACTCTCTACACATAATTAATAACCCCTGCATTGCGACGCTCGAGTCAATAAAATTCCTTTTTACTCCATAATAATAGTTACTATACATATAAATGTATAATTAATTTTTTAACAATCTGGCATAATGAGTTATTTATACGTCTCTAATTACTTACTTAGATAACTGGGAAGATAAACCAGTGTTTTAAGTCAATGCCAAAGTACTTATTAGTTACTAAAATAAACCGATGATGCAGCTGGTAGCGCTATCGCGGCTGCCATTTATTCTGATTAGCACTTTAATCACCAACTAATTAATTTTGCAACATCTGTACACTTATTTATAAAATATATAAATACACATAAGTATTTAGTCTTCATGACACATTTAATTTAAATACCTGTAATCTTAACTTTCACACGCACAGGGTACCTATACCTGAGCCGCAGATAATATAATACTAGAGCACCTGAGCTGTTTTTAAGATTCGCTCGTTTTTCAACTTTGTTTTGCGAAATGTCAAGCACGGGGGATGTAAGTTTTTACAGGTTATTTATATATATAATAAATATGTGCAAACAATTCACACATAAAACTGCCATAAAATCTCAAAAAGGAAAACAAAATGGCATCATCAATATAGTAGGACCTTTCCTCACCTCACTGTAAAGTGTGGGGGTACACTATCACAATTTTATTGGAATAAGGGCTATTTACATACGTTAACTATTTGAGATTTTTTGAATTTGGATGGTCAATGTGGTCATGAATACTGTAAGCAACTTGAAACTAAGCATGCAATCATTTTCAAATGCCCAAACCTGGTTCCCTAACTGCTTCTATTGTGTTCCATTCCAATACGAAATACATAATTTAAACGTAACATACTTTTGTAACACAGTAGTCTTAGCAAACCGTAGAGTGAGAAAACTGGCTAGAAACTTTGTTAATAAAAATAATTAAATTCATAATAGTGTCAGTTTATGAGCCCTCGGCCTATTGCATTAATTATTCGCGTGGGTTATTGTTGAGAAGGATAGAGAGAATAGCAACAAAGGCACAGCATGAGTAGACGAGGCTGCACCCGAGCGTAGCGCCTCCTTCAAGGCCCCTTTGTTCTTAATGCAATATATTCCCACCGAGCGGTAATTGTAATCAGCAGCAGATCAAGTCGCTTTTTATTCAGTTTCGAAATAGACACCACTTATTTTGCTATGTTCGCTATACTGCTAATCCGTACGTCTTGTCTTGAATGTAAAACCCATCCATTATTGGAATCTTTAAAACAACAACATCGCATCAGAACGTTACATTATTTCAGTTTTTTAAACGGTTTTTTACCTCGTAGCTGGATATTTTAAAAACGTAACACGCACGCTTGTAATTTTATTACTTGATTATTTGTAGTCGTTGTAGCGTAGTAATTTTTATTATTTACAGTTAGAAAACGATGATATTTCAACAATTAGTGGTATATTGACTTCCTTCCCACCTGAAAGTTAAATAAGATTTATTTTTAAATGATTAAGAAATTGCTTGAAATTCTCAATTCTTACTATATTGTTTCTTCACTAGGCAATTGAATATTATACATATATCATCAGCATCATTTCAGCCGAAAGACGTCCACTGCTGGACATAGGCCTCCCCCAGGCGTCGCCATATTGACCGATCCCGTGCGTCTCGTATATGTAAATATATATATAAATAAGTAATAAATGTACTTATACATATATATGCAAATGATATTATGTACCAACTCAAAATATACAGCTACCTAGTATAGATTTTATTGCATAAAGTAGTGCGGATTGAGTCTTAATGTTTAAATAATGTAACACGATAGTCCGCAGAGGGCTGCTCGTGTCGGTATTGTACTCGTATCTACGCAGGTGGCGCCATATTAGATGCGCGAGCGCAGCGCGCACCTGTCGTCGTTCGCCGCCCCTGGTCGGCCGACCGGCGACATTGGCCCGTTATGTCATTCCGTAATACAACTATAATGTACGGTCCTAACTCATCCCATATTCTCACGCAACAACACATCAATATCCCATTGCTTGTGAGAACTGTTTATCTACCAACCCATTAAGTGGAACCACACTTGGCTGAGAATTCTTTCTTCATGCATTCGTTCCTGCTGTCTTTGACATTTTCTGCATAAGTATGCTGCATTTTATGCCTTCTTTGTCTTCTCTGAGATCGTATTGTGAATTACAAATCTTCTTTTTAGGGTTCCGTAGCCAAATGGCAAAAAATGGAACCCTTATGGATTCGTCATGTCTGTCTGTCCGTCCGTATGTCACAGCCACTTTTTTCCGAAACTATAAGAACTGTGCTATTGAAACTTGGTGAGTAGATGTATTCTGTGAACCGCATTAAGATTTTCACACAAAAATATATAAAAAAAACATAATTTTTGGGGGTTCCCCATACTTAGAACTGAACCTCATTTTTTTTTTCATCAAACCCATACGTGTGGTGTATCTATGGATAGGTCTTCAAAAATGATATTGAGGATTCTTATATAATTTTCTTCTAAACTGAATAGTTTGCGCGAGAGACACTTCCAAAGTGGTAAAATGTGTGTCCTCCCTCCCCCCCTGTAACTTCTAAAATAAGAGAATGATAAAACTAAAAAAAATGTAAGATGTACATTACTATGTAAATTTCCACCGAAAATTGGTTTGAACGAGATCTAGTAAGTAGTTTTATTTTAAATACGTCATAAATCGTAAACCTCAATTTACCAAGTACGGAACCCTTAGTGCGCGAGTCCGAATCGCACTTGGCCGGTTTTTTAGTATTACCTAATGCCGTATACCTATTATAGTGTCAAACTAAAGTTTAGAGAATTAGATATAATTATGTGTAAACTAGTAAACAGAACACGATATTCCACACAGCAAATTAATAACATGCAGTAGTTTTATTTTAATAACTAGCTGTGCCCGCGGCTTCGCTCCCGTCATCTGCCTGCCAACCCTACCATACTTACCAGCCTGCCTGCCTACTCCACATACTCAAAAAAACTTTTTACAAAAAAATACTACCGACTTCCAAATAAAACTACAAAGTAAAAAATAACTTTATTTTTGGAAGTCGGTGTCTTTCGTAGGTACCAATTTATTGCGTTATGGACGAAAAGTTTTTTTATTTTTCACTTTTTAGTTGTACCTACCTAATAGGCAAGTTGTTTAGTAAGTTACCTACTCGTTTAACGCCAGAATATATTACCCAAATATCATGAAACTTGAACATAACCGGTGAAATGAGAGATCTGCGTACCCCTTAAGAGCGTACTGGCGTGATGTTATGTTATGAAATGGTATAAACAACAAACAGACATGCGATTGCAGCAATCCCGAGAGATTTTCCGTTATTTATTGAAGATTTTTGTTGTATATCTTCGAATTGCTTCGTCAGTCCTAAACCAAATTAAAATGGGACCAATTTCGGAACATACTCTTTCAAACAAAAAAAGATTTTTTGAAATCGGTCCACAATTGACGAAGATATCGGTGAAAATATAAAAAAAAAAACCAAACAATGTCGAACATAGTACCTTCCTTCTTTTTCGGAAGTCGGTTAAAAAATATACATACTACATACCATTTTTTTTTTCTAAGGTCCTTCTTTCGCGTAAAATCTTAACACCGCGATTCAGAAAGTGACTTTAAATGCACAACGCCATCTATCGAATAGCGAGTTCAACTGTCCGAGTATTTGAATTGCGTGAGCTGTGATAATTTTACTTCTTGAACACTTTAAATTCATCTAACTTTTGATAGAGTGAACCGATTGCGATGAAACAAAAACTAAGTAATTCTTCAAGATACGCACAATTTTTTTGTACAAAAGTTATCTACATTGGTTTCGTACATTTCACGTGATGCGTGCACAAATAAACAGACAAACAGACAAACAGACAAACAGATAAACAGACAAACAGACAAAAATTCCAAAAATGCTAGAAATGGGTTCTGTTGGTTATCCTTTAACACCCTGGCTATTTTTTTTGGATTTTTTTTCGATGTACAAAAAATATTTTTCTACAGATTTATTATATGTATTGATTTTGTTGTATATCTTCGAATTGCTTCGTCAGTCCTAAACCAAATTAAAATGGGACCAATTTCGGAACATACTCTTTCAAACAAAAAAAGATTTTTTGAAATCGGTCCACAATTGACGAAGATATCGGTGAAAATATAAAAAAAAAAACCAAACAATGTCGAACATAGTACCTTCCTTCTTTTTCGGAAGTCGGTTAAAAAATATACATACTACATACCATTTTTTTTTTCTAAGGTCCTTCTTTCGCGTAAAATCTTAACACCGCGATTCAGAAAGTGACTTTAAATGCACAACGCCATCTATCGAATAGCGAGTTCAACTGTCCGAGTATTTGAATTGCGTGAGCTGTGATAATTTTACTTCTTGAACACTTTAAATTCATCTAACTTTTGATAGAGTGAACCGATTGCGATGAATCAAAAACTAAGTAATTCTTCAAGATACGCACAATTTTTTTGTACAAAAGTTATCTACATTGGTTTCGTACATTTCACGTGATGCGTGCACAAATAAACAGACAAACAGACAAACAGACAAACAGACAAACAGACAAAAATTCCAAAAATGCTAGAAATGGGTTCTGTTGGTTATCCTTTAACACCCTGGCTATTTTTTTTGGATTTTTTTTCGATGTACAAAAAATATTTTTCTACAGATTTATTATATGTATTGATTATTAGATTTTGCATCATTATTTATAGATACAATTGTAGTAACTCAAGTTCTATTCATATTTCTGCATTCCTCTTTGAGTGCAGTTGCTACATAAACCATTGAAATCAATGAGATTCTGATCGAATCTGATTGCAAGACACTAGGCTTGTATTTAAATTACTTATAGGGTACACAATGATGCTGATTTGTGCATTTAATTCAATGATCTGCGTGATCTGGTTACGTAAGTTTCCTTTAGAATTGTATTTGTAGACATGGTTTTAACCACGGAAACAACGGAATTCTGTTCATAAAACAATATCTGAACGTATTAAACTAAACAGTACGGCTAGTGGGTAATTTGCAATTTAATACTTAGGTGCGTCCGATCTAGATAACCAAAATCTTAGCATCTGTTTCATAATGGTTGCAAACCGAAATATTTTCGACGAATTCGTCCACTTTCAAACCAGTTTTTTGTAGGCTAAAAGTTGAGCATAACGTAAAAATGTAAATGTAACAAGTTGGTCAAAATTCGAATATGATAATATACCTAACTTGATTCAAATCTCACTGCCAATCCTTTTCATTTGTATTTATCCGAATATTGTATTTAGATCTTTTATTTAAGACGACGACTAACGCCAACCACCTTGAGGGAACAAAACGCGCACTCGTTTCACACCCGCGCGACCCAAAATTTAGTAGTTTTTTGTACTTTTCTTATTATTCTATGACTTTAAAAAAAAGCTTCAGATCAAAATGTAGATAATTAAATTGTCTTTTAGATGGTGTCAATTTCATTACAATACGCTCAGCGGTTTTGGTGTGATTGTCGTGTTTTTGTCTGTTTTAGACATAACTTTACAAATTAATTACACTATGTTATACAAATATAACTCAAAATTTGCTTAGATCAAATAATTAAGAAAATAGTCTAATATAACATATATTTTTTTCAAAGAATTACGACGAGCCATTTAGACGTGATTCTCATTTTAAAATCAGCTACTCAAGGGAATCGGCGCCTTAATGACTATTTTGTAAAACATTCTGATACGATGTAAATTGTTGTTGAATAAATCAAATAAAATTATGTGTTTCCCACTTTTCTTCTGGGCTTCAGCTTTTGGCCGGTAAATGCAAATTTCAATCTTGTGCTTTGAGTCTAGTAATGACCTCATTTTAGTTCATAAAAAAATAAATTACACGTAAGATCTGAAGTGAGACTCGGTTTCTGATATACTTATAAAAATATACAAAGTAAGTAAATGAGAAATTAATCCAAGCCTGAAGCAGCTGTTTTGGTCACTTCGGTAATATCAATTCGTTTATGATGAAAAAGAGTCCAACAATGATTAACTTGGGTGAAAATGAGCCTTCGCTCTTGAAGGTCATTGGTGTCTCCAAGTGTCTCTCCCGAAACACAAAGAATCATAACGATGGTTCAAACATTGACTTCTATAACAAGTGTTCTAATTGGAGAAATTCCAAGATGGAGAGTATATTAACGGGAAATTAAAACTTTTTTATAGTACCTTATTTATATTATAAAAAAAACAAAAACTCTACAATTTTGTCAAACTGACAAGGGATGTGATAAAGTGACATTTGACATTGCTATTCATTGTTGACTTGTGGATCGTTGTTTATTATTGTTATTAAGTCAATATTTTATACAAAACGATTGATGAATTTTATTGTGTGAAAGAAAGCTAGAAAGGGTGTGACGCTGTGACGAAGGTTACTAGAGATGCATCGAAGAATGACGACAGACAAAAGCAACATCATCACCACTTCATCCAAAAGAAGTCCACTATTGGACAAAATTTAGATTGCTAATGCACCCATATTGACCAGGGACTTAGTAAACGATGTTAAATTCATAGTTTTGCAATGGTTGGTTAAAAGATAACGATTCTGCGATCAAATAAATATAACTGGTAAGTGGTTTATAAGGCCAAAGCAAGGACATAATATGAAAGGAAAGAGATTTGACAATAGAGAACAAAATAAAAGGTTAGTAAAGGAAATACGTTTATTATAGTTGGCGTATTTTCTGAATAATCTTAAAAATGTGCCTTTGGACATGACTCCAGATGCTAACTCATAATTGCTTTTTGCATTTAATTATCAATAGATGAAGTGCAGGAATGCAATTTCATCATCATCATCATTTCAGCTGAAAGACGTCCACTGCTGGACATAGGTCTCCCCCAGGCGTCGCCACATTGACCGATCCCATGCTTCTCGCATCCAGCGCCTTCCCGCAATCTTAACCAGGAATGCAATTTATAAAAATCTAATTGGTTCTTGATGTTTACTATAAAAGTTGAGCAGTCTTGGCCCTATAAACATTTGAATATTTATTTATGAGTTATAAAAACTCGAAATACATAGTATATTTTTGGCGTTGTTGATAACGGTCGATCTGACTGGATGTTAATCTGTCTGAGGAGCTACCCACCTGACTCTGATTCATACTTAGGAGCGTTTAACATGGTTTGAGATTACTACTTATTATTTACCAGACCTGTTTTTTGTGATTACAAACCCCATTGAAGTCTACGTCAATATTTTCGTATAGCAGGAATAGCTATTCTGGGAGTACCTACATACTTTTTAATTCTCGCCACCCTTTCTCAGAATTCTTGATTTTTCAATAATATCTGTAGGTTCGATTATACAATATATCCAGTTGTCGGATGGTTATCCATAATACAGCTGATGTGGGCGGAGTTTATGTAAACATTTATGTAAATGTAGATAATGTAACGAGACTTTGTTAACACATCTACTGAATCACCAATAAATGCAAATCACTTAATTATACGTTTAAAGTGTAGGTATGCTACCAATGTTAAATATAGGCGATTGATGTCCGGGATTTGAAATTCTCGAACGATACATCTAGAATTTAAAATAACGATCAATTCAAATCAATTTCATTTTTAAAGGGAGACAGGGACTTTAAATGTGTTCGTACATAGCTTTTTCTCACTTATTATTTCAATGTAGCAAGATTCCGAAGGATCTCCGAGAGTTAATAGAAATACTGTCTTTTGTTAGAAGTGAATTAAACACGAAACAAGCTCGAGCGCTCGAGTGATTCTGGCACTGTAATGTGGCGTTCCGAGCGGTCGCTCCACTTGTCCGTCCCTCGGGCACTGTCAGTGGCTCGCTTAGTATTCCTGTCGCGGGGCACAGCGCGCCGGTTGCCGGTCGCCGCCGTCCGCCGCCACCGGAACTTGATGGTCTCGGCCTAACCGCTCTTTCTCCTTTAATAGATGCTATCGATACGCAGTGCCGTCACGTCTCATAATGGCGAGGTCTGAAACAATCACAGATATTGTTTTATTTAGAAGACTGTGTAGTTTATATGCGTATAAAGATTGAGCTGAGCGAGTTACCGTCAAAAAGCATGCCTTTAGTTTTGGTAAATGAATGATGAGTATAATTTGTGATATATAAAACTGTTGTTTATACTAGACTACCTGCCGACACCTTTGTATGTTTTCACGGAACAATGCTAAATAATAGATTAACATTTCTGGTCTGACCCGGATCCGGGTTGTCAATTCTCTAGGTACGTAGACTCACGTAAAATTATTACTGAGGACACAGTTACGAATTCTTTGTATCTGAAGTGTATAAATAGTTAGGTAAATAAATGATTTAAATACGTACCTGTATGAGTAATGAGTAAGCCGTGACATGAATGTTTGGCCAATAAACAATGTAAACTTGTACAAATTCCGCTATAGCTGTTGGAACAGATGGATTGTACCGCTAGTGTTACTACTGGTACCGTTCACAATGATACGCGCGCCACTCACTCCAATCGATTATTATCGATAATACCAATGCAATTTTGTGCTGAGCTATCGAGATCTAAGCAGAACACATTCACTACAACGACCGGCATAGTTGCAAGCGCTGCGGGTACTTGCGAGGCGCCGCCCGCTTGCGCTCTTATGTTTCGCTCGCACGATTGTTCTTGATCACGTCTTTATAAATAAAGATGATTGCTTAAGGTTCAAGGAACAACTTACTTCTGACCTTCCTTCATTAGATATACATGTATAGTATAATTAAGCTAGTAATACAACCGAGAGGCCTCAGGGCGTTCTGAAACATGAATGTAATAGAATTATAGATGTAAAAAAGTTATATAGCTACTGTAGTTACGTAGATACTTGTGAAAAAAGTGTAGTTAGTAGCTCACTCAAAAATATCATTGCTTTAACTGCACCATTATGTAAATAGTGTATTATATGAGCATGTAGTTTGCTTTTTTAAAATAATTTTATAAATCTTTTTTCATAGATACTCACACAACATTATAAATCCAAGTTAAAACTCAGATAACATGATACGCATTGGCCGCAATTTAGTTGAGAAAGTACTTAATTAGTGGGAAATAAATATAATGGTGGTGTGAATTCTGTGAGAAACGGAACACAGCTATCACTGCCAGCTATGTATCATAGATACCTTAGAGTACAGTGTTTCATTGTTGGGAAATATCAGAGCAAAATCAGTAAAATCACTCAACTGAAATTGTTCGTTAAATAAAACCACAATCAGATTTTATAATTAAACACGTCAATTGTTACCCTTACGCTTAAGATAGAATTAAGGTAGAGTACCTAATAATCAACAAACTTGTTTGTCAAAATATATTATTATATATTTTACTAGCTACTGCCAGCGGCTTCGCCCGCGTATATTTTACATATAAACCTTCCTCTTGAATCACAATATCTATAAAAAAAACGGTATCAAAATCCGTTGCGTAGTTTTAAAGATCTAAGCATATATAGGGGCAGACAGCGGGAAACGACTTTGTTTTATACTATGTAAGGATATTTTTTGTTTTATTTATTGACAACGTTTTATACAACGTTGTCTATTATATATTGGCATCATTCATATGTTGTAGAAATAGGGTAAGACTGTTCCTCGAAAATGTGGCGTAGCGAATACAATATCTCGTAGGCAAAGTCTGCGAGAATACATCGGTTGTTAGTTATAACGCGATATTCAGTTCTATAGTAACAAATGAAGTTGACAAGATGCAACTGGAATCAGATATGGAATTGTTTGTGAGGAGAGAAACTGCGTAAAGGCATTGTTCGCTCTGAGCCCACTTTCAGTACGAGCGAAGTACGCAGTGGCAGCTAGTGCCACGTGAAAGTGAATGGCGCAAGCGAGCGGGCTCGCACTCGCACGGGCTTGCGGACGCATTTTACGCCCGATTTGATACCACATTCGTACACGCGAACCCACATGGCGGCTTGCAACTTCGTTCATGACGTAAGGTTCAATACTTTGAGTGTACGCCTATGGCGGCGGACGTGCTTTGATGAATGTACTGAATTATCGATATTGGTTAACTACCTTTTCACTTTCATTTACACGTTTACTCTCTCTTGGTACTTAAATATATCTATGTACTTACCTGATGTTCATTTGTTATTTTAGTGAAAAGGTCCCGTGTATCTCAGTAATATCGTTAGGATTTTGCTATGATATCAGCCAGTAAAATCATACTTAAACACAAACAATTAAAATGTACTGGTTACATCACCATTTACAATTAGTCAACGCTGCTTATCGTTTCAAACTAAATTGTATTCCTAGCCTAGACCTGCTACTTCATAACTGCATAGAATGGCATTGCATAAATGTATGCTGCTGTTTTAGTGCAGTTCCAAGGATTTGAGACTTTACAAACACATTTTGGCTCATCATAAATCCCTACACATGTGTTATGAGTTATTAGATGAAGGGCTTTTCCAACAAGTGTAATAGGTACACGTACACGTCTAAAACACGACTGCGGAAAAATACATTTGGGAAATAGGCACAGGTGGGGTGGACGAATGACATTCTGAGTTGCCGAATATCCGATACATAGCTTAGTAGTACATGTTTTTTCGAACTCAGAACTTTATCCTCTTTCATTAGACATCCCACTTGATGCCAAAGCAATAAAAGCCTCTTTTGTGTGCAACATCCACCATATTCATTTTATTCGTGTATAATGTATGCTTAGGTGACCCGAACTATAATTACAAATACATTGAAATATCATTCGTAAAAATTGGTTCGCTACTTTAGGTGTTACTGTGGACCAAACATACATAGAGTAACCCTTCTTTTTGGTTTTGCCGTATTGACTACCGTTATTAATCCTGCGACCAATCATAGTTTTAACTTATTTAAATATATCGATCACATAAACTTCCGCCTATGTCATGACTTGTTTTTCTTGTATACGTCGCTCTGTTCGACTGGAATGATAAATAAGTCCTACGTCCTTATGGGTGCGATCATTTCGGATGCAGTGCTCGATAGAGGCCTAGTTAACACTGCATTAATTTATTTTGTTATTGTATATATAATATGCAGTATAAACTTATCAATACCGCAAAATAAAATTAAAAAAACTTTGTCATATTTGCAGTTGATTTCTATTGTTCGAAACCTATGTATTAGGTTCTCATGGTTACATAATATCCTAATAAGTAGGGCCTGTTTAGCCTTTATTGTTTTCCTTTAGAAGAAATGCCGTTACTGTACTTACATATTCAAATATAGCGGTTTTTCCTCCAGCTGTAGGACAGGAAAATCGTTACTTGAAAGTGTAATATTTAAAAGTACTTTTCAAGAAAACCCCACATCCCTCAGATTTGACAGCGATAAAATTAAAGATAAAACAACAGAAAACCTAATTAAAAGAAACAACTAAGGCTTCAATGTGGGCAAAATTTGTCATTGCACTTTTACACTCGAGGCGGCATTCAAAAATAGGTAGGTATAGGGCAGCCAAAATATTATTCTGTAAGCCAGACACCAAATTAATATCTGAAAATATTGCTTGGGTTGGGTTTATAATAATATTAAATTAATATAATTATTTCATGATCTTAGTTAGTTTATACTTCTAGGCAATATTCTAGAGACGTGGTGATAACAGAGATGATTAATTATGTATGGAATTAGTAGACATGCAAGCTGCGCTGACCCCACAAAAAATGCCAAGGGCAGATTAAGGATGATGACAATAACTGTTATAGAATGCATAAATATCCACCTATACATTCTGAATAGATTTAAGTACTGAAGACTATATTTTATAGCCAATTCCTGCTAAAAATAAATACAATCGTTTGTCACGAGTACTTTAAGATGTCAAGGGTAGCGATTATTGAAAACAATATTAGGTGTTTTATCTTAGTGCCCCGTTTGGCCTTAGTGCGTAATAATGGCTTGTAGGCAGTTTGTGACATCATCTAAGAAGCCTGTCATCATTACTTTGGTTATTTACGGTAATATCCTTTTGTAATATAAACGTATTAACAGTTTGTGGTGTATGCTCAGACCTCCTAATTGCAAACACAGTACTAGGAAAATGGCGGTTTGGAGTTAAATGCGGTAACGTTATTTATTGACACCTAAACAACAAGTCTATGTTGTATAATTTTTGAATTGTACCTTAAAAATAAGAAAAAAACATGAAAAGTATTTTAACCCCTTGAGATGACATTTTTGCAAAAAAAGTGAAAGTCCTAAAAATGTGTAATACTGTAAATAGATACAATTAGCAGGGCAGTCCTACCTTAATGGTTTATTTGTCACCTTACCTACCTTTAGAAAATAAACAGGATTTACTATTATGTAAAATGTTAATACAGAAAAATGCAACAGCAATTATTTCAGTAAACACCATTTTATAATCATGCATTGTTTCGAAAACAATATTCACATATATTAAATTAAAATCATCATTCTGTTTCATTAAATGAAAATTGGGTCAGTGCACTTCATTTACTATAAAAAAAAACGTAAGTTTAAAAATCTTCATTAGATTGTGTTTTGTAAAATAAGTTAGTATTTGGTCAGTTCGTGCCCAATGCGTTCGCTTTCAAAGTGGCAATTATTGTTTTACAATTTATAATAATGTGCGTGCAAATGACGAGTGCAGCGGCTGTGACAACTAGCACAACGACATTTGCGGTGAGGTCTGCGCTTAGGTGAAGTACAAACGCACTGGTAAATCGGCATGCAATCACTTAAACACGCAACATCGTTAACACCAGCGCCAAATTACTCACAATACGTACAATGTATTTGCTGAAGTTATACCGATTGGTCGGTGCGACACAGACAAATATGTAAACGACAGTATACCACTCACACAGTTATATGACCTCGCGCCGCAACCTTCGCCTTTGTCGTGGCTGTAATTATTAAACGAAAACTTACTCTAATGGTATATTAATATCAAATTGCCTACCTAACACTCAGTATCTAATAACCTTTACTTAGAAAATACGAGACTTTAGTACAGACAAGATTACTTTTTTATTTACAATGCGTACACATTTATTTAATTTACTTAATAAGTTAATACATATTTTAGACTGTGTGATCCTATTGTGTACTTACGTTATGAAATCTTAAGAACATATTAAGCAACTGAGTTTACAGTTTGTTTTCATACTAAACTCAAATAAGCTTGTAAAAAGCCGTATTTACCTCCGCCTGAAATAAAACAACATTTGTAATACAAGATCGAGAGCGTTTTCTTTACAAACAGGTTTATTGAGTTAACGTCGAACATTGAACGGTTGACATGAATGACGATTTCTTTAACTTCGGTATGCTATTCGTGCTAGGAAAGAATTTACTGTCTGATAGTTATATTTTTTGCTAAAGTTAATTTTCACTAAATATTATCAATTATTAATTTGATATTACAGATTATAGGTACATATTTAATTCGAGCAGTCGGTCGATTCTGTAGTAATTTCACCGTGATGACTTATTAAATGATAAGTTAGTTCGAAGATACCTGTCATTCCAACCGATGCTAGGGATTGACCCACAGACTTAAATCTAACTAGATAACGCAAGTCCCTCTATCTGTATGAAAACCAAGAGGACCACTTTTTCACACACAATTTAAAAACAATTTACCAATGAAATAAAACATTTCCAATGCCTCGGCCAGCTTTTCTATACATTCTTTACAGATCAATATGTCATAAAAAGGCATTTTTATAGATTTCGGTGGATTTTCGTTGTCGATAATGCTAAATGAAAAGCTCAGATTACGGTCATTAATCGTAACTTTACTCCGTTTTTTGGCACGCGAAGTACATACAATCGCGTCATATAGTTGAATTTATGTCTGTGGATTGACCGCTCTCTTCGAGTTCACTTCATCTGAGTCATCATGGTTGGATTTTTACAGAATAACACTACAATTTCAGACCAAACTATCTAATAGGTGAACCGGGACATTGACATTAGTTTTGTGTAATTAAGTGTACTTACTAGAAGTGATTAAAAAGCTCGTGTCTTCTCTGTATGAGAAGACGCTTTTGGCCTGTAGACTAATATTTTTGCGTTCTTTACCTCCGTTATATACATATTAATAACAAATCTTTAAAAACCTTTAACTTTTTAAATCGTTAAGGGATTATGCTTGCGTTTGATCAATATCTCGCCTGATGGTAAGCGATGATGTAGTCGACGGTGAAGCACGCTTGCCTAGAAGTAACCTATTCACCCTTTCAGTTAGCTGAAATCATGTCTAAGTATATAATGTAAATTAAAATACCAAATCATATACAATATCCATTTATCAAATGTGTACGAAATAGCTTTCCCTTTCAAAGATCACGCGTCGTACGAAGTATAAGTGAATTGGAATTAGGTATTATCTCGAGAGAGTTAACCGTGAAAACTTTTGTGAAACTTATATAATAATGAAAAAATATTATCGGTTTGTTTATTTTTTCTTAATTAAATGTAAAATATTACTTTATGTTTATTTATTTAGAATGTATGCGCAAAAGTTACAAAGGCGGACTTAATTCTTAGGCATTCTCTACCTGACTGGTACACCAAGGCAAGGGTGGTGAAGAGACATCATGGCAGGTACATTGTAAAATATTTAAACAACTAGTTATTAACGTACTAAAATAGGTAAAACAAATGTACATATATATTGAATGTAATACATACCTATTTTGATAAATACATATACATTAATGAAGTAATAGAAAATAAGAAAGTGAGATGAGTCTGATTATTTGATTTGAAGATAAATCCGCAATTCCCGCTTGAATGCATACAGACTAGTGGCCGTCCCTGATCTCGGGAGGAAGCGCGTTCCAAAAAAGTATGGGCTGGATATGAAAAGAACAGTGAACACGGGCGCACGGTTGGTGCAGTGGTTGAGCGATTGACTGCTGCGTTGCGTGTCGCGGTTTCGATTCCCGCACGGAACAAATATTTGTATGACCTACAGATAGTTGTTCCGGCTCTGAGTGTTGTGTTTGTGAGTTTACATGTTTTAAACGCACCCACGATGCAGGAAGAAATTTCTAGCTTGGGGCATGGTTTAAAATTAAAACAGAATCACTAGTATGAGAAACAAACAATACACATAGCAAAAACTGGCTCCTCCCCCACCGCTTTTAGTCACGATATGAAGTGTACTTCGTACTTGTGCGGATATGGCGGCGCCCCCACCTTCAATTGATTGTATTTATAATACCAGGCTAGCTACAGAACTATAAACTAATTCCAATGTGGACCAATTCCCATGGCGTTTTTTTAAATCTTAACAAAGAGCCACATCCCTTTTTTATGCCTAAAGCTTCACTTTCAAGTAGTGCTGTTCCGGAAACATTAACGCCATGTTATACGTGAGTCACCATGAAGGCGCTATGGAGTCGATTACGCGTTCTAAACCAGTGGCCGCGGCGAACGTTTAGAGTTGGGGTTTTTTATTAATTTTTAATATGTTTTTAGAATCATAATTGTCGTATTTATAATCCCATCTACAGATGGATGGTGATATTTGTGTGGCATAAACAGTTTACAAACAAGATTAGTGCAAACTTCGATTTTGCATATCAAAAACTTCATTACCACTACTTTTCGACTTTATAACAAACGGGCGTATAGACATCAGTGCAACTTTATAGGAGAGACAAATATGTAAATTAAATTAAATCTAGTTGAGATCAGGCTTCTATTTGGGACATGTATCTTCCTAGGTAGAAAAAGTATAAGTATTTTATCATAACTTTTAAAGTTTTCGAACGTGTAGTTTTTGAAATATGGTTATTACGTTTCTTTGTTAAGGTCATAAAAAAAAAAACATAAATTTAGGTACAAAATTAGGGCGTATAAAAACACATCTTCTTTATTTTAAAATACCATTATAAAAACTACAAAAAACTAACTTCATACATTTGGTAATGTCGCAACAAACCTAAAAGCAGTTGCATTGTAATTAATTTAATTAAAAGAAAACCGGCCAAGTGCGAGTCGGACTCGCGCACCGCGGGCTTCATACAAACAGCTATACAATAATTAAGTTACTGAAGTTCCTAAACAATGATAGCACCGAACATTGCTCTTACGAAATGATAATTATGTGATTGAGGGACAAATTTAACTTTGCCGTTGGAACACCGTTGTCCCCATACACGGAAATAGGTCGCGGTCAGTTTATCAACTGCGAATAAGTTTAAAATCGCCATTTTTATGTGACGTTGGTACAAATTTACGCTTTTGCCTTTTTGCGATTTGGATGTTGTACGATTTGGTTATTTCACTCTTGGACATTTTTCTCGTTTTATACAACGAATCCGCTATAAACACACGTGTGGCTAACCTGAGCGATCTTTGCCCGAACTATATTATATCAATATAATTTAATTTTATTATATTTAATTCAGTTGGGCTGAGCCAATCGAAACTACACATCCTTCTTATGCCCCTTTTAGACCAAGTCCTGCAGCCTAAGTACGCAAGTGAATTCGGCAAGGCACAGGGTTTGACCGCCAACAATCGACCAAACCACATGCGAGATGAAAGACGTAAATTTCCGTCTATGTGATTGATTCCGACTAAACGATTATAAGTCAATAATCTCTATTAATGTATACTTTCTTTTGTTTCAGAGACAATGTATATAGACACCTTACCGCTCGTGGTTTGGACGCTCTTAGTCACAACGACAAATGTGAGTAATAGAATATAATTAGCATTAATTGTTTAGATATTCATAGTCATACTCAGAGTGTTGAAGAATCAATAACCCTTTCAATGATTTATTATCGATGTATGTAATCTATCTTTCACAGGTAGCGACACAAAGCCAATATGGAATAGGTTTAGGAATAAAACGAGAAGTATTTTTCTTAAATTTAGAAGACGGCTATTTTGGCTGTCAAGTAAACGAATCGACACAAATATTACAATTATATGAATTATCTAAATTATGCGACGGTGTCAAGGATTGCTATAAGGGATCCGACGAACTCGTAAAAGAGTTGAAATGTACAGGTGAGTACAAGTAAACAAGCGGAGGCATTATGGGCTTTATTTATAAAAATCTCTGAACTTATTAGCAACTGTCAAGCAGATTCTTTATTCATATTCTCTATAGAATGTGTTAAGCAATCGCTAAACATTATCGAGATTTTTATTAATAAGGGTGTATGTTTTCATAGTTAAAACTATTGCGTTGCACCCAAGAAATAACTTATTTAATTATAATTTAATATTGTAGATGATTGTACCAAAGAAGATGGCGCCCAATGTATAAATGGTCGTTGTCTAAACGGGGTGTGCCATTGTAATGATGGTTTCGGCGGCTGCAACTGCCAGGAACCAGGTATGCACTGTTTTTATGATAATTATGATTGTTTTTTTAGTAAACGTGTACTTTACTTTCCTGTTGTTTGCTTTTAGATGTAAATGAATGCAAAGAAAGACCATGCGATGTTTTTGCTCACTGTACGAACACGGTCGGTAGTTTCCAATGTTCGTGTTTCCCAGGCTACGAAGGCGACGGTTTCGCTTGCAGAGGTAACGAACTTATTATACATAATTCATTAGCTAATATTGACAAACTCCATCTATCTCTGATTTTATTATAGTCCCCTTATATCAAAATCAGTCATTTGAGTATTTTATGGTGAAAGTCCGCATCTGTACGTTTGTGTGCATGAAGTGACGACACGGTTGGCGTAGTGGTTGAGCAATCGGCTGCTGCACTGCGTGTCGCGGGTTCGATTCCCGCACGGAACAAATATTTGTATGGCCTACAGATAGATGTTCTGATGTATGTGAGTTAAAATGTTTGTAAACACACTCACGATACAGGAAGAAATTCCTAGTGTGGGGAACATTAAAAAAAACAAAAAAATAAAAATAAATAAATATAATTGAAATAAGTATAACACATGATGTTTATCTGCAGATATAAATGAGTGCGAAGATCCAGCGGTATCGTCACGATGCGTTGCAAACGCGGAGTGCTGTAACCTGCCAGCTCATTTTATTTGCAAATGTAATCGAGGTTTCGAGGGCGACGGCGAAGAAGAGTGCAGAGGTACTTCATAAAACTAAATTTTACATGAAATGCACGAAAGACGACACAAGTCGTATGTGTTGTAGTGAAAGCTTAAATTAGGAACGGTTTACTGCACGTCAGTACTAACACCTAAACCACCTGAAATCCTACACTGCTATGCAATAAAGGCGCCTTAAAAGCTAAATTGTTATAATTGACGTGCAAGTGACTGAACGATTCATAAATATTTCATCAATTATTTGAATATTATAGATATTGACGAATGCCGGCGACCTGGTGCTTGTGGACTGAATGCTGTGTGTCAAAACTATCCTGGAAACTACACATGTGCCTGCCAAGATGGTTATACCGGAAATGCATTCGATGGCGTAAGTTAATCAGTTTTGATGAGATAAAAGCAATTAATAATCCGATCGCAAATCACGAGAATTTACGACGATTTTTTTTATTTAACTTTTATCACGAATTTATCTAGACGCACTGCGGTTTTTAGCCGCGCGAATTTTATTCGTGTGGTTTTTAATCCGCGTAGATACCGACTCTATCAATCGGTGGATAAAATTCTGCGCGATTTTGGTCGTAAGTCGATACGTTTCTACCTGCTATATAGAGCTCAAATATTTGCGCGGATTTAAACCGCACCACGGTGTGGTGGATTTTGTGGCAAGACACAGATTTATTGCGGATTATTTACCGCGCGGTTTTTTATATGTCTCAGAATCGGCGGAGCTAAGCACCGCAGTGCATTCTAAGCATTAAGCTATTTAAAAATGAGACAGTCATGTCTGTGTTTTAGAGGATGTTATAGTTTGATAGTATGTACCGATTAAAATTAATATCTATTAACTGTGCAATGAGATTAGATGTGTGCGACCTGCCTACCTGAGATGTATTATTATTTCGTTTTGTATGTAGTGCGTTGATATCGATGAGTGCGCGCTGGAGGAGAGCTGTGGGCCCGGTGCCGTGTGCCGCAACGTGGCCGGCGGCTACGAGTGCAGCTGCCCACCCGGCTACGAGGGCGACCCGCGCGTCGGCTGCCGCGATCAGGACGAATGTGCACACGCTAACTGTGGGATTGCCGCTCTTTGCGAGAATCTTCCAGGCGCTTATCGCTGTCTGTGCCCGCCAGGTTTTGAAGGCAACCCAGATGTGCAGTGCACTGGTAAGCCTTTAATCTCAAACGCCAGTAGGTGTGACCTAACTCTAACAAGTTTTCATTTTCTGTGGTCTAACGCTTTGTGACACTATAACCTAATCGCGTTTAACGAAACGAGCTGAAAACTACCGGACTTGGACGCTCGGTAGCTTCACGCTTTTACTAATTCGAGCGGTTTTAACATTTGAAACATTTCAATGGTCAAATAAATCGAACTTTTCAGTGAGTCTCCGCGTGTCCGTGTCGTCGGCAACTTTATACTTTTACGACGACCGGGCTCATTTTGTGTTCCAGCGCATCGAAGAATGTGAAACGTTCAAACATGATCATTTTCTGCAGTATCTTCTTCTTGTCTCTCGTCGTTTTCTCTGTCGCCTTCTGTGTCGTCTATGTGTCTATCTCTTCCTCTTCGTAGTGGCTGACGGCGTACCTACTGCGTGCGTATGTTTAAAACGGGTATCGCACACGTGGCAGATGTAATTAGAGGTTGCGTTGTTTGTTACACCAGACGTGGATGAATGTAAGAATAGCGAAGCAGTGTGCAGCGAACACGCTCTGTGTACCAACACCCTCGGCAGCTTCGTGTGCTCATGCCAGCCGGAGTACACAGGCGACGCGCGCGTGGCAGGCGGCTGCCGCGACATCGACGAGTGCCAGACGCTGGAGCGCCCCTGCGGCACGCACGCCATCTGCGAGAACGCGGCGCCGGGGTATAACTGCGTCTGTCCGCAAGGTTACCGAGCCCAACCAGACCCACAAGTTGCTTGCGAACAGGTAATGTTGATGATCAATACTTTGCGTTGGTAAGTTTAAGTCTGTAATAGTTTATACAATGTTTTAACTTTCAGGTGGACGTTAATACGTTGTGTAAATCAAACTTCGATTGTACCAATAATGCAGAATGCATAGAAAGTCAATGCTTCTGCAAGGAAGGCTTCGACGCTCGGGGGTCAATTTGTTTTGATGTTGACGAATGTGCAAAAAATTCTTCTATTTGTGGGGAAAATTCACTATGCCTAAATACACAAGGCGGATTTAATTGCGAGTGTGCTAACGGATTTGTCGGAGCTCCTCCAAGTGTTGCTTGTCGAGCTCCATGTGAGGATGTAAAGTGCAGCGACCACGCTTATTGCAAGCCAGATGGAATAGAAGCATTCTGTGTATGTGAAGATGGCTGGACATTTGATCCGACAGATATAGCGGCAGGTTGTGTAGACGTCAATGAGTGTGACACATCAGTGGGCCCTGTCGGCCGCTGTGGCAACAATGCACGTTGCAGCAACACACTAGGAAGTTTCATTTGTCAATGCCCAGAAGGATATACCGGCGATGCTTACAAACAGTGCACAGATATTGATGAATGTCAAATTGACAGTGCTTGTGGAGTCGGAGCAGATTGTATAAATCGAGATGGATCCTATACTTGTGAATGTCCAGAAGGTACTATACCAGATCCAGACCCCAGGGTCCGCTGCGTTGAAGTACTTACATGTAAAACGGATAACGACTGCCCTGGTAACGCAGTATGCGACCCTAATTCAAGGTGTTTGTGCCCAGATCCTAATGTTGGGAATGAATGCCGACGTAAGTAATTCAACAGTATAGAATAATGAAATGACTTTTCTCTAATAATCATTAACAATTAAATAATTATGTTAATCTTTTACAGATCCTTGTGAAGCTTTGCAATGTGGAAGTAATTCAGAATGTTTGTTGAATGATCAGATTGCACAATGCACATGTAGAAGTGGTTTTGCTGGTGACCCATCATCTCCAACTGGTTGCCAAGATATTAACGAATGTATTGATAATCCTTGTGGTACTGGAGCGGTTTGTAAAAATCTTCCCGGACGGTTTCTATGTGAATGTCCCGGTACATTCAGCGGTGACCCTTATGTTGACGGATGTATTGCCGGTAAAATGCCTATCGAATGTAGCAGCATTAACCCATGTCCTCAAGGTGAACAATGTATTTTACATGATGGGGAAAATGTGTGCGTCTGCACACAAGGTTTCTCACGCAGCAAAGAAACAGGATTATGTGAAGATATCAATGAGTGTACCCAACATGGTCGATCCCCTTGTGGTTTGAATGCAATTTGCAAGAATTTGCCAGGTAGCTACGAATGCAAATGTCCGGCAGAATACAGTGGAAACCCATACACCCTCTGTGAAATATGCAACGATATAACCTGTCAGTGCCAACCACCGTACAAAGTAGTAGATGGTAATTGTGTTCTCTCTGGCTGTACAAAAGATAAGAAATGTGGAAAAGGTGCAGAGTGTATTGTAATATCGGACGGGGTGAGCTATTGCGCATGTCCAGTTGGTTTCACGCAAACAGCTGAAGGATCTTGTGATGACATAAACGAGTGCACCTCAGGACAATCAGCTTGCGGATTTGGTGCAGAATGCGTGAACACGATTGGCTCTTTCACATGTAAATGTCCGATTGGATATAGTCAAGATTCGATGCCCGGACATTGTACATTGAATCAAAAGCGATGCATAAGTGATTCGGATTGCTTCCCCAATGAAAAATGTATTCAACCTGGTAATTGCGTCTGTCCACCACCATTTTATTTAGACGTTACAGATGGACAAAAATGTAAAAGTCCATGTGAAAGATTTACTTGTGGAATAAACTCTAAATGCACACCAAGTGATCCCCCACGATGCATGTGTCTGACAGGTTTCGAAGGTGATCCGTACACGGGATGTACTAATATCAATGAATGTCATAGTGCACCGTGTGCTTTTGGTGCGATTTGTCACGACCAGAAAGGTGGCTATCGCTGTAAGTGTCCACCCAACTTGGTCGGTGATCCCTACAAGAGCGGATGTAAGTATTTAAATATCAATTAACACATTTTTACAGGTTTTGGTTCTGAAAATATTTTGATTCTAACAAATAACTCATTTGTTTTTCTTAGGTGAACCCGAAGGAACACCAATGGACAAGCATTTATGCAGTGCCGACGATGAATGCCCCAATACGCTCGCATGTTTAAATAGTACCTGCTTGTCTCCTTGTACCACTGTTTCATGTGGACTGAATGCCTTTTGTGAAGTAGAAAATCATGCAGCTTGGTGTCGCTGCAATCCTGGTTACACAAAACCTGAAGGTGGCAAATGTATTTCTGGTAGGCACTCTTAAAAATCTTGTCTTATAAACTCTCCTTTTAATTACCAACCCAGTAATATCCGGTGTATGTTTTTAGGATGTGATATATATTCATGCGGATCTGGTGCTCAGTGCATAATATCAAAGACCGGACCCACTTGCGTCTGTCCCGAAGGAATGGTAGGCAATCCGTTCCCTGGAGGAGCATGCAGAAGAGATACTTGCGGGCCTGGCCTGCCTTGTGAGCAGCCATTGATGTGTGTGGCGGGTCGTTGCCGACAGCGTTGTGACGGTGTTGTCTGTGGCGTCGGCGCTTCATGTGATCAACAGAGCGGCAAATGTATTTGTAACGCATTCTTCGTCGGAAACCCTGATTTACTGTGCATGCCACGTAAGTAACTAAATGTATAAGTTATTTCTAATTTTTTATTTACTTTTTGGTTAAAATATAGTGTAACATAAAACTGTTATTGGTTTACAGCTATTTCTCCACCATCTTGTGAGCCTGGGTGTGGGCAAAACGCACATTGTGTCTACGGGCAAAATAATGCTTGCAAATGTAACACAGGGTTTACTGGAAATCCATATAAAACGTGTTTACCTCGAAGACAGATAACATGTGCGAAAGCCTCTTGTGGCCGAAATGCAGTTTGTCAACAAACAAGATCTCATGTTGAATGTTTGTGTCCACCAGGTTATATAGGAAATCCCAATATACAATGTACGGATATAGATGAATGTAACAGTAAACCCTGTGGGGAAAATGCCATATGTATAAACACACCGGGAAGTTTCAGTTGTATATGCAAAAGCCGATATGTTGGCAATCCCTACGAATTATGTTCAACAGTTTCCATTCCTAAATGCGTCGACGGCACTATTTGTACATGTTCTCGTAACGCTACATGCCCTGAAGGCTATATCTGTGAAAAATCTAAATGTGTTGATGTTTGTCGTACAATGATGTGTGGTCCTAAATCTATCTGTGAAGAAGGTAACTGTCATTGTCTGCCGGGACACAGTGGTGATCCTAATGATTTACAAAGAGGTTGTGTCCCTGATAATAAATGTATGGTAGATGGGGACTGCAAAGATTCAGAAATATGTTTCCAAGTGGCTAAAAATGTTCGAAAATGTGTGGACTCATGCAGTAAATTACAGTGCGGGCCAAATTCTCTCTGTATTGGAGCTAGCCATCAAGCGCATTGCATATGTGCAGAAGGATATATTGGAAAACCTACGGACGTAAAAACAGGTTGTCATTTACTTGAACAACCCCCTGAGACGGAATGTAATACAAACAGCGATTGTAACGAACCCCAAGTTTGTATTTCAGTAGACGGCACCGCGAGGCGATGTTTTGATCTATGCTCAACAATAGCCTGTAGTGCCAATGAACTTTGTCGAGTCGTAGAAAGTAATCCACGTTGTGAATGTAAAGATGGTTTTCTTTGGAATCCTGTTAATTCAAATTGTGAACAACCCTCAACTCCAAATTGCAAATCAGATAACGATTGCGATGATAATAGATCTTGTGAAAAAGATGTACTTGGAGTAAATAAATGTGAAGACACTTGTTCGCTATTCACTTGTCCCCAAAATTCAAAATGTATAACTAAAAATCACAGAAGTCAATGCGAGTGTCTGGCTGGCTTTGCAGGAAATCCAAATGATCGAGACGGTTGTATAGCTATTAACAAGAATCAATGCTCCGATGATGTACAATGCAGGGAAAACGAAGTGTGTAAGCTTGTAAGCGAAGTTAAAAAATGTATTTCTGCTTGTCAACAAGTTCTCTGTGGGCCTAACGCTGTTTGCGTTACTAACAACCACATCGCAAAATGTCAGTGTCCATCAGGTCCGTTTACCGGCAATCCAAATGATTTAGAAAAAGGATGTCAGTCTGTGCCTTGTATTTATAATGCGGACTGTCTCTCACATGAATTATGTAACCGTTTGACACACACGTGTATGAACGCTTGTGATGAAGACTCATGTGGCGAGAATGCTGTCTGTATAGCTGAAAATCATAAAGCCAGTTGCCAATGCCCCAATGGTTATAAACCAGACCCCATACCAGATGTTAATTGCAGAAAGATTGAAGTTTGCAATCCAAATCCGTGCCATTCTACAGCTATTTGCGAACCGCGACATTCATCATACGTATGCAGATGCCCAACAGGTTATGTGGAAGATTTAAATTCAGGTTGCAGAAGACAAGACGAATGCGCTAAAGGTGATGATGATTGTCCGTTAGAAACCACATGCGTCAACAGTCGTTGTGTTAATCCTTGTGAAGGTGCCTGTGGAATCAACTCGCTATGCAAAGTGGTTAATAGAAAAGCAATTTGTATTTGTCCTGATGGGTATGAAAATATAAAAGGCAATGCATGCAAGAAAAAGTTATTGGTTTGCTCAAGTGAACAGAATTGCAATGGTGACATTTGTTCAAATGGTCAATGCTTCACAGCTTGCAAAAATACAAGCCAATGTGACCCAGGCGAAGCATGTGCAAAAAATTTGTGCGTTACACAGTGTACTAAGCATACCCAATGTGGTATAGGGCAAGCTTGTGTAGGAGGTCAGTGTTTGATTGGATGTAGAAGTCAAGATGACTGTCCAAGCGAAGAGGCTTGTGTAAACAATAGATGTGCCAACCCATGCTTGTCAAGTAGAGCTTGCGGCCCGAATGCAATTTGTTCAAGAATCAATCATAATACCAAATGCGAGTGCCCTCTTGGATTTCAAGGAACTCCAACTCCTCAACAGGGTTGCGTGAGGAAACCAAGTTCATGTTCGAGAACGTCAGAGTGTCCCCCAGATCACATGTGCATTGGATATCTTTGTCAGGTACCTTGCCAAGATAACTCTGGATGTGCTATAGGAGAAAAATGTAGTGATAACAGATGTCATAAAATCTGTCATTCAAGTAGTAACTGTTTACATGGAGAACATTGTAGCTCCGGTTTATGCATTCCAGGCTGTAAAACAGGATCTGATTGCTTAAACAACCAGATGTGTAATTCAGAACAGTGTCAATGCCTTCCTGGATTTGAATTAACAAGTGATGAATGTACAAACATAAACGAATGTATTGCCAATCCATGCCATCCATCAGCACAATGTGTAGATACGCCAGGTTCTTATAAATGCGTCTGTTCAGTTGGTGCAATCGGTGATCCTTATACGAGCGGCTGTATGTTACCAAACCAGTGCAGAAATGATAACCAATGTGAGGACTCACTTGCCTGTATAAGAGGAAAATGTTCAAATCCATGTCAAATCAAAACGTGTGGTCTGAATGCGTTGTGTACAGTTGTAAAACATAGAGTTGCATGCACCTGTGAGAAGGGCTTCCTCGGAAATCCACTCGATAAAAAAATCGGCTGCTTTAAGGTAGAATGTATAGATGACCCTGATTGTTCAAGCGATAAATTCTGCAACACTAGAAACAACAAGTGTTCTGGTAAGTCCTTTTTAACTACAGTTTGTGCTAATATATCTGAATCAATCAGACTAATTATTTATTTTATTAGCTTCCTTGTTTGACCAATGGACGCAAATGTGGTTTACGACCCTTTTTGTTGAAGGCATTATTTAAATCAAAATGTCTTTATTTGCAGATAAATGCGAAGAAACATATTGCCAAGGTGGAACGTGTACAATTGAAAATCATAACGCTCTATGCACATGCCCAACTGGTTATGATTTCGTAAATAATGTTTGCGAAGATATAAACGAGTGCTTAAATAACCCATGCCCCTTGAATGCAAACTGCGTAAACAATCGTGGATCTTATACGTGCAGTTGCGTTAACGGAACTGTGCTAGATGCTAGCACAGGAAATTGTAGATCACCTGGAGAATGTTTCTCTGACGGTGATTGTGCCGAAAAAACAAAATGTGACAACAATTATTGCATTGACCCCTGCGAAAAATCTTCACCTTGTGGTGAAAATGCTGAATGCATTGTTTCTAATCATAACCCTGTTTGTGAATGTACATCAGACAGTCAAGGCGATCCCTATAAAAAGTGTACTAAATTCGAATGTATTAAAGATAGTGATTGCTCGTCAGAGGAGGCCTGCGTTAATTATAAATGCAGAAACTCCTGTAGTATACCTCGAGCGTGTGGAAAAAATGCTGATTGTCTTTCAAGAAACCATATTGGCCATTGTTCATGCTCATCTGGATTTACGGGAGATCCTGTGCTTGGTTGTGTTCCTATACAGTACTGCGCGGACGATAGAAGCTGCTCATCAGGAACTAAGTGTATTGACAATTTATGTGTCGGTAAGTTAACAAAATATCAGTCTCAAGTATAGTTTTTGTTGTATTTTTTTAAAATAATTAATGAACTTTATAAATTTTCAGGTATGTGCAAAAATTCAAGGGACTGTTTAAATGACCAACTGTGCATTCAAGACACCTGCCGGGTCACTTGTAATTCTAATAGTACCTGTCCAGATTTTCAGTTTTGTTTAAATAGGATTTGTACCAAAGAAGTACAGTGTTCATCAAACGATGATTGTGCTGATGATGAACGTTGCACCGTTGGAAGAAAAGGGGTGCCGCAATGCATAAAAGTATGTGAAAGACATCCATGCGGAAGACAAGCATTATGTGTTGGTAAAAACCATCAACCGACATGTTCGTGTGCACCAGGATTTTTCGGTGATGCTCTACAAGGATGTAAAAGAAAAGAATGTGACGTGGACACTCAATGCACTGACGATAAACAATGCCATCAAAATATGTGTAAAATTGCTTGTCTAGTGGAGAATACATGTGGCGAAAATTCCATCTGTTCCTCAGAGAAACATAAACATGCATGTTATTGTCAACCTGGCTATACGGGAGACCCTAAAAAGGGTTGTGTTAAAATAAATAGATGTGCTTCTAACCCTTGTGGTAATGGTGCTGAGTGTAAGAATCTAAGAGATCGAGCTCAATGTGCTTGTCCCGCTGGATATGTGGGTAATCCGTACGAGGAGGGTTGCCACAAGGCTCAAGAGTGCCGTTATAACAGAGATTGCCCTACAGTAGCCCGATGCACAGTGGTCGATGGAATTCGAAAATGCACAGGTTAGTTTAACTTCTAATAAAACATAGGTCCACAATCATTCCTAAGTATAAATGTAACACTTTTTTGTAATTTATTTATAGATGCGTGTGAAACCGTTAAGTGTGGCGTTAATTCTGAGTGCATTGCTTCAAGACACACTGGTCAATGCAAATGTAAGAACGGATATGTTGGAAACGCTGCTAATGAGAAAGGTTGTAGACTTCGTGATGTATCATGCAAGCAGCGAAGTGACTGTGGAGAAGATCAATACTGTCACAAGGGTCTTTGTAAAAGTAAGTTTTATTTAAGGTTTACATGACAAAACTACAACCTAACAACGCCATATAATTCCCATTTAAATTTATTTTCTATTTTATCTCTAGGTTTATGTCTCGTGGACGAAGAATGTGGATCAAATGAGAAATGTTTCAGTGGTCAATGTCTTAACCCTTGCCAAATGGAGAAAGCTTGTGGTTTGAATGCTGTATGCCGCACTGACAACCACGTTGTTCAGTGCAGTTGCCCTCAAACGTTCACAGGAAACCAAGACGTGGAATGTGTTAGAAGTAAGAATGAGTTTTATAACACGACTTTATAATTCCTTTTTATTCGTAATTTAAGTGAATTGACTTAACTTATGTTTATTTCCTTTTTCAGTGCCCCGGTTATGTGGTGCTGCGGGTGAATGTGAAGATGACTACATGTGCCAAGACTCTATGTGTGTTCCAAAGTGTAAAGCCGACGAAGGATGTGCTTTGAATGAAAGATGTTCTAACGGCACTTGCTTGTGTAAGTATACCAAACACTTAGAAGATTTTTACTGAAAGCACAATTATTATCACTATACATACGCTAGTTAATCTATGAAAATGAATAAAATTGACAAATAGACTCGCTTTTTTTACTAAAACTCAAATGTACAAGAACAATGTTTAAATGTAGAATTGTTTATTTCAGTAACATGTCGCGTAGACAACGATTGTTTCTTGGGTCACATATGTCTGGGCAATAGCTGTCAGTACGGATGTAGACATGCTGAAGATTGTGGACCCGATGAATTTTGTAAAAACAATGTCTGTCAAAATCCTTGTAACAATGATATCAATCCTTGCGGCCCTAACGCAGCCTGCTCAGTTACGGAAAGGAAAGCTTCGTGTACATGCCTAGAAGGCTTAATCCCTAATCCAACACCTAACATCGGTTGCGTCCGAGCGCCTTCGCTGACATGTCGCATGCACACTGACTGTGCCACCGGCTGGCGATGTGAAGATGACCGCTGTCGCCCCGCGTGTACCACTGATGGCTCCCAATGTTTACAAGGCGAACGATGCGATTCAGGTGTTTGTCGATACGCCTGCACTTCAGACGAACAGTGTTCTGACGAGGAGGTATGCGATGGCCGCATTTGTGTCACAGGTTGTAGATCACATTCCGATTGTTCGAATCAGCTAGCGTGCGTATCGGGTCAGTGTGTGGATTCTTGTACCGAGCCAGCTACTTGCGGTGCAAACGCGTTATGTACAACTAAAGACCACCAACCGGTATGCACATGTCCGCCGACATTGTTTGGGGATCCAAAAACTGTGTGTCGGAGAAAAATTTCATCTTGCAAGGCTAACGAAAACTGTCTCGATGGATTCAACTGCTATGGAGGAACATGCCAACCTTCATGTAGAAGGTAAGACATAACTTACTGTTCTAATTTCAAGTCTAACATTTTAAATTTTCAATCGGATCTATCTTATAGAAGTTGTTAATGTTGTTTCCCTTCATTATTTTCAGCGATAGAGTTTGTTTATCCAATGAGAAATGTATTCGTGGCATATGCAGAGTTGTATGCAATAGCAATGAAGCATGTAGCGAAGGCTACATTTGTGACGGCAGGATTTGTAAACAAGGTTGTCGAGACGATAACGAGTGTGACATTAACCAAGCTTGTTTGAATGGACAATGTAAAGGTAAAGATTGACTTTTAATTTTGTTTTTTGCTTTATTAAAAGTGAACGTCAAAATAATTTTACTTTATTTTTAATTTGTATAGATCCCTGCAGTGAAAATGCAGTTTGTGGAATTTGTTCCGAATGTAATGTACAAAATCACAGGGCTCAATGCAGTTGCTCCAGCAATTATACTGGCAATCCTCTTGTTGAGTGTAAAAGAAAAACGATTTTATGTGACGGCTTTTGTCCTTGCGATGACAGCGGATATTGCGTGTCGTTGTGTGACGCTGACCCGGATTGCTCATGTGGCGAGAAATGTTTCAATGGAGCATGTAGATCCTTATGTTCTGCACCGAATAAATGTCCTGAAAGACAAATATGCCTAGACAATGTTTGTGTCCCTGGATGCAACTACGATGCAGATTGTGGAGATGATATGTTATGTTCTTCGAAACTTTGTATGAAAGCTTGCCAAGAAGATACTTGCGGCAAAGATGCAGCTTGTTTTGCAATTAAGCATCGCGCAGTATGCAAGTGTCCCAGCGGATATACTGGTGATCCTGCTGACGAATGTAAAGCATACGAATGTTCAAATAATGAGGATTGCGACGCTGAAGAGAAGTGTTCCGATGGCAAGTGTAAGAACGTGTGCTTAGGAGCATGTGGTGTAAATGCAATCTGTCGTTCAGTTAATGGAAGACCTCAATGTTCGTGTCCGCCGAATTACATTGGAAATGCGAAGGTGGAATGTTCTAAGCCACCGGCCGGAAGCTGCTTGCGCAACCCCTGCGGGGTGAGTGCACGTTGTCGTGACTTAGAAGAAGGCAACTACGAGTGTACGTGCCCGCCTAACTGTGCCGGCAACCCTCACAAACACTGCTTCTGTGGTGCTATGGAACCATGCGCATATAAATCATGTGGCACCAATGCGGAGTGTCACATCGGAGCACATGGAGAGGCACAGTGCTTCTGTCCACGAAACTATCCTAACGGTGATCCCAATATAGAATGTAAGTAACTGTTGCGCCGTTATTGTGTTATTATACCGTATTCCTTAAAGGATGTTTATTGTGCTTATACTTTGGATGACACCTGCGTTTTATTTCTAACAGTATGCATTTAAGTAGTGCTCGACGATATTAAGCTTACATAATAGCAAATCGCAATTTGTGGTATATAGCTTTTATTATTGTATAAAATACTTTTATGATCCAGATTTTTTTTTGCTACATTTGTCGTACCAATCAAGTTTTCGACCTCAGATATTGTAGAATAACGAGAATTTTCACTAATACTTATTTAATTTTAAAACCAATAATATACAATTGTTTCGCCTATTATGTTTTAAATTAAGTTTAATTATAATACTTTCTTAAATGAAAAATATTGTTATTTCAGGTGCCCAGGAACGGAGTGTAGTCGATTGTAGAACAACAGGTTGTGGCATTAATGGTGAATGCTTAAGAGAAGGCGCTGAATTTGTTTGTCGTTGCATTCCTGGCACTGAAGGACAGGCCGATGTCGAGTGTCACACCAGTGAGTAGATATCATAGACTTTCAATCGTTTTGACACCATGTAAAAATGCACTCTGTACAGTCTATCTGTACCTCTCAGTCATGTTCAAGATATAGGCGAATTCATAAATCAGGAAATTTTCGTGCTAATCATAAAAATTTGAAAAACTAAATTGTAATATAGGTACTTTATGATACCAATATTTTCATAGGTCTTCTACCACATATTTGTATATACAAATGGTATTTTAATGGGATTAAGTTCATCTATTTGATAGTAGGCATGGGTACCAAAGGAAGTTTATACTGAATGTCATAGATTTCAGAATAATTGTAAATGCATAATAATAATTTACTCCATAAAGTCTGTAAACCTTGATTTTGACCTGGTAATGCAAACATCCTTCGGAACCCATTTGATGAAGGAATGATTCTAATTACCTATAGCTAATAAAAAAAATATCGTGTGTACAAATATGTTTTCCATTAAAATATTGATGCCTTAACATATCTGTACATAACGGTATGTTTAATTAGTGGAAGCATTCTCACCGTTCGTGCTTAAGTTATCAAATCGTCAGTAACATTTTGTTCGGCTTCATGTACATATCGCTTGTATTATAATATTCCGTTATATACATATCTCTGGTCATAAACTATCAGTTTCAAAAAGCATGCACTGTCTCGTGAGAAAGTTTCCTCTTCGCGGCTGAAGGTACCGCTCTTTCGACTCTGCTTTCTTCTTTCACATCTTCCTAGGTATCGAATGTACGAGCGACAAGGATTGCCCAGTAGACAGAGCGTGTTTGAGCTTACACTGTGTGGACCCCTGCACGGTGCGCGGCGCCTGCGGAGAAGACGCTCTCTGCGTGACCTTGATGCACAAAGCGCAGTGCTCCTGCCCGCAGTGCTATGTGGGACAGCCGCGAGTGGCGTGCCGCCTCGACCCGACGTGCAAGTCCACTAATGAACATAACGCTACGTTTACCTGTTCTGAAACTAAATCGTGTCCATCCAAACTTGCTTGCGATCTCAATACTTATCAATGCCGCAACCCTTGCCTTGGCTATCAAAATTGTAGACGAAATCAGAAATGTGAAGTTCGGGATCACATGCCGATATGTGTATGCAGAAATGGATTTGCATTGAATGAAAAAGGAGAATTGACTTGCGCACCAGAACATGCAGAATGCACAAGAGATGAACAATGCCCGTCAAATGCGGCCTGCCGTAATTCCAAGTGTGTGAATCCGTGCCAAGCGTCTGTGGAGCCCATGTGCCCAAAGGGAAAGCAATGTGAAGTAGTAGACCACCGCGCTATGTGCGTGTGTGTCGAGGAATGTAATCCCTCATTATCAATTTGCTTGAGAGATAGCGGTTGCCCAAGTAATTTGGCCTGCAGAGATTTCCAATGTAAGGACCCATGTAAAGGCGCTTGTGGTGAGGCTCCATGCTCAGTAGAAGATCACCACCCTGTTTGCAAGTTTTGTCCTAATGGATTCACACACGATGAAAAACATGGCTGCATTAAAGGTAATTCTATAGTGAGCACAAAGTTCAAATATTAGTGTACCTACCATTTAGTATATTAGAGTCTTATATGAATCTTAATAATCTTGTTGTTCTTCATTATTACAGGATTTTTTTAGTTTCTACTCATGCGGTTCTTTTTCTATCTTTGTTTTCTATCGTTTCTAGCATGTTCATATATATCTTACTCCACAGTATGACCTCCTTCTGCATCAGGTAGTTTTTTCTTGCATGTTTATTTTATTGTAGTGTACATAATATTCATTTTAAAATTAATTTCACACTCATTTGGTGATGGTTGCTCTAATTAAATTTACTCTTAACGCTTTTAACGCTTTGGCATTAATACGTTATGCAACAAAAACCGCCACGAGACAGAGTTTGCAGAATTATTTAGAATGCCTACTACTACACACTACTTATGTACGTATCTATTATAATAATATTATGTGATGTTACAGCTACTTGTTTACCTTTTAAATTAATTTATTTCTCTTGACAGGGGAAATTAATTTATTGCAAATTTTCCCAATTTCTGTATGATATCTTAAAAGAAAAGCCATTTATTGCGGTAACCGGTAGTTGTTAACCCAGTTTATAAAACGTACTTATGTTTTCTATTATGGGCATGTCTAAAATGCGCATGGCGCATTCCATGTCCCTACGAAAATAACCATTTTGTTTTTAAGGGTAAATTCAAAATTTATTTATATAATAAGGTTAAGGAACTCAAAAAGTTCCACCAAAGGAAACTTCGTCATTCCCCTATTGAGTCTCCAGCCGTCAAGTTTTTAACATTTTGCTGACTGATTTTCAGCATACCTATTGATTAATAAAACTATATACAAAATTATGAAGTGCGATCTAATTTACAATATTGCACATTGTTTTATTTGGATGTAGCTGTAGGTGTTTTCATGCATAGTTGCCAGAGAGGACTGCCCATAAAACTCGATTATTGCTAGAGTTCTGAATGTACTGAAGCCATTGTTTGATATGTACAGCGACAGAGTGCGGCGGCCACGAGCAATGCGCGCCCACGCTGGCGTGCGTCGGCGGCCGTTGCGCGGACCCGTGCGCTCGCGGTGGTCCCTGCCTCAAAGGGCAGCACTGTGCTGTAGTCGATCACCAACCCGTCTGTTCTAAGGGTATGCTTCTCACTGTCTCAGTACAACAAAACAAAAACAATTCAATAACTTTAGGACTAAATGGATTTTCAATATTTCTTTCGTTTTTTTAACGAATCAAATAAAAGTAGTACAGTAAATAAGATAATTGATAAAATGTATCTTTTTGTTTAGTGTGTCAGTGTCAGACATCATCGGATTGTGCAAGATATCCAAATACTTTCTGTGACGGATGCGCTTGCATTCAAAGTAAGTTTATCATATTAATAAATGCTTTATAATTAATGCTTTATTTGTTAAACACACAATAAAAACCAACAATCAGATAACAAAAATTAAATAATAAGGTCAGTAAATTTGGTTTTGAGTTCACTATAAGATCGCAACTGACATTCTAGCGGGTGCTAGTTCACTATAAGAATCGCAACTGACATCCTAGCGGATGCTAGTTCACTATAAGATCGCAACTGACATCCTAGCGGATGCTAGTTCACTATAAGAATCGCAACTGACATCCTAGCGGATGCTAGTTCACTATAAGAATCGCAACTGACATCCTAGCGGATGCTAGTTCCATTCCCCAAAAGGGTAAAAGTCATACATATAACAATGTAAGAGGTTCAAAGAGATCGTTGTCTAGGAATATATAGTTTCAGATTATAATCTCAATTTTTAATTATATATTAAGTATACGTAATTAACAGAACTTCCTAAACGTGTCAATTAATACTAATTAAAATAGTAAGTTTTTTCTATTACCTACCTACCTACCATCTATCGGTCTTCAACCCAGACTAACTTTGAGTTGTCAATCAATAGTATGTTCTAACAGAAAATTTACTGATCACTGCTAAGTGCTATTGGAACCTCGAAACAGGTACGCGGCAGCGGATTAGGTATATATTTCTCACATAACTGGCGATAAGAAATGGTTTTATGTTTTTTTTGTCCCAAACAGAAGAACGACAGCCACCTACAAACTGTGCACATTGTCGGCCGGGAGTACCTTGCGACCCATTCTCTGGAGCCTGCATGGAAAGTAAGTGCTCTGTACATAATATGAGAAAATACTAGTAATGCTAATTATAACGTTAACATTGCTAATTTTGAATAAGCTAACTGTGATATACGGTACTCGTATTCACATTACGATTCAGGCTTCTGTACCTCTCGTAAATGCTATTTTCACATAATTGATGTTTCGTGGACTGGCTGTAATACTTGCGAGTCTGCAACTACTATTATTTTTATTATGTGAATAGCAAAACTAACTCCAGATGAACTGGTAATTGCTATAATTTTAGTTTGTCTACCATTTGTCCGATAAAACGCCACAAAGTACTGGCTACGATATCTCGGCTGACCCGACAGGCAATTCTTTGTACGTTATTATACTTCATAAGTTATATACGGTATTCACCCAAACACTTTGAGACGGTGTTAGTTTCACAGGACTATTTATTTACTTGACACCAGTAAACGACTTTAGGCTTAAAGACCGAAACAATTGAGTCTTCATGATGAACATAATTATCATTATACTATTTTAGGATGTAAAGAAGCTTCTAGTCCCTATTTTTGTAATTAGTCTGTCATTATAACACGGCTACTGAATATACTGGCACACTTCTTAACTATTAGTTGGTCTGTTAAGCCTAAATTCGTTGATTTTCATTTCTTCTTTTTCTTTTCTTTCCTATCTGTAGTTTTTAGACCTGGGCACGCATTAGATCACTATCGTAGATAGATTTTCTACTATATTATGTTTATGGTTAAACATAATGTAGACTTTAAGATAAATCTACTTTTCCTTCTTCCATAGAGTAATTAAAATATAAATACAGACGATTACATAAATGTACACGTTTTTGCGCATGTCGTTTGTTAAAATATGTAATCCAATAATCAAGTTTAATAATGGTATTGTAAATTCCTATTAACAGATGGAACTTATGTCCCACTAACCGAAAACACTACTACACCAGGAGGAAAAAATGAAACTGCCACTACAATAGACATGACAACGCACACTGACCATATAACTCTGTTTACTGATAACTCTGACCCCCCTCGCACAACTTCTAGTACCATAGAACCTGAATATAAAACCACAGGCTATACAGTAACAGTTAGAAGTGTAATATCAACGTCCCAGACCGAAAAGGCGATTTTGCCAACTGATAACATAATGGATACTGCCGAGCCTAGTATAAAATCAACTGCATTCGATAAAGATTTTGAATCAACTACCGAATTTTTTACGAGCTCATCATTGAGTATCGAATCTGGCAATATAAATGAATTTGAAAGTTCAACTCTCAGTACATCTTTAACTACTGAAGATTCGAGTAAAATAACTACAGATAGCACTGCAATTGAAACTTCTACTATTGCTCTTAACACTTTTGCCCAAAGCGAAATAACTACTATAGGAAGTAACATAAAAGACTCGTCTAGTACCGCACAGAGCACAATAACAGACTCACAATCATATTATACAAATAATGACGAAAGAGATCGTAGTACAAAAACACTAATAAGCCATCCTACTGAATCTTCTAGTAATACAGTAACTGAATCAAACTACATAACTAAAGATGATCAGAACAACGTGGTTACTACACAAATGACTACTCCTTATACTAACATAGAAGATTATTCATCAATTGATTCCGACGTTCTTCTACAAAGTAGTAGCACAATACATGTTGAGAGCACTATAAAACCGTATACTAAAAAAACTGTTGAAGGCAATCATTCTTCGACTGTGTCAACTGAAAACAAAAACACTAAAACTCCTGAAAATCAACGGAAGTTGAATAGCAACTACACAGGTATCACATTAGTGCAAGATCTACCCGACAAAAATATAAACACTTCTACTTTGGCCCCCAGAACCAATTCTCCTAGCAATAACCTAAAAAATCATATTATGGAAACAACCAGCGAATTTACTAAAACTACATTAGCATCTGAAGAAGGCTATACAAAAATAACAATATCCGACACTACTACGAAAGTTCTAGATGAGAGCAGTAAGGATAAGTTTAACTCTAAAATTACCCCTGCAAACGACATCGAAAATACTACTCCAAAAGCATCAACGGTTGTTTTGACTGGCGACGCGACTTCATATAATAATTTACGTTATACGACTACTGAAATAGGATTATCGACAACAGCGTCTCCTGGTTTCGGGCCAGTTTCTGAAATGACTACCGAACAATTACCTGATAAGCTTACTACATTAAAGTCAGATGTTTTAAATACTCCACATTTAAAAGAGACTACAGCATTGCCAATTAACACTTTTACTAATAAGTTAACGATCTTGGAAGACAAAAATAATACTCACGTAGAAATGTCAGATATAACTACAGAATCGATTCCGAGTACTTTTGGTTTTCAAAATACTGTAAGAGAAACAGAAAATTTCAATAATCCTATTTCACAAACTAAAACTTCTGATGATAATACTTTTGACTTTACTGCATCTACTACAGAAGGCATACCTTACACGAATAAAGGGTATATTTTAGAAACAAGTACTGTGTCTAAAGATACTTCAACAAATGGTTATTTCGTAAAGTCAACAACAGAAGAGATTAATAATATAATGAAAACAAGATTCACAACTGTAACTGATACATCGAAACCTGAAATCATCACTGTAACTGAATATGATACGGATCAGTCAATAGAAACAGATAAGAGTATACACGCTAGCACCTATCCTTCAAAAGCAACTAACGTTGTATTAATGACAACAGAAACGTTAAGTAGTGAGGAAAAATCAATTCCTACACAAACAACAGACATTGAATCAAATAGTGCTGAAACTGATAGCTATATGAAGGAAACAAATCCTTGGCGAGTAACAGATGTAACCACAGAAACGAATTGGATTGGATCTTTAATAACTGAAAAGATAGAATCTAAAAATAAATCAGTACCTACACACGGTACGGTTATTGATACAGTAACAAATGAAACAGTAATGAATGTTAAGGAATTGATTGACGCAACAGATATGAATGGATTACATACAACCAATACTTTAAATATTGACAAAGAAATTAATTCTACTAAAGCTCCAATTAGTGAATCAGGTACAACTGAAGCAGTAACAAATGTTGTTGATGTTTCGTCACGCATCACTGATTCTCTGCCAGTTACAACTGAAGTTATACAGAACGTTAATATAAATTCTTCGCTAGTAGCAACAGACATCATATCAGTTACGACCGAAACGCAAAGTTTTGACTATGGACCGATTACTAACCAGGCAAAAGATAGGGGATCAGTTACAACTGAAACGGCTACTAACATTGATGTGTGGACCTCTTCAATCGGCAATGAAGTTGGATCTGATACTACAGAAAAAGTAAATACTATTAATGAATTTACATCTTCAAGCACGATAGATGCATCAGGTGTAACTGAAACTATTCGGAACGTTGAATATTATACTTCACCAGCGACAGATAGATCAGTTACAACTGAGGCTATTAGTAGTATTAATGTATTAACCTCTTCAACCGGCACTACAATTGAATATGATACTACAAAAAAAGTAAATGCCGTTATAGAACTTACTTCCTCAAAAACAATAGATGATTCAGGTGTAACTGAAACTATTCAGAACGTTGAAAAAGATACCTCTACGACCGGTCGACCTAGCCAGACAACTGTTAGTGGATCAGTTACAACAGAAAAGGATAAAAATATAGAAGTTTTGGGTCATTCAACTGCCTCAGAAGTTGGTTCCGATATCACGGAAAAAGCAAGCACCATTGTTGAGTTTGCTTTTTCAGGAATCACAGACATATCAGATGTAACTGAAACTGTTCAGAATGTTGAAATGTATACTTCACCAGCAAAAGACGCGGTAATAGTTACATCAGAATTACAAGGTTTTGATAATGGACCGACTCCCAAACAGGTAACTGATAATCTAGTAACAACCGACACGGATAAAAACGTAGATGTTTTGGTTCTTTCAACTTCCACAGAAGTTGGATCCGATATCACAGATAAAGTAAGCACCATTATTGAATTTACCTCATCAAGATCAACAGATACATTAAGTGTAACTGAAACTATTCAGAACGTTGAAATGGATACTTCAGTTACATCAATGACGCAAAATTTTGACAATAGACCGGTTTCTAACCAGGCAACAGATGGAGGATCAGACACAACCAAAACTGTTAGTAACATTGATGTGTTGACCTCTTCTAGCACCACTGAAATTGGATCTGGTACGACTGAAATATCAAAAACCATTACAGAATTAACGTCTTCAAGAACAACAGGTGTAACTGAAACTATTCAAAATATTGACATGTATACTTCGCCAGCAACAGTCATCGAATCAGTTACACAAGGCTTTAGTAATAGTCCGACTCCTAACCAGGCAACTGATAGTGCAGTAACAACCGAAACTGTTAAAAAAATAGAATTTTTGGCGCCTACAACTGCCACAGAAGTTGGTTCTGATATCACAGAAATAGTTAGAACTACTGATGAATTTGTTTCATTGCGTGCTACTGATTTTGTACCAGTTATAACTGAATCTACTCAGTATGATGAAATAATTTCTTCACCAACAGCTGATGTCGGATCAGTTACAACTGAAACGATTAAAAATCCCGATGAATTGGTTCTTTCCACCACCACAAAAATGGGATTTGATATCACAGAAAAAGTAAAAACAACTTATGATTTTATATCTTCACATGATACAGATTTTGTACCCGTTACAATTGAATCAAATCAGAATGTTGAAATTAATTCTTCTACAAAAGCATACGTTGGATCAGTTACAACTGAAAGTGTTAAAAACATTCAGGTGTTGGTGACTACATCCACCACAGAAGATGAATCCAATATCACAGAAAAAAATGAAAGTATTACTGAATTTGTTTCTTCCCGCACAACCGATGTCACAGATGTAACTCCAACTATTCAAAGTATTGAAACAAATCCTTTGGTGGTAACTTCAGTTGAATCAACTACAGAAGAACATAATAAAGAATCGGTTCCCACAGAAGTAACAGACGGTAGATCAGCTACAACAGAGGGATTTGATTCTGAAGAGAAACTTAATTATACTCCAACAACCGATAGTGCAATCATCTTAAACAAAACAGGTAAATGGGACCCCACGCATATTACATATGATGAATTAATACCAACAACACTAACAAAGGAATATACAAGTTCAGAAAAAACAAACATTGGATCCACTACGACAGAATCTACAGAGTATTATAAGGAATTTAGTACTTCTAAAACCACAGATTTTGAGCCAATTGTTACGGAAACGGATAAATATGTTGAAGTATCAACTCTAGAACAAGAAATTACAGAAGGAACCGCTACAACAATAAGTTTAACAAACAATATCCCTGTAAAAGTCACTGATTCTATATCTGCTACAACCGGTACAGTAAAGAAACAAACAACCACCACTGTCCCACTGTCAACTGATAACAGAATTACTGAGGCTTCTTCTGGGACAGGGGTAATTGGTTTAGGTATAACTGAAAGCAATAAAGAAGAATACACACCAATTAATACAAATTTAGGAATATTTTCAACCGAGTCTACTACACCAGGAAATGATTTTACAAAAAAATCAAGCCAAAAGTCTATAACCACTCAAGTAAACTCTGATCAAAAAATCACAAAAGGATCCACAACTGATACTGCTACAGAAACTTCATACGCAACTAGCATTGAGCCTTCATTATTTACAACTATGAAACCAAGTGAAGAAAGTGTAAAAGAAACGACTTTTACAAATCTTGATGATAGAGTCACAATTGCAGAAGACAAAAATCAATTTACGTCAGAGAAAATTATTCTTAAAATAGATACAACAACACACCGGAATTTTGTAACGAACACCGTACACTTGAGTACAAGTAGCTCACAAGAAATGTTAACAGATACGGTAACTGATTTAACTCAACCTGAGAGTACAAGTCCAGAAACAGTGACATGGACCACCGTTTCTGAGATGGCTACATTTAAAAAAGGAATAAAAGATAAAGACTCGTTCATAAATAAATATACAACAAGCAACACCATTTTTAATTCAGTAGTAACAGATTCCGAAATTACTTCTACAAATGCTCCGACACTTTTTGTGAAATATGCGACAAAATCAAGCACTGACGAAATAACCAAAGATGACGGTGAAGTCAGCTACTCCGCTGAAGATAAAACTGATGTCACGTATGATTCACTAAGTACCACAGGTTTGCCTGGTACAATATTTGTCATGCATCCAGAGAAAGAGAAGTTGACTACCCAAAATATTGAAGCAAGTACACAAAAATCTTATACCGATTCGGTCTCTTCGACTATAACACGAACTCGAGAAGAAAGTACTGCAGTCACCGATGTTGGAATATCTACTGATATTCCTATACATATAACAAGTGTGACCTCGAATACGTTGCACGAAACAGATATTTCTTTGTTTGGAACAATAACATCAGAAGGAATGACAACTGAGTCAAACGAAACCACGACAGAAACAAACGTTTTTCCAGAAAGTGCTGACAAAAAAAATACATTATCAGATACAGAGTCGACTACGCATTATGAATCTAAAAATTCTGAAAACATTACAACCATCACGCCAATCTCTTTTTCGGAATCACAGAGTACAGTCTATGAAACGAGTACAGGTATTACTAAAAAAGATTTTCAAGAAACCACTGACTTAGACGCAATAACACCTGTTATTAACAACAATGCAAACACTGAAGGAACAATAAGCTCAGAAGAGTTAAATAAAAAAGTTACAACCTCGTATCAAATAGATAGCGTAACCATCGCTACATTAGGACCTCCTGATAGTCATATAACTACAACGAGTACAATAAATTTAAACACAGAAAACCATATCCCACACACTTCTAGTACTATTGACAGTAATACAGGTGATAATACACTGCTTGAAACGACTCCAATAACGACTATTGGTAACTTAGGTTTTTCTGGCTCTGCTACAGAAACTATTTTTACAATCCAGTCTGAAAATGCTAGTCCTAAAATTGTGCCCAATAAAATTGAAGACACTTCGGAAACCCCTAGTATATCATTATCTACAGTTTTTAATGTAGAAGTGACAGAAAGACTCCCAGTAACACATCATCCAAACCAAATTACTAGTACTTCAAATGATTTAACTACATTAACACAAGAAACGGAAAATATTGTTACTTCATCAACACCGGAAAATGGCTCAACCACATCATTTACTTATATTGACACAACAACAGAAATACCCATCAAAGAAGACACTACAATATTTTTTGTTCCTGAAAATGAAATAACTGCAACAATTAAAAATGAAACCCAAAACCTTAATAAAACTCTAGATACTTTGGCAAGTCACACTTACATCACACCTAAAACACAACATACGTCAACAGGTATCATCAGTACGTCTACTGAAAGTTTATCATCTCGTAGAAAGGGCGTTGATATTTCTGCTTGGACAGACTCTACCCTTATTACTGACATGACTACTACTGAGACTACTGTACAAAGTACTGACTTACTTATTAACACAACCTGTAAAATAAACTCAAATTGCCCGACGAATAAAGCCTGCCTAAATGGAGTGTGCCAAAATCCATGTCAAACGGTTGGGAGTGGTTGTACAAAGAACGAATCATGTATAGTTGTGAGCCATGCCGCTGTTTGTGCGTGTGATGACGCGACGGGGATCCACTGTTCACGTAAAGGTAGGCTTACAAGGTGTTTTGTTTTTAAGGTTCAAACAAGAAGCTAGCTGTTTTATAACTTGAGATTTTTGTACAGATTTGTATTATTTTAAAAAATCATAACATTATACCAGTTATATTGTGCCAGTTTGTGGTAGTTTTATCGGACAGATGAGTACTTTATCGGACATCATAGATTCACGTTATTAATTGTAAATACACTAATGTTCACCTTCTTTTAATTTAAATGTAACATACTAATTTTGTATCTAACGTGTAACATACTAGAATCACCTGGAACACCCAAGGTACCAGAACCTTGTCACTCTGATCGGGACTGTATAGAGACCGAAGCCTGTTTTATGGGATTGTGTCAAAATCCCTGTGAGTTCGACAACGTATGTGGCATAGGAGCCAATTGCCAGCCAGTAAAACAAAGGCCTATGTGCTCGTGCCCCGCTGGACATGATGGAGATCCTGCAGTTAAATGTTCACCTAAAATATGTAAGCTTCCACTGATACCTACTAAAAGTAAATACATTGACTTTAACCATTTGCTTACTTTTACCAATCCATCTAAAGACATTTTATTTAATAAGGAAAATAATGCAAGTACTAAAAAAAAGTTAAATTTATTTTGGTTGCGGCTTTAAATGTAAATAATACAGCAATTTTTCATTCTGTCTGGTTATGTTATCTTTGTATAATATATAAATATGTATCTTACATTTTGCTCAGTTGGTTGCACTCGAAATGAAGACTGTCCCTTGACTGAAGCCTGTATAAATAATGCATGTCAACACCCATGTGCCATACACAATCCGTGCGTACCTAATGCGGTCTGTATAAACACAAACCACGGATCAGACTGTAGCTGTACTGAAGGATACCAAGGAAATGGATATGTCGGATGCGTCCCAGGTAATTAATTTTACAGTTTTCTGTGACGTTTATGTTTAAGGAGTTTTTGAAGTACTTCAATTCTAATCAATATTGTCATTTTAGTAATACCTACTGGTTCAGTGTGTCAGTATAACGAGGATTGTCCTCCGGAACTTCTTTGTGACCGACTAAACAGAGTATGCATGAATCCTTGCGCTGTGAACAAGTGCGGAGATAACGCAGAATGCATTCCATACAATCACGGCATTCAATGTAAATGTTCTGCTGGATTCACAGGAAATCCTTTCCTAGAATGTTTCCAAGGTGAGATAATAATAAGTTTCGAAAATTATACTTTTATGGTAACTCTAAATTATTCTTTATTTGTCATATTTTGAACTAATTAATCCATATATTGGAGCTCATTCTTTCGAAATAAAAGATTTGAATGTCACTCTTATTTATCAATCTTATCTGAACTGTTTTAGTGCAAGGATGCCGTTCTGATAATGAGTGCGCAAATTCGGAGGCCTGTATAAATGGTAAATGCGGCTCCCCGTGTCGATGTGGTATAAACGCTGTTTGCGATGTCTTGAATCACCGTGCGTCGTGTAAATGTCTGCCAGGTTATGCTGGAAATCCACTAAATGGATGTGAGCCGCCATCAAACCCATGTATTCCGAATCCGTGCGGTACAAATGCGATGTGTGAAATTGACAATGGCAATCCAATCTGTTTCTGTCCTAAGGGTTTAACAGGAAACCCTTTCAAAAATTGCAGTAAGTTACATTTAAAATTATAGTTTCCTTATTCATTTATTTATCTTTATCGCAAGCGTGTTCTTGTTTATATATTAACATAAAAATAAAAAGACACATCAATAAGGCACGATTTTCAATAGTCTTAGATATGACTTTTAACTGAGGAATAAAAATGGCGGTTTGACAGATTTTGTATAGAAAATATTGTCAAACGGCCATTTTTATTCATCATCATCATCAGCCTATAGCAGTCCACTGCTGGACATAGACCTCTCCAATCGCACGCCCTTTGCTTCGATTTTCGGCAACTCTCATCCAGCTACTACCAAAAATAGATAGATAGGGAATAGATAACTGGAATGTTTTTAAGGAAAATATAGAGCGCCATTCCTCTCTCCTAAACACTGACTGTACCTATCTAGAATGTTGCTGTGCCCGACAGGCTCCATAATTGTGTCTGAAACTTATATTTACTATCTATATGTACATTATGAATGCAATAAATTGAATTTGAATTTTTAACATCCTTTATCTAGAATTTGTTCCGTAATTTACATTGCTTTTATTTTGTATTGCAGTACCTGAAGGTAACGAATGCGAACCAAATCCATGTGGTCCATTTTCTGGGTGCAGATTAATAGAAAACAAACCCGCTTGTTTCTGTCTACCAAACTATGAAGGGGATCCTCCAAGACAACTATGTCGATTACCAAACAATCCATGCAACCCGTCACCTTGTGGACCTAACACCCAATGTACAACACAATCGAACGGATTTGCGAAATGCACGTGTTTACCTGGTTACATCGAAAGTCCCAATACAATCAGGGGTTGTGTAGAATCACGCAACCCTTGTGAACCAAACACCTGCGGAAAAGGAGCACGATGCGACCCGAATAGATCTCCACCCTGTTACTGTCCCGAAAATGCTATAGGAAATCCTTACAAATCTTGTACTACTCAAGGATACATACCACCCGAGGTGCTTTGTCAACCGGGCCCATGTGGACCGAACGCAGATTGTTACGTCAGTGGCAACATGGAAATGTGCTTCTGCCAGGCTGGGTTCAGTGGTGATCCTAATGTTGGCTGCCAACGTCAAAGAAGTCCCTGTACACCAAATCCGTGTGGACCTCAAGCCATTTGTCAAGTTAACTTTGAAGGGCAAGCATTATGCATATGTCCTGAAGGCAGTATAGGTGACGCTTATGGTGTTGATGGATGTCATTTGCGAGAATGTGAAGTAGATGACGAATGTAAAATTAACAGAGCTTGCATTGGATATGTCTGTCGCGACCCTTGTCCTGGGGCCTGTGGAATCAATGCTAAATGTCAAGTAGAGTCTCATCGACCACTTTGTGTTTGTGATGATGGCTTTGTTGGAAATCCTTTGATGAGCTGCTTACCACCTGGAGACCAAAAATCAAATTCCAAAAAACCTTGCAACACCGCAAAGTGTGGTGTAAACGCCATTTGCCAAGACGTTGGTGATAAAGCTTTGTGTACCTGCCCACTTGACTTCTTTGGAGATCCAAGAATTGAATGTAAACCCCAATGCACAATGAATTCGGACTGCTCATCAAATGAAGCGTGTATTAATCAAAAGTGTACAGATCCATGCTCATTGAATAATGTGTGTGGTATTCACGCAGTATGTTTGTGTTCGGAACACACAGTGTCATGTCTGTGTCCGGACGGATACATCGGAGACCCTTTGACGCAATGTCTTTATCGACGTGAGTATTTTAATGACTATGGTAGCAAAATTAATAGGATGTTTTTTATTCATTCATATGATTTAATTAAAAATGCTTTATGTACCTAATGATTGTTTATGTTAATTTCAGCAATAATTATTGGAGCCGATAATACGACAGGTCAACCCTGCTCGCCTAATCCGTGCGATCCCAATGCTCCATGCGATACATATGGTAATCAATTTGCTATTTGTGACGCTTGCGTTGGACCGAATGCTGCGAATAACCCGGCCTGCAGACCGGAATGCGTGTTTAATTCAGAGTGTGCCTTCAATAAGGCGTGCTTAAGGAATAAATGCGTAGATCCATGCCCGGGTTCGTGCGGTATTAATGCCTTATGCTCAGTTTACCATCACGATCCAATTTGTCTTTGCATAGAAGGCTTTGAAGGAAATCCATATGAACACTGTAAACCAACAACATATCGTAAGTATTCGTTTACTAGTCTCTATGCTTGTAAATGTAGAATACTAGTATGCTTTTAAATGTAGTAAGTATACTAGTATGCTTTTAAATGTAGTATACTAGAATGCTTTTAAATGTTTTTAGTAATTGCAAATGATTTTCTTATTTTATTTCAATACGAATAAATTTCTTTTTTAGCTACTACAATTGAAACATGCGATAATGTACGCTGTGGTGCTAATGCTGTATGTGAAGATACAAATGGTGCACAAATTTGTAAATGTTTGCCCAACTTTTATGGGAACCCATACATGTCATGCCGTCCTGAATGTGTCGTCAATAGTGACTGCTCACCGGAATTAGCATGTCTAAACAACAAATGCGAAAACCCTTGCAAAGACATATGTGGTATTGGAGCTTCATGTAAAACTGTAAATCATCATGCGGTTTGTTATTGTGAGACCGGACACGCAGGAGATCCTTATGTGAGATGCCAACCTACCGTCTCAGTGCCGCCCATATTCTCTACATGTGATCCATCGCCTTGTGGAGCATACAGTCGCTGCCTTGTGTCACCCTCTGGGTTTGCCGTTTGCTCATGCTTACCAGGCCACCGAGGAGTAGCACCTATGTGCCAACCTGAATGTGTCAGTAATTCGGATTGTTCTCAAACAGAGACGTGTGTAAATCAACGGTGTTCGAATCCTTGCCAAGGTAGCTGCGGTGTCAACGCAGAATGTATTGTCGTTAATCATAATCCAATATGCAGCTGCAGGCAAGGACAAACTGGAGATCCATTCGTGGCTTGCGCAGAAGTTATAAGACCTGGACCTGGACCCGTAGACAAAAATCCCTGTGTACCATCGCCATGTGGGCCTAATTCTGTATGTGAAATTAGATCAAATCATCCAGTATGCTCTTGTCGCCCGAATTATTCAGGCACTCCACCATATTGTAGACCAGAATGTGTTATAAGTCAAGAGTGTCCATCTAATAAAGCCTGCATAAATGAGAAGTGTGTCGATCCATGCGTTGGTGCTTGTGGAAACAAAGCTGTATGTAATGTGGTGAATCATTCTCCACTCTGTAGCTGTCTGGAAGGATATAGAGGCGATGCGTTTGTGGGCTGTGTTGAAGATTCCAAGAGTGATTCGCCGACGCCTTGTAACCCGTCACCATGTGGGGATAACACTATATGCTCAGTGGTTAACAACATAGCACGTTGTTCATGCATACCCCCCAACATTGGTAATCCCTATGCAGGTGGCTGTCGGCCAGAATGTACCATAAACTCTGATTGTCCAAATCACCTTGCTTGCCTATCAAATCACTGCCGAGATCCATGCAAGGACTTATGTGGAGTTAACGCAGAATGTTCTGTCACTAACCACGTTCCAGTCTGCACATGTTTCAAGGGCTATGAAGGAGAGCCATTTTCTTCATGTCGTCCGAAATCTTCACCACGTATGTATAACTTTTAGTCATTGTGTAGAATATTTTTATACATAAGTACTTACTTGTATTCTTTAATCTTTTCATTCCTATTTAATATCCAAACATGTTTGTCTACTTCTTACTACAAATAGTTACGTATCAATATAAAATATTGCAGCAACAACTTTCAATCCATGCGAGCCATCACCTTGCGGAGCAAACAGCGAATGCCACGTGGTGAACGAGCGCGCTGCGTGTTCTTGCCGCGCTGGCTACCTGGGCGCGCCGCCGGCCTGCCGACCTGAGTGTGCCGTCAACTCCGACTGCCCCACCAACAAAGCCTGCATCAGCCACAAGTGCAAGGACCCCTGTCTACACAGCTGCGGTTTAGATGCACGCTGCCATGTGGTCGGACACAACCCCATTTGTACCTGTCCAGAAAATCTACCAGAAGGTGATCCCTTCATAAGATGCTACAGGAAAAGTAAGTTAAAAACAAACTAATAATATGTAAAAAAAAGAACCGCGACGCTACACCTATAAAAAGTATAAAATAAGCCCGCGCCCGCGCCGGGGGACCGATCGGAGGTTGATAAATTTAATGTTTATTTCATGCTTTAACCCCCAGTTTCTGCTGTGATTGGCCGTTGAAAATTCATTCAACCAATCACAGCAGATAACGCGTGCTTGACAATTTGTCACATTAATTCTGCGATAGTTTAGAGGTGAGAAACTCGGGGTTAAACTACTTCAATTCGATAAAAGCTATCGAAACGCGCATAACTTTTGAACGGCATAACCGATTTTCATAAAAAAATGCTAAGAACTATGTATATAGTTTCCTTTCAAAGAAAAAAACTGAATCAAAATCGTTTCATCCGTTTAGGAGCTATGATGCCACAAACAGATACACGAATACACAGATACACCTATACCTACACACGTCAAACTTATTACATTATATTATCTTTGTACGTCGAGGGTTAAAAATATGATGCTTGATCAATGAACTTTAACATAACACGGCCAAAGGCCAATTACATAAGTAAATCCATGATTTAAAAAAGCATTAAAAATATAAATAATAAAAACAAACAACGATGTTAATATCTATAACTACACGGCATTCATACGTTCATCTCACAATACTCCATATATAGTTAAAAGTATAAGATTTCCAAAAACAACATCCTAAAACTTAAAGCCCCAAAACAAGCTGTCCAGGTCCGACTTATTAAAATAAATGACAAAATATGAAAGATATACGTATTTGAGGAACAGTTTACAATAATAAAATTACTCTTTTTCAACAAATTCATATATTCTGAAAATGAATTGCACAAGTGGGTAGCGTTTACGACTTCTTTTTTAAAATTGCTCTTTGTTTGCAGCTATTACTCAGCCTGCTCCAGATCCATGCCTACCGTCGCCGTGTGGGCCACATTCTTCGTGCCGCAACGAAGCCGGCCGTGCAGTGTGCTCTTGTGAACCGGGGACGCTGGGAGCCCCGCCTTCTTGTCGACCGCAATGTGTTATCAACCAGGACTGTCCCCTGGCGCTCGCTTGTCTAGCCGGCAACTGCGTCAACCCATGTGTAGGCTCCTGCGGCTTCAATGCACGGTGTATAGTGCAAAACCATCAACCAATATGTTCTTGCGACGAAGGTTTTTCGGGTGATCCGTTTGCTGGCTGTAATCCTGTAGAAGGTAAGCTTTAATGAAATTCATACGTTTTTAAATCGCACCATTTGCATGATTTCATAATTGTATGTGATAGCATGTTTTATGTATACAAATTTTACAGCTTCAAAAGACGTTCCTCATCAACCTTGCAATCCATCACCTTGTGGACCTAATGCCATTTGTCGAGAAAGGAATGGTGCTGGTTCTTGTACATGTGTAGATGAATTTTACGGTGATCCATACCGGGGCTGTCGCCCGGAATGCGTCATGAACACTGATTGTCCTAGAGACAGATCTTGTTTCAATAATAAATGCGTGGACCCGTGCTCTGGTGCTTGTGGACAAAACACCGAATGTAGAGTTGCAAACCATGCACCTTCGTGTTACTGCTTGCCTGGATATAGAGGAAATCCACTTCATGCATGCTCTCCTGTTTCATGTAAGACTTTCTTTCTTGATCTATCTTTATATGTCTATTTCTGTATTTCATCCTATACTTATCTGTCTATTTTCTTTCCTATACAATATAGCTGTACCGGAACCTGTGGATCCGTGCAACCCAACGCCTTGCGGGCCCTACAGTAAATGTCGCGTGTTTAATAGGCATGCAGTTTGTACATGCCTTGATTTGTGCGTTGGTTCTCCTCCAAATTGTAGGCCTGAATGTATTGTTAGTTCTGATTGTCGGCCGGATAAAGCATGTATTAATCAAAAATGTCAGGACCCGTGTCCTGGTATGTGCGGTGTTGAAGCCCAATGTCAGGTTGTTAATCATAACCCTATATGCAGCTGTCATAATGGATATACCGGTGATCCTTTCATTAGGTGTTTCTTTGAGGAAAGTAAGTAATACTGACATTTATTTGAATAAATACAAAATAATATATTGGGAGTCATAAAATAATTTATACTTTAACTCTATTACTAATTTGACAGAACAAATGGAACCAATAAATAACTGCCTACCGAATCCTTGCGGACCGAATTCTCTCTGCAAAGATGTCAATGGTCTGTCTGTGTGCTCATGCTTGGAAAATTACGTGGGCCGGCCCCCTAACTGCAGGCCCGAGTGCATGATAAACGTTGAATGTCCAGGCAACTTAGCTTGCATTGCTGAGAAATGTAGAGACCCTTGTCCGGGCTCTTGCGGATACCATGCAAGTTGCGCTGTTATTAAACATATACCAGTATGTTCTTGTGACCAGGGGCATACAGGAGATCCATTCTCAGGATGTTCTCCAATCCTATGTAAGTTTATTACCTACGATAAATGTTCTGTTTTTGTGTTAAACCGTCATTTACAACTGAGATTATTTTAAATTTGTAGCTATTGAACCTCAAGTCGAAAGCCCTTGCTCACGGTCTCCATGTGGGGCGAATGCTATATGCAAAGAGAGATATGGAGTTGGATCATGCTCGTGTCTTCCTGATTACTTTGGAGATCCATATGTGGAATGTCGTCCAGAATGTGTATTGAATTCTGACTGTCCGAAAGATAGGGCTTGCATTAACAATAAATGTAAAGACCCGTGCCCTGGGGTATGTGGAATGAACGCTGAATGCCGTGTCAATAATCATGCTCCATCTTGTGCCTGCCAGGCTGGTTATGAAGGAAATCCATTTACATCTTGTTATATACGTAAGAATTTCGTTTCATTATTTATCATATAGATCAACCGTGTATTCTATTTTAATGTGATTAATTATTTATTATTCTAATCACAATGGGCAATTTTAGGTCAAAATGAAGTGCCAATAGATCCGTGCTCTCCATCACCTTGTGGACCTTACAGTTTGTGTCGGGTGAACGGTGGCCATGCAATATGTTCATGCCAAGAAAAGTATTTTGGTTCACCGCCCTTCTGTCGGCCGGAATGTATGGTTAGCAGTGAATGTATGCCCAATAGAGCTTGCAATAATCAGAGATGTGTTGACCCGTGCATCGGAGCGTGCGGCAATAATGCTAAATGTACTGTGGTCAATCACAACGCATTATGTAGTTGTCCTCCAAATTACGCCGGAGATCCGTTCGTGCATTGCGCCTTCGAAAAAAGTGAGTTTATATAAATTTATCGAATATACTAAAATCTGTCATGCTATTAACATAATTATAAATATGAACAATATTCATTGATCAACGTTTACCGAATATTTTAGGGCCGGAACCAAAGCCTTCTGGCAATCCCTGCATACCATCACCTTGTGGGCCTAATGCACAATGTCGGGTTATCGGAGAAACGCCAGCTTGCTCTTGTCAGCCTGGTTACATTGGCAGGGCACCTAATTGTCGCCCTGAATGCATATACGATGAAGAATGTCCGAGCAACCTAGCTTGCATTCGTGAAAAATGTGTTAATCCTTGCGAAGGATCCTGTGGTTCAAATGCAGAATGCGTTGTAATAAATCATAAAGCTGTTTGCCACTGTCGAGAAAGCTATTCGGGTGATCCATTTAGCGGTTGTTACTTTATTGGTAAGTTTCGTGAAAAATAGCTTTTTGTTTCTATTTGAATACAATACGCTACATAGTTTTAATACATTATTTTTCCTTCATAGTCACAGTAGCCAGTGAAGATGAGACAAATCCTTGTAATCCATCACCCTGCGGTCCAAATGCAATATGCACTGAAAGGAACTCGGCTGGAGCATGCACATGTTCTCCTGGATATTTTGGTGATCCGTACCTGGGTTGTCGGCCTGAATGTGTCACAAATAACGACTGTCCGTTCGATAAAGCATGTTCCAATAATAAATGTATCGATATATGTCAGGGAGCCTGCGGCATAAACGCTCAGTGTACGGTGGCACATCATACACCCGTATGCCTATGTATTGATGGTTACGATGGCAATCCAGTTGTGTCTTGCCATCCTCAAAGAAAACGTTAGTAATTTGGTTTTTAACAATTTAAAACAATAATATTTTTCTTCAATCTTAAAAGTTTTGAAACTGACTTTATTTGATTTTTAGCTCCACTTGCGGATGTAAACCCGTGTATACCGTCGCCTTGTGGGCCCTACAGCAATTGTAAAATTGTGGACGATCATGGTGTATGTTCATGTCGGGAAGGGTACGTGGGCTCTCCGCCCACTTGTAGACCAGAATGTGTTATAAGCACAGATTGTCCGCAACACCAAGCATGTATTAAGCAAAAATGTAGGGATCCGTGCCCAGGAACCTGTGGTGTCAATGCAAGGTGTCAAGTGATAAACCATAACCCAATTTGTACATGTAAAGCTGGATTTACTGGTGATCCATTCGTTACATGCCAGTTGGAGCAAAGTAAGGAAACAACAAAAATAATAAAAGCAACTCAAATGAAATTGTTTATAATTTTAGAACCCCGTTTAATAAAAACAATTAGTAATAACTTATTTATTTTTATATTTCATTTTTTCTCTTATTCTCATTCCTCTTTTCATTATTTTCTTTCTTTGCATTCATTTTTTATATTTTCTGTGTACTGTTTTTCTAAATCTCTTATTTTCTTTCTTTCTTAGAACCTATCTTAGACGTGCCTAAAGGAAATCCATGTGTTCCTTCACCATGCGGTCCATATTCTCAATGTAAAGTAGTTGGAGAAGCGCCTGCATGTTCATGCTTACCGAACTATATTGGTGTAGCACCAAATTGTAGACCTGAATGTTCTATCAACGCTGAATGTCCTGGTAATCTTGCATGCCAAAATGAAAAGTGTGTTGATCCGTGTCCTGGCTCGTGTGGTTTTAACGCGGAATGTTCTGTAGCCAATCATGTTGCACTGTGTAGCTGTTACTTGGGATATACGGGTGACCCTTTCAGTGGCTGTTCACCATTTGAACGTAAGTTTTAGAACGTAAGGCATCATCATTACATTATTCATCAGGTACTTTTTGTTTCATATGAAAATATTGAATGATTTATTTCAGAACATTCGGAACCACCACCAAACCCTTGCAGTCCTTCACCGTGCGGTGCTAATGCATTGTGTAAAGAAAGAAATGGAGTTGGCTCCTGTTCATGTCTGCCAGAGTACTTTGGTGATCCCTACACAGGATGTCGACCAGAATGCGTATCCAACTCGGATTGTGACCGTAATAAAGCCTGTTCAAACAATCGATGTAAAGATCCTTGCCCAGGGGCTTGTGGCATAAACGCAGAATGTCGAACAGTAAATCATTCTCCGACATGCACATGTCTTACTGGGTACAACGGTAACCCATTAGTCAGATGTGAAATAGAAAGTAAGCAAAATTCTTCAATAGTAATATTTATAGTATTTTCCTAAAACGCTAAAACCTCTCAGTTTTATTTAGCTCTAAACTGCATTATACCTAACTTGTAAAAAGCATCTGATCCACAGTCTTATTAAAAAATGTTATGCAGTTGTTACAGAAAGCCCGAAGGCCCCACTGGATCCATGCCAACCATCACCTTGTGGACCGAACAGCTTATGTCGTGTAATAAATGGACACAGTGTATGTACATGTGAAAGTGACTACATTGGCACGCCGCCCTCCTGCCGCCCCGAGTGTATCGTCAGCTCTGAATGCCCGCAAGATAAAGCCTGTATTAGGAAGAAATGCAAAGATCCGTGCCAAGATTCTTGCGGTCTCAATGCTAGATGCCAAGTTATCACACACAATCCTATTTGTACTTGCAGTCCCGGATACACAGGAGATCCATTCAATCAGTGTAATCCAATAGAACGTAAGTTATTGAACAATAATTATTTCTCGATTAACTTAAATATATTTATTTTGACTTTGACAATCTCGGGACCCTGGTGACCCGATACTTTGAAATGCGTGCGAGGGGCCGTAGCCAACTCACAGAAGCCTTGTTAGTATGTATCAGAAAATGAGAAAAAAAAACAAAATTATGATTTTATATTGTGAAATTCTGTTTTAGATGTTCCACCTACGTCCGACCCATGCGTTCCTTCTCCATGTGGACCCAACTCGGAATGTCGTGTTATTGGAGATCAGGCGGCTTGTTCCTGTTTGACAAATTACATCGGCAGAGTACCAAACTGTAGACCGGAATGTACCATTGATCCAGAATGTCCCAGTAACACAGCTTGCGTAAATGAACGCTGTAAAGATCCATGCCAGGGTGCATGTGGTGTAAATGCTCTTTGTTTAACTATCAATCACAAACCAGTTTGCTCATGCCAGCAAGGTTTTACTGGAGATGCCGTGAGGAATTGTATCCAAATAGTTATATCATGTGCGTATATTTTCTTATACACATACAACATTTAATAGATTATATTTAAAAATTAAATTAACACATATTTACATATGAAAAATAAAAATATTTATATGAAAACGAGTACCATAAAAGTAACCAAGATGCATTTTATGTTTTTGCAGCTACTGAAATGACTCCAACATCAAGTCCATGCACGCCATCTCCATGTGGCCCCAACGCGGAGTGCCGAGAATATAACGGAGCTGGAGCTTGCGTGTGTTCCGAAGGCTACGAGGGCGATCCGTACAGTACGCAAGGCTGTCGGAGAGAATGCGAGAGTAATGATGACTGCACATCCAACTTAGCATGCACACGATTCAAGTGCATCGATCCCTGTCCAAGAACTTGCGGGCAGTTAGCTCAGTGCACCGTTGAAAATCATATTCCTGTTTGTACTTGCCCAAGGGGATATACTGGTGATCCATTCTTCCAGTGCAAAGAAATTTCAATATTACGTAAGTTTGAATCTTTAGTTTAGTTGAAAGTAACTTAAACAATATAAGCCGTGTAGTGTTAAAAATAATCATATTTTAATTTACAGCAACTCCACCACAAAACCCTTGTGAACCCACACCCTGTGGTCCGAACAGCCAGTGCAGACAAGTGAACATGCAGGCAGTGTGCTCGTGTCTACCAAATTACATTGGATCACCGCCGTCATGTCGACCTCAGTGTATTGTAAACAGCGAGTGTGATGCATCTAAAGCTTGCATCAATCAAAAGTGTGATGATCCATGCCCACATTCTTGTGGCCTGAGAGCACACTGCATAGTGAAGAACCATAGCCCCATCTGCACGTGCCCATTAGGCATGACTGGCGATCCGTTTACCCAATGCTATGGTATGCTTATAATAAATAAATATCTCAAATAAATGTGATATACGATCTTTTAAAACAATACTAGAATTCATATTCCACATATTTACAACGTGTTATTGTTTTTAGGTATTCCACCGACAACAGAAAGGCCTCCATCTTGTACTCCTTCACCCTGTGGTCCTCATTCGCGCTGCCAATTATTAGCAAGTGGACCAGCTTGCTCATGTCTGGCTGGTTATGTGGGATCCCCACCTTCTTGCCGTCCCGAGTGTACGATTAACGCTGAATGTCCTGCTTCACTTGCCTGTGTGCGCCAAAAATGCGAAGACCCATGTCCAGGATCGTGCGGAGTCGACGCATCATGCCACGTTTTGAACCATGTAGCGGTTTGTGTCTGTAACGAAGGATATACTGGCGATCCGTTTGCACGATGCTTGCCAATCCTTGAAGGTATTGCAATGTTTACTGTATATTTCTGCGCCATATTGCTATGATTTACGGAACAAAATTATGATTAAATACTTTGTTTTAGATTCGACTACACCAATACCTTCAGATCCGTGCAATCCGTCTCCATGCGGCGCTAATGCTGTGTGCGATAATGGATTCTGTACATGTTTGGCGGAATACAGTGGGAATCCTTACGAAAGCTGCCGACCAGAGTGCACTGGCAGCCAGGAATGTCCCAGAGATAAGGCTTGTTTCAGAAACAAATGTCGAGACCCGTGTCCAGGTACATGTGGCCAAAATGCCAAATGTGACGTTATAAATCACATACCCACATGTTCCTGTATGACAGAATATACCGGTAACCCATTTACGCACTGCCGTCGTATGGAAATAGAAAAGACAAGACCAAAGGACGTGTGTCATCCATCCCCTTGTGGACCTAATAGTATTTGTAAGAACGCTGACAATGCAGCTGTATGCGCTTGTCTTGAAGGGTTCCAAGGCTCACCACCGGCCTGCCGGCCGGAATGCGTGGTCAGTTCCGAATGTCCATCTACTAAAGCATGCGTGAATCAAAAATGCATTAACCCTTGTGTCAACGCCTGTGGAATATCTGCTCGCTGTGAAGTAATCAACCACAGCCCAATCTGTAGTTGTAATGCAGGACAAACTGGGGATCCATTCAAGAGTTGTTATGATATTGTACTTCCACCATCTCAGCCGGTAGATGCTTGTAATCCATCCCCTTGTGGACCTAACTCACAGTGTATGGAAAGAAATGGAAAAGCTAATTGTAGATGTATCGAGAACTACATTGGACAGCCACCAAATTGCAGACCGGAATGTGTTATTAATCCAGATTGCCCTTCAAATCAAGCATGTGTTAAAAATAAGTGCATCGATCCATGCCCTGGTTCGTGTGGAGTGAATGCTGACTGCATTGTTGTCAGCCATACTGTTTCATGTAGTTGCCGAGAAAAGTTTACGGGCAATCCGTTTATGCAATGTGTTCTTCAGGAAGGTATGTAGTTATATTTGAATGTATTATTCTGTAGGTAATCGTTAAAAAAAAGATTTATGACCTTCTTCACTAACGATAGTTGACACCTTACTGAATAGCCAAATAACTAGCTTCGGGGCATTCTAATTTTAGGCTTTAAGCAGACAGGCTGCATTAGAACTGCTTTCTAGCTGCAAAATTTAAATTCAATGTGGAGCCATTTATATCTATTGTACGTGTGTAATTTTCAAGCTGGCGCGCAGTTCAAATATGAACCATCTGTTTAGAAGTTTAAAATCTTAGTGAAAACAGGTATTAGTTTGTTAATACTATGGAAGGTGTAACGAAATATATAGATTAGACATCAGATAACAGAAACAATAAACATATTTATGTTAAAAATACGACTTTTCAGTTTTGGTTTGATCTATTTTATAATGTAAGTTTTTTTTTAGATAATCCCGTACAGCCCTGTGATCCATCACCTTGTGGGGCAAATGCCGTTTGCAGCCAACGAGATGGAGCTGGATCGTGTTCATGTCTGGAAGGATATCAAGGAAATCCCTATGATGGTTGCCGTCCTGAATGTGTTCTAAGCTCAGATTGTCCTGCTGATAAATCATGCATAAGAAATAAATGCGTGGACCCTTGTCCAGGAATATGTGGTAGAAATGCTGAATGTAACGTTATAAACCATGTTCCTAGTTGTGCTTGCATCAAAGGGTTCACAGGAAATCCGTTTGATCAGTGTATCAAAGAAACAATTAATGATATTATTAAACCGTGCCAGCCATCACCTTGTGGTCCTAATAGTGTTTGCAGAGAGAATGGTGGATTAGCATCTTGCGAATGCTTACCAGATTACAGAGGCGCACCTCCTGATTGTAGACCAGAATGTACTGACAGTAGTGAGTGTCCATCAGACAGGGCATGCCACAGATTGAAATGCGCTGACCCTTGCAGAGGTACTTGTGGCATAGGATCTCACTGTCAAGTGATTAATCATAGTCCTTTATGCAGCTGTCCAGCGGGAATGACTGGTGATCCATTTAAAAAATGTATTGAAATAGAAAAATCAATAATTGAACCAGAACCATGTCAGCCGAATCCCTGCGGATCGTACAGTGAATGTCGACCGATTAACAACAGTCCATCATGTTCTTGCATTCAAGGGTATATAGGTGCTCCACCAAATTGTCACCCTGAGTGCCTAGTCAATACAGACTGTCAGTCGCACCAGGCGTGTATCGCTGAAAGATGTAGAAATCCATGTGAAGGTTCCTGTGGATTTAGAGCTGAATGTCGCGTTCATGACCATATACCTATTTGTAGCTGCCCCATTGGTTATTCCGGTGATCCATTCATACAATGTACGGAAGTGATAGGTATGTACATATTTCTAATGTCTTAATTGTATCTTGCCTATTTTTAGACCACATGTCTCAAACGCTACTTATTATATATTTTGCAGAGACTCCTCCTACTTCGCCGGATCCTTGCAATCCATCTCCTTGTGGTGGTAATGCTATTTGTGAAGCAGGAAGTTGCTCTTGCGCGCCTGGATATTTTGGAGATCCTTATACTGGCTGTCGACTTGAATGCAGTACTAATGGCGAGTGTTCCCCGACCCGCACATGTCAAAGTGGCAAATGTGTCGATCCGTGCCCGGGCGCATGTGGAACAAATGCAATTTGTTCAGTCAATAACCATATACCATCGTGCACGTGTGCTCCTGCCACTTCAGGAGATCCTTTCAGTTTGTGCACTCAGATTCAATTCCCAAAAGGTAAAATATAAGTAAACTAACAAATCACGCTTGGTGGATAATTTATTTTACGAATTATTTTGTGTATATCATATCATAATAATGATTAAAATTTTTATAGACATACCGCCGATATCTCCTTGTTCGCCGTCACCGTGTGGCCCCTACAGCGAATGTACAGTGAGCAAAAATGGTGCTGCAGCTTGTTCGTGCAAGACAGGACATGTTGGATCCCCTCCTTCTTGTCGACCGGAATGCCTCGTCAGTGCCGAGTGCAAATTACAATTGGCTTGCATTGACAGAAGATGTCGCGACCCCTGCGAAGGTGCTTGTGGGCGCGGTGCTCGTTGCCAAGTTATTGCGCATTCACCGATTTGCACATGTAACGAAGACTATACTGGAGATCCCTTCTCTTATTGCTATCCGAAACCAGGTATTAAAATTAAAATGGCATTTAAAATGGCATATTGCAAAGTTTGGGCTATTTTCGATTAAAATCAATTTTTTTTAGCACCGCCGTCTGATCCCATCAACCCGTGTGAGCCTTCCCCATGTGGTCCAAATTCGATCTGCCTTAATCCTGGAGAGACGCCAGCATGTAGCTGTCAACCAGGTTTTATAGGAGCTCCACCAAACTGTCGGCCCGAATGTACTATCAGCGCGGAATGCCCTGCGGCCTTAGCTTGTGTCGCTCAGAAATGTAAAGATCCGTGTGTACAAGCTTGTGGCCCACGAGCTATATGTTCTGTGGTTGACCATCGGGCGATCTGCGCCTGCGAACCAGGTCTTGAGGGCGACCCCTTCCAGGGCTGCTCACAGCCAAAAGGTAATCATCAAATACATCGTTGTATTATATTTGAAACTTTTTAATAACTGTTTTACTGAAAACCTCAATGGTTTAGGTTCAATCTGAAAAGTTTTTAAATAACTGTCAAACAATGTATTATATGTGGCTATTGGTAGGTACAACTTTTACATTTAAAATATTTGTTAAGATTAAGGTAAACGGAAATTTGTATAATAATGCTCAAGGGAAACTGATGTACCAATCACTTAAGATGCATATAACCCCTCAGCTTGGCAAAGCGTGATAATTTGTTCATGCTTTAAATGACGTGCTTGTCATGTAAGGAAATATATACTTAGCGTTCACGCCTCACACGGTTTACTAATGAACATAGGACTGTACAGATGTTTTAGCTTTGGGACTGTGTGGCGACCATGCCCGCCTAATGGTTTAAAGGTTATGACATCAATACAGCCCCTATGCAAATGCTTTCAACATAAGCCTAGGACCAGGTCGGTAGGTACCGAAACGATGAGAAATAGTTGATTAAATCGCTTCCAGGAGGGATATAACTTTTTTTAAATAACTGTTAATGTGCCTTATGCTTGACTACGGAGCACGCGGAGATAACATAGCACTTACAGTAAAGCTTAGGCTGTCCGCCATGACAGCCGCTTTTGGACGGCGCTGCTTGAGATAGTGACGCTGAAGCCGGAATAAGGAGGTCACTAAACGTCGCCAGGCCCAGCAAGCTTCAACTAACGCTTCGGAACAAGGACGTGCTTCCACGGTGACTGACATGTTAATCGGTAAGTCAATTTATTCTATTTGAAAAACATTTCAGCTCCACCAAAGGTCGAATATCTAAACCCATGTGAACCGTCCCCTTGTGGTGCAAATGCCGAATGTAAAGTACAAGGAAACGCCGGATCATGCTCATGTGTGCCAGATTATTTCGGTGATCCTTACCAAGGTTGTAGACCTGAATGCTTAGCTGATTCAGACTGTCCGTTGGTTTCGGCGTGCAACAGAAACAAATGCGTAGATCCGTGTCCGGGAGTTTGTGGATACAATGCAGACTGCTATGTGACCAACCATAAACCAATGTGTAATTGCAAGCCGGGTTACACTGGAACTCCACTCTCAATTTGTCATCTTATAAGAGGTAAATATTTTTAGGCAATCATTGAATTTAAATCACCATGACTGAACATATTAAGACATAGATATATATCCTTTCAGAAAACGACATGGCAGTTATAAATGTATGCAATCCGTCACCTTGTGGAATTAACGCAATTTGTAGAGAAATAAACAGTCAACCAGTTTGTTCATGTCTACAAAATTATATGGGCTCGCCACCAAATTGCAAACCAGAATGTATGATGAACTCTGAATGCAAATCCAATCGGGCTTGCATTAATCAGCGATGCATTAATCCCTGCCCTAAGCCATGTGGACAAAATACAGAATGCAAAGTTATCAATCACAGCCCAGTATGTTCTTGTCGATCGGGTTACTCTGGAAACGCATTCACTATGTGTAGTCTGATATTGCGTAAGTTGACATAAACATTCCTATTTCACTTTTTTTTTTGTTTAGCGCATAATAATTGTATTATATTAATTTTGTAGAAACATCTCCAAGTGTAGCAGTTCCGTCAGATCCTTGCGTGCCATCACCATGTGGTTCATACACTGAATGTCGAGACAATAACGGATTCGCTTCATGTTCATGCCTGCCGTCCTATGTTGGCTCACCTCCGTACTGTAAGCCTGAGTGCGTGGTGCATTCTGACTGCCCGAGTGACCGGGCTTGCGAAGCTGAGAAATGTCGAAACCCTTGCGATGGCTCTTGCGGTCTATATGCCAAGTGTTTTGTAAACAATCATGTTCCTGTTTGTCTTTGCCCAGATGGTTTCACTGGAGATCCATTTAGGCAGTGCATTCCTAAGCCCGTGGAAGGTATAATACTAATTTGATATAATATACTCTTTGTAAATTACTGTACGTAGTAACTTTGATATTTCATAATACGGAAATTATTTTTTTAAATATAATCCGCGTTTATAATTAGGTTCTAACATTATTATAATTACCTTATAAAAGATGTGTGTAAAATATATTTGTAGATGTGCCCGAGCCCGTTCCAAGTGATCCATGTCATCCGAGTCCGTGCGGTCCTAACAGCATCTGCAACAGTGGCATTTGTTCATGTGTTGTTGGCTATCATGGTGATCCTTATCTTGGCTGCCGACCAGAATGCGTATATAATACAGACTGCCCTCTGGACAAAGGTTGTCTACGAAACAAATGCGTGAATCCTTGTATTGGAACCTGCGGACTGAACGCTCTCTGCGATGTTATGAACCACGTACCAATGTGCTCTTGTCCGAAAGGCATGAGCGGCAATGCTTTTATAGAGTGTAGACCATCAGCTGGTAAATATATATATTTTATGTCTATGATTGTTATAAACGTTTATAGTTCACAAATCAATAATTATATTTGTGTATTGCAGTGTCTATTACCAACCCATGCAATCCTTCACCATGCGGGCCGAACAGTCGTTGTCAGCAATCAAATGGTCAAGGAGTGTGTTCCTGTGTACCTGGATATCGTGGTAGTCCACCAACTTGTCGACCTGAATGCGTCGTTAGTCTGGAATGTCCACTTAAAGAAGCTTGTAATAACCAAAAGTGTATAAACCCTTGTATAGGAGCATGCGGTACAGCGGCTGTTTGTGATGTAATTAATCATAACCCAATCTGTACATGCCCACCGTCATTCACAGGAGATCCTTTTGTGAGGTGTATAGTTATAGGTAAGCATAGCACACTTAAACGTAGTACTACTTATTATCTATTGTAAATCATCATCTCGTAATTGTTTTTGTATGTTGAAATTAATACTAATGAATTAAAATTCTTTATTGCAGTTGCAGACGAGCCACAGGTGAATCCATGTGAACCATCACCATGTGGGTCGCATTCTGTATGCAGAATCAGCGGAGAGAGCCCCATTTGTGCTTGTTTACCAAGCTTCAAGGGAACACCCCCTAATTGTCGACCTGAATGCATTAGCAATAGTGAATGTGATTATAATTTGGCATGCCTTAATCAAAAATGTGCAGATCCATGCTTGGGGTCGTGTGGTTCAAATTCTGAATGTAGAGTTGTAAGTCACGCTCCCATGTGCTTGTGTCAAACAGGTTACACTGGCGATCCATTTACATATTGTAGTGCCATGCCAGTCATGGACCAGACTGAAGTATTAACGCCTTGTAATCCAAACCCATGTGGATCTAACGCCGTATGCAAAGAACAAAGAGGTGTTGGATCGTGTCAGTGTCTGGAGGGGTACTTAGGGAACCCCTATGAAGGCTGTCGACCTGAGTGTGCCGTCAACTCTGACTGTCCCCTTAACAGAGCTTGTTCCAGAATGAAGTGTATTGACCCTTGTCCGGGTACATGTGGCTCGAATGCTATTTGTCAAGTGCATAATCATATGCCAACATGCTTATGTCAACAAGGGTACACGGGCAATCCATTCAGCCATTGTAACATCATGCAAGAACGTAAGTTTAAACTATTTAATACGTATTAAATTGAACGATTACACAGAAACAAACATATTATGTAATAAGTAGGTAAAATTAAAACCTTTAATACTTAATTTCAGCACTTGTAGTCGAAACAAATCCATGCAGTCCTTCGCCATGTGGAGCGAATAGTCAATGCAGAGAAGTGAAGGGCCAAGCCGTATGCTCTTGTTTGCCAAGTTTCATAGGTGCGCCACCAAATTGCCGTCCTGAATGTGTAGTGAGCTCGGAATGTCCGTCGCATTTGGCTTGTGCGAACCAGAAGTGCATAAACCCGTGCGAAAATTCATGCGGAGAAAACGCTAACTGTAATGTAATCAATCACAGCCCCATATGTGTCTGTAAACAAGGCCTTACTGGAAATCCTTTTACAAGATGCTATCCAATTAAAAGTAAGAACACATTTTTTCACAAATATTTATATTGTATGTCTAGAATATTTTCGCTTTAATCCTCTAATCATATTTTCGTATTTTTAGTATCGCAGCCGCCACTAAATGTACCACCTCAAGATCCGTGTTTATCAGCACCATGCGGTCTATACGCGGAGTGTCGGAATATTGGCAATGCACCCTCTTGTGCTTGTATGCCCAATTATATTGGCAGTCCACCAAACTGTAGGCCTGAGTGTACAATCAACTCTGAATGCCCCAGTAACCAGGCTTGCATGAATGAAAAGTGTCGCGATCCTTGTCCGGGAGCTTGTGGGATAAACGCACATTGCACTGTATTTAATCATATAGCTCAATGTGCCTGTTCTGAACAGCACACAGGAGATCCGTTCACACGTTGTCTACTGATGTCAGAGAATGACGGTAAACACTTGACTACTCATTCGTATTTACTTTTAATTACAGCGAACAGTAACAAAATAAATTGTCTTTTCTTAATTGAATTTATTACTATTCATTGCAAAAAAATCTGTGACATTTAGTAAAGAAAGTTCACAAATTTATGAATAGCATATTAACAAAATTATACCATAATCTACTTGTTTTACAGAAACCGTTACGGAAACTGATTTATGCAATCCATCGCCTTGCGGCGCAAACGCTTTATGTGACGATGGTGTATGCACGTGCTTACCTGAATATCAAGGAGATCCTTACTTTGGTTGCCGACCAGAGTGTCTTGTGAGCACAGACTGTCCTCTCAACAAAGCTTGTGCAAGAAACAAATGCGTCGACCCCTGTCTGAATACATGCGGTAGAGAAGCTATTTGCAATGTCTTTAACCACGTGCCCATGTGCACATGTCCAAAAGGATACTCAGGAAATGCTTTCCTTGAATGTCGACCAGTCAGAACTGTTGAAAATATACAACCTTGTAATCCTTCGCCATGTGGTCCCAACAGTCAGTGTCGTGAAATCAATGGTCAAGCCATATGCTCATGCTTGTCTGGATATATGGGCGCACCGCCGACCTGCAGACCAGAATGTACATCGAGTGCAGAATGTGCACTAAGTCGAGCTTGCTCCAATCAACGATGCATCGATCCCTGTAAAGGAAACTGTGGATCAGGAGCACAATGTCAAGTAATAAATCATAATCCAATATGCTCATGTCCATCAGGCTATACCGGGGATCCGTTTACTAGATGCATTATAGAAGGTGATCACCTTATATTTATTCTACAGTCAAGTTTTACTATTTTATACTCGGATTAACTAACGCCTTGTTAATTTTTAACTTTTACAGATGTGCAACCACCACCTTATGTCAACCCATGTGAACCTTCACCTTGTGGTTCTAACTCTGTATGCAGGGAAGTAGGAGGTTCACCATCATGTGCTTGTCAAGAAGACTTTATTGGAAATCCACCAAATTGTCGCCCAGAATGCATATCTAATTCTGAATGTCCTAATGAAATGGCTTGTATGAATCAAAAATGTCGAGATCCCTGTCCTGGTTCCTGCGGCTCTGGAGCAGAGTGCCGGGTAGTCAGCCATTCTCCTCAGTGCTTGTGCCCTCCAGGGTACACCGGAGATGCTTTCAGAGGATGTCAAGTTATGGACGTTCCTCTTGCCCCTTGCTCACCTTCACCGTGCGGTCCAAATGCTATATGCAAAGAGCAAAGAAACGCTGGTGCATGTGTGTGTCTACCCGATCATATCGGAAATCCTTATGAAGGATGCCGTCCAGAATGCGTAGTTAATACAGATTGTTCTACAAATTTGGCATGCATCCAAAATAAATGTAAAAATCCTTGTAACAATATATGCGGACGTAATGCTGTTTGTAACGTTGTCAATCATGCTCCCACGTGTGCATGTCTGCCTGGCCTGACGGGAAGTCCGTATCAAAATTGCTACGAAGAAGTGTTACGTAAGTTCATTTTATTTTATAACTTTTCTGCGTATGGATAAAGTTCTACGAATAAAGTAATTGTATAAACTTTTAATTTTAGAAATTCCGGCTGTACCAAAAGATCCTTGCTCTCCATCACCATGTGGTCCAAATAGCATTTGCAAAGTGTCTAACAACCAAGCCGTTTGCACATGTCAACCGGAATATTTAGGCACGCCACCTGCATGTAGACCTGAATGTATTGTTAGCTCGGAGTGCAATCAACAACAAGCATGTAATAATCGAAAATGCAAGAATCCTTGTGAGGGCGTCTGCGGAATAAATACAGAATGCAAAGTCATTAATCATAGTCCTATATGCTCGTGTCGTCCGCAATACACCGGCGATCCATTCAGCAGATGTTATAGAGCTCCAGGTATTTATTGAACTCAGTTTGCGTACTCGTGTTAAAGTTTTTTGAAAGTTATTCGAACTTCTCATAATACATCATTAATTTAGTTGCAGATGTTGTTCCTACGAATCCTTGCCTGCCTTCACCGTGCGGGCCATTCTCAGAATGTCGAGATGCGGGTGGCTCACCATCATGCTCCTGTTTGTCACAATATATGGGCAGTCCACCAAATTGTCGTCCAGAATGCACTATTAACACAGACTGTTCCAACGAGTTAGCATGCATCAATGAAAAATGTGTAGATCCTTGTCCAGGTTCCTGTGGAGTAAACGCAAATTGTAGAGTGCAAGGTCATGTGTCTATATGCACTTGCTTTGATGGTTATGTCGGTGACCCATTCCAAAGTTGTTCATTAAAACCGAATATAGGTAAGCTATAATCGTGCTAAATATTTAAATAAAATTTAAACGAACGTAACGTAAAAATATCTTGTATTTTTTTATTTCCAGAACCTGTTGTAGCAGACTTGTGTAATCCATCACCATGTGGACCAAACGCGGTTTGTAACGATGGAGTTTGTACTTGCATACCAGAATATAACGGGGATCCGTACTTTGAATGCCGTCCCGAATGTACGATAAGTTCAGAATGTCCAATGGATAAAGCATGTGTTAGAAACCGATGCGTGAATCCTTGTATAAACACTTGCGGCAGTAACGCCAACTGTGAAGTGGTAAATCACATGGCTGTTTGTACGTGTCCACCTAGAACTACTGGTAACGCGTTCATACTATGCAGTCCTGTGCGAGGTGAGGAAACTGAAGTCTTATAAAACATTTGATCTTACAAGATATGTAATTTGCGACTTAATGAACTATAATTTATGTTATACTTTTTACAGAAATGATTTCATCTAATCCCTGCCAACCTAGCCCCTGCGGTCCACACAGCCAATGCAGAGTATTTAATGAACAAGCAGTATGCTCTTGTCTACTCGGATTCCGCGGGGCCCCTCCTTCTTGCCGTCCAGAGTGCGTGGCAAGTTCCGACTGCCCACTTGACAAAGCATGTAGCAACCAGAAGTGTATAAATCCTTGTCAAGGAACATGTGGTGTAGCAGCCAAATGTCAAGTAGTCAACCACAATCCTATTTGCTCGTGCCCATCAGGAATGACCGGAGATCCGTTTACAAGATGCAGAACAATACGTAAGTAATTTCATTACGAAAAATTCATTTATTTATATTTTCCCAAATTGAAATGATTCGCTAACTTTTTAATGTGTTTCTGTTTTAGCCGCTGATGTGCCATCGGTACCGGTAAATCCATGCCAGCCATCCCCTTGTGGGCCCAATTCTATTTGCCAACAAACCGGCGAATCTATTCCTTCGTGTCAATGTCAACCTGAATTTATAGGTGCACCGCCGAATTGTCGCCCGGAGTGTGTTGCTAACAGCGAATGCGCTCCACAAATGGCTTGCATAAATAGAAAGTGTCAAGATCCTTGCACACAAGCATGTGGCACCAACGCCGACTGCAGAGTCGTCAGCCATACGCCTATTTGCATCTGTCCCGAGGGTTACGCGGGTGACGCCGCTGTGCAGTGCACTATAACGGCTCTGGCCCCTATTGAGTCGTTGTCGCCGTGCACGCCATCACCATGTGGCTCGAACGCGGAATGTAGGGAACATGCCGGCGCAGGCGCATGTGTATGTGTGACCGGATACTTTGGCAATCCCTACGAGGCTTGTCACCCAGAATGCTTAGTAAATTCTGACTGTCCAAGTAATAAAGCCTGTACAAGAAATAAATGTATTGACCCCTGCCCAGGCACATGTGCTGTTAATGCCGATTGTCAAGTAGTCAATCATTCGCCTTTATGTACATGCCGACAAGGTTACGTGGGTGACCCGTTCACACAATGTATTATAAAACGTAAGTATCATTTATTTTATTTTTCTTAAGATCTGATAACAAAGCTTATCAGTAATTTTATATTACTCTATTTTATATTTGCAGCACATGAAGACGTACCGGAAAACCCATGTCAGCCGTCTCCTTGCGGTCCTAACAGCCAGTGTCGAGTATCAAATGGTCAGAGTACTTGCTCATGCTTACCAGAGTACCGCGGGTCTCCGCCAAACTGTAGGCCTGAATGTGTCGTGAGTGCCGAGTGCCCCGCAGACAAAATATGCCAGAGCCAGAAATGTATCTCTCCCTGCCCCGGACCATGTGGCCGCAACACAGATTGTAGAGTTATCAATCATAGTCCCATATGCACTTGTCAAAATAGATACACTGGAGATCCATTCTCCAGTTGCTATATAGTAACAGGTATATATTACCATTTGCTTAATCTACTTATCATAATTTAATATTCATCGAGTTTTACTTATTTGTTTTAAGATGCGATATATTAAAACAATTGACTTTTTTAGTTCAAGAACAACACCAGGAACCTCAAAGAGATCCGTGTGTACCTTCACCGTGTGGGCCTAATTCACAATGCCAAAACCTTCGCGGTAACCCATCGTGTTCCTGTTTACCGAACTTTGAAGGCAGCCCTCCAAATTGTAGACCAGAGTGTACAATTAATGAAGACTGTGCTAGCAACTTAGCTTGCATAAATCAAAAGTGCAAAGATCCATGTCCCGGTTCTTGCGGATTAAACGCTAACTGTCAAGTTATAAAACATGTTTCAATTTGTTCTTGTGCTGAAGGTTTCACTGGCAATGCGTTTACTCAATGTAATCTCATACCATATAAAGGTAATTTATCAATACAATATTGTTCATAATAACTTCTTATGTTAATATTATCCTGATTTTTTAAACAATTATATTTGCCTATTTGTAGAAAATGACGATCCATGCAATCCTTCTCCTTGCGGCAATAATGCAGAATGTAATAACGGACAATGCAGCTGCCTTCCGGAGTTCATCGGAGACCCGTATACCGGATGTCGACCAGAATGTGTGCAGAGTTCAGAATGCGATCGTACCAAAGCTTGTATCCGAAACAAATGCCAGGATCCTTGCCCCGGCACTTGCGCCACAACAGCCGTGTGTAACGTGGTGAACCACATTCCAATGTGCAGTTGTCCAGAGCGTATGACTGGCAATGCATTTGTCGAATGTCGACCTGTGTTAGGTAAGCGAGAAAGAAGAAAAAGATGGCTTTGAAGTTAAATAAATAATATCCAAGACAAAAACTCATAATAGTACCTATAATCTTCATATTTACAGAAGCAGTGGTTTCGAACCCGTGTCAACCCTCACCATGCGGACCGAACAGTCAGTGCAGAGAAGTCAATGGCCAAGCGGCCTGTTCATGCGCTCCTAACAACATTGGCGCTCCACCAGCATGTAGGCCTGAGTGCACCATAAGCGCTGAATGTCCGCTCAGCCAAGCTTGCAGCAACCAACGTTGTGTCGATCCTTGTGTTGGTTCTTGTGGTGTAAACGCAGAATGTAAAGTAGTCAACCACAATCCAATTTGCACATGTCCAGTTTCATATTCCGGAGAACCATTTTCGCGATGCTTTAGATTGCGTAAGTAAAAAAAAACATTTGATATTAAATAAGGCGTAGCCAGGCGAATGCCTTTATCTACTAATAGTACTGACATTAAATTACGTAGATAGTAAAAGTTGACCTGTTCAGCGCTGAGTTGTGATAGCCATACAATTGCACAATAATTTATCTTTTGTTCGTTGCAGCGGATCGTTTGCCGGAACCAGTAAACCCATGCCAACCGTCACCTTGTGGACCCAACTCTTTATGTCGAGAAGTAAATGAAGCACCATCCTGTACTTGCCTGGAAGGATACCACGGTCAGGCTCCTTATTGCAGACCGGAGTGTACAAGCAACGAAGAGTGCTCCACACATCTTTCATGCATCAACAACAAGTGCAAAAATCCATGTGAAGGTGCTTGTGCTAGTAATGCGGAATGTAGGGTTGTAAGTCACTCCCCCATTTGCCTTTGCCCGTATGGATTTACTGGAGATCCATTCTTTGACTGCGTTCAAGCACCATTGCAAATAGAAAACATCGCTACTCCTTGTTCGCCGTCACCGTGTGGAGCTAACGCTATCTGCAAGGAACGAAATAACGCAGGGTCATGTTCATGTTTGGAGGGATATATAGGCAACCCATACGAAGGTTGCCGGCCGGAATGTGTCGTCAACACTGACTGCCCTTCGAATAGAGCTTGCATCAGCAACAAATGCGGCGATCCCTGCCCGGGTAGTTGTGGCACCAATGCTGAATGTCAAGTTGTAAATCATGCCCCTCTGTGCACATGCTTCAATGGTTATACTGGAGATCCATTCCGATACTGCGTTTACCAAGGTACGATTCGAACTATAGTATTATTTGTTAAATAACAAACAGTTAATTTAATGTTCCTAAACCGTTTTGTTTTTATTATTGTAGAATCTGCACCAGTTTCCACAAAAATTGACGTGTGTTATCCATCGCCATGTGGGCCAAACAGTCAATGTAAGGTGGTAAATACTCAAGCAGTATGTTCGTGTTTGCCCGAGTACGTGGGTTCCCCGCCAAACTGTCGGCCAGAATGTGTCGTAAGCTCCGAATGCTCGCAAGACAAAGCATGTATCAAACAGAAATGTATCGATCCTTGTCCTGGACCTTGCGGTACAAACACTAACTGCAAAGTAATCAACCACAGCCCGATATGCTCGTGCAGGTCGTCGTTCACTGGCGATCCGTTTACTGTTTGCACTCCTATTAAATGTAAGTCTTGTTCTGTAACTTTCAGTACCACATAATATTTTTAACATTAACGGAAATATAAATAAAAGCTTACGATGATTTCTTTTCAGACGAGACTGTTCCCGATAACGTTAGGAATCCCTGTGTTCCATCGCCATGTGGGCCAAACTCTGAATGCAGAGATGTTGGCAACACACCGTCATGCTCGTGCCTCTCGTCTTTCATTGGCAGCCCGCCGAATTGTCGACCGGAATGCACGATACACGCGGATTGTCCAAGTGACCGAGCATGTATCAATTCGAAGTGCCAAGACCCGTGCCCAGGATCATGTGGTGTTTTGGCTGTGTGCAGCGTTCTTAATCATATTCCAATCTGTACATGCATCGAAGGGTATGTCGGTGATCCATTCACCAGCTGCAGGCCGAAACCATTAGAAGGTATTTATAATTGCTTTAGAAATAACTGGCCTTTAAATAGTGAAACGCTTTCTTTGAAATTATGCTACACGTTATCATACTATTTGTTTCAGTTGAACAGACAGTTGTGGATGCTTGCACAAATATACGCTGTGGGTCCAATGCGGAGTGTATAAACGGGCAATGTCAATGTTTACCGGAATATCATGGAGATCCTTACTTCAATTGCAGACCAGAGTGCGTTTTCAGTACTGATTGCGAACAATCTAAAGCATGCGTGCAAAGAAAATGTGTTGACCCATGCGTTGGTGCTTGTGGGCAAAATGCCATATGTCAAGTGGTAAACCATATCCCCATGTGCAGTTGCAATAATGGTTTTACCGGAAATGCCTTCGTTTTATGCAATCCTATAAGAGGTAATAATATGAACAATGTCAAAAGAAATATGTTATTTTGTTATTTTTGGTTTTATTTGTTTTTTTTTTTTTTTTTTACAGAAGCACCAACCCAAAGTCCATGCAGCACACCAGTGTGTGGCCCCAACAGTCAATGTCGTGAAATTAACAACCAAGCTGTGTGCTCTTGTCTGCCTACATATTTGGGAATACCGCCAGCTTGTCGACCAGAATGTGTCGTTAGCGCAGAATGTCCGCAAAACCAAGCTTGTATGAATCAGAAATGTGTGAACCCTTGCATCGGAACGTGTGGCTTGCGAGCCACGTGCGAAGTGGTCAATCACAATCCCATTTGTGCATGTCCTGCAGCACATTCCGGCGATCCGTTTGTGGAGTGCAGTTTTGTTTCAAGTAAATATCATAACTATTATTAAGAAATTGTATTCTAAAAAAAAACATGTTGAGCTGATTTGTTAATTATGTTTACGCTATGTTTTAGATGCTCCGCCTCTGGAAATCAACCCATGTCAGCCTTCACCGTGTGGACCCAATTCAATATGTAAAGAAGTTAACGGAAGCCCGTCATGTACTTGCTTGCCAGAATATAAGGGCCAACCACCCTACTGTAAACCTGAATGTATAAGTAATAGCGAATGTTCACCGCATTTGGCTTGTGTTAAACAAAAGTGCAGAGACCCATGCCTTCAGGCGTGTGGAGCAAATGCCGAATGTCGCGTAGTAAGTCACTCAGCAATGTGCGTTTGCCCGCAAGGTTACTTCGGCGATCCATTTTCACAATGTGCACTGCAAAGCGTGAATGAGCTATTAACTCCTTGTTCTCCATCACCTTGTGGTCCTAATGCAGTATGCAGGGAACAAAACAAGGCTGGGTCCTGTATTTGTAATGAAGGGTATTTTGGAAATCCATACGAAGGCTGTCGCCCCGAATGTGTTAGCAACTCGGACTGTCCAGGAAACAGAGCTTGTATTGGAAACAAATGCCAAGATCCTTGTCCTGGTACTTGCGGCATCAACGCTGAGTGTGCTACGGTACATCACGCTCCGACATGCACATGCATAGCAGGCTACACAGGCGATGCTTTCCGTCGGTGCAACCCAATTCCTCGTAAGTAGCTGAACGTTTAATGTCCTTCTCTGGTAGTTTCGAAATATTCAAAGCATTGTTGGGTAATAAATTTAATCATTTCCAGAACAAGATACAACTCCAGTAAATGTATGCTATCCAAATCCATGTGGACCGAATAGCCAGTGTCGCGAGATAAATGGGCAGGCTACGTGTAGCTGTTTACCTAATTACCTCGGGGAGCCGCCGGCTTGTAAACTGGAATGTGTCATGAACTCGGACTGTGCCTCAGACAAAGCGTGTATCAACCAAAAGTGTGTGAATCCCTGCCCAGGCCCTTGCGGCCAGAGAGCAGAATGTAGGGTGTTTAATCATAACCCTATTTGTAGCTGTGGTACTGGTCTGACCGGCGATCCATTCACTAGATGTTATTCGAAACCAGGTAAAAAATAGTTCACATAATGTTATTTTTGAAAAAAAATTAAAGATACAAACAATTAAATAAAAACCAAAGAGTACTTAACTTACTCGGTCTTCATATTTCAGTGCCTCAGCCTCAACTAGACGAGACCAAGGATCCGTGTGTGCCCTCACCGTGCGGTGCTTTTGCGACTTGCCGTAACTTTGGAGGTCAAGCTTCATGTTCCTGCTCGCCGGGATACATCGGTAGTCCACCAAATTGTCGTCCCGAATGTGTCACGAATCAAGACTGCATTAGTTCATTAGCATGTATCAACGAGAAGTGTAAGGACCCTTGCCTTGGGTCGTGTGGACAAAGCGCACGCTGTTCAGTTATGAATCATTTGGCGATCTGCACTTGTTTCGAGGGTTATAAAGGAGATCCGTTTACTGCATGCACCGTAGAACCATTAAAAGGTGAGTGATCAAACATAATTATTTATTTCGCGAATGACTAATTATGTCTTAATGATAAAAGAAGAATATTATGCAATAAGTAATGTAATATTGTAACTAATCTATATTTTTCAATCTTTTGTTTTATTACACTATACTTCAATTTTAGACACTGCTCCACTTGATTTGTGTAATCCATCACCTTGCGGCTCCAACGCACAATGTAACAATGGAGATTGTACATGTCTACCCGAGTATCACGGCGACCCATACGTGGGTTGTCGCCCAGAGTGTACTGTCAGCACAGATTGTCAACGAGATCAGATATGTGTGCGCAAGAAATGTGTGAAGCCATGCCCGGACACTTGCGGAGCTAATGCTGTGTGCGAAGTTTTTAACCACATACCAATGTGCAGTTGTCCTGCCGGATATACTGGCAATTCATTCGTTTCCTGCAGTATCCTACAAGGTATTAAAAAACATAAATCGATTATTTTGTTATAAATATGTTGTCTATAACAATGTATCTCATTTTATTGAATTTATTTTTAGCACCTTTGCCAACAAATCCTTGCAATCCAAGTCCATGTGGTCCGAACAGTCAATGTCGAGAAGTAAACAAAGTAGCTGTTTGTTCCTGTATACCTGGGTATTCAGGAAACCCTCCAACTTGCCGACCAGAGTGTACAACAAGCGCTGAGTGTCCACTGAACAAAGCTTGCAATAATTATAAATGTATTGATCCCTGCACCGGCGCTTGCGGAGTTGCAGCACTTTGTGAAGTTGTCAATCATAACCCTATTTGCTCGTGTCCAAATGAATTTACTGGTGATCCGTTCACGAGATGTATACCAAAACGTAAGTAGAAATTTGGAGAAAAACTGAGTTTTTCTAACTTTTCAACAATTGTTATTGTTAAATTATATTTATCTATATTTTTCAGCACTTGAAATTCCGGCGCAAATTAATCCTTGTTTGCCTTCACCGTGTGGACCATATTCAGTTTGTCAAGCTATTAATGATTCACCATCATGTTCTTGTATGGCAGAGTTTGTTGGATCGCCACCGAACTGCCGACCAGAGTGTTCTAGTAACAGCGAATGTCCGAACCACTTAGCTTGCATAAACAACAAGTGCAATGATCCCTGCGTAGGAGCATGTGGTTCGATGGCAGAATGCCGCGTCGTCAGTCATACTCCTAATTGTGTATGCCCTCAAGGATACATTGGAGATCCGTTTGTGTACTGTAATATACAACACGACGTAGCACCGACAGAGCGACCTACACCCTGTACTCCTTCTCCGTGCGGAAGCAATGCCGTCTGTAAAGAACGTAATAACGCTGGCGCCTGTGTTTGTTCCTCTGGATACTTCGGTAATCCTTATGAAGGATGCCGACCAGAGTGTACGGTTAATACAGACTGTCCTTCAAATAGAGTTTGTCAGCAAAACAAATGTCAGGATCCTTGCCTGGGCACTTGTGGTGCCAACTCTCAATGTCAAACGGTGAACCACGCTCCAATTTGTACATGCAATAGTGGATACACTGGCAATCCATTCCAACATTGTATTCTCATACAAAGTAAGTACCGTAATATGAATTTATTACCAGTTAACACTTGTTTCTGTTAAATGCCAATGCATTAACCATTGTGTATTTCATTTTCAGATATTGAACCGCCGACAAATCCTTGCACGCCATCTCCGTGCGGTCCAAATAGCGCATGCAAAGTAGTAAATGATCAAGCTGTTTGTACTTGCTTATCAGATTACAGAGGCGCTCCGCCAAACTGCAGACCGGAATGCGTTGTCAGTGCTGAATGTCCTTCAAATAAAGCATGCGTGGCACTAAAATGCACTGACCCATGTATTGGACAATGCGGTCTTAATGCGAAATGCCTTGTCATCAACCACAGCCCAATATGTTCTTGCAGAGATGGTTTCACTGGAGATCCTTTCAGCAGGTGCTACCAATTGACAATAACTGCCCAAGTTCAAGAAACGCCAAAGAATCCTTGCCTACCGTCGCCTTGTGGACCGTTTAGCGAATGTAGAGATATCGGTGGTATTCCGTCTTGTACTTGCCTCCTCAACTACATTGGGGCTCCGCCAGGTTGTCGCCCCGAATGTATCATTAACGCTGACTGCTCTAGCAACTTAGCTTGTATCAATCAGAAGTGCAGAGATCCTTGCCCTGGCTCATGTGGCCTAAACGCCCAATGTGTTGTTAAGAAGAACACTCCTATTTGCACCTGCCTGGACAATTACATCGGAGATGCCTTCACTGAGTGCAAACTGCAAGGTGAGTCTTCATAGTCATGCAAATAAATATAGTCTGTAACTGTGGTTGACTTTTTATTTATTTATTTGATGGAAAACCAACAGCTATACATAAAATGAATAAACAAGTTGAGGTAATGAAAAAATATTTTCTTCTTGTGTTACAGAAGTACCCCACGATGAAGTTGATTTGTGCAACCCATCACCTTGTGGTGCTAATGCAATTTGCGACAATGGGGAATGTTCCTGCCTACCGGAATATCAAGGAGATCCATACTACGAATGCCGCCCTGAGTGCGTTCTTAGTTCAGACTGTCCACAAGATAAGGCATGCTTACGGAATAAATGTGTAAACCCATGTAACAGTGGGGTGTGTGCAACCAGCGCAATATGTGAAGTAATCAACCATATTCCGATGTGCCGATGCCCAGAACGTATGACGGGCAATGCATTTATACAATGTTCACCTGTTGAAGGTAACAGTACAATCTTACTTACGCTTTTAAAGTATTTATTCTCGTAAATATTATATTCTGTGTCATCTACTTAATTGTAATATTATCTTTTCAGTTGTACATACGCAACCTTGTCAACCAAACCCGTGCGGACCTAACAGCCAATGTAGAGAAATAAACAACCAAGCTGTGTGCTCGTGTCTGAGCGGTTACAAGGGCAGTCCACCTTCCTGCAGGCCCGAATGTACTCTTAGCACAGATTGTTTACCTAATGAAGCCTGCAGCAATATGAAATGTGTAAATCCGTGTCAAGGAGCCTGTGGTGTCGAAGCAAAATGTCAAGTGATCAACCATAATCCCATTTGTTCGTGCCCACCATCATACACCGGAAATCCGTTTGTTAGATGTATTATTCAAGAATATAATCCAGAGCCAACAAACCCTTGCCTTCCATCACCATGTGGACCAAATTCAGTGTGCAAAGAAACATCAGGTGCCCCGTCATGTTCATGCCTCAGCGGATTCGTAGGGTCACCACCGTACTGTAAACCAGAATGTATTAGCAATTCGGAATGCCCTCTTCAACTCGCTTGTATAAATCAGAAATGCGCAGATCCTTGTATTGGTTCCTGTGGAACGAACGCTCAGTGCCATGTAGTAAGTCACTCTCCATCATGTTCTTGCATGGCAGAGCATACTGGTAATCCGTTTATAGAATGCCACAGAATTGAAATATTCCAAGAGGTATCGTCTCCTTGCCAACCCTCCCCATGTGGAGCCAACGCTGTTTGCAAAGAATACAATGGAGCAGGATCATGCACATGCTTACCTGACTACTTTGGCAACCCCTATGAAGGCTGCAAGCCTGAGTGCATTATAAACACAGATTGTCCATCAAACAAAGCTTGCCTCCAAACCAAATGTCAAGATCCTTGCCCCGGTGCCTGTGCACCCAATGCTTTGTGTCAAGTTGTCAACCATGCTCCATCATGTTCCTGTCAAAGGGGTTATACAGGAGATCCGTTTAGATATTGTACTCCTGAACGTAAGTTTATCTTTCTATGTACCTAATTATGAATGACCAATCATCATAAATTATATTTATCTAATATTGAAACTTACTATTTTATTTTAGAAATTTCGGATGTACCGATTGATGTCTGTCGACCGTCACCGTGTGGACCAAACAGTCGTTGTCAGGAGGTAAACAAGCAAGCAGTATGTTCATGTTTGCCTAATTACATTGGAGTTCCACCAGGATGTCATCCAGAGTGTGTCACAAGCGCAGAGTGTTCAAGAGAACTAGCATGCATAAATCAGAAATGTGCAAACCCATGTTTAAATGCATGTGGTACAAACGCTGAATGTAAAGTTATTAACCACAGTCCAATTTGTACATGCAAGTCCCAATACACCGGTGACCCTTTCACTAGGTGCAACCCAATACCACGTAAGTTACTACTCTTTTTAACACACAAATATCACTTATTTTATCTTGGTACATGCAATTAATATTTTTGTTTTATTTTTAGCACCAGTGGCAAATTCAGTGTTAGAACCATACAGAAATCCATGCATTCCATCTCCATGTGGTCCCAACTCGATATGTCAAGAGACGCGAAACGTGCCTTCGTGCACATGTATGCCCAATTTCGTTGGCAGTCCACCTAACTGCAGACCTGAATGTACGCTAAACGCAGAATGCCCCACTTCTCAAGCATGCATTCAGCAGAAATGTCGGGACCCGTGCCTGGGCTCGTGTGGCGTGGGGGCTTTGTGTACAGTATCACGTCACACTCCTATATGTACGTGTCCGGAAGGCTACACTGGCGATGCATTCACTGTGTGCTCGCCTAAGCCGTTAGGTATGTTAAATTTAATTTTATTGCATGATTGTTTATTTATTCAACAAATTAAGTATATTAACAATCTTCCTACAACTACATAAAATTTTAATGAATATATATCTCATTTCCAGAAACTGAAATTATCGACAAATGTAATCCTTCTCCATGCGGACCCAATGCTCTGTGTCAAGATGGATTATGTTCTTGTATAGAAGAGCATCAAGGAGATCCTTATGTTGGCTGTCGTCCTGAATGCGTGCTTAGCACCGATTGTCCGCGTGAAAAAGCTTGTGTCCGCAACAAATGCGTCGACCCTTGTCCAGGAACATGTGCTCCCAACGCAATTTGTGATGTTATTAATCATGTGCCTATGTGCAGTTGTCCTCAAGCCATGACTGGTAACGCATTTTACAACTGTGAACATATTCAAGGTACGTCAAAAGCATATATTTTACCTAACCACTATACGAGTATTTATGCAATACCGACTGATAATTTAAATGCCCTCTTTTTTTATAGTACCGATCGTTACGAACCCGTGCATTCCGTCACCTTGTGGACCCAACAGTCAATGCAGAGAAATCAACGGGCAAGCAGTATGTTCTTGTGTGGTTGGATACCTTGGAAGCCCACCTCTTTGTAGACCAGAGTGTGTGGTCAGTTCCGACTGTCCACTCAACAGAGCATGTAGTAATCAGAAATGTATTGACCCGTGCGTTGGATCTTGTGGCGTTGACGCAAAATGTAATGTCGTGAAACATAATCCTATTTGCACTTGTCCACCTAAGTACACTGGAGATCCGTTTACTAGATGTGTACCATACAGTAAGTGCTTTTGTTAAAATACTATGTTGTCTTTAGTTTTGACATACTGACGACCAAATAGTAAAAATATTAATCATCGCAAAAAAACATTTATAACATGTTCTTTTTTATTTTATTATTTTAGGACCGCCTAGTGCTGATGTAACACCTTGCACGCCGTCACCTTGTGGACCAAATTCTATATGCAAAGAAATCTCAGGGACACCTTCATGTACATGTATGCAAAACTTCTTTGGCTCACCACCGTATTGCAGACCTGAATGTTCTAGTAACAGCGAATGTCTTTCTAATCAAGCATGTATCAATCAAAAGTGTCAAGATCCATGCGTCAACGCGTGTGGTATCAACTCTCAGTGCAGAACAATAAGTCACTCTCCGATGTGTTTCTGTGATACTGGTTTTACTGGAGATCCATTCTCAAATTGTTATCAACAACACGACATTTACCCTGAAAAGTCTACACCATGTGAACCGTCGCCCTGTGGACCGAATGCCGAGTGCAGAGAACATAATGCCGCTGGTTCTTGTACATGTTTACCTGATTACATTGGCAACCCTTACGAAGGCTGCAGGCCAGAATGCACAGTAAATACGGACTGTATACCTAGCAGATCTTGTATCCGTAATAAATGTCAAGATCCATGTCCTGGAACATGTGGCCCATTGGCAATGTGTACTGTTGTTAACCATCTCCCGTCATGCAGCTGCCCAGTTGGCTACAGTGGAGATCCTTATGTAAGATGTGACATCTCAAGAGGTAAGCATCTCGATCATGAAAAATATTTTATGTTCATGAACGTTCATTATCTAACTTTTAAAGATGGAATTGATACAATATTGTAATTCATCGCTATAATTTCAGATCCGATCCCGGAAATAACAACTCCGTGCGAGCCAAATCCATGTGGACCGAATAGTATTTGTCGTGCCGTTAACGGACAAAGTGTATGCTCCTGTATGCCAAATTACATCGGTTCTCCTCCTGGTTGTAGACCAGAATGTACAGTTAGTTCAGAATGTTCCAAAGAGAAAGCTTGCATCAACCAAAAATGTTCTGACCCCTGCCCAGGCCATTGTGGATTGAATACAATCTGTAGGGTTATAAATCATAGTCCCATATGTTCTTGTAGTCCAAGCTTCATTGGGGATCCGTTTACTCGCTGTTATCCTCAACGTAAGTTGAAACATTACCTATGCTCTAAAAAATATTAATTATGCAAAATATTTGCTTGTCTTTGTTAATAATTAATTTTCCGTTTCAGCGCCAATACAGCATCTACCAGAACCTATTGGAAACCCATGCGTGCCGAACCCTTGTGGTGAAAATGCCATCTGCCGCAGTATCAATGACGCTCCATCGTGCTCATGCCTGCCCGACTATCAAGGACTTCCACCAAACTGCCGACCAGAATGCGCTATAAATCAAGACTGTCCCTCAGACAAAGCGTGTATCAACCTGAAATGTCGCGATCCATGTCCGGGTAGCTGCGGATTGAACGCTATATGTTCAGTATTTTCACACGTCCCTGCCTGTTCTTGTAGTCAAGGATATACAGGCGATCCGTTCGCTCATTGTTCCGTGCTTGCGCCTGTAGAAGGTAAGATTATTAAAAGTCTAAATCACCTTTAAGCCAAAAAAGCCTTTGGCCTGGTACTGAAAGAAAACCAAGAAAGCCGGTGGAGTTACAACATATGCATTACATAAGTTACGTTACATTTCGTTTCAGATGAGTTTCCGTTAGATCCTTGCAATCCTTCACCATGTGGACCTAACGCACAATGCAGAGATGGAATTTGTACATGCTTCAGTGAATACCAAGGAGATCCATATTTCGGTTGTAAACCAGAATGCTTAACAAGCATGGATTGTTCCTTAGACAAAGTTTGCTCAGGAAATAAATGTATAAACCCATGTCCTGGAACATGCGCTCCAAGTGCACAATGTAATGTTTACAATCATATCCCAATTTGCACTTGTCCTGAAGGGACAACAGGAAACGCATTCGTCGAATGTCATACATACGAAGGTGAGTTGACTCGTAAATGTATACTAGTTAAATATATACACATGTACATGCTAATATTAAGTAAACATCATGCATGCGTAGGGTATGTAAACACATGTTAAGGCAAATAAATGATCTTTATACCTTTTTTTTTAGCTTGTAATAGGAACAATCCTAATGTATTTAGCAAGTTAGCTGTGATAAAATACATACCACAAGTATAAGTGATTGTTGTGTAATATCTTATTCTATTTTCAGTAATGCATGTCGAACCTTGTAATCCAAGCCCGTGCGGCCCCAACAGCCAGTGCCGCGCAATAAACAATCAAGCTGTTTGCTCGTGCCTGCCAACATATATCGGTAGTCCCCCGTCTTGCAGACCGGAATGTACGATCAGTGCAGAATGTCCTCTGAACGAAGCCTGCAACAATCACAAGTGTATAAATCCTTGTATTGGTAGCTGTGGTTACGGAGCAAAATGTGAAGTAGTTAATCATAACCCAATATGTTCATGTCCACCACAATATACTGGGGATCCATTTGCGCATTGCAGTCCAATAGGTATGTATATATGTCACATAATTAGAAACAGTGTGATAAATATATATTATTTGAATGTTTCACTAACGTCATTTGTTCTATTTTAGTTGCTACTCCACTGCCACCAGTTGATCCATGCACACCGTCGCCTTGTGGTTCTTACTCAGTTTGTAAAGTAATTGGTGAATCACCCTCGTGCACATGTCAATCAGATTACATCGGCGCTCCACCTAATTGTCGACCGGAATGCATTAGCAATTCCGAATGCCCGAGCAACTTAGCATGTGTCAACCAAAAGTGCAAAGATCCCTGCCCAGGAAGCTGCGGGTATAATGCGGACTGTAGAGTTATCAGTCATGCTCTAATATGTTCGTGTCCGTTTGGTCAAACAGGAGATCCTCTGGTCTCTTGTGCTCCTGTGAAAGGTACCTTATCAAAGTCTCATTGAAAACTGTTGAAAAAAAGTAATGTATTCTCTATCTATTCGTTACTAATAATACATTATTTCTTACAGACATTAAAATTGAATATAACTCTCCTTGCGAGCCCTCACCGTGTGGTCTTAACGCAGAATGCACTGAAAGAAATGGAGCCGGAGCTTGTAGATGTGTTGATACTTATGTGGGCAACCCGTACGAGGGATGTCGTCCTGAATGCGTTATCAACACAGACTGTCCTCCTATGCTTGCATGCATTCAGAACAAATGTAGAGACCCTTGTCCAGGCATATGTGCACCAAATGGAATATGTCAAGTTGTGAACCATTTACCTTCCTGCTATTGCCCGCCAGGATTAACTGGAAACGCATATCTCAATTGTATTGAAAAACAGGAAGGTATGTTTAAATTACCCCTATTGGGTTTGGATGTTGAAACTGTTTAAAATACCTTTGGGTCTACTGGATCTAGTGTTGCGTCTATTGTATGCCATGTATTTCTTACAGATGTTGTCAAACCAACACCTTGTTTACCATCACCCTGTGGACCTAACAGTCAGTGCAGAGAAGTAAATGCACAAGCGATATGTAGTTGCCAGATCGATTTCATGGGAACACCACCCAACTGTCGACCGGAATGTACAATCAACAGTGAATGCGCTAGTGACAAAGCCTGCGTAAACCGTAAATGTGTGGACCCATGCGTCAACCAATGTGCGAGAAATGCAAACTGCAGAGTAATTGCTCACAACCCTATATGTTCCTGTAAGGATCGATTCACTGGTGATCCGTTTACTAATTGTATACCAAGTAAGTACTCATTAGTTACAAATAAATTCACGCTTGTCACGTACTGTTTCGTATATTTCTTTTACTAAATATTTTGTGTTATTTTTAGTGCCTCTATCGATTCCGACGCTACGACCAGAAGTGAATCCATGCATACCATCACCATGTGGTCCGAATTCCCAATGCCAAGAGTTTAATGGTAACGCACGCTGCACTTGTCTTCCGAATTACATAAGCACACCGCCGCGATGCCGACCAGAGTGTACTATCAACTCGGAGTGTAACGCGGTCATGGCGTGCATCAACAACCGGTGCAGCGACCCGTGCCCCGGGGCGTGCGGCAACAATGCGCAGTGTAACGTTAACAACCACCTACCGATCTGCTCCTGCTTGCCAGGATTTAGCGGGGATCCCTTCAGCAGTTGTCAAGTCATGCATCAAGGTAATTAATTATAGTTTTTATTTATAACACGTGTTTATGTATTAATAACTATCCGTGACTGAAACTTTGTTTTTATTGTTTAGAACTCGAGCCAATAAATCCTTGCTCGCCATCACCATGCGGTGCCAACGCTGTGTGTGACAATGGCGCTTGCTCATGTTTACCAGAATACTTTGGTGATCCTTACTTTGGATGTAAACCTGAATGCGTACTCAACTCAGACTGCCCAAGGGATAAAGCCTGTATCAGAAACAAATGCAATGACCCATGCATTGGAACGTGTGGAGTCGGAGCCATTTGTGAAACTATCAACCACATTCCTATGTGTTCATGCCCACTAGGATTTACAGGAACACCATTCCACTATTGCAGTGAAGTTACAGGTATTTCTTTTTCTGATGAGCTACCTTCTTTTACGCATCGTTAAAAAGGAAATCTATTAAAACTAAAACATTTTGCAGAACCGGCAGCACCAATCAATTTATGCGAGCCGTCACCGTGCGGGCCATTCAGTCAGTGTCGAGAGGTGAACGGGCATGCCGTTTGTGTCTGCGTGCAGGGTTACGAGGGTAGCCCGCCTAACTGTCGCCCCGAGTGCACAGTGAGCACGGACTGCAGGCTGAACCAAGCTTGTTCCAATCAGAAGTGCATAGACCCATGTCCAGGCTCCTGCGGACGCAACACACATTGCATAGTGGTAAATCACAATCCTGTGTGTACCTGCTTGTCTGGATACTCAGGAGACCCGTTCTCTATTTGTCAATTAATTCGTAAGTATACCTAAACATCAGTAAATGTTACATTAATGCTATTTGCCGTATTTGCTGCTAAATTACAACATCAAATTATTTCATTACAGCCGCCACGCCACCAGAAAAAGTTAACCCATGCCTACCTTCGCCATGTGGACCCAACTCCCAATGCACAGAAAATGCAGACAATGCCGATTGCCGGTGCTTGCCCGACTTCACTGGTGCTCCACCCAATTGTAGACCTGAATGTACTAGTAACACAGAATGTGCATCAAATATGGCCTGTATAAATAGGAAATGTCAAGATCCATGTCCTGGCTCGTGCGGTGTGAACGCTGAATGTAGAGTCGTTAGTCATACACCCATTTGCCTATGTCAGAATGGCTACACCGGCGATCCATTCCTGTACTGCAACATCAAAGTAGCCGCTACCGAACTAGAACGCCCCACCCCTTGCGTTCCTTCACCATGTGGTGCTAACGCCCAATGTAGGGAGCAAAACAATGCCGGGTCTTGCACATGTTTATCTGGATACTTTGGCAACCCTTACGAAGCATGCAAGCCGGAATGCCTTATTAATTCAGATTGTCCATCAAACTTGGCCTGTTATCAAAACAAATGTCATGATCCTTGCCCAGGCACATGTGGCATAAATGCTCAGTGTAACGTGATCAATCATATTCCAAGTTGCTCATGCCCTGACCAGCATTATGGCGATCCGTACAAAATATGTACATTCAAAGTGCAATGTAAGTATATAATGTATAAACAATTAAATATATAGACAAAATAAAAGAAGTGTCATAATGTAATTTTGACGAATGCTGTATTACAACGTCAGTAAATATTCAATATTTTTTTGCAGCCGATCCAATAGATCCATGCAATCCGTCACCATGCGGGCCGAACAGTCAATGCAAAACACAAAACGGTATAGCTATTTGTACTTGCATGAATGGCTACCAGGGATCACCACCAGACTGTCGCCCAGAATGCGTTACCAGTTCGGAATGCCCGTTAGACAAAGTATGCGAAAATTTCAAGTGTGTATCTCCTTGCGACAGAGCATGCGGTATACAAACCGAATGCAGAGTAATAAAACACAATCCAATTTGTTCTTGCAAACAAGGTTACACTGGCGATCCATTCTCGGTATGTTACGTAATTCCTGAAAAACAGCCGTCTCTAATGGAGCCAGTCAATCCATGCGTTCCTTCGCCTTGTGGGTTGAATGCGGAATGCCGCGATATTGGTGGAGTACCATCTTGCTCTTGCACACTTGGATTCTTTGGCAGTCCTCCTAACTGCAAACCGGAATGTGTAGTGAACACAGACTGCAGTAATGATAAATCTTGTATGAACATGAAATGTCAGAACCCTTGTTTGGGATCATGTGGCCTAAATGCTATTTGCAACGTTGTTAATCACATTCCAGTATGTTCATGTCCTAACGGATATGAAGGTGATCCTTTTGCAGTATGCAACGTCAAACCAGCGCGTAAGTCATTGTATTATTAATTTTGTTGCAACAGAGTTGTAAACAATATGTTTCAACTGTATAATATCGTCAAAACTAAATTGTGTTTGTTAAAGTATTTTTGTGAACCATGTGGTATTGTTTCAGACACGCCTCAAAAAATTGACCCATGCCATCCTTCGCCCTGTGGAGCTAACGCAATTTGTAACAACGGTGAATGCAGATGCTTGCCAGAGTATCAAGGAGACCCATACTTCGGTTGCCGACCTGAATGTGTTCTAAGTACAGATTGCCCACTAGACAAGGCTTGCCTTAGATCGAAATGTGTAGATCCATGCCGTGATATGTGTGGTCTAAGCGCAGAATGCAATGCATATAACCACGTTGCGATCTGTAGCTGTCCTAGTGGCATGACAGGGGATGCATTTACGCAGTGCATCCGCATTGAAAGTATGTACTTCAAACTATATGTGCGTGCTGCTTATCCAATATTAATTATTTGTTCTAACAATTTTTCTCATCATTTTCAGAACCTGTAAGTAGGCCATGTGAACCTTCCCCTTGCGGACCAAATAGTTTATGCAGAGAAGCAAATGGTCAAGCAATCTGTGCCTGTCTCCAAGATTTTATTGGAAATCCACCCAACTGTCGCCCAGAATGTATTCAAAGTACAGATTGTGCTCCTTCTCTGGCATGCATTAATCGAAAGTGCCAAGACCCATGCCCAGGATCATGCGGACATAACGCAATATGTAACGTTAACAATCATAATCCAATATGTACATGTCCTCCGAGATATACTGGCTCTCCGTTTAGTCACTGCTATGGTAATTATCACAGTTTTTTTACATTAATAAACCTTTAACCTAATCTTGATATATGTATTGTAAATGTAAATGTAGTATGTACCAAATTAACAAGTTTTCTTATTTTTACAGTCCAAGCATTTGAAGAACCGCCTTCAAACCCCTGCGTGCCGTCGCCTTGTGGACCAAATAGTATATGTAACCCAACATCCAATGGCGATTCGTACGTTTGCACATGTCAGCCATCGTTTGAAGGCACTCCACCACAGTGTCGCCGAGAGTGCACAACCAGCGATGACTGTCCGACAAACAAAGCTTGCGTTAACTACAAGTGTAAAGACCCATGCCCTGGATCGTGTGGCAGTAATACGCAATGTGTTGTACGTTTGCATAGCCCAATGTGCTCGTGCGAAGAAGGGTACACCGGCGATCCATTCACAGCTTGTTACCTAATACCACAAGCAGTAGAAAAATTAGATCCTTGTAATCCTACACCATGTGGAGCTAATGCTCAATGCAAAGTTTCAAGAAACGGCGCTGCAGCATGTATATGTGAACCTGGATATTTTGGAAATCCCTACGAATCTTGTAGACCCGAATGTGTGGTGAATACCGACTGCCCTTACAATAAAGCATGTCTGAGGAACAAATGTGAAGATCCTTGTGCGGGCGTTTGTGGTTCTACGGCATTATGTCAAGTAATCAATCATATTCCATCATGTAACTGCGCACCTGGGTATACCGGCAATCCATATACCTACTGTCACGTCATAATCAATGAACCAAGTAAGTTTTAAACCTTAAGGAAACTAAAGCGAGTACCTGCTAATACATGTGTAAACGTTTTTAATCTTACGTTATTTTGCAGCACCGGTTCCTGAAAATCCTTGTGTGCCAAATCCATGCGGCAGCAACTCCATCTGTAAGGAGAACAACGGACTAGCAATATGTTCGTGTATGCCAGATTTCTACGGATCTCCACCTAGTTGTCGACCTGAATGCACAGTCAACTCGGAATGTGACTCTACCAAGAGTTGTATCAGGCAGAAATGTGTAGACCCATGTATCGGTTCATGTGGACAAGAAGCCGAATGCCGAGTTGTAAACCACGCACCGATATGTTCCTGTAGGAGAGGATACGAAGGAGATCCATTTGTTAGATGTGCTATTGTTAAAGGTATGCTTGGTTGTCAATGTTCCACAATTGTACAAACCGAATAATAATTGTTTATATAGAATATTCGTAAACCGCCTAACATTTTTTTTTCTTACAGAAATTACAGTTCCACTTCAAGATCAAAATCCATGTGTACCATCACCCTGCGGACCGAATTCTCAATGCCAAGTTGTAAATCGAGTATCTTCATGTGCTTGCTTAGAGAACTACGTCGGAGCACCACCGAACTGTCGAGCAGAATGTACTGTGAACTCAGACTGCCCGAGCACCAAAGCTTGTATTAATCAGAAATGTCGCGATCCATGCCCGGGCTCTTGCGGCCTACAAACAGAATGTCAAGTTTATCAGCACGCAGCTATTTGTAGTTGCAGAGAGGGATATACAGGCAATCCATTCCAAAGTTGCCACGTAAAGGAGAAAATTGGTAAATATTTTGTAGAATATTTAACGCCTATCTTCTTTTTCTACGTTCTGTCTTCCTCCTGCTTCATTCTTCGAATTATAACTTTAAAAAATTAGGTACCTAAATCTTATTGCATCGATTACAGAACCTCTGCCTACTGAATACGATAAATGCAACCCAAGCCCCTGCGGAGCAAACGCTGACTGTAACGATGGACAATGCACATGTAGGCCCGATTACTTCGGAAATCCCTACTTGAGTTGTCGACCGGAATGTACTCAAAACGCCGACTGTCCTCCTTCATTAACATGTGTCAACAATAAATGTGTTAATCCTTGCACAAATCTATGCGGACAGGGAGCATTATGTGAGGTGTATAATCACATACCGATGTGTAGCTGTCCATCAAACACGAGTGGCAATGCATTCTTTTCGTGCACTCCAATAACAGGTATGAAAATTATATTATACTTTGCACATTACGTAATTCGATATTATCGAAAAAAATCAGCTAAAATGTATAATTATACGTTTTCAGTAAAACCAGAAAACCGAAACCCATGTCATCCGTCTCCATGTGGCCCGTATAGCGTATGCCGGGCGATGCAAGAACAAGCGATTTGTTCGTGTCTGATTGGATACATTGGTGTGCCTCCATCGTGCAGGCCAGAATGTTTGGTGGACTCAGATTGTACAAGTCTCATGTCGTGTTCAAATCAAAAATGCGCAGATCCTTGTGTTGGCTCTTGCGGATTACATGCGGAGTGTCGCGTTCACAATCATAGGCCTATTTGTTACTGCAGAAATGGTTACACCGGTGATCCATTTACTCACTGTGTAATCGTTCAAAGTAAGTATCATAGCGATAAATCACCTAAATACCTATTTTTTTTGTCTCATCCTTTCCCTGTCGCCTTAGTCCGTCGTTGTTTTATTGACTTAATAAGGTTTCTCCCAATTTTTTTTATGCTTGGTCGATTAAAAATACGAATATTAAGATGTGAAAATTGTATTTTTATTAGATGAACCACCACCAAGGAGAGCACCTTGTGAACCGTCGCCATGTGGTCCGAACTCTGAATGTCGAGCAGTAAACGAGGCGCCTTCGTGTTCTTGTCAAGTCGGTTACATGGGGCAACCACCATATTGTCGCCCAGAGTGCTCTACGAACAGTGAATGCAGTTTTGATAAGGCATGCATTAACAACAAATGCGCTGATCCATGCATTGGTGCCTGCGGGCTGAACACAGAATGTCGAGTCATCAGCCATTCACCGCAATGTGCATGCCAACCAGGATACGAAGGAGACTCATTCTATCAGTGCACTCCTATCAAAGGTTTGTTCTTGGCACACATTTAATACTTAAATGTTTGTTGCTTTCATAACTATAGCATAATATTCATCATGTATGTTCAGTTCCAGCTGAAAAACCGCCTGCACCGACTGCTCCATGCGTACCTAACCCATGTGGACCAAACGCTGTGTGCCAAGAGCGTAACAACGCTGGCAGTTGTACCTGTGTCACAGGATATTTCGGCAATCCTTATGAAGGTTGTAGACCTGAATGCGTACTCAATTCTGACTGCCGAGAAAATTTAGCGTGTATCAACAACAGATGTCAAGACCCATGCCCTGGACTATGCGGAACGAATGCTCAATGTCAAATGATAAATCACATTCCCAACTGCGCATGCACGGCCGGTTACGTGGGTAACCCATATGACAGATGCATACTTAGAGAAGGTAAACGGTCGTTTTTATTTAAATAAAAATGTATAAAAGTTAAAGAACTGTCTATACAATGTAAAATGCAAAATGGTAAATGATTTAAAGAACCTGTTTTTTTTCGCAGAAACGCCGAGTGACCCTTGCAATCCATCACCATGCGGTCCTTATAGTACATGCAATGCTGTTGGCGACAAAGCCATATGTACTTGTATAACAGAATATATTGGAAACCCGCCAAATTGCAGACCGGAATGTATGATGAGTTCAGAATGTCCACTCAACCAAGCGTGTGTCAAGCAAAAGTGTATCGATCCTTGTATCGGAACATGCGGAGAAAACGCACAATGTCGTGTGTATCACCACAGCCCATATTGTACTTGTTTACCAGGTTTCGAAGGAGATGCGTTCATTAGATGTTCAAAAGAAAAAGTGTTACCACCACAAGTAAAATCTCCCTGCGAACCTAATCCTTGCGGTCCATTCTCAACATGCAGGGAATCAGCTGGTGCAGCTATCTGTAGTTGCAGGGAGGGCTACTTCGGTGCCCCGCCTCGGTGTGCACCGGAATGCGCTATTAACGAAGATTGTCCGAATGATAAGGCCTGTGTCCGGGAGAGATGTGTTGACCCTTGCATTGGATCTTGTGGCTCTAATACTGAGTGCCGAGCGATGAACCATCTGGCTATATGTACATGCTTACCAAGCCATCGTGGCAATTCTTTCGTTGGATGTTATCTGTTTGATGGTATGTATTATGTTGTAGAAAAATTGTTTTTTTTTATTTAACTACGTAAAGCGTAAAAATCTCAGTTGGATGAAGAAATCATGCCTCATATTGTTTGTTATGTTATAATTACAATAATCATATTTAATTCATTTTGGAGGCATTTTAAGTGTTGTCTCTTTTATTATTTTTAATATCTAATAGAAACATTCCTGGATATGTAAAATACTCTAAATAAAAGATACAACTTAATGCCATACTTAACTTATGCGTTTGAGCCGTTTTGGGTTGAAACATTAGGGCCGAGTGCACACCTATTATTTCGGGATATCGCCAAGCGGTTGGTCGACTCTTCACGAGGCCAGGGGGCTGGCCTTTTTTTGGCCAATGAATCAGAATACTGCCAGCCTTCTGGGCACTTTCCCTGTTGACAGCGATGTGCACGAATTTTTTGACGCCCCGTAATTGTACATATTTTAATTCTTATTTTAGTTCGATATTAGATTGTAAATAATAATGTACAAATGTAAATAAATAAGTAAAATACTTGATTACTTAATGCACATTAATTTATATTTTGCAGAACCGCAAAGACCTGAACCCATAGACCCGTGCGCTCTAAACCCCTGCGGAAGTAATTCTATCTGTAGCAACGGTACCTGTTCATGTATTCCGGGATACCATGGCAATCCTACAATAGAATGTCGACCTGAATGTACTGTTGATAATGACTGTGACAAACGTCAAGCCTGCGTGAACTACAAATGTGTGGACCCCTGCAAAAACGCATGCGGTCTCGATGCAGTGTGCAACGTATACAATCACATCGCCATATGCGAGTGCCCAGCACCTCTTCAAGGAGATGCTTTCATAGCCTGCCGGCGTGAGATAGGTAAGGAACTACTTTATTCGAATGTAAAATTAACCTTCGCAAACATGAAAATAAAAACAAAATACTTACTGCACGAAGAAATTATACCAATTTAACGAAAACTTACAAATGCAGCACCAGTGGAGACGGAGCCGTGCTCGCCCAACCCATGTGGACCGAACAGTGTGTGCCGCGCGCAGGGCTCCGTGGCGCACTGCTCGTGCCGGCCCCCCATGCACTCTGAACCGCCCAGCTGCCGGCCCGAGTGCCGCAGCTCGGCCGACTGCCCCGCCGCGCTAGCGTGCCGCGCCGCCAAGTGCCGCGACCCTTGTCCCGGCGCGTGCGGTGCTCACGCCGTTTGTCGAACAACCATGCATTCACCTATTTGTTCTTGTCCACCTGGTTATGTTGGAGATCCATTCATTCGTTGTATGCCAGGTATGTTTTTAACTCGTCTAGCCGCCGAGATGACTCTCGATATTTATTTTAATTATACGTACTTAACTTGATTATTTTTTACAGCCCTCGAGTCTGAGCCTAAAAAGACTTCACCCTGTCCGGATTGTGGCCCGAATGCTGACTGCGTTGATGGACGTTGTCGCTGCCGCCCTGGTTTCTTCGGAGTAGCTCCATTCTGCCGTTACGAGTGTCTGGATTCTAATGACTGCGAATGGCATCTAACTTGCATTAACAGACGTTGCGTAGATCCGTGCCCGGGAGCGTGCGGCCACGGCGCCGACTGCGCGCCGGTGACTCACGAGCCGCGCTGCACTTGTCCTCCCACCACTACCGGCAACCCTCTCACGGCGTGCTACCCCATCGAAAATATTCGTAAGACAGATTAGATCAAACGGATGATTGCTTTAGAGTAAAAATACATTCGAAAAATAATAATAATGTGATTCAGAAATGCAGGGATGTAGGATGCGGCAATCTTGTGTTTTCGCTTTTAAAGCTTAGGCATGGGTTTTACTAGCGAAACCAAGTGCGCCGTTCGCCTCTTTAAGTGACGAAAGTTTTAGCTTGACCAAGGGCTTTCCATAATATTTGCTTCGTTGATCTTATTTTAGGCATATGATTAAAGTTTCATGTACCATGTTACAGCTAATCCACCAAAGGATGCCTGTATACCATCACCGTGTGGACCTGGTGCCTTGTGCCGAGTAAAAGGAACAAGCGCATCTTGTGAATGTGAGCCTGGCCTACGTGGTGACCCGAACACTGGATGCCGACCTGAATGTCTCGCGGACTCTGATTGCTCACCTACGAAAGCTTGCATACGCTCCAATTGCCGTGACCCTTGCCAGGGCACGTGCGGTGTAGGAGCAGACTGTGAAACCGTCAATCATATACCTCTATGTTCGTGCCCACCAGGAACTAGAGGAAACGCATTTGAGAGATGCTATGTTGAAATGACCCGTAAGTCTAAAATTACACAAGTAAAATGTAAAACACCCCGACACATTTCGATTTCATGCTACATAATTGATCTAGTAGTCTATTGATTGTGTTATATATACTGATATCTTGCGTAAACACCCTGATTCAAACAGTAAAATGCCTATAACTTTTTAACCACTTAACCAATTTTCATCAGCAAATAAAAGGTATATCTGTTTAGTAGCTATGATGCCACAGACAGATACATAAATACACAAACACACGTCAAACATATAACATCCCTCTTTTTCTGTCGGGAGTTAAAATGGGTTTGTGAAAACAATATAAACATTCGTACAGGTTAATGCATTCCCATTTGTCCTTTGCAGAACCGCCGTGTACTCCATCTCCATGCGGCCCAGGAGCCCTGTGTTCAGTGGTCGGTGACAACGCCATGTGCACGTGCCCGAGCGGCACGAGCGGCGACGCGGCCACCAGCGGCTGCCGACCCGAGTGCGTGGTGAGCTCCGAGTGCCAGCGCGACCGCGCCTGCGTGCGCAACAAGTGCATCGACCCCTGTCCTGGCACGTGCGGCAACGCGGCCATGTGCCGCGTCTTTAACCATGCGCCTATCTGCTGGTGTCCACCATCTACAACTGGCGATCCGTTTGTTGCCTGCATAGGTTAGTACCTACTACAACATTTCTTGTAGCCTTGTCCGTTACAGAGGGTGGCACTTATTGTGTTGTCGAGACCCGTTACTTGGGACTGGTCAACTGGCCTTTTATGACTAGGTACTTTAGTTAGCTTGGGTCTTTACATGTTGTAGCAAATGTATATGTGAATTAATTAATAAATAAATAATTATAATGTAAGTAAAGGTAACTTCTTCGAACTTATTAATCAGTAGCATCGGATTATAAGTATTTGCATTTTTCTTTTGTTGTCTCTTCACCACCTTTGGTTGATTGGTAGAGAATGCCTAAGGCATTAAGTCCGCCACTGTACCTTTGTGCCTGAAGTTTTCAAATAAATAAATGAAATCCTAATTTTATAGCGTTATTGAATATTTTAGTACATTTTCATTGATAGTGCTTATTTCAGTAGATTAATGTGTTAGCGGTGTTGTGTTACTAATTAAATGCTGCTCTATATAAAAACCCAGCTTAGGCCTGAATTTTTCTGCAGAAGAGGCGACAACTTTCGTGTTCTTTCTAATAACGTCAGTGGACTCAGAGGTCATTTTCAGCTTACAAATTAATATAAAGTAACAAACACATCACAAGTTTGCTCGAGAAAATCTAGAAAAATATTTGTTTGTATGTTGTCACTGAAATTACAGGTGATAATTAAATATATTGTGACAATAAACGTGAATTCTAATGGAAACAAATATTTTGATAGTGCATATTTTGTGCATATTTGCATGCATATTTTGGCATTTTGATAGTGCATAATAATATAATCCGATGACTATTAATGAGGCATTAATATATACATTTCTTTTTCTTACATTTAGAAACATCACCCAAGTCAGACGATCCTTGCGACCCCAATCCTTGTGGACCGCATGCTACCTGCCGCAATGGAATATGCACCTATTACGAATGTACCGTCAACGATGACTGTTCTGGTGACCGCGCATGTATCAACAGAAAGTGCACTGATCCATGTGTTAACGCATGTGGACTCAACGCGATATGCACGGGCGTGCGGCACTCGCCAGTATGTTCGTGTCCCGCTGGATACACGGGCTCTCCAATGGTGCGCTGCAGCGTGATTTCATCAACACTTCCGCCGCCGACGCCCGAATGCATCTCCGACGACCAGTGCGCCGACAACGCCGCGTGCGTCAACGCGCACTGCTCACCCGTGTGCGGCCCGAACAACTGTGGACTCAATGCGCGCTGCGTAGCCAAACAACATAGAGCCCTTTGCACTTGTTTACCAGGGTACGAGGGCGATGGCTACTCGGGATGTTACTCAGGTATTCATTTTTGATCACTCACTTGTAGAGCAATGAGGCATATTACCTTTAAGTATTATTTTTTTTCATCATTATTTACATTTTCATCTGTCAAGAAATCAAAGACATAATCCTAAACCTGTACGTTTCCTATATAAACCCTAGATGATCCATCCTATTTATATGTCTCTGATTAGAAAAAAAAGTAGTTAAAGATAAACATAGAAATTTTATACATACATATACTTATACTGTATTTTATGCTTAGAACTATGAGAAGGTGGTCAGATACTAACTTCTTATTGTTTGTTATAGTGCAATGCCATAGCAACAATGATTGCCCCGATGATGAAAGTTGCGAGAGTGGTTCGTGTGTGAAGGTCTGCTTGCGTATACGTTGCGGAGTCGAGGCACACTGCGTTGCGCGCGGGCACACTGCGGCGTGTGAGTGTAACCCTGGCGCCCATGGCGACCCATGGACTGGATGCCGCAGAGCCGAATGCGTTGTAGACGACGATTGCTCCTCGTGGCTAGCCTGCTCTCGCGATACTTGTAAAGACCCATGCCTCGGAGCATGTGCTCAGGGTGCTATCTGTACGGTTGTCCGTCATGTACCAACTTGCGAGTGCCCGAGAGGCACCCAGGGCAATCCTAAGATTGAATGCCGGCAAGGTTTGTGATTTAATTCATATGTTTTCCTCTTAACCAATTCTTTCTAAATAAAGCCCAATGTATAATGTATCGTCTTCTTTTTTTAGTTAAAGAACAAGGACAATGTGAAATGGACGGTGAATGCGGACCTGGCCTAGCATGTTTGCAGGGTGTTTGCAGAAACCCCTGTGAACCAACATCTTGTGGCGTCAGAGCCGAATGCAGAGTTACAAATACTCTACCATTCCGAACACTCGTTTGTGAATGCCCCAAACCGCTTGTTGGGGACGCTTCAGTACAATGTAACCCAAGTACGTATTTTAAAGAGTTGTCAGCACTAAAAAATTTCACTAAAATTCAGGCTATTATTTTATTTAAATGATCATTATTATATCTACTGATGACAGCCTTGCAGACTTATTTACAGATATCACAGGAAAGAAATCACCAACGGTAGGTTAGTTGTGTTAATGACACAAAAAAGTTTAAGCGCCAATTATGTTATATGCACTATGAATACTTACAATGTATTTAATGCATGTAAATATATACAGCATTATGAGTACCTACTTATTATTGCACCTAACTTTCGGTCATCTAAGGTTCTTCCAAGGTTATAGGGACAATTGTATAAAGATTTGACTTGGACGTGTACCAACATGTGCATGTGCAACGAAAAATAAAACCACAAACGTTTGCGTTCGAAAAACAGCATCAAGTATACTTTGCCTACCACTGCCTCCCATCATGTCTACTTTGTACTACTAGATAGTAAATATTAAAAATGAGTTTTATTTGCAGGGGGTGAATGCAACACAGACAGCGAATGCGGGTCAGAGGAGCGTTGCGTTAACCGCGTGTGCGTGAATGCGTGCGTCGATAAAGCCTGCGGACCGGGCGCCGAATGCCGCGCCAATGCGCACCGCGCTACGTGCGCCTGCGTGGCACCGCTGCAAGGCAACCCAGACGTGGCCTGCACGCTCGGTGGGTACTTAGAAAATAGTGTGGATGTTTTTGCTTTTATTTTTTAGAGATTTTTGTAACATTTGATAATGTAATTTCACATGCCTAGCTCTAGCCTATAAATGAAGGTATATTCTTGCTTTCAGGTATACCGGGTGTGGAGTGCACATCAGACTCACAATGCGGTGGAGCGGAAGCATGTGTATCGCAGCGCTGCGTGTCAGCGTGCGCAGGCGCGTGTGGAAATGGCGCGCTGTGTGACGCCGCGCAGCACCGCGCTCGCTGCCACTGCCCGCCCGGCACCGCCGGCGACCCCGCTCGCATTTGCTACACACGTAAGGCTAACTATACTGCTATCTTTTTTTAGTCTCAGACTCGGCATGGTTGCTAAGTAATATTTTATTTTTACTATTATTTTTACAGCTGAATGTACATCAGATGACAACTGTCCATTCGACAAAAGCTGTGTCAACGGATACTGTCAAGACCCGTGCACGCTCGGTACACCATGCGGAAGAGACGCAAACTGCGTGGCAGTTGCGCACATCGCCAGCTGCCGTTGCCCACCCGGGACCCAGGGTGACCCGCGACGTGCATGTGTCTCCGCTATCTGTCACTACAACGAGGATTGCGACGACACACAAATCTGCAACCGATTGAACCGTGTTTGCCAGCCAGCGTGCTCCGAGCAGTCGTGCGCCCCCGACGCGCTTTGTACCGCGCGCAGTCACCGTGCCGAGTGCTCGTGCCCGGCAGGCCGCACTGGAGACCCGTATGGTCAGGGCTGTAGCACATCGCACGACGACACAGAGTGTACCACCGACGCCGATTGCTCGGCGCCATTTGCCTGTGTAAATGCACGCTGCATCGACCTCTGTCTAGGAAACCCTTGCGACTCTGGCCTTATTTGTAAGATCGTCGACGTACTACCACTACGCGCTGTGGCTTGTATTTGCCCCGACGGAGGACGCGTGGCTCCTGACAATGGATGTCGAGCTCCACCTGAAGCCGAATGCTCAGTCGATTCTGAATGCGCTAACAGCCAAACATGCCGTCGTGGCAGCTGTGTCGAGTCCTGCAGAGCGGATCCTTGCGGACAAAATGCACTTTGTGAATCTATAGACCATACATCTCGTTGCACTTGTGCACGTGGATACACAGGCAATCCGAGAATTGAATGTAACCCGAGTAAGTACCATAATAAAGTTACGTTTTCACTGATGATAATATTATTGTGTAACAATGACTGACGTTCAATTTGTTGTTACAGTACCTCGGCACCCACCGATCTATGAATGCTATAATGATGAGGAATGCGGCCCAGAGCGTGCTTGTATCGAGCGCACTTGCGTGAACCCATGTAACGACGCGTGCGGCCTCGGCGCGCTTTGCCGAGTTATAAACCATAAACCGCAATGCTCTTGCCCGAGAGGATATTCGGGTGATGGATATGACCGATGCTCGCCTCGTAAGTAAAAAACTATTTAAGTATAGTAAAAACAAATTGCGCATTGTTTGGCTAAGTGTTGAAGAAACCGTGACTTTCTACTTCCTTTATTTTAAGACGAAAGATTCAAGCAAAAGTAAGGTTAATATTTATTTAACTTATGACTAAACTATGTTTTTTTTTTAGCGTCTGACGAAAAAACTATCCCTGTTGGCTGCAAAGCCAATTCTGAATGTCCGCTTTCACAAGCGTGTGTCAACGGAGCGTGCGCAGATCCTTGCGCGTGTGGCTCTAACGCGGAGTGCACTGTGGTGAGGCACCATCCCGTATGCTACTGCGAACGAGGATATTCAGGCAATCCTTACGTCGGCTGCACTAAAGGTACGTTGCATACTTTATTTTTTAAAACCACTTTCTTTAGTTGTTATAATGTAGGTAATTATAACCATACTGATTACTATTATATTTTTTTTACAGTTGGTTGTACATCCGACTCAGAGTGTCCCGACAGCGATACATGCTACAACGGCGCTTGCGTCAACCCTTGCGTAGTTGAAGCTCCTTGCGCTATCAGCGCCGAATGCTTCGGTAAAGCACATCGTCCTAACTGTCGCTGCCCTACGGGAACCACCGGAAACCCTTATACCAGGTGTCAAGCCGCGGAATGTGAGATTGATAATGATTGTAATGAGGACAGCGTTTGTGCTAAGGGATCTTGTCGACACGCTTGTTCGAGTGACGGACGAAACCCATGTGCCAACAATGCTGAGTGTTTCGCACGGAACCACGCTGCGTCCTGCAAGTGTCCTCCGGCTCTACCTCTCGGCGATCCACTAGTCCACTGTTTAAGAATCGATGTTATCGGTGAACCTGAATGCCGTATGGACAGCGAATGCCCCAGCGGCTACGCATGTCTTAGAGACGAATGTCGCGAAGCTTGCAGCGAACTAAAACCTTGCACAGGGAACGCTCGTTGTACTGTTTCCGACAGTGTACCATTCCGCACTTTAATATGTCGCTGTCCCGATGGATATATTCCTGAAGAAGGAGGTAATTGTAAACCGGCACAACTACCAGCGCTCAGTTGCTCTTCAGACCAGGACTGCGGTGACCATGAGTCATGTGTCAATAGAATCTGCCGTAACCCATGTAATTGTGGCGATAATGCAGAGTGTTTCATCCGAAATCATAGACCCATTTGCTCATGTCGCGAAGGATTTGAAGGTGACCCATACCGACGATGCCACATTGTTGGTTGCCGCAGCAATTCGGAGTGTCAAACTCATGAAGCATGTGTCAATGGCAACTGCATCAGTCCTTGCCTCTTGAACAGCACGTGTGGACCTAATGCTGAATGTTACGTAGAAAGGAATTTACCATTGTGCAGATGCCGTCCTGGATTTGAAGGTGACGTTTATTTAGGTTGCCATGCAATAGAATGTAGAAGTAATGGCGACTGTTTACAAGACAAACAATGTCGAGCTCACAGATGCGTTAATCCATGCTTTAGCGAAAATATATGCGGTACTGGAGCCACATGCTTAGTCAGAAATCATATCGCAGTATGCAAATGTGAGCAAGGCTATACTGGAAGCCCATACATCGAATGTAAACCACAAATCATCGCAGAGTGTTACGTGGACGCTGATTGTCCATCCAGAATGGCATGTTTGTCATCAAGATGCGTAAATCCTTGCACAGAATTGCGACCTTGCCTCACTCCAGCTCAATGTGAAGTGTCACCAACTCTACCCGTGCGCACGATGCTGTGCACTTGTCCTCCGGGCTACGTAAGCAGCGGTGGAGGCGTTTGCCGCCCAGCAACATCAATAGCAGATGTCATTTGCAACGCCGATGATAACTGCACAGCTAATCATGCTTGTATGTCATCCGTCTGCAAAAATCCTTGCGAATGCGGTCCGAATACGGATTGTCAAATAAAAGAACACAAACCAGTCTGTGCTTGCCAACCCGGCTTCGTAGGCGACGCCCGCACCGGATGCTACAAGGTTCTCTGCCAATCTGATTCACAATGTGCAGATGATGAAACTTGCTTCAACAGCCGCTGTATACCAGCTTGTTCGGTCGATCCCGATGTGTGCGGAGACTCTGCCGAATGTTACGGTAATGAACATCGCGCTTCGTGCAGGTGCAAGATTGGTACTATGGGCAATCCGTCAATTGCGTGTACACCTATTGGCTGCCGCGCTAACTCTGACTGTCCATTAGATAAATCGTGTATAAACTCTAAATGTGTGAGCCCTTGCAACACCACATCTTGTAATGAGCCCGCAGAATGCAGAGTCCACCTTCACGAAGTCCACTGTGTGTGCCCACCTGGGTACCAAAGCACTGAAGATGGATGCTTAAGCACGAGACAGCCGCAATGCTTCACAGATATTGACTGTCCCTCTGGAACCGCTTGCTTGAACGCAAAGTGTGTAAATCCTTGTCTGGAAATAAAACCATGTGGCACTAATGCCGAGTGCAAAGTCATTGACACCCTGCCAGTCAGAACTATGATCTGTGAATGTTTACCTGGATACAAAGGAAATGCTCTTATCGAGTGCACTTCCAATAGACGTGAGTATTGTCTTTTATTTAAGTTAAAATTAAGTTTTAAGGGTCAGCTCACATCTAGGCGCAACGCAAAAAATTACACATTTTAATGACAATTTAAAGACACCCTTCGTTTTTCAAATTTATTCCAACTCTTAATGCAATGCTTTAGTACAGTATCGATATCATAAAATGAGCTAAGCTACGCATCGATTAGGCATACGTGATAATAATCTACCAGAATCCTTTTTCACTTTTATCCATAATTCCATGCAGTAATAAGAATATACTCATGCAGGCGGTGCAATTAATATTAAATAAAATTTTATATTGAAATCACCATCGTCCCTCAACTGAATATACACACACTAACAAACACATAATCTTCCTGCGCGCAGGTCCGATCCCAGAGTGTATAGAAGGACAAGGCATCGACTCAACCGGCGAATGCATACCGTGCCGTGCGAGCGACGGGCGCGTGCTGGACGCGCGCGGGCGCTGCGTTTGCGACGCCGCACGCGGTTACGTCCCGCGCGGTGACGTGTGCGAGCCACGTGGGTGCCGCGCCGACGCGCAGTGCGACGACCGCGAGCGCTGCATCAACGGCACATGCGTTGACGCGTGCCGTGCCGAGCCGTGCGGCACCTCAGCCACCTGCGACGCCATCGGCCACCGCTCGCACTGCACCTGCATCGCCGGGTACACCGGCAATCCACGCGTGCAGTGCAACACGACCAACCCACCAGTGTACCGTACCGATTTCCCTCTACCCGATATGGAGGTAAGAAACGTATTATCATCTCTGATTTTTCTGACCTATGTGCCTCTGTGTTTGTTATGCAAATATTAATAAACTGAGTATCTGTTCATTTATTGTGTACGGCTCGTAAACTTCAATTCGGTTGATGTGGTAACAATAGGAGACACTATAAAAGCCTACCTTACCTTCGAATCGTACAATTTTTTTTTTGTTTTGTCTATCAATAAACAAAACATTATAATTTATTTTAGGTCAACTGCCTTGCCGACGGCGTACGGGTTAGTCTGAAAATCAAGGACTTCAACGGCGTGTTGTATGTGAAGAGTTACAGCAAGGACGAGCGCTGCCGACTAGCCGTAGACACACCTAAGGAGGATGTGACGGTTGTCGACTTTACGGTGCACTTCGGCGAGTGTGGCTTAGTCCATGTGAACGTAAGTTATTTACCAAAATGTTATAGAAAGACGTGTTAAGACGAAGGCTCCTAAAATGATGGCCAAAAAATAATATGAACTGCGTTAACAAATTTTAATAGTATTACAACTTTCACGAAGCTTAACCGGAAGTCAGTCTAATTAAATATTTTTGTATTTTTACAGGGTCTGGCAAGCTTCGTCCTTGTAATGCAGAAACATCCTAAACTGGTTACTTCGAACGCTAAAGCGTTCCACATAAAATGTATATATCAAACGGGCGAGCAGAACGTGACGCTGGCATTTAACGTGTCGATGCTGACGACAGCCGGCACCATCGCCAACACTGGCCCGCCGCCCACCTGCTCCATGAGAATCGTCTCTCGCTCCGGCAGCCAAGTCAGCTCTGCTGAGATAGGAGAGAACCTAGTCTTACAAGTAGATGTACAACCCTCAAGTAAGAAACTTTCTTCTTTCTTAAAATATTTATAAAAAAAAAACGAGAGAGGTGTCTTATGGTTCCCGGTTAGTTGATTCATTAAATTTACAGTCTTTCAGTTTCTTCAAATATGACGAAATTTATATAACAACAACACAGCTGATGCTCAGTGTAAACACACAATAGAGGCTGCGATCGTATGTACTGTATGTGTCTAGTCAGCGCGCGGTTTTCTTCGTGCGTCTCCGGCTCTTTCATCGGCTACTACTATATGCATGCAGCACGCTGCACCTTGCACAATTTATCACGCAAAAATATTTATTTATTTATTTAAACTTCATGTACAATAGTGGTACATAGGCGGACTTAATGCCACAAGGCATTCTCTACCAGTCAACCTTTTATTTATTTATATTAATAAAAATAGTAGATTGTTTATCTAGCGAGCAAACAATTATTTTAAAGGTGAGTGTTTTTTTTAATCCTGAGCGCAGCAAGGGGTTCAAAGTACGTCACTCGAGCTTAAAAAAGTGTTTCTCCCGAGGTGGACACTCTACTTTTTATCACCCTCTTTGAGAAAATAAGTGCAACTTGTGTACAAGAACGTAACGTTTATTTATTTAATTAGGAACCATAAGACATAACATAGAAATAATTAGAGGCTAATGTTTATATTTGAACAATTATGGAAGTGCATCGTAACAATTTTATTAGTACCATCCGTTACAGTTGTAGATTTATTTAATAACTTGGCTCGCACGTGATTTTCTAGCCAGTCACTTGTTCAATACAATGTTCCCGTGCGATCCGAAATAGAATTACAATCGCGCATTAGTATTACACCTCATACATTCGTCGTAATCGATTTTAGCGATGTAATCCTATTTTGGACCGCATGGTTCGTGATTCATCTCTTTGCTGATTGGAACAATTACTTACAATATCCACATTCCAAATTCAGATCACTTTTAGTCCCTAGGGATTAGTGAGCAATTTTAGTCCCTGTTTACGAAGAATAAACTAGCTCTTTTTTTAATAGATGTGATAATAAGGGTATTTAAACGTTAAAATTATAAATATTTGCATATACTCAAAATTAACGGCAAGCTAAATCGATTGATAAAAGTTTTAGTTTCCTAGGTGATCGGGAAATGTCCCAAAAATGGCTGCAAAAAGGTATCGGTTTTTGGTGTCGTTTTTTTAATTGTACACTTTTTCGGCCTAGCCCCTTAGCCCGCAATCAAATCAGAACTATAACGTGCGATGAGGAACTCCGTTCCAACAAACCCACAAATAGCAAACCATAGATTAGAATATACGTACGTATATGTCCCTATACTCAAATTTATCTCAATATTTTCATAGATATTTATGGCGGCTTTGCGCGTAGCTGTATAGCAAAGACGAGCGAAGTAGCCACCAATGTGGAGAATGAATACCCGGTGACGGACGCTGACGGATGTGCAACGGATCCATCAATCTTCGGCGAATGGGAACGAAGTGAAGACGGCAGCGTACTGCGAGTCGCCTTTAACGCTTTCAAGTTCCCCAGCAGCGACAACATACGATTCCAATGTAACATTCGCGTCTGCTTCGGCAAATGTCAACCGGTAAGAAACGCTTGCATAAGTAGCATTTACAGCTGCTTTCGAAAATATTTATGTTGGTGTACTTACACCAAAAGTAATATATATTTCTCAACATTATACCGTTGTCACAGGTGAACTGTCGCGGTGCCGACGCCTTTGGCAAGCGACGAAAACGTGAAGCGATCGACAGCGGAACGTCGTCTTCACCTGGAGGCCAGTTCCGCGAGGAAGTGACCGTCGAGTCCAACCAAATCCTGACGCTGCAGCGACGCGACCCGTCGCAGGTGGCGCGGCAGCGCGACACCAGCGGCGCGGCGGGCGCGGGTGCGGGCGCGGGCGAGGTGTGCGTGTCGGCGGCTGGGCTGGCCGTGGCGCTGGCGCTTACGGCGCTGTTAGCGCTGGTGGCGGTGGCGGCGGCGGTGGCGTGCTGGCTGGTGGCGTGGCGCCGTGCGCGCCCGCCTCCCGCGCCGCTGCCACACCCGGCCGACTTCCCCAACCCGCTGTTCCAGCGCTGAGTCGCTGTGCTAGTCGCGGCCGCGCTCCTCCGCCGGCACCGGGCGGTGTCGGTCTTCCTCTCTCCCTATCTCTGTGCTGCCGCCGGAGGACCGCCGGCCGGGGACGCGCCGGGCGCTAGCTCGCGCTCGCCGCGCCCCACCATGTACTTTATTTTATATTATTTTTTACGTTTTACTTTTACTAATGTGGCATCCGTCGCTCTTCGAATTTTGTGATATTCATATAAATATTCGAAATCACCATAATTTTATGTAAAATAAATATCGATTATATCTAATTTTAAGAATAAATAATTAATAATATGTATTTCGTTTTATTGCTTTATAAGATAGTAACTTCGGGGTCGAGGTAACATACATACAACAAGAGGTCCATAATGTAAAGAATAATTCGAGGCCTTTTAAGAGTGTCCACGCGGTAGCTACCTGAAAATATAAGGCGCTTCGAGGCCGGCCCAGATACAGATGGCGTGATAGTTGACTTAGACGCATGCCATGAAGAACCCGTACGAGACGGTGCGGGAGAAGAATATCTGGAAGACATGTTTTCGCCCTTCGGTTTTAGTAACCCCTGATGAGGAAATGGTAGTCCTCATTTGATCCGACTATCCGACGATCCCGACTGACAAATTTTTGTTTTTTGGCACTAATATACTTGTTAGGGTAAGACATCAAATAGCTCGGCTATTATACAATAAACTCAGACATAAGTAGTATGTCGAAGTATCCAATTATTATTGATATTAGTAATAATACTAATTTAAAGTTGAATAACCATTAGTCGACGGCACGAACTATTTTGTGCGCGGGGTTAAAATGCATTTTATATCAAGCGACAACACGTGCGGAAGAGATCGATGCTGTGATGAGCGGTAGGAAGTTATTTCGCGTACGAATACACACTTTTGCAAATTTGTAGCGAAATGGATAATGATTTAGGACGAAACCGAGCGCGCGAAATTTTATAAACAGACCTTTGGCAGTCTAGATATCATGAAAAAACTACTAAATCTATCTGTTCAAAATAAAATTATTTGCATTGTTGAACTACTAATCTATCCCAGTATGGAGGCCGTTTTGCAATTTTCCGTCTTCTTATGGTAAATATTCGCGCCCAAAAATGCGTTAAAATAATTATTAGTGTCAAAATGTGGAACTTCCGGCGCTCATAACGCTCAAACATTTATTTTTCCTTTTTTTTTATTTTTATTGATACCACTTTTTATTTTGAACGTACATCGTGAAACAGTGGAATAATCCCTAGACTACGTTTGTATGGAAGAATTTTCGACTAGTGCCTTAATATTTATTCTTTAAACTAGTTGATAGGACAAGGGAGGGTACCAATAACGGAATAGTTACGAGTATATCCAACATCAAGAAGGTACCTCCTTGCACGCAAAAAATTAATTTCATAAAATGGTCTGAGCAGAATTCTCTGAAATTATTGCATCAGAATATTCAGGGTTTTTCTTCGAAGCAATTGGAAATCGAACTGTTTATAGAAAAAACAATGTTTGAAATTGTTTTTTTCACTGAGCATTACAAATTACAAATTTTGTACATAAGTTGATTATTGTAATAAATTAGTCATCAAGCTGTAGTCGAGTTTGATTCATCTCTCCTTTACTCCTCTTACTGTGGCCAAGACACCCTTAGCCTTCAACGATCCTGTGAGTCTGTGGGATCGGCAGTGAGAAAACCATTTCCTGTGTACATTGCACGACGTACACCAACCCCTATTCCTACCCAAATTTCGTCTGTTACCATAGGCACAGAATAAATAATAGTACAAGCCGTAGGCCTCCTTGCAATAGACTTCCCGCACTTAAAACCAACGTAACCTACGTTTGGTGAGGTTTGTATAGGTTAGGGCGTTAGGATAACTAGGGTGCTACGTAATTGTTATAGAGTTGGGTTTTTAGTCAGTGGGGTCTTATGTATCTCATAGGTACCAGGCTCAATTGGTGCAAATATAGCCACACTGCCCGCATTCGGAATATCGGCCGTACTAAGCTGTAAGTCCCGGTGCGTACAGGGTCCATTCCTCTTTTTGCATTATATTTTCACATTAACGATTTGCCCCAATTACTACAAAATCAACCAAAGATGGTGTTATTTGCTAATGACTCATCTTTAATTTTTAAAGATCGGCGGTCACAAAATCTTGATGATGTGAATAGCTGTGTTCATCAGGTCCAAAATTGGGTCATAGCAAACAATTTGGTACTACAAAAGTACCAAATGTATTAGATTCACATTACCGAATGTTAGAAGTAGCGAATGCAACATCATATTGAATAGAGAAAAGCTGGACTTTATAAATCAAATAGTTTTCCTAGGAATAACTCTAGACGACAAATTATAATGGGATCCTCACAAAACATCTATTGCGGCTCAGCCGCTCGTGCTGTTAGAAAGATAAGACAGTTAACGGTCTATTTTAGTTACTTTCACAGCAATATGACATGACATACGGTATTTTGCTGTGGGGTCGGACGGCTGACAATTATTCCATTTTTATACTGCAAAAAAACTTTTTTGCAAAAAAATACAACCGACTTCCAAATAAAAAACTACAAAGTGAAAAATAACTTTATTTTTGGAAGTCGGTGTCTTTCGTAGGTACCAATTCTTTGCGATATAGACACCGACTTCCAAAAATAAAGTTATTTTTCACTTTGTAGTTTTTTATTTGGAAGTCGGTTGTATTTTTTTGCAAAAAAGTTTTTTATTTTACCCTTTTTAGTTGTACCTATAGGCAAGTTGTTTAGTAACGCCAGAATAGATTACCCGAATAACATGAATCTCAAAACATAATCGGTGAAATGAGAGTTCTGCGTACCACTTTTGAGCGTACTGGCGTGATGTTATGTTATGAAATGGTATAAACAATAAACAGACATGCGATTGCAGCAATCCCGAGAGATTTTCCGTTATTTATTGAAGAGTTCTGTTGTATATCTCCGAAGTTCTTCATCAGATCTTCACCAAAGTAAAATGGGACCAATTTCGGAATTTGACCTTTCAAACAAAAAAAGAATTTTCAAAATCGGTCCATAATTGACGGAGATATCGGTGAACATACACAAAAAAAAAAAAAAAAAAAAAAACATACATAAAGTCGAACATAGAACTCCTCCTTTTTGGTAAGTCGGTTAAAAAGAGAGCTGTCAGAGCCATTTATAAATTAATTCATCGAGAATCTCTTTGGGAACTATTTTAATAGATTAATATTATGACAGTATCTTGCCAATTCAATTATGAAAATATTATGTATGTAAGGAAAAATATACATCTCTTAAGTAAAGTTAGTAATAGACAAAATTTTGATACTAGAAATAAAGTTAAGTAAGATCAAAAATCTTATAGATTAGCTAAATTACACACTTCTTTCATGAGGTACGGTGTTAAATTCTACAAAAAATTTCTTTGTGATATATTAAAACTAAATGAAAGAAAAAACATTTTTTAAAAGCACACTGTGCAAACAAGCATATTACAAATTAGATGATTATATTCAAGATAAGAATACTTGGAAACATACTGGTCCTGCTCCATAGACCAATTTTTTGTGTAGACAAAATCAAACTGGTTAATCTTTATTCTCATAATTATAGTATTGTTTTATTTTTCTTCTCTTTTTAACCGACTTCAAAAAAACCGGCCAAGTGCGAGTCGGACTCGCACACGAAGGGTACGCTCCGTACTCCGTACTTGGTAAATTGCGGTTTACGATTTATGACGTATGAAAAAAAAACTACTTACTAGATCTCGTTCAAACCAATTTTCGGTGGAATTTTACATTGTAATGTACATCATAATTTTTTTTTAGTTTTATCATTCTCTTATTTTAGAAGTTACAGGGGGGACACATTTTACCACTTTGGAAGTGTTTCTCGCGCAAACTATTCAGTTTAGAAAAAAATATATTTTAGAAACCTCAATATCTTTTTTAAAGACCTATTCATAAATACCCCATACGTATGGGACTGATGAAAAAAAAAATGAGTTTCAGTTCTAAGTATGGGGTGGTATATAACCCCCAAAATTTAACGTTTTTTTCTATTTTTGTGTGAAAATCTTAATGCGGTTCAAAGAAAACATCTACTTACCAAGTTTCAACAGCACAGTTCTTATAGTTTCGGAATAAAGTGGCTGTGACATACGGACGGACAGACAGAGATGACGAATCCTTAAGGGTTCCGTTTTTTGCCATTTGGCTACGGAACCCTAAAAAGGAGGAGGTTCTCAATTCATCAATTTTTTTTTTAATGTTTGTTAGCCGAGTACTAGACGCCTGGACTGACTTGGAGAATTCTTCTTTTGTTTAAAAGGGTATACTTTCCAGGTGATCATCAGGTCGAGATCTGATCATGGAATCCTGGAGAAATCAAGCGAACTCTTCAAATATTATAGGCATACGTATAGCGAGTTTGGTATTTTCATCAACAATGCAAGCATTTTCACTCAGAAAGTATCATTTGGTGAAGTGGATCTGATGAAGAAGATCACAGGGGGTCACTGGAACTCCTTAGTGATAAATATGTCACGGGTATAAGATATCTCGAATAGTTAACCCACTATGATGAAGCAAATACTTATAAATAATTAGAACTTATGAAAATGGTACCATCGAACTGATCTGATGATGAAGCCGGAAGGTAGGCACTGGAACGCCGAAATAAAACAGGTATCCTAATCGTGTTTGGGCATATTGGAATCGTCGTGAGATGTACTTTGTCAATAAATTATTTTCATGGTAATTTGAGGAACTTACTAAAACTGAAAATAATAATAACAACAAAATTATAACAAAAAAAATTAAACCGACTTCTAAAGGAAAACACTACAAAGCGAAAAATAACTTTCTTTTGCGAAATCGGTGTCGAAAAATGAAAAACAATAAGTAACAAAGACACCGACTTCGGAAAAGAAAGTTATTTTTCGCTTTGTAATGGTATTTGTTTAAGAAATTGACGCGCACACATTTCCGTTGTAGTTGAATTAGGTAATTTACCTATGTTTTCAATGTAATATGTAAGTATGTGAGAACCATGTTCCTATTTATCAAGTGAATGAATTTACCTGTTAGAGGTTGTAATAATTTATATCTATACGTAGTGTTAGTCTGGGTGCATCATCCTCACGTATATGAATTAATTTATGTATGTAAATATTACAAAACATTTTTTTTAAGATTAAATGTGGAGTTTCTTGTTCGTTCTTCTCCATAACAAAGCTACTTTTCCGAATGGACGGTAGAATCACTTATTATTAAATATAAATTTAAATTTTTGACCTTCAAAAGTGCCGCTTAATGGCCTAATTGAAATAAAGAACTTTGACTTTGGAACTGACTCGGGTCGCGAAAACCAAGTCTTTCATACCATTCACCGGAGGAGTTTAGAGATGTTAAATTTTAAATTTTCGCATCTATCAAAATCACATAAAACCTTTAATTACTTTTTAGATTTTCTCGGAACGCTTTTTTGTTGCAAATTGGGAATATAACGAATTAACAGTAACCCAGCATTCGCACGAATACCAAACGGGATCTGCGGGTCCCAGAAACAATTGCTTTTCTATTGTGTCTGCTAATTAGCACTCAAGCGAATAACTTGTGCTCTAAGTTCAATACTGACCTCAAAAATAAATGGGTAGTGGTATTTGTGCCATTTTACGGCTTCCACGTAGTTTTTTCCCTCTACAACTGCCGGTGAAACTCAAAAATCTTTATTTGCCACACTATTTTCATATCACCTTCGTCGCTGTCGCTCACATTTTATTACACCTTACCTCTGGCAAATAAACATCATAAGAAAGATTACCGTAAGCCACGTTTACTCATGTCGTAACTTAAATGTATGACATAAAATCCGACAAAATGCGTATTAGACCCCGTGTAATGTAGGGTTCCGTAGTGAGGAATAATCGCTACGGCTTAGCATATTAGTTTGCATAGGTACTTTACCTTAGAGTTAACGTGACCCTGGCTGAAAAAACTGAAGGAACACGGGTGGGTTTTAGTCAGTACAAGTCTGACACGCCCTGCCGCTTCATCCTGAGCGGGAGAAGACACTGGCTGAAATAAAAAAAAACAAACAATGTTACTTTACGTTGATAAAGTGACTTTACGAAATCAATCTGCCTAGCATTTTAGGCAGCAACTATGTTGGGGTCGGCTTCTAGTCTCACCGGATTCAGCTGAGTACCAGTGTTTTACATAGAACGACTACCTATCTGACCTCCACAACCCGGTACCTAGGTAACACGATTTCCCTTGTCAGGTGGACTGGTGTCAGATTTTTGGACACCTAACCCCACAAGGGCTACAAACTTACCAGGCACCAGGTAGCTGGCTGCAAAACTGTCGTTTATTACCTGTCAACCATAAAGTTATGAAGAAAGCTTCTTCATGTGCCTTCTCTTTCACCATCAGCCGTAGTCTCAGTATGTTAGTGACCGACCGATGGTTTTGTTTTCTAAATTTTTTTGGCTAAAAATTTCTGATTCTTATTTGGCGTTTTCCAGTCTACTGTGTAACTCCTCTCTTGCTTTGGCTCAAGTTAGTTTAACGCATTTCTTTGCGGTAGACTTTGCTTCCTTATATTTAATGTGATCTTCCTCGATTCCTGAAGATTGCAAAGTTTTAAACAGGTTATTTTTGTTCTGAACTTTAACTATGACTTCTTCATCCCACAGGAAGGATCTTTTCCGTTTCTCAGCCCTCCCTTCGATATGCCCAAGATCTTTCCATCACTGTCCTTGCATGTTTTCTCAAAGTTAGACCACATTGTTTCGGAGCTGTCATATGTGTTTTCCATATCCTTTGTTAGATAGCCCTGCAATTCTTCCAGAAGACCGGAGAGCTCTTTCCATTTAATTCAGACTGTTTTATCTCTACTTGTTCTAAATGGATTGGGCAATTTGTAGACTACTACCAGTAGCCTATGCTGAGTCGTGAGAGGCTCCCCTGGTATGACTTTACAGTCTTTAAAGTTCTTCTTAAGCAGGTTATCGGCCAGGATGAAATCTATCTGAGATTTATATCCTCCAGTTTTATACGTTATGGGTGTTCAGATTTCTTTTGGAAGGTTGTATTTATAATGCTTAGTTATGTCTAGCCACAAATTCCAAAACACGTTACCCTCTTTGTTGAGGCCACCATATCCAAAACTCCCATAGATCTGTTCATAAGTGCTGTTGAATTTACCTATATGCCCATTCAAATCACCCATGATGAATGTTGTTTCCTCCAGTGGCGCATTTGCCTCACATTCGTCCAAATCATCCCTGAAAGTATATTTTTCTTGTTCTTGGCATCCAGTTTGAGGTGTGTATGCGCATATGATGTTCATTATGCTTTGACTATCCATGACCAGATTTACTGCAATGAGATGGTCTGACTTCCTTTCGATGTGCACTATTCTGTCCTTAAGCTGATTGACAATTACGACGTCTACTCCATTCTGCTTATTGTTCGTGCTATGGTAGACACAGCATATATTTATGTTTCTACTTTTCAAAGTCTCTGCTAGTTCTTGGCTGCGTCCTGTGAGGGAACCTTTCCTTACCGCCATTCTGATCCTATAAAAATGACAAACGTTTGTTCTTGTCAAAGCCGTCATTACTCGCTATCATTTCTCCGTCGCTTGGGGGGATCGCCCTAGCTGTATGACCCTTTTTTTCCTGCCTTTTTTCATAATTATGAGAGTATGTTTTGGCTATATGGTTTTACGGCTGGCTGCCATCTGACGCCAAGATTGTGACCCTCCTGGAGGGGTTGGCTGCCGCCGTTGACCATTGGTTCCTCCGCCGCCATCCCTATTGAGTTCTCCAACCTAAGAACTAAGTACACCAGTGGTCTTTTCTCCAGAGTAGCCCGCTGGCGAGGTTTTTTAACGAAGTGTCTTGTCTTCTTCGGTCTTGTGGTCCGCGGGAGATATTTTATTTTTCTCCTACCCATTGGTTTGCCGCACTCTAAAAGTTTGCCTAACCGCCGGGATTTCCCTTATCCACCACCTGGGTCGCGTTCTCTAGGGAGTGAGGCTACCCCTAGAAGTGGCCATGGCTGATCTGGAAAACTCTAAAAGACTTCGCACTCAGGTCGGCAGCAGCAAAGAAAGCCTCCATAGGTTGGTTGTTGGAGGTTTCTCGGATGGTACCCATGTCCGGCGAACTAAAAAGACGTAAACAAGGAGAAAATCATGCTATGCAGTCGGAGGATACATATTCGCGTCGCGAGCTGGCTGACCAAAACCAGATGTAACCTCCGACTACCATTACTCCATGGTAATCATATAACATCCTGAGTTAAATCACAAATAGGTACACAATAGTTATACTAGTATGTCTATATAATAAGTTTTTTCTGCTTAGTTAATGAGCACCAAAATCTTAGGTGCAATTCTGTACATATCGCTTAATTGGCGGACTTAATCTATATATAATAAAGTTGTAAAATATAATCTTGTTAAAAAAGTAAATAATTTCGAGGTAAAATTCACGTAAAACGTTTATTTAGTAGATATGAATTAGTCGCACTGCACACGTAAACAGATTATACGTGTTAATGGGCAGGGAACGAATAATAAATTAGCAACGTAGAGGGGCACGGCTGTTGGAGGAGCGACATCATTTAACGTGAGCCGTGTTCACTGGTCGGTGGGGTAAAAATCATATTTTATTTAATTAATAAATAAAGTGCGAAAATTATGTCTAAAGCTTTCCAAACTACACTTAACAAAAACTATGAACCCATTTGGTAAGTTTTTATCTTGTTATTAATTTTATTACATGTTCGGTAACTATCTTAATAAAATAACATACAATAATTTGCTATACTTTAATTGCTACTTACTAGTTTGTGCTTGTAATGGAAAATATCTCTCTCTCTTTTCTGAACTACTAAATCCGATTCATTTCCGTTTTTTTTTATTACAATTCAATCAACAAGTGTGTGTGTGTGCTCTCCATGTGATTTACAGTTCCTTGAAGATGTTTCTTGCAAAAAAAGACATAAATATCACTTAAGGTTGGTTAATTTGTTAAAGAGAGGAAGAACGAGTTGACGATCTCCCTAAGACCACGTCGAGTCGGACACGGGCAGGAAGGTCTATATGATCGGGCAATTTATACAATTCTTGACTCTTCCCTAGTTTAAACTCCGGATCCGGTATAGTAGGAACCGTTCCATTATACGTTGAAAATTATTTATATGCCTTAACAAATTTGACTGAGATTGGACCAGTAAAGGTGCTTCTCCACCGACTCAATCGGCTTCGATTAGCCTTAGCAATCAGCGGCGGAAAGTAATACGCAACGTATTTTAGTTTTTTCAGTAAAAACTGAGTAATTTTTATGGAGATGTTGAGCAGAGTTGTGTTGCTATAAAATGTGGAATATTATGTACATCCCCTAAATTTCATAAAAGGTAGGTACTAATATCGAAACCTTTAGAAGAAGGAGACCTGGGGGGTCAAGGTTATTTCCATTGTGCTTAAGGGACAGATGTATATGATTTGTATACATCTGTCCCTTTTGCACAGTCGCACCATGGTAGCTTTGACGCGTCGCGTCGTCTTTGGTCGTCTTCCCTTGGCTTTTTTATCCGGGTCGTTGGATCACCAGGAACCATCTTGGCTAGGACTCCCGGAACTTTGCCGGACTTTTTACTGATTTCAAAAAAAGAGGTAATCAATTCGATAGGTACGTATGTATATAATATAGTTAGTATTGCACAATATTCACATATGTCACTCTGTATGAGCTTCTTCTAAATCATCATCATAATTATCATCATCGGCCGTAATCCACCACGCGAGCTTAGTGCGGGTTAGTGGATGTCACATGTCTTCGAATTTTTGGTTCTAAGACATGCCAGTTTCCTCACGATGTTTTCCTTCACCATTTTGAGAGCAGTGGTGATGAAATAATTTACACAAAGTAGCCTGCCTGGGTTCAAACCCACAACTTATAAGTTGCGCCGATTACACTGGACCACCACTGCTCTTTAGTTCTTTTAAATACGAGTGCCAAATCATAAATGTTTGTTTATATGTTTGTCCAAGCATTTCTCCGAAAATAGTAGTATAAGAATGATATCCGACAAGTGTCGGCTATTACTCTTTTTTATTGGATTACGTATATCTCAAATTAGGGAACAGTGCAAGTTTCATCAAAATCGGTCTAGCCGTTTTCAAGATATGGAACTTACAACCGAACTCTCTAAAGAGTTCGGTTGTTTGTCGCTAACTACAAACAGCAGGTATGTGTATGAAAATTAAGTTATTATGGGTATTTTTCATATACTTTGCTCACTTTTTAGTGATAGGATACTAAAACTTAAATTAGAGAAATATAAACTTCTTCGCAAAAAATAAACCGACTTCTAAAACAAAACATGTTTCGTTTCGGAAGTAGGTATTGAAAAACGATAAAAACAAGAGGTACTAAAGATTATATTTTGGTTGCCCCATGCAGATATAATTATGTCGATATTTTTCCAATACTGACAAAATTTTATAACCTAATTATTTCATGTATGTTGTTAAGTAGAACAGTAGCAAATAATTATGTATTTTTTTGAATATAATCAGCGTCGAAATATTAACATCGAAATATTTTCATACCTGAAAAATGTAAAAAAAAATGCAAAAGTATGTCTGTCAATCGCAATGTATTTTATGTGTGTAAACAATTGTTGGTTAACCTAATCAATATCATCATCTTCAATCATCATCAATCAATACATAACTATAATAAATCTGTAGAAAAATAGTTTTTGTACATCGATTAAATTTCCAAAAAAAAAGAAATGTACGAAACCAATGTAGATAACTTTTAAACATAAAAATTGTGCGTAACTTGAAGAATTACTTAGTTTTTGTTTCATTGCAATCGGTTCACTCTATCAAAAGTTAGATGAATTTAAAGTGTTCAAGAAGTAAAATTATCACAGAACACGCAATTTAGTTACTCGGACAGTTGAACGAGTTCAACTGTCCGAGTAACCAAATTGCGTGGAATATTCGATAGATGGCGTTGTGCAGTAGAAGTCATTTTCTGAATGGTGGTGTTAAGATTCTACGCGAAATAAAGACGCTAGAAAAAAAAATTGGTATGTAGGGTAGGCAGGAAGGTAAGTAGGGTAGGGTTGGCAGGCAGATGACGGGAGCGAAGCCGCGGGCACAGCTAGTAAATAAATTAATTAATAAATAATACCTATATATGCAAAAAAATACAAAACCTCTGAAATCATTATTAATAAATTAATTTTGCATAATATGTTCATTCCAAATTCGAATTATATCTAATCTTATCATACACCCAACGGAGTATTTTTTTTATTAGGAATTCGAGACGAATATAAATAAATGGCCGGAACTTCTACAATAAAAAAAAAAAAAAAAAAAAAAAAAAAAAATGTGTTTATTATCTTAAATCCATACAATTAAGTTGCCGGGGCTTCCCAGAAAGTAATCCGAAGATACTTGTGATGGGATGAACCTCGCTCTTCCTCGTTTATTTAGAATTATTTAAAAACAAATAACAAAAAATAACTCCCCGTACTTAGCCGGTATTATTTAGACGCATTGTATTTCATTAGCTGGTATTCATTTTGACATAATAATATAATGTTACCCTTTATAATTAATTACTCTCTCAGAGACGTTCGTTACGGCTGATTTCGGTGACATCCCCGGCTCAACAAATATGAAAAGGTACCTACAACATACAAAAAAATAAGAAAATAACCTAGCCCTCTTTTCCAACTTTGACGCAGTTGGCTTCCTGACTGACCGGATGCGATGTAACGCAACATAACTCTTGTATTCCCGAAGAAATATGCAGAGGTCCTCACCAGTTCTTTCTAAGGCTCTAGATAGATGGACTGCGCAGTCGGTTAGCAGTTTCGATGAAGTTGGTCAACTGCACATAAACTGCAAATTTGCGGGTGGAGTGCAGTTGAAATGCAGTCCGTCTGCCTAGAGCCTTAGTTCTACTGTCTTCAACTCGCTATAAAATCGTACTCCGGTAATCCGATGGGCTGGTACGTTTGCTATTGCTTGACTACAACGATAACTGCCCAATTCCTAATTTAAATATTTTTTCCACTATAGGTTCTGCCAGCTTCACCCGCGTAAAAAATGTTTTATCATTCCTAGGGAACATTATACCGGAATAAAAGCCTATGTGCTATTCCAGACTATAATCTTATATCTCTGTGCCAAATTTCGTCCAGATCCGTTCAGCCGTTCTGGTGTGATTGAGTAACAAACATACATCCATCCATCTAAACTTCTGTATTTATAATATTAGTATGATAAATATGGTACCTAATACTTTCATCCTTAATCTAACTGAATATTATGCTATACTAGCTATTGTGGCCCTGCCCTGAGATAAACGCAAGCGCAGCGCTAAGTCTCATGGCCGCCACGGCGCATGCGCGGCCCTTCCCCCTCCTTGTGATAGACTCCCACCACCCGACGCTAGAGTCACACTTTGTTTACCAATTGCCTTGCCGCGATTGACGAACCAGTCAGGGCAGTCGCCAGTCGGTCCGCCAGCTCAGCCGACCTCGCTCGCTCTCGCGATCGGTCATTATTCACAGTCGCGCGTCGCCAGCGACGCACGCGACGATAGTCACCGCGTCATGACCCTGTGACGTGATAGTATGAGTAAAATCGAAAATTCGACGGAAGCCGCCGCGCCCAGCGTGGCGATCCACGTGGAGGAGTATGACGCCCAAGACAGGGAGAGCTCCAAGCTCCTCGACCTGCACGCTCCGGCACCGATGATAACGCCCTCTGGGCAAATGCGCAAAGTGAAGAGCTTCAGTGATACACACAGGATTCGTGATGTGTCAGCAGCCTCGGGTGCTGCATCCGCGCGGTGTCTACGGCCTTACGAGCAAGTGGCCACATATCCTGAAGGATCTGACAGCGCCACCAACCACTATGGCGCCCCATCAATCCGTTCCCTTGCCTCGATCGGTATGGGATGCACGGATGGTCGCAAAATGGTTATAAGACGGGTACCAACATCGCCCACGGAATTGTTCCACCTAGTTCGTCCTCCTACGTGAGTACCTCTGCGAATGACATCCTCTGAGTTGCCATTATTCAATTGACTTCTATCAACTATACACATCTCCCCATCCTCTGTGCATTACAATACATCACAGCTCTAAAATTTATAACCTAACTTATTATAATGCAATAGATACAAAGTAGTTCATACGTGTATAAACTATTAAGTTATGAGTAGGTATAATATTATGATTATTTAACCGTACCTACTATGTTGTTTTCTATAAATTTATATAAACAGACATTTATAAATATGTATAACTTCATATAGTACAGATTACTCGTCATTGGTCACATGCTTCATTCAATAAATCTGCAGAGAATTTTATTTTGCTAATCAGGTAGAAAAGACAATAGCTGGTATGGTACAATAACACGAATGACCCATGATCAAACAACAAATAGTTTTAAAGTTTTTGTTAGGTACCTAATAGTTGTATTTAACCAATATAACTAAACTATGTAAGTCCCTGACATCAATATTAAAGCTGGCGCCAATTATGAACAAAAGATAAATTATGATGATATTTACTGGATGGGCAAACATCAGACAGTTTAATGCATCTATAATAAGTCTAATAAATGCATAACAGTTAATGAATATCAATGTAATTACTAGCCATCAGTGGATATCCAGCTATCAGTGATAAATTAGGTGTGCCTAAATACTCCAATCAACGCTGTTGTTAATGTGTATCAGCCTTATCGGCATAATATTATTATGTAAATCGTATATGAAATACGGAACTTATATATTTTATAATCGATAGCATAATTAGCTAGTGTAAAAATTAGTACAACAGTTTTTAAATTGCAGTTTCGCTTAAACTTTAGAAGTCAGAGTATTGAAAGAAAAACGTTTTATAGAAAATTTCATAAACTGCTTTTGAAATTATGGTTTATTAAACATTAGTAAGGTTTTTACTAAAAAAATCATAGAAACCAAAACATAACAATTTTTAACATACTGGCAAAAACTCTAATAACATTTACGCCATTACATTTTAATAACTTGTATTGCCTTCTCGGGCTCTGTTGAATAACGTCTTAAAACACCTTTTTATTTTTCGTATTTCTCTCAGTAAACTCTATCATTTGTTACCTACATAGGTTTTTGGTTTAAATATTTTTTTAAGTTCAAAACGTTACTAATACGCATACTAAAATAAACTATGATTTCAAAGGAAGTTGATGAAATTTTCTATAAAACGTTTTTTATATCAAAACTCTGATTTCTATAGATTAGGAGAAATTGCACTTTCTAAAATATGGTACTAATATTTGAAGGTCAGTATATAAATAGTGGGCAAATCTAATTTTGGTAGCGGACACAGTATAGGTAGCGGCCTTTCCTAAAAGTGTTAAATATACCATAATATACGAACTATAACTCATTTGTTACATTGTTTATTACTCTAGTTACTCATTTTCCAGAATACTTTATAGTAATAGTACATAATAGTTGACGAAAAAAATATTATAATTGATTTGGTCTAAAACTCTACATTTTGCTCTACGTTTCATTGTTTTAAGTTAACAACTTGAATAATGATGGCCTTCGCAACATTAAAATTAATATGTTGTTCAAAATGAAGGTGGACCTCAAACACGACTGTGTTATATTTAGTAGCAAGATCTATACATGAAATATATTGTAGGTAAGTAAGTAAGTAGCAAAAAATGTAATTTATCTGAATCGATGGTGATTCACGTTTTTTTCATAGAGTAAGATTGTGTTTTGTATGATAAAGGTTTTATTATATCGTACAATTCAATTATTTCCTCGAAATAACAGGTAAGTACACTACGGGGAAAAATAAATTGATTCATACGTAGATCGTATAGATAGGTATATATTTAATTTAAATGTAAGCGTTAACCTTATGGATCTCTAAAGTCGGCACTGTAAAAGTATTTCAGGCAAAATATAACAAATCTTTCTGTGCAGTAAATTTGAAACAAAAAGTGAATCAAATGTCAGTTTGGCTCATGAGGTCTCAACGAACTTGTAGCATTGATGCTAACTGTGGAACAAAGGTGTCCAATTACTTATCATAATTTAAGTGGCTCTTACAATGTGCGCTGTGCCCTCTACCTATAATAAAGAGTTCCGCATCTCGTAACATGTACTCTGAAGCGGTAGTTTGCACTTATTATGTCTCATACAAATTGTATCAGAAAAATACATATTTCATGCGATAGGCCTATGTAAAACATTATCACACTACAGTAAACAAAAAAGCATTGTCTGATTGTTTGCTCCCATTCATGTAAAAATAGCTTATCTGATTGATATGAAACCTTCAATGTCAAGTGTCAAACAACTTCACAGTGAGTTGGAAAACTTAGTTCCGGGCCAGAGGTATATTCGTTAACCGTACAGATTTTCTTCAAGAGAACAAACCGCACATTACACTTTTGTCCCTCGATCAGTTACCTGCAACATTAGCATTGTAGATAATTCAAAACATTAACACTATATTTAAGTCAGCAATAATTCATCTCATTGTAGGTAATAGAAAACAATTAAACACTATAATAACAATATCGTTATAACATAATTTTATCACAAAAAGCGATATGGCCAGTCATTTGTCAAGGTCGACTGGCAAGCATCAGTTCACATCACAGAGGTTGCTTACTTGCTTCGCTAGTGTATTTCTAATGGCTTCGATGACCGCTAGCATCTTTTAAGAATAGGTAAATGATCGTGTAAGGGAAATAAACAATAAGACATGACTACTCAAGTATAAGTAATCTAAGAACACCGTTCTGAAAGTATAAGTGTGGTATTTGATGCCTATAGTAATGCCTCAACAATACTACGCAAGACAAAGCCGTGATTTTTTTTATTATATTACTCTGTTCACTGTTGTTCATAAAAAAATAATATTTGAATGCTCAAGAAGTTCTTTGATGTCGTTCCTAATTAAACCCCTCAATTAGTGCCTCGCCGTGCCTAATCCGCATCAAAGAGTTGGTCCTCGAAGAAGTAAAGGTGAAGCTTAATCTGAGACTAGTCACCAATCTCTTTTAACAACAACACGATAGGCGCCGATAGAAGAACTCAGTAGAATTGCGCAGAATTTGGGTTTCATCAAGTGATCTCGTCACCTACACTGTATTTTTACCCGACTGCCGAAGGAGGGTAATGTGTTTATCAGTCTATCTATGTAGTATGTATGTATGTTTGTTCCTTTGTGGTTTGTATCTTGCTAGTGTCACTGGCTACATTATAAAAAATGGCGGCTTTTGGGCGCCATATATTGTTGGGTCCCAATTTACTTTTCACTTCCAAACCCATCGTGTGGGGTATCAAAACAAAGGGTTTTAGGAGGTGATTTCAAAAATATATGACACATTATAAATGTATCATATTCGAAAAAAAATGGTAACTAAAAAGTTATAAATATAAAAAGTCAATTCAAAAAATCATTAAACCCGACTGCTTAAAAAACGAACTAAAAAGACGTAAACAAGAAGAAAATCTTGCTGTGCAGTCGGAGGATACATGCTACGTATAAGATGCATGCTAGATGTATCCTCTGACTTAAGACATAGGTCTTCAGCCGGTGCGTATTGCCCGTCATAGCATAAGGGGTGTGTCTGACACCAACGCGCTAAGAAAGCAGCTCGTGGCTAAATAATAACAGCCACACGGGTCGATATTCAAGGTTAAGTAACGCCTGCCGAGGTCGGTCCGTGGATGGATCTTTACATAGCGAGTTTCCTTCGTGCCTTGGAAAGCACGTTGGTCCCGCCTGTTATTTGAAGATATTTGACAATCGGTACGGGTAGTCAGAAACCTGAAATCATACACCCGTCTTGCCAAGGGGTAATGTGTTACCCAGTTACTGGGTTGTGGAGACCAGATAGTTGCTTGACCCCAACTTAGTTGGGAAAAGGCTAGGCAGATTGATATTTTTCATATATTTGAAAAAAAACATTTCCCTTTTTCACAAACTATAGCAATGAAAATAAAACTGAAAAGCGCTACCTATCAGCTGATTTCCTAAAATTCATGACAAAGATCAACGCCGCCGGCTGTATTTAGTATTTACACGCGCCGCGTCGCCAGCACTTTTTCTCTATGTTGGCGAGCTGACACAGTAGAATAATTAATAAATTTTAGTTATAAAAACCAAAAAAACACGCTTTAATGGTAAATTAAACTTAAAAGTCGCTAATCCTGAAGATCCTGATAAGGATAATGGTACAAACTATTTAAATTATTGCATTGTCATCGGTCCTTCATAAGTGTGCAAAGTTACAAACCAATCCGACGGTTTGAAGGGGGTGAAAAACACGTTCAAGAATTCCGTTACATTGATACATACATACCAAGCTAATAAAAGCGTGTTAAAAATATAATAATTGAGCTAGATAGAAATAACTATTTTGAACTGATTACAATAAACAAGCATTTTTTTAAATTAGGAAAGTTTCCCATCCAGAATCATGTATTTTTTTTAGCGTCGGTGTATGACACACCCTGTATAATGCAAAAACATGGATTCAGAAGGCGGCAGACCGGGTGTGGTGCTCGTGATGTGGTGGCGTAGCATAGGAGAGGTCTATGTCCAGCAGTGAACTGTGATAGGCTGTGTCCGTTGTTATTATGTACAAACTAGCTGCCGCCCGTGGCTCCGCGCGCCTTATATTAGTAATTCTCCCAATATATTTTTAAATTATAGAGATAAAGTTTTATCAAAATCCGTTCAGTAGGTTTTACGTGAAAGAGTAACAAACATCCATTCATCCATCCATCCATCCTCACAAACATTCACGTTTAAAGTAGTATTAGTAGGATATGAGTTTAATGACATAGGTACCCACTAATAGTAAAATGGAATCCCTGAGTGGAAAGCTTAGGATACTAATGGAGCAACAGTATTGTTTTTGTTCAGTTATTTTCCTGTGTTGTAATTAACATAAATACAAGTAAATTAAAATACAACAAAAACCAATTCTATCCCAAGTACATGTTGATTACTGTAACAATTTTGAACATTCATAGTAGGGTCTCGTTATTGGAGGCCACGAGCCGAACTAATAGATATGATCAAGGTTGAAGTGTGTTTGCAGATTCTTTATGAATAAAACACCATAGAATTTTGTGACAGTATGATGTACCTAAATAGCGGATATCCGCTGGATGCGAGACGTACGGGACCGGTCATTGTGGCGACACCCCAGGTGTCGCCACAATGGAAGCCATGTCCAGAAGTGGACGTCTTTCAGCTGAAATGATGATGATGACATACCTACACTTTATCGCAAATTTAAGATACATACTAGGAATAATTAAATTATAATTATTTGGCAAGCAAAAAGATACATACTAGGAATAATTAAATTATAATTATTTGGCAAATATAACACTTTTACAAGTTCATCTTTTTTAAATTTTAAACTAGATGAGGCCGATTTAAATAAGTTACCGCATTAAAAAGTTAAATGATCTTTTTTCTTATGCGTTTTGAGAATAACTTTTCCTTATCCAAGTATTCTGTATTCATTACTAGCGAAAATCGTAATTTCCATAGATACCAGTTGATAGACAACAGCTGAGCTTTCATTAATTTCTTGATTATTAGGAGTAGGTACTAAGTACGAAAATAAATAATGATAATATCTGAAAACAATATCACAAAAAAACTTTTGAATCGGTGTCTTTGGTACCTTTTGTTTTTCGCTTTTCGACACTGTCCTCCGAAACTAAAGTATTTTTTCAATTTGTAAGTATTATTTTATTTTGGAAGTCTGCGTTTTTTTTTCTCGTTTCAGTTTGTGTATCCCATCTTACAATGAAAATCATTTATAGCTAGTAGTGAACCTCGTGATGAATCTAATAAACCTAAACACGACCATCATAATTGATTTTTACTGAGGTCCGATATCTACCTTCCGTCTTCATCATCAGATCAGTTCGATGATGAAGACGGAAGAATTAAATTTATTTACATTTTCTTTATCATAGTCTCTTAAATATTCAAGATATCTTATACCCGTCATATTCATATCATTGAGGAGTTCCAGTGACCATCTGTGGTCTTCTTCATTTGATTAGTTTCTGAATGAAAATACCAAAATCAATGGGGTTCTATGGGACCACATCGAGAGTATACACTTCTGAAACAACAATAAAATTTTCAAAATCGGTCCAAAATCGAGAAACCGGTGGAGATACAAAAAAATATAATTTTCACACCACCTGCTCGACAATGTCCTATTACATATCATGCAATCAAACGTAAAAAATCAAAAAAATCTAAGTAAAGTAAAGCATTAACTCTTAAGAGAGGTAAAGTTGTATGAAAATCCCAAGGGAGTAAAGTGCTTTGGAACGTGAAATTCGTGTGGAAATTCGAAGTATACAGATAAAAATATAAATTTCCTTCTTTTTTTCTTTTTCCTGTTTAGAAGTACTTTCTGTTGGCCTGAACAGAACTGGAACTTTGCGCATTTAAAGTCAAGCTCAAATTTCCTAGACCAGTAACCTCACTATTTTTGTTTTACCATAAATCTGGCATAATGGTTCACTGTTTTTTAGCAGAAATCTAATAGCTGTTGCTAAAACCGAAGCGAGGAACCGCTTCTTTTTTGTGCGTATCTCCTCTCATAACCTTAAACATATGTAACGACGATCTATTTCACAAGTTTCGAACGCAGTGATAAATCAAAATGACAAAGGTTCCTTTGTTTTTCGACTCTATCTGATGATGTCACGCTGGTACTTTGTAAAAATTCTATAGGACATTATGTACATACATAATTAACATACATATTGTTTCACTCCGGTTTACCTGACTCGTGAGATCTCGTATTTTGTGCATGGCCGAGCCCTCGCCGCGCCGGGAGAGACAATAAACATGCAGAAAATAACAATGAGATCCCTTAAGGTTACACTAGTCGAAGGCACGAACTATTTTGTGCGCGGGGTTAAAATGCATTTTATACCAACCGACAACACGTGCGGAAGAGATAAATGCTGTGATGAGCAGTAGGAAGCTAGTACGCGTACGAATACACACTTTTGCAAATTTGTAGCAAAATGGATAATTATTTAGGACGAAACCGAGCGCGCGATATTTTATAATCAGACCTTTGGGAGTCTGGATATCATGAAAAAACGACTAAACGTATCTGTTCAAAATTAAATTATTTGCATTGTTGAACTACTAATCTATCCCTGTATGGTGGCCGTTTTTTTCATATGGCATTTATTTGCGCCCAAAAATCCGTTAAAATTTGTGTCGAAATGTGGAACTTTCGACGCTAATAACTTTAAAATATTTTCTTTTTTTACTTTTTTGCTTTCATACAGGGCTAGATAATGATGAGACAAAATGATATCACTTTTTATTTTGAACGTACATCGTCAAACAGTGCAATAATCCCTAGACTACGTTTGTATGGAAGAATTTTCGACTAGTGTACCCTTAACGTTGTTGAACACTTGCACAGTGAACTTAAGTAAACTATGCAACAAGCATTGTAAAGGCTAAGTTCATGTTAGCCTTTACAATGCTGTCGCATAAATGTGCATTCGGTAATAAAGACGAATACAATAAACGGAAGCTATGTAGGTAGGTACTTATTTTGAAATATCTTGTCTGATTATCGGTTGTGCATGAAATATCATAAATCCAGTAAAGTACTTGAGTTCCAACACTTTCACTGTCATGCGAAGGATTTGAATGCGTCCGATTAAACTATGACATGAACTACTTGAGGCAATCCTAAAATCCCAAGAGGCTTATGTTTATAGGGAGTTTTGGTCGTTTGACCTTCACGCCATGAGCCGATAACACTGCAATGCTGCTATCTTTCCACACACACGCACACATATCTCGCATACGACGTGGATACGACGATTGATCGTGCGCCCGCGCCGCTTCGCCTTATCACTGCCTACTTGATAATGATTTTAAAATACGTTTGCCTACTTACACGTTGACAGCTAGGGATTACTTCTTTAAATTGTTCTTGAAAATTATGGTGATTCAATCACCCAAAATGGTACAATCACCACCTCACGGAAAAATTGCATTGTTGTTCAGTCTATGACAGATATCATGAAAACTGTTGCAATCAGCTGATTATTGTTTCGCTGTGCATACTGTGTGGTGACGAAGCAATCAAGCAATGAACAGCTGATTAACTTTATATTTTTAGAGCGTTATTACTTAGTTCCACCACAGATAATATAATACTAGCATACAGATGCCTCATCCCATACATAGAAACCGTGCCGACGTAACTAGCGTTTTTCATCTGATTGTACCGATTACTTTTTGTAAATCGATCGCGTTTGGATCCGTTTCACGGCGATAGATAGATCACCATCTATATCCGTGGAACGGAACCGAACGCGATCGATGTACAAAAAATAATCAGTATCGAGTGGAAGGAAAGGTGCAACTAAATAATATATCAAATGTAATCAATTGCTGCAATTTCAATCCAATTTTTTATACTCTGGGTACGTAATAACTCAGACTCAATATTTAGTAAACCCACTTTGAGCACAACCACATACATAGATGTATATCTATCTACTTTGATGGTCCAAGTGATAAACGTAATTCAGAAAACTCAAATTACATTTTATGATTATTAAATTAATTCAAAATTACGTTTTTTTTTTCTAAAATTACTTTACAATTACAACATAAGTACAATTGTTATCAATTTACAAATGCTAACAACATTTTGAAATAGGTAATCACATAAATAAACTAACGAATTGGTTTATCAAGTGCTTTTCGTAGGTAGTCAGTTTCATACAGCACTAGCTGGAGTTCCTACGGAATAGATAACTGTTGTGTTCGCATTAATTATTAATCTAAATATGGCTAAATCTATAAGTATAAATATTAGGGTGAAGAGGCAATTTTCGAGTGATTTTTTTAGAGACTAAAATACTATGCACACACAATGTAGGGAACTAGGGACCTACATTATTTAGTTCAAAACAACTTTCTATATTGATAATAATGAATGGTCTCTTGAGATACTAAACATCAACCGCAAGTAGAGACAAGGAAGCTCGCGGTTTTTCCTAGAGTTTTAATACAAAACCACTGCAAGATAAAATTGGAATAAAGATTAAACTTTTCATTTAATATGTTATATTGCCTTAATTATTTAAACAGCTCAACTGCTTAACTGCAAATACTTTTTCATACCACCTGCTCAACAATGTCCAATTACAATTATCATCAATCTCAACGTAAAATAAAGCATTAGGTGCCTCTTAAGGCAGTTAAAGTTGTATGAAACTACCAAGGGAGTAAAGTGATTTGTAATTGGAACGTAAAATCGTGTGGAAACTCGTGGAAAACTATAATCAAAAAATGAACATATGACATTGTAAAGAGGAGAGGAAAAAGGGACACCCAAACACAATTTTCTGCATCTTTGAGTACTGAAATAAGCTCCAACACAACGTCCAAAAATGTACTGAACAAAAATGTTAATCTATCCTTCCATAACTGGACTAATGTGTCCAATATCAATGTTAACTTTGTTTTATATTAATTACAAAATAAATACTTAATTTATGGAGCCCGGGCTTTTTATTGTCTCGCAGAAGGTGTGAAAAGTAGTGTATGATCCTCTGTGATAAAGCCTGTCTTCCCCTGTAAACCCCTCGATTCACTCAGGACTCTACATAAATCCCTTTCACCCTCGTTACGCTCTGGATTCAATATGCCGCCCGTGACGTAAGACACTGTTTTATCCCCTTGGTGCATAACCTACTATTCCGGATTAAAAGTCTTGTCTCTGAAATTGTAAACCTACGTTTACTTACGTATCATCAAAAGTAGGTAAAGCCTTTGAGCTGTGAGACGTCACTGTAATCTACCATCATTGTAGATCATTCATCATTAATCCAAACAACGCGGTTTATCAAGAAAGGTTTAGCAAGTTTTAAGTTTACCATAGAATTTAGTCCTTAAATAACCTGATGAAAGGAAAAACGTTGGCTATTTTAAATAAAAGTAACAAGAAAAAGTATTGCATTCCGTCGTCTTTCCTTCATTTGTAAACTTTGTTATCTACATTGTATTTCATTAGTTATACAAACATGTCATTTCATATAAAACTCGACACACACCTAATCTACATAAATTATCTACGACATGTTGAATCTTTTTATACAGTTACAATTATTTGCGGATTTTATTATTATATCTCATATGATCATTTACGTCTACATACTTTATTAAAAAGCTTTGGCATATTTGCCATTTGAAAAGTATTGGTATTCTTTAGTGTACCTACTTACCACAGTTACCACTTTTATGCAGACACTATTTAACATTCTTACTAAATATTATTTGTGGTTTCTATTTTAAGAACTTTTTGCAAATGATCTTGACTTAATTTAAAAACAAAACTATTTTCAAATATTACGCCACCGGATTTTTCCAGTAAATGGTAAATAATCACGGATATTACCTCAGGAGGTACAGAATTCAGATTGTGCTCATCTTGGCTACTGGGCTAAATGTCTCGTCATAGTCGATAAGTATTCCGCTTAGCGGAAATCCCATCAACAATACTGTAAATTCCAACACCAGATACCTTTATCCCAATTATTTTGAATTTTCAAAAACTGTCAGACGTCAATTTTATTCAACGGATAAAGATTATCTTGAGATTGAAAAATCAAGAACAAGACACACATGACAAACAAGTCACATCTTAAGTGCAATTTAAAAACAAAAAATAAATAAATATTGTTTAAAAACTAAAATATATTTTTTGTTAATGCAGGCCTCCAGATGAGGACACAGCGTCGCACGAGAGTGACTGCGAGGAGGAGGAAGAGGACACGACAGCCCACTTGAAGCCCCGCCGACCGTTCTGGGCCAACAAAATACAATTCGTATTAGCATGTGTTGGCTACTCGGTTGGCCTCGGGAATGTGTGGCGGTTTCCCTACCTGTGCTACAAAAGTGGAGGAGGTAAGCGAATACTAAGCATTAAATTAATATTAATTTGTCCTTTTCTCACTGTAGGGACACACAGTCCACTTCTCATAAATGAAAACATTCATGATAGTAATAATCATATATTTTTCATTACTCATACTCTGAAAGTAGGTCTGAAGTTGCTTGAGGAGCGGGTTGAAAGTAATACTTTTCAGCCCTAGGGAGAATCGCTTTCAACTGACAGCTGTCAAATTATTTTAAAAAAAACTAGTTCCTTTTCACATATCTATTGAACCATGTTCCTATACAACCACGAAGTAAAATTGAAATAACTTAAAGTTAAGTATTGATTAAAGAATATATATTTTTTAAATAAGTTTATTATAATTTAGTTTCAACAATTTCTTTAAAATAACTTAGATTTGGGCAAAATATTTACCATTTTTTCAATGATGAAAATAAAAAATAATGGCTGAATAGCAGGCCGGCCACAGAAAAAAAACAAACAAAACAGGCGGGAAAGCGGCAATCATTTTTTCTTTAGCTAATTCATGTTTTTATTTTTATTTCCTTGTATTTGTAATGAAAAGCACAGTGTTTACCTCGGGTTAAAGACTTATTTAGTCCCTCGAACTATTGGCGCCCTCACTTCGTTCCGGGCGCCAAACCCCGTCTCGGGACTAAATAAGTTACTTTCACCCCTAGGATAACAATGTACTATTACTTTCGTGGTCACCTTATTTTATTTATTTATCAATACACAGCGTAGACATTGCGTAGTAGCTGCTTGGGAACCGCGTAGAAACTAGAAACATGCTAGACCTTCGTAGAAGCGTCGTAGGCACGCGTAGCAACTGCGTAGGCCTGCGTAAAAGCTGCGTACCCGCGCAGTAACGGCGCGGCGTAGGCCCGCGTAGGCGCTGCTATAACCCGCGTAGCAGCTAAGTAAGAGTGACGTAGGCCTGCGTAAAAATTACTGCTTAGGTCAGCGTTTAAACGGCGTAGGCTGGCAGGACCCGCAGGCTTATTACGTATCTATTGCAAGAGCAAAACGATAGCGATTTTTGCGCAATAATTGCTCTTCAATACAAAAGTGTTAGAATTATTGGCGTTTTTTTTTTAAATAAGTGCATTTGTGCATTTGAACGATTAGCAAACGGTTGTGTAGGATACCTACACTGCAGGTAATTCCGACTTTTATGACATAAAGCGTTTGATCGCTATCGTTTTGCTCTTGTAAAAGATACGTAATAAGCCCGCCGAACAGATCGCAATCAACATGCATAGATTCAGCTACGGAGCTGCAATTATAGGTTCAATAAGAATAATTTAAGAATAAGAATATTTTTTATTGTTAAAAATTACATTCAAATGCGTTTTTTCTGGAACTCACACTAGGATTCCCTGTGTCGTGAGAAATGAATAAATATGACATTATGAAGGTCCTCATGATCAAATAAACGAATTTCAAAGTAGACGCGTGTTTAATATACAGGGTGGCGCAAAGGTAATCAGTTAATCACCCTATAGGAAGATGCTATAAATTTTACAAATGGCAGAAAATATCAATTCTACTTTACTATTTTGTATGAAAACAGAAACAGAATACAAATCGCTATACTCCCAAAGAAAGCGGAATAATTGAATTCCGACCAAGAGGGAGAAAACTTTTCATGACACATCATGAGCGAAGATATCTTAATAAGCCAAATTATCAGTTCTGGAGCTCCGAAAATTATCGTATAACCCACGAAGAGTAGAGGTGCCCGATCTGAATCGATATTTTAGTAGAATATCGATCTTTAGCAAAACGATCTAAGATTATTTGCAAAATGTTTCGATTAATTCCATAAAATAGTCGTTTACTCGGGTCCATATTGGCTCACTTAAAGTTCTTTATCCGAAATTGTTCTTCCTAATGATTTGTAATCCGAATGATCACTCTTCCTAAAAATTTTCATCCTAAAGTTCTCATTCATACTATTTGTAGTGCTACCGGCGATGTTCATAACAGTCATTTTTCCGAAAATTTTAATTAATAATATCATTAATGTAAATATATTTAAACTCCTACTGTTTTTTATCATAACGCTTTTATCACTAAACATAATTACCATAATATTTTCACTCATACTCAGAAAGAAACATTTACCAATATAATAAAAAATATATGTGGCACCAAGAACATAATCATGAACCAGATGCTTTGAAGGAAAAGGTTTGTTTTTAAACTATTTCTTGTGATTACAAAACAACTGTTCACATTTTTACATTTAGCCATTTTATTTTTGGTTATTGTTGTTAAATACTTTATAACTATACCTAAGATAATTATGTCTAATTTTGTCTTACTTTACTTTCACTGATTTTTGTCTTAAATGAATGAAATTCAGGTCAGAGTGTCGTCTTGGGGGTACTATGAATAAAATACTTATAAAAATTTCGCCACCAATTTCGAGGTAGCGCTCGCCGGCCGCTGCCGCGGTACCGCTCGCTTCGCTCGCTCGGCTCGCGCGTAGTCGGTCACAGTTCTAACCTAACCTAACCTATGGATATCTTTGCTAATATTAAACTAATTTAATTGAAATGTGTATATGAAAACATGTATTTAACTACTTGTACCATGGTACTATTATTCTTATATGTTATACATGTTATGTGAAAATAAAGTTACGTAAAATTAATGTATATATTACTGATTATTGTGAATAAAAAGAAATCTAAACAAAAAAGATATTAATTTGAATAATAGTGTAAAAGATGGTTATGTTGAGAAAATATAGGAAAACAAATAAAAGTATAATAAATGTTTATTGCTACTGACATTATGAAGTTGAATGCTTCGGAATTATGAACATTAGAGACGGAGTAGTTAGGAATTGTGATTGTTAGGATTAAAAATGTTAGGAAGAACATTTTCGGATTTCCAATTATCGGAGTTGAAAATTTAGGTGAACTTTGGCGCACCCCGTTTACTCACACTTTTGACCTTATTTTGATAGAAGCGCGCAATATTTATTACAACTAAGTCAATAGCGATACAATCTCGTTATCATGACCGACCTGCAGTCGACCATATCTTGTGACGTAGCCACACGTTATTATTGTGCCATAATTAAAAACAAATGAACTACACACTCGTAATATTGTTTCCGTTTGCATTTGTAACACCGTTATTCTGTACTAAATATGTATTAAAATCATAGTATTAAAATAACCAAGAAGCCTGTAAATCTGGCCTTGCGAAATCTTGGTTTTTACCAAGATATAGATGTCACATTGAAAAAAATATTTTTGTTCACATTCCAGGAACAAAACCTAAAAAAACCGCCCAAGTGCGAGTCGGACTCGCGCACGAAGTGTTCCGTATCATCATATCGCAAAAAAATCACGTTTGTTGTATGGGAGCCCCACTTAAATATTTATATCATTCTGTTTTTAAAATTCGCCAACAGAAACACATAATCTGTGTTTTTTTTTAAGGTCATGAGATACAGCCTGGTGACGGAGAGACAGACGGACAGTGGAGTCTTAGTAATAGGGTCCCGTTTTTACCCTTTGGCTACGGAACCCTAAAAAGTAACAAACGGACACACCCAAATGATTACAAAGTTAAGATTACGAATTCGCCGGATTGATGACAACAACTATTTATTTGCTCCTATCATTTCATATTTGGAATAGTTCATTTCATTTTCGTAATAGTTGAGCTAACAACACATCGTAGCGGCCACTGTAAATTAACTCATTAAGGCGACAAAAAGACGATCGTGTCCGTCGTGACATTGCATTAAGTCTATACTAATTGTTGAGCATTTTACACTTAGGAAAAATGATCTAAACACGAAATGTGGACACAATTGAGACGACCCTGAGGACATCGATTATGTTTTTATCACATGCTAATAATTATATAACTTTTTAACGCCTTTTATTAGTAGTCGTGATCATAAATGTTAGGCCTTTCCGTGTATGTTTGTGTTGATGAATGGATATCTATATAAAAAAGTCTCTGCCTTGTAGTTAAATTACAATTTTGTATATATTTGCAGCATGTGAAACCCGTGTTACTGGAAACATTTATATATAAATTGTCAATTGATGTAATATTAAGTTTTATCGTAAATAACGTTCAATTTATTTGAACTACATAGATACAGTGCTTGCTCTATTTACTGTTATTTCTCTATTAATTTTTTAACTGTAACTGTTCCTAATTTAAAATAGCGTAATTACCTTCCTGGATAATTACCTTCCTGGATAATTGCATTTATATATTTGCACTTCCATTGTTGGTATAAACGTAGTAATAAAAAGCTAGCGCCATACATGGCGCAGAAAATCATAATCTCAAATAACAGGAAAGAAGTTAGTCACCAAGGTAAAATATGTAATGTACACACGAGTGCGAGATCGTGCCCGAGCGATGTTTGTGTCGCCGCGTGCTAACAGGCTGGTTGACACCGAGGCACCAACACGCTGCAACGACACAATACGGTGTGAATTACAGCTGATGCCTACAGTAAACTGATACTTGACACCGCCTAGATGTATTCACAAGATATCAAATGATTTATTGGCAGATATATATAGAAATCACTGCAGATATTTGAATGACATCGATATATTAATGACGTCACAATGTGTCACGTTGGTAAATGCATAAAAATAAGAATAATTTCACAAAATATAGTTTCTAAAAGTTTTTAATCTTCTCCTAAATTATTGTACACGGATAATTACAAAACAATATGAATAGAAAGAAAACCGCCAAAGAACGGGTGATGTTTAACATGATTTCGACTATAGAATATTATACCTAGGTAATATCCATGTGGAAGGTAAATATACAAAATTAAAATAGGAATGAGTAAATAGTTTCCTAGAAGTCGATAGCACTAAAAGTTATCAACTAAACTAAATAAACGACGTGGGAACAAATATGTGTCTAGTTATTTAAATGTAGGTAGTGTACAGATACAGACTTGTAGAGTCACAAGAGTAGTGACCTAAACGTTCTACAACATACTTATATATGTATATTCATTCATTGTACCGAGGTCACAACAGTTTTCTCCGTTAGTTTTCGATGCAAAAGGCAGCATTTAAGTCGTTATAAATACACTATAGGTTAACTTAGAAGGATTGCTGACAACTAAGATCCAGACTGCTGACTGCTGGAAAGCATATGTCACCACAACGATCACTACCTATATAATTAGAAGTAACAAGCCCTCTACTGCCAGAAGTAATCTTATTTTTATGCTGTATCCCTATCAGCTAGGTAAGTCACTTGTCTTGTCCCACCCATAGCCAGACCTAGGGTAGGATAGGATAGATGGTCCCCCTCTTCCGCACTTAGGACTCCCATTTGGTCAGTTGTGCGTACAGTACAGGCCTCCTCGCTGTGAGAGGCAATGGGCCGCAATTCTCCACGCGAGCCCAGTGTGGTTTGGTGGATGACTCAGTCAGACATGTCTTAGAATTTTTGGTAAAGACTAAGACAAAGGCTAAGGCTTCTTCACGATGTTTTCCGACACCGTTTTGAGAGCAGTGGCCAGATGAAATAATTAACACAAAGTATAGCGCTGCCTGGGTTCGAACCCACGACCTACAACTTGTAAGTTACGGCCATTACCACTGGGCCACCACTGCTCAAAAAGCCAGACTTATCAAATTAATATCTCCTCACGATCTTAACTATATATTGACATCTTATTAGAATTTAGCGTCACCGGAACTTAAAATAATTAATTATAACGTGCCTTACAGTCACTCGATTTAAAAGTTGTTTACTAGTCATCAAAGCGAGAAACTAATGACTCCTACCTTTGGCCACATAATCGGATGATCAAATGACTAGACTAATTACGCCAGTTCCTGTAGGTCAACTCATTGGTATCAAGGATACAATTGGCGCAACGAAGACCACTTGAAAACAGACTGATGTAGCTCTACAAGCTGACTTTGACATCATTTGCAATCTTTAAGAAGCTTCACGTATCCACTCTAGGTTATTATAAACACCATTAGATATGTTACTTTACTGCTTTACTAGAATAACTACTGTAATGAGGGAATTTAAAGAACACAGTACACAGTTGACGGTCTGATCCAATATTAAAAGTTTGTCATATTCATGAGTATAGTACATTCACTTTTTGAAAAAGCCACAATTTTTAGGGTTCCGTACCCAAAGGGTAAAAAAACGGGACCCTATTGCTAAGACTTCGCGATCCGTCTGTCTGTCTGTCTTCTGTCTGTCTGTCCGTCTGTCACCAGGCTGTATCTCATGAACCGTTATAGCTAGACAGCTGAAATTTTAACAGATGATGTATTTCTGTTGCCGCTATAACAACGAATACTAAAAACAGAATAAAATAAATATTTGAGTGGGGCTCCCATACAACAAACGTGATTTTTTGCCGGTTTTGCGATAATGGACGGAACCCTTCGTGCGCGAGTCCGACTCGCACTTGGCCGGTTTTTTAATACTTATACCTATTATAAATACAAAAGTAAGCAGGTAGGCCGTCGCCCCATGTAAAACACTGGTATCCCGCTGAATTCGATTAGGTTGGAAGCCAACACAAAAAAGAAACCGACCTCTAAAGCAAAACAACTAAACGTTTCGGCAGTGGGTGTTGCAAAATGATAAAACAAGAGGTACCAAAGACACCGACTTCCGAAACGAAAGTTATTTTTGCACTTGTATGTGTTTTGGTTTGGAAGTTAGTGTTTATTTATTTTTTATCTTTACAAATGGATACTGTTTCATGACCTCCACGAGATTTAAACGGTCAAAATTTAACGGTGTAGGTATGTAGTTTGAAAAAGGGCTAGGCAGATGAAATGCAAAAGTAACACTGTCGGTCTTTCTGTTTGTTACCTTTGCATGTCCTAAAGACTGAATTAGGACCATGTCTGAATCAGGACATAGGATAATTTACACCGGGAAAATGATCACAAATCTTCGGTTAATTTTCGACTGAAGCTTCATAGTTCTAAATAACCTGTACATTAAAAATAATTTATTTTTGTATTAATTTGTTTTTAGTTAAATCGTTGGTTCTAATTTTAGTTCGTGATTAATTGCACATTCGTTGTGCTGTTGACGCCTGTCTACAGTTACGTCCCACATGCTATCAATTATTCTCACGTGGGGTCTGAGACTAGGTACTAGGTATGGGAGTGACGATACAGAAATAACTTCCCACCTCAGTTTTCTTATGTAGGTCACTATTGTTAATAACGGTAATATTTTATAACAATCATTTTATGAACATCCTACGCAACCACAATATTTTTCTTACTTTTATATAATGCTTCTTAAAAGTTCTTAGCAGCAGGAAGTGGTTCGCTGTCCCCTTATAGAGTGGGGGATCTGGCGATACTTCATCAACTTAATACCGTCCGCCTCTTAACCAACCATAATGTCTGTCATTCACGCGTACTTTCGTGCTGTACGAGTAATAGTATCTATACTGCACAGAGGACGTAAAGACGATAGAGAAGACCTCTCAACCAAAAATAATGAAAAACCGACCAGTGCGAGTCAGACTCGCGCACAGAGTGTTTGTTACGTATAACCAGCTTAATTCACCAAAATAAATAGGTAGCATTACTAACGAAGATACAAAATTAACTTTGCCGTTCGAAAACAATTGTCCCCATACATCAATATTATACAAAATTTGTATCTGGTAACTTTTATTTGTACTTTATCTAAAACTTACCTTAACTTTATTATTTGTAAAGAGTTCTCATTTGACCCATTTACCACTAAACCCTATTCGGCACGCACTCGGCTGAATGCTGACTTTTTTTTAAGTGTTTAGTTCTTATTGTTCTTTATTTAATCGTATAAATCGTGCTTGTTAGTGATTCTAAGTTTTCTACTACTTTTTCTGTTTCTATCCGTGAGAACCTGTAATTGGCTCTATGTCTATACTAAATTATAAAGAGGAAAGATTTTTTTGTTTGTTTGTACCGAATGGGCTCCGAAACTACTGGATCGATTTAAAAAATTCTTTCACCAATTGAAAGCTACATTATTCCTGAGTGACATAGGCTATTTTTTAATCCCGAAATCGGGTCCTGTGGGGTAGTCCACGGGAGCGAAACCGCGGGCAACAGCTAGTCTCATATACAATTGTTATCCATCTGTTATAGCTGTTGGTTCTACTAGTATTAAATAAATTAACACTTTAATCCTATTCGGTTATTGGTAATAAAACTGACGAAAATATTTAATTGTTTCAGGAGCCTTCCTCATACCTTATTTCATAATACTCTTAGTATGCGGTGTGCCAATGCTTTTCATGGAATTGGCTGTGGGCCAGTACACAGCTCACGGTCCCATTGGTGCTCTGTCACAAATATGCCCCCTCTTTAAAGGTGAGATGAAAAATTTGACTATTATCTTAATAATAATCATAATCTTTAATGCTTTAAATAAAGAAGAAAAAAAATCTACTAACTATTTGTTTGAAATAATTTCAGGTGCGGGCTTAGCAAGCGTAGTGATCTCATTTCTAATGTCCACGTACTACGCGGTGATAATAGCGTGGGCTATCTACTACTTCTTCACGTCGTTCAAGTCCGAGGTGCCGTGGGCGAGCTGCTCCAACCGCTGGAACACACCGCAGTGCTGGGTGCCTAACCACAACATGACCAAGCCCAACGGCTCGCAGACACCCACCGAACAATTCTTCGAGTAAGTAGGAAAGAAATGCAGTTTCTTTTATTATTACAAAGGTTCGCGCTTGACCACTATCTCACCTGATGGTAAGCGATAATGTGGTCGACGGTGAAACACGTTTGCCTAGAAAAAACCTATCACTCTTGACTTAAAGACCTCTAGATTGTAGCTGTCGGGTAACACAGACTCCGTTAGGGAATTCCACTCCTTAGCTGTACGAATAATAAAAGTGTTCCCAAAATGTTTTGCGCGTATAGGTGGGATACCATTCATCGATGGCGCATCGCCGTACGTCTGGTAGGCCGATGATGAAACGGGCTAGGTCTAAGTGATTGAATATCGAACATTTAAGAAATAGTGGGTCGTGTAGATCTTATCCGTTTATTTCCATCATCTGTCTACAACTTCATATACTTCATTACGTACCGTATACTATATACTACCAACGCGTGCCTGATTAGCATTGCCTGTCTTAATCATATCAATGATAAAACTTTTGGAACTACGAGAAGTAATCAAAATGATGTAGAGTTCCGGATATGAATAACACTTTAGCACACATCGCTATGCCAATACGTAAGCGTATCGTCATTCGTCAATATATTAAGGCTCATAAAGATTGCATAGTTCGTAGTTATTGATAAGTAATACATATTTATCAATGATGAAGTCAGTATGTGTACACAATTTTAACGTTGAATTAGTTCTCCGAAAGTTAGTTACTAATTCCCGGACTCCAATAGCTATTTATAAAAAGTCGCGTGATGTATTTGGGAAAGAAAGGCAGTAGAAATCATAAAGATGTTTCAATTTAATTGAACAAAAATCCTAAAAAAAGTATCTTTGACCGAATCATTGCTATATAAATATTAAAAAGAAAAGTTCGCAACCGTTAATGTAAACGTAGACATGAACATGAACAAAAAAACTTTTCATAAAAAAATAAACCGACTTCTAAGCAAAACACAAAAAAGTGAAAAAATAACTTTCGTTTCTGACGTCGGTGTCTTTTGTACCTCTTATTTTTATCATTTGCGCCACCAACTTATTTTTTCACTTTTTAGTGTTTTGCTTAGAAGTTGGTTTATTTTTTTATGAAAATGTTTTCATTTCTCTTATTTTAGTTTTGGTACACCATCACTAAAAAGTGAGCAAGTTCTATAGTAAGATACCTAAAGGATTGACAAAATACCCATAATAACTCAATTTACACATTCGCGCTGTTTGTTGCTGCACTAAGGAGTTCGGTTGTATGTTCAATATCTCGAAAACTGCTGAACCGATTTTGATAAAACTTGCACTATTCCCTAAGTTGAGAGACACTTAAGGTTACACTAGTTGATCATTCTTCCATACAAACGTAGTCTGGCGATTACTCCACTGTTTGACGATGTACGTTCAAAATACAAAATGATATCAATTTGTCTCATCATTATCTAGCCCTGTATGAAAACAAATAAGTAAATATTTGAAAGTTATGAGCGCCGAAAGTCCACATTTCGACACTAATTTTAACGCATTTTTGGGCGCAAATAAATAACCATAAGAAGACGGAAAATTGCAAAACGGCCACCATATAGGGATAGATTAGTAGTTCAACAATGCAAATAATTTTATATTTGCATTGTTGATACGTTTAGTAATTTTTTCATGATATCCAGACTCCCAAAGGTCTGTTTACAAAATTTCGCGCACTCGGTTTCGTCCTAAATCATTATCCATTTCGCTACAAATTTGCAAAAGTTTGTATTCGTACGCGAACTTGCTTCCTACTGCTCATCACAGCATCTATCTCTTCCGCACGTGTTGTCGGTTGATATAAAATGCATTTTAACCCCGCGCACAAAATAGTTCGTGCCATCGACTAGTGTAACCTTAATTGAATAAGAAAGAATAAACACGATCCTTAATATCACGATCATAGCTTCGGGCTATTCGGGAATTGCCAAACTGAAGTGGCAGTGGGCAGGGCACATTGCTCGCAGAACGGATGACTGATGGGGCAGAAAGGTTCTGGAGTGGCGACTGCGAACCGGAAGACGTTGCGTTGGAAGGCCTCCCACCAGGTGGACCGATGACCTGGTGAAGGTTGCGGGGATCCGCTAGTTACGTGACGCACGGGACTGGTCAATGTGGCTACGCTTGGGGAAGGCCTATGTCCAGCAGTGGAAACCTTTCGGCTGATATGATGATGATGATAACCAGTTTCGGCGAAATGCGTTGACATACATACCAACATACATACATACACTTACGAAATTGGGCACACGTGTTTAGAAGCCCACATAAATGTGAATATTATGCAACTGCAACAATATTACAAACGTATAGAACTGAAACCCTCCATTTTTTTGAAGTCGGTATAAAGAATCAGATTGTATATAAATTTATTTATTTATTTTATTTTAAGTATTTATTAGGTCTACCAACAATTGTTTACACTAATCTACAAACAAAAATAAAACATGACATTGACTAATTGGTTGATTGTTTATTATTTTCAGGAAAAAGGTACTGAGCATGAGCGCCGGCATGGAATATCCGAATGGAATGCGGTGGGAGTTGGCAGCTTGCTTGGTCTGTGCTTGGGTGCTAGTTTACTTCGCTCTATGGAAAAGTATCAAGTCGTCCGCCAAAGTACGCTATATCACCACAACATTGCCCTTTCTGCTGATTATAGTTTTCCTCGGACGCTCATTGACCCTCGATGGAGCTGATAAAGGTCTGAGGTTCTTCTTCAAGCCAGAATGGGAACTTTTAAAACAGTCAAGACCGTGGGTTAACGCAGCATCGCAAGTATTTAACTCAATTGGCGTTGCGTTTGGATCCATGATAATGTTCGCTTCATACAATCGATTCGACAATAATTTCCTCCACGACACAGTGGCAGTATCACTTATCAATGCAGTGACCAGTCTCATCGTGGGAATTTTCACGTTTGCTACCATCGGAAATATTGCTTTTGAACAAAATACAAGCGTGAAGGATGTCATAGCCGACAGTAAGTTTAACTTCCAAAAATGTCAACAATTTTTTTTTTATAACTGCTGCATCAGTCTTCATCAGTCTTCTTACATTCATATTTTTATTTCAGGTCCTGGATTACTATTTGTAGTGTATCCGCAGGCTATTGCGAAAATGCCGGCTTCTCAGTTATGGGCGGTATTATTCTTCTTTATGTTCCTCTGTCTTGGACTTAATAGCCAGGTGAATATACTTAAAACTCTACACATGATTAAGGCAATTGAATGGGCAAATTAATTACTCTGTTTCTCTCTTTCCAGTTTGCAATCGTTGAAGTTGTGGTGACGTCAATACAAGATGGGTTCCCAGACATGATACGCAGAAGGCTTGTGTACCACGAACTGTTAGTGCTGTGCGTCTGTGGAGTGTCGCTAGTATTCGGTTTACCACACATAATACACAGTGGCATATATGTGTTCCAACTGATGGACTACTACGCCGCATCACTCAGCATCACATACCTCGCCTTCTTCGAAGTGGTGGCTATTGCTTGGTTTTACGGCGTGGGCAGACTATCCAAAAATATTAAGCAAATGACAGGTTTGTAGACTTTTAATATTATTCCAAATAAACAATTCATTCATAAAAGCAACTTTCTATCGTCATATCTACGTTGTATTTCATGTCATCAATCTTTGTTTATCCTTGATCAAAGTTAAAATGTTCTTTATATTTTAATACTCAGTGTGGCACCTGATATGAATATTATTTACCCTACACCTTTAGCATTTCTTCATAAACACACACCATATGCAGGTGAATATACGTACTTATACGGTGACGTCACACGGGATGTCCTGCCATTTCCTACAGCGCAACTTCCGTTTTATTAGTTAGTTCCCTGGAAGATAACAATCTCATTTTTTTTGCATTTAACCATAATAAACGTATAAATAAGGATGACTCATCGTTATTGTTCTTTATCAATACCTACTTTATAATTCGCCACTCCCTAACAGATGTCTGTTACTTCTATGTAAATCGGATAAACGAGTTTATGGCATAATGACATTAGCCTTGACGATTACCGATATTTCGTCTGCAGCTTTTTTAACTGAGTTGAGACTAGGTACTCTGCAATAGGGAAGATAGACCAGCTCAGATTTACCTACCATTAGAGCTTACTAAATCCGCTGGCTACAACCTTAAATGCCTAATGATATTAAATTGTTAGAAAAGTGGCATTGCTATATCTATATCTACGGTATATAAGTCCTTGTAACACAGCTTATATTGACGTTGTCGGTTCTCGATTTCAGGTCGTCGCCCATCGCTGTACTTCCGAGTGTGTTGGCTGGTGGCGACGCCGGCACTGCTGATCGCGCTGTGGGTGGCCAGTCTGGTGGACTACACGCCGCCCAGCTACCGCCAGTACCAGTACCCCACGTGGGCGCAGGCGCTAGGCTGGATCATCGCTTCTCTCTCGCTGCTCTGCATCCCAGTGTATGCAGTCTTTGTTGTAGTTAAGTCACCCGGAAATAATTGGAGAGAGGTAAGACTTTAGATGCCCTGTTTACGATTAGGCGAGGCTGGGTACGGTTGAAACAGGTTGTTTCAACTGTGCTCTGTAAATTATTAGCGGTACGGTTACATGGCGAAAACAACGCGGCCGGTGGGTCCGGACATAAACCATAGTGACACGACGCACTTCGGGCGCTCTGTTCGTTTCCAGAGGGCCCTTTTGTATGTTTTCTATCAAAGGTATTGGGAGTGCTACAAGCTTTTAGAACAAAATGGTTTCAACTGTGCCCAGTCTCCTCTACAACGCATATAAAAGCATTCTGCCTAAGTAGGTACTTCATTTATTATGTCATTATAAAACATATCTATGACGAGGTGCCCTTGAGCACAATCAACTCATTTCAGAACAATGAAGTAATATCACTAATTAACAGTGATCACAATAAGATAAAATGCATTACCTACGATAATTTATAAAAAAAATATTTGTCAAGAGTAATTTATCTATCAGTCACACGTGCCCATTACAGAACAACGAACTTACTCGTATCACATAGGTAGTATTTTAGGTACAGACAGTCGGTAAACTTAGACATATAGACATATAAACTTACCTAAATTAGGTGCTGTAGAATTAAGGATTTTACCATTTACTCACAGAATATCTTTATTGATAGACTCAATTGTCAGTTTGTTACATTTATGTTTTGGAGGCAGATAACCGATATCTCACTCTACCAAACGATAATAAAGTGATAATTGAAAATAACTTTTCTTTTTCCAGAAATTGCGTCATTCCATACGTCCTACATCTCTATGTGAATGCGGCGTCACTGGGTGCGACATTTGCTACTCGGAGTCCGAGCAACCGGACGATAAACCTACAATCAACTAGTCTGAAAACAACTTAGAGAATAAGAACATACCTACTTTCCACAATAGTATGATACTTTGATATCAAGAATAAACAAGACAGTAAGATAATGAAACGAGACGGTATTCCATCATAATTATCATTAATTTACAACAAGGCGGGGAGTGGAACCGCACTCGACCTACTATAATAATGAAGTAGTGTTGGCATTCTTGGCATCGCTCTCGACTGTTCGCTTGACACTTTGAGAGCGCTTCATCGTTTTTGGTTGGTAACTGAAACGATCTTCGATTTTACTTACACTTGTCAAAGGCTTTTATAGCAGCTGTACAAGCAATGCTTTGTATATAATCTACTTATTAGAACGTTTAGTTTCAACCGAGTACAAACGAAGCACACGTTCTGTATAGGTTCGTACATAAGTAAATATTTTAGATGGTAGAAACCTAACAGAACCAGTATTAAGTTTTTTATTTATGTATCCAGTTAAAGTTATACAATGTGACACATTATGAGTTTGTCATGTTAAACAAATATTAATATAAGTAGGTATTTTAGTGCGTTTCCTACAATTTTTGTGATCAAAGCCATTCCATTAGAAATCGTATTTTATATAATTTAGATAAATTGCTATTTATTTCTAGTAAGTATCATTATTATTCTTAGAAATAAAGTGATTCGAATTGAAAAAATAAACAATCTGTCGCGTTAACAATCTCATTGCCTCAGATACGTAGTTTTATAGAAAATTTCAATAATTTATGATAATGTCGCGCTGTCTATGGCGATGTTATTAGGTACACAATTAATAAAATAACGTCTACTATAATAAAACGAATGTATGATGTACCAAGTGGACCCAGATAGGTAGGTACTCTATCTACTCAAAGAAACAAACAGGCAAATAACAATATATTAAATTAAATAGCTATCTATACATGTAATATTGATGACTACAGTAAATAATGATTGAAATCAAAGTACAATGTAGCTTAAAATATATTGTTTCGTAATGTAAATAAGTAACTATTTGTAAATAAACAAGTAAGTACTAAACTTGCTACAGTAGCATTTAAGATTATTGAATAAAAAATTAAATTACTTGAACATTTTATTTTAATTTTAAGTTTTTATAAATAAATACGTTCCAAACTAAAGTGGCAGGGGGAAGGGCAAAACGGACCCTCTTGTTCGCGACGAGGCGTCACGTAGCTTATATATAAACGTTATAGCTTATGTACTAGCGTTATATATGAAATACTTAAGTAAGTCATGTAATAACATAGGTAAATAAAATTATTTATTTTCGTTTAGACCCCCTCATAAAAGCAGGGTAGCTAGTAGTGATATGTGAGATCTACTCACATACCAGTCGTATTATTTACCTTAACACATTAGTTTGTTAGGAAACACAGTCTAGGTGTTCTAACTTAGATACACTAAGTCTATGACTGAAAAACAATACATAATAACAGTACATAGCCAGGGATGATAGAGTTTCACCCTGAAAAAGGTGAATACACACACATTTCCCTCAAGTAAACAGTTAGAAAACTTGTTATTTGCAGTCTAGCGCTTCTAGGTAACCTAGACTTCTGCCTAAGCCCTGTAACTAGATGGTGCTTATGTAGTTCTAGTACATAAACACTGCTTGCTTGAGATAAAGTGTTTGTATGAACCACGATAGACGTTACTATGGGCCTGTCAGCGGGCTCACCGCCTTCAGACATACTTGGTGGCTGAAGGGTTGCTGATATGCTGTCAGAAGCATTACCTTCGGCAGCCTGCAGGCAGGCGCCTGGATTCAGTCATCATACACTGCCAATCTGTGGCTCACTTGATGACACAAGCACATTAAAGCTGTGGAACAACACGCTTTCTTTCCTATTTCGGCCGCTTCCCGGCACCTAAAACACCAGAAGGGCTGGTGGTACACCCATCAGGGTCATCTGTAAGGAGCCTAGCTCTGGTGGTTGGGGAGACAACCTTCTTGAAAAACCGCGAGGTCCCACAGTTTTCTTGTAGCACCGACCACTCCAGGGTGAATTCTCCTTCGAGGGTTGAAGCTACGCCCACCAAAGTACTACCACAGGGTAGCCTGTTGTGAGAGCTACGGAATGATATTTGGTGGGTGGAGATCCCTCAGATATTCTGAATTTCTGAGTACAAAACAAATTTTAATGTTTAAAGTTAGTACTTTTTTTTCAGTCTGACACTTCCAGACAGCTACGCGCCTGGAAGATATAGCTATAGAAATAGTGTAATTCTATAGCCTTATAGAAGGGCTTCAAGACCCATGGAGAATCCTAGTAGTAAAATTGTATAGTTTAGAAGGAAATAGCTTCTAAGTCCCAAAATGTACGATTTCTTTTTAGATGCGAAGCGTTCATAAATAACATACCTACCTATCATATTGAGTATTGACTGACTCCGGTAATGAACAAATGTGTAACCTATAGAGATAAACATAATGACGTACGAATTTTGTACAAAGCGCGCGTCTGCAATCTCATTACCTACGAATGTCAATGGTCAATGCTTAGAAGACGGTAAATGTGGTCAATATTATATATTAGACTAACGCTTCGATTCGCTTCGAATTTGAACCTGAAAGCGATTGGTCCGCTTTTTTGTTATACTGCTTCTCGATATCCCGCGCCCCGCTTCGAGTAGGTAGTGTACAGTCAGCAATACAAAATATACACGAAGTAAAAAATACAAGATATTTATGTTGTGTGGTGATAGTGATTATGTGTAGTTTTATTTCAGCACGCTCCTTAATACAGTCTGCTTTTCCGTCATCCCTTACAATGCTCGATTCTATGAACGTTAATAATCCCCTTTCTTTAACAATCACTGTATTAACGTCTAGTATGATACTACATATCGACACCCAATATGAATAACATTGTAACTTTAGTTACACATTGGTACAACTTTATGCCATATGAAATCAGCAAGAAAAGAACTTTATTTCTGCCTTTTAACCGTATTTCTGTGACAATAAGAACTACTTTTGTGAAGTAGAATAATTTCATTGTAATTTAAAATTAACAATTTTGCTACTGAAGTATACTTGTAGATCAAGTTCCAATCTTTTTTTGTTGGTCTGAGGTTTGTAACGTTACGTGTAGCTAAAATATCTACACGTAAGCCACGTTAATACAAATAAGAATATAAAAAGTATAAAAATCTTCGTGGGCCGGCTTCGCACGACGTGGGCGGCCCAACCAGGCAGCAGGTCGGATAGGCAGGAAGACGTGGAGTAGACAGCAAGTCGGTGGGCGGCTAACCAGGCGGCAGGTCGGATAGGCAGGAAGACGTGGAGTAGGCAGCAGGTCAGACAGGAACGCCTCTTGAGTAGTGATATGCTCCAAATTGACAGATAGGCACCACGATGGTCTAGCTGGCACACGGGTTGATATGCTGTTATGTAGGCATACGGTAGGCGGATACGTAGTTTAAAAATCAGACACAGTATATCACACACAATATATTAAACTGGATAAACTTCAGTTATAGACATACACGAGCTGGATATTAATAGACTTGTCTTCAGATCAAGACTTGACATTTAGTAATTCAAGGTAAAATCGTCTTTCGGATTTCAGTGCAGATTCCAAACTGCCCCAGGAATGTCTGGGAAATGCCTTTTATAGTCAGCGTTTTTCCAAACAAACGTTTCTAGAATTCCATTATTCTTTCTATAATTTTTAAATTGTGAGTTGCCTGTATTTAAAACAGCCTGTATTAATCTGTCATAAAATAATTCTGTGAGCGTTTCATTATTTTACAAGCGTAAGAAGATAAGAAACTACTATCCAGTAAACAATAGTAAATTAACAATAATAAGAGCTAACAACTAATAAAAATAATTTAAATTACTTAAATCAAATAAAACCTTCATAGTCACTAAGAAAATTACACAAAATTAAAGAAAAGTATATGACAGGCTTGACAACTGACGTAATGTCAGACAAAAAGTAAACATTGAAAAATTATAAAATTCAATATTCTATTTCAGCAAAATAAAGTTAATAAATCGAATTAGATCGATTTAATATGGAAAAAGGACATTTTATAAAAGATGAGAATGATTGATAGTAAAAGTGTAAGTATGGATACTATATTTCCCCAACGACCCCGAGAAAATTTTTGGTCTAGAACAAAAATTTTGTAAGGTAGTATAACAGCATTCACAAAACGTACATACTTCACTCAAACACACCGTCATCTTACGACAGCTTTCACAGAACGTACATACTTCACTCAAACACACCGTCATCTTACGAAGATAGGTCTGGTAGGATTCACATTCAATGATCACTACTCAACCTTGATTAAGAATAACTTTAAGGCTTATTTTCGGAGTTGTAATCCGCTCTCGTCTAAAACCCATTGATGATATGAAATATAAAGATTTTTAACATAGGCTTATTTTTAACGAAGTTGTCATCCGCTTCTAGTCAACTTTAGTTGATATTCCCGAGTTAACGTCAGGACAGCTCCTGCCAAGGTAGGTAGTAGTAAGCTCCGAGTTAACGTAAGGGCAGCTCCTGAGCTCCGAGTTAAACGTCAAGGGCAATAGCCTACTTTAAATACCCACTTGTCAGCTGCTACAATCGACTTTTAGAGTCGATAGTTAGGAACAAGAATCATACTAACTTGTAGAGTTAGTTGATACTAAGGTTAGATAACTTGTACATAAAAGCACTTCACAGAGTTATCTGATAAAAACAGAAATAAGGAAAGATTAAAAATAATCCTATAATGGTTTAAGAACTGATGAATAAATTAGAAAATAAATAGAGTTTAAATAAACCGAAAAGAACTCCAAGAGAGTCAGAGTATTCAAAGAAGACTCTTGAGTTCGTATGATTGAGGACTCAAGTGAGAACTCGTAAGAGTATTATAGGACTCGAGTTTAAGAGGACTCAAATGAGGTCTCAAGAGTTTAAGAGCGTAAGGGAGACAAAGAGTAGGAGATAAGTTCTGAAGGAGGAAGGAGGAGAGGAGGTCTCTACTATGACGTGCATCGTATGTTGCATGTGTGTGTGTAGGTAGGTATTATGTAGATGTAAATATTTGTATAAACGACCACAGGATATTGTCCTGCAGCTGTCGTAGAGTAACCAATCTCCAACCTTGGCAATGCCCACAAGTGGGTTAACACATCCAAGAGGCCGAAAGGGTGCCAATTACCAGAGGTAAAAGGGGTTAGTGTAGTATTATATAGATATTACGTAGGTATATAAATATTTATAAACGACCACAGGATATTGTCCTGCAGCTGTCGTAAAGTAACCAATCTCCAACCTTGGCAATGCCCACAAGTGGGTTAACACAACCAAGAGGCCGAAAGGGTGCCAATTACCAGAGGTAAAAGGAATGTGTGTGTGTGTGTGGTGTGTGTGTGTGTGTAGATTAGTGTTAAGAAGAGTAAAGATTGATGAAGTGATGAAAAATAATTATCATACCAAATTTGATTGCCTTGTGTAAGTTAGTTTTAGAATTTTGAGAGATGAAAAATCGAGCCCACGATAACAAAAAAAAAAAAAAAAAAGAAAAAAAAAAAAAAAAAGCGTAGAAGAGTAGGTAGTGGGTGATGGGGTGAGTCAGAAAATTGGGCGCACAGACAATGTTGTTGCGCCTAATTTTTAAAAGTTGGGCGCCAAACTGTAACGTTACGTGTAGCTAAAATATCTACACGTAAGCCACGTTAATACAAATAAGAATATAAAAAGTATAAAAATCTTCGTGGGCCGGCTTCGCACGACGTGGGCGGCCCAACCAGGCAGCAGGTCGGATAGGCAGGAAGACGTGGAGTAGACAGCAAGTCGGTGGGCGGCTAACCAGGCGGCAGGTCGGATAGGCAGGAAGACGTGGAGTAGGCAGCAGGTCAGACAGGAACGCCTCTTGAGTAGTGATATGCTCCAAATTGACAGATAGGCACCACGATGGTCTAGCTGGCACACGGGTTGATATGCTGTTATGTAGGCATACGGTAGGCGGATACGTAGTTTAAAAATCAGACACAGTATATCACACACAATATATTAAACTGGATAAACTTCAGTTATAGACATACACGAGCTGGATATTAATAGACTTGTCTTCAGATCAAGACTTGACATTTAGTAATTCAAGGTAAAATCGTCTTTCGGATTTCAGTGCAGATTCCAAACTGCCCCAGGAATGTCTGGGAAATGCCTTTTATAGTCAGCGTTTTTCCAAACAAACGTTTCTAGAATTCCATTATTCTTTCTATAATTTTTAAATTGTGAGTTGCCTGTATTTAAAACAGCCTGTATTAATCTGTCATAAAATAATTCTGTGAGCGTTTCATTATTTTACAAGCGTAAGAAGATAAGAAACTACTATCCAGTAAACAATAGTAAATTAACAATAATAAGAGCTAACAACTAATAAAAATAATTTAAATTACTTAAATCAAATAAAACCTTCATAGTCACTAAGAAAATTACACAAAATTAAAGAAAAGTATATGACAGGCTTGACAACTGACGTAATGTCAGACAAAAAGTAAACATTGAAAAATTATAAAATTCAATATTCTATTTCAGCAAAATAAAGTTAATAAATCGAATTAGATCGATTTAATATGGAAAAAGGACATTTTATAAAAGATGAGAATGATTGATAGTAAAAGTGTAAGTATGGATACTATAGGTTCCAATACACAAAAGTTTTGGTAACAGGGGTTTATGTGTGGTAATTCATTTTAAATTGACATACGATGTAATACATTTTAAATTTTAGACTATATATTTTAACCATAATTGTAATTTTAAGTTACAATGTTTTTATTCTCAAATATAATCACTTATTTTAAATGTTATCATTGTTAAGAACGATGCAGTGTTGACATCGAGAATAGGTTTTTAGTTAATTATTTGAACATAATAGTATCAGCATAAATGGTCTTGGAGAAAAACTAAGAGTAGGTATGTAATAAAAAATAAAAATGTTTTTAGGCTCATTCAATATTACAGATATGTGAAAAAGGAGCATCTTTAAAAAAATGTGAAGAAGTAATTGCAAACGGTAGGCGTGGTAAGCATTAGGATAGGATAGGATAGATGGACCCCCTTTTCCGAACTTAGACTAGCATTTGGTCCATTGTGCGTGTAGGCCTCCTATCTGGGAGAGGGAATGGGCCGTAACCCACCACGCGGGCCCAGTGTCGCTTGATGGATTTGCATGTCTTCGTTTTGTTTTTACTTCAGTGTTTTGAGAGCAGTGGTGATGAAATCATTTACACAAAGTAATGCGCTTACCTGGGTTCGAACCCACGACCATATTTGTAAGTCACGTCCGTTACCACTGTGCCATCACTGCTATAATAATAATAATTAATCATCTACCATCGTTCTACTATCCACTGCGTTGTATGCATTGCAATAAGGGGAACGCATTTCTTCATATTTGTTAGGCTCTCGGTTGACCACTGCCTCACCTAATGGTAAGCAATGACGTGGTCGAAGATGATGCACGCTTGTTTAAAAGTAGCCTATTCACTCTTGACTTAAAGACTCCTAACTTGCTTATCGGGCAACACAGACTCAGGCAGGGAATGCCACTCCTTAGCTGTGCGCACAATGAAAGTATTCCCAAAACGTTTAGTGCGTATGGGAGTGAAGTCCACCATCTATTGATAGCAAAATCTGCCGTACGTCTTGTAGTCCGATGATGGAATGAGCTAGGTGGAATTAGATCATGTAATTCCATTGCACACTCCCCGAAATCCAACCGATAAAAAACCGATAAGCTGGCAACTCGACGACGATGTTCAAGGCTCTGAAGCTTTGACTCGACCAGTGCCTCATAGCCGATGAGCTTCTTGGCCCGTTTTTTTATCAACTTAAGTGCATCATGCTGGTATTTGGCAGATCCGTCCCAGAAATGAGAACAGTACTCCATACATAATCGAACTTGCGCTTGTTAAAACTTGTGCAACTGTCCTGGCGTGAAGACCTGTCTCACTTTTGCGAGGATCCCCAACTTTTTGGCAGCCACCTGAGCCTTTCCCTGAATGTATGTTTCAAAATTGAAGATCGTGTTAAACGTAACGCCAAGAAGCTCAAGATCATCCATTATCGGCACGTTTACACCTCGGAAGGAAGGAGCCGAGTGGAATTGGCTCATTTTAGCGGAAAAAAGACATGCCTGGGTTTTAGCAGCATAAACCTGACGAAATAGGCATCGCCCCATTTGGAGACTGCCTTCATGGATTAGCTCAAACGCTCCACCATAGCCTCACAAAGGACAAGGATGGACAAGTAGCTCTCAGCAACAGTACTGTCGTCTGCATAACCAAGTTTTTAGCAGATCGTTTATGTGCAGCAAAAATAAAGTTGCTGAGAGTACCAACTCTTGACCCATTAATATCCAATTGGTCCGACCAGCAGCCATCGATAACCTTTCGAATGGACCGATCCCTCAAGAAATCTGCAATTCAATCACACATACTATCACCAGGCAGACCGGATGAAGGAAGCTAAGTAACTAATAAGGCTTCCGTGCCAGACCCTATCGAAAGCTTTCGAGTTGCCGAGGGATACGGCAAGCGCCTCCCCTTGCCTCGATGGCCTTACTCCAGATGTGAATGACATGCGCTAGATTTAGAAGATCCCTTTTAGAACGATTTCGGTGGCAGCCGTATTCTTAGGATGTCATTAGGTTCTAGGTATGACAGGAGCTTAATATTAAGCACACGTAGAGATGGGTCTGTAATTGGCCGGGTCAACTCGACCGTCCTTCTTGGACACGGGCTGTACGTTAGCTTACTTCCAAGCATTCGGCACTTTTCCAGTTTCATGCGAAAGGCGAAATAGACGTGTCAAGATCGAAGTCAGTTCGGGCGCACAAGTTCTAAGGACAAGTGCTAGTATCCCGTCCGGGTCACTAGCTTTGTTTACGTCGAGGTTGCCCGGCACCCTACGAACATCAAATAGTGTTTGCCTTCTCCTCAGCGAAGTAAGCCAGTGACCCGTCGAGTTTTAGCAGTGGTGGTAGAGAGGGATGGCAAAAGTTCGACTAAATCGACTTACACAGAGACCAAAATAAAGCGTTTTACCTGCTGGGTAAGAAGCAAGTTATGACCCTATTCGGCCAATGTGGTCGAACCGAGCCCTTCGCAACACCTTCTTCTCTAATTTGGTAGCTGTCAGTTGTGCTGTGTGTGGTCTAGCGTTGTCCTGAAGCAGCAGTGGCCTTGAGCGATTGACCAGTCTCGGCTGTTTAGCAGCTAGCTTTTCCATCATGGTTTGCAGTTGCTGACAATAGACATCCGCCGTAATCGTCTGGCCAGATTTAAGAAAGCTGTAGCAGTGGTGTCTCATCCCATTCAAAGAAACCGTGCCGACGTTCTACACTGATTATTCTGACTATTTTTTGTACATCGATCGCGTTCGGTTCCGTTCCGTTCTGTTCCACTGACATATATCTATCTATCGCCGTGGAACGGAACCGAAGGCGATCGATTAACAAAAAATAATCGGTATAATCAGATGAAAAACGCTAGTTACGTCGGCACGGTTTCTTTGTATGGGATGAGGCACCTGTATGCTAGTATTATATTATCTGTGGCTGTAGTGAGCGACACCGGCACTAGTCCACCAAACGCTCACAAGTAATTTTTTTTGAGTCAATTTTCGCTTGGGGCAGGATTTGGCTGGTTCGCCAGGGTTCAGCCATTGCGATGAGCGTTTCCGATTATTGTACAGGATCCACTTTTCATCACAGGTAATGATTCGATTTAAAATCCCTTCATTATTGTGGCGGTTTAGTAATGAAACGTCGACGCGCGTTTGTCGGTTTGATGCACACGCATTCATGAGGTCAACCTTTCAAGCTTTTTCACCTTCCCAATTTGCTTCAAGTGGATTAAAACAGTTTTATCACTAACACCGCAGCCTGCAGCTAACTCGGACGTGGTTTGCGATGGATCCGCTCCCACAATAGCCTTCAATTCTTCATTATCAACTTTGGTCTCCGGCCGTCCACGGGGCTTGTTCTGCAGATCGAAATTTCCAGAACGAAAACGTTGGAACCAAAAACGCACTGTGTTTTCTTTTGCGACACCGTCGCCATACACATCATTAATCCTTCGAGCCGTTTCTGCAGCACTGGTGCCACGATGGATCTTGTACTCGTAAATAATCCGATATTTCAAGTTTTCCATTTTGTAAACTGACTGGCGCAAAGAAAAAAACAAAAGAGGAAAAAACAAATGAATTACGGTTTTCCGAACACAAAAGCATGAAATAGCTGTATAAATTTTAAATTGGAATTCCAAACCAAAGAGGTGATATTTGAGATCAAAGTGGCCAGTACGAAAAAACGCCAATTTCATAGGTAAGGACCTAATGTTCAAAACAGCTGAATCCTACGATTCGCCATGTTATTAGAAATGTTTTGAGCAGTTAGATTCTGCGTGGTCAATTTGCTTTTCAACCCTTCGATTTTTTCCAAAGAAAGCCCGTTTATCCATCGCGAAATCAATGAATCTTCAATTTATAGCAATAAAATAACAATTGTATCGATTTTTGACTAAAACACTTGACTTTTTATGTTTATTTTAGTTTAAAAGGGGATTCTCCGTACCATAGATTGCAATATAGCCCATATTGCAATCTATGGTACGGGGAATCCCCTCTACATCACAGATATTATAATAAAATAGACCCATCGCTTCATGTGATGGCACTGGTACTCTCTTTCTTCTCCTAAAATTGTTTGTCCGAAAATCATTATCCTTAGCACGTTTGCTATAAACTTCAGTAACCATAATGATCAAAATTCCGAAATTTCGTTTAACATAATTATCTTTAGCTCTAAAAGTATTCTGTCATAATATCGATTACTATAATACCTAATTGAATCTCCTAGTTTTACATGACCTAATATCATATGTCCCAAGTACTGTGTTAAATAATGTGTAATATTCCGAATGTTCATTTATAATATTTTTTTTAGTTGCTGAACACACACAGAACAATCGCTACAATTTGTTTTATCTCAAACTATTAACAAACAATTTAATTATAATAATTTATCTTAGTTTTTGGTATTTTTAAGGTAAGGTAAGGTGATTTCAAGGTAGGGCATTGCCCCAGATGCCCCCAACCCCCTCCCTCTAGCTACGGCCCTGGGCGTTACATTGACATCAAGTCTCAATTTTAGACCATACATTGAGGCAATGGCTTAGCTGGCTGCCAAAATGTTAGGGATCCTTGCAAAGATGAGAAGGTACTTCAACCAGAACAGCTGCTCAAGTTATATCAAACGCAAGTACGAATTTGCATGGAGTACTATACTTATCTCTGGGACGGATATGCCAAATATTTTGATGGACTAGAGTCTAATCGGCCATGAGGCACTGGTCAAGTCAAAGCTCCAAAGCCTTGCACATCGTCGCCGAGTTGCCAGCTTGTCGGTTTATATCTATACTAATATACTATACTAATATATAATAATATTATAAAGAGGCAAGATTTTTTTGTTTATTTGTTTGTTTGTACCGAAAAGGCTCCGAAACTACTGGACCGATTTTAAAAATTATTTCACCTATGTAAAGCTACATTATTCACGATTAACATAGGCTATAATTTTGACGGGAGCGAAGCCGCGGGGCAGGGGTCAGCTAGTCGGTTATATTTCGGGGAGTGTGCGATGGAATTGCATGATGTAATTCCGCCTAGCCCGTTTCATCATCTGACTACTAGACCGCCGGGGCGAAACTCCGTTGCCGCGACTAATCGAGAGCTCCGGCAAGATCTCATGTCGACATGGAGAGAGCAACTGTAGCAACCCAGCGCAGAGCACGCCACAATTGCGGCGATAAGGACCCCTCTTTGAGGAGTGGCTTGTGCTTGTAGCCACGGCGTACTACCCTTCCGCCTGACACAGGTCCTCACCGGACACGGCTGTTTCAGTAGAGTCCTGATCAGGATAAGGCGGGAGGAAACGCCCGGGTGTCACCATTGTGTGGATCTCCTGGAGACCTCCACCGTATGCTCCTCCGGTGGAGCATACGGTGGAGGTCTGGCCCGTTTGGGCGCCACCTTGTCCTCGTTGAGGTGATCGGCGGTGGCGACCTCTCGCGCCTGGCCGATTCCCGGCCACCGTAGGCGCGGGCTTGCAGACGGCGGGTAATAGGTAGCTCGCCGTCCGATAAGGACCAGGCCCGAGTCGACGGCGCGTAGTGTTCCACGCGCGCCTCAAAGATCAAGTTCAGCAAAAAATTACGGGATCCGCTAGGGCCGATGCCCTGGCACAAGCAACTGAAGCAACACGGGTGGGTTTTAATCAGTAATAGTCTGACACGCGCTCACGCTTTATACAAAGCGGTAGAAGTCATCGGACGATATCAAACGATTACCATCAGGTGAGATAGTGGACAAGCGCGAGAAAAATGAAAAAAATAAATAATCTGAAGTAAATTCATGTAGGTTATTAACAAATCAATTTACTTGAACTACCTATATCGGTAGGAAGACAGGTGGCAGGGGCACCACCATCCTCTGCTGCGACTGCTGCTTCGGTTATTGTGTGTGTAAGGGACAGATGTATATGATCTGTATACATCTGTCCCTTACGCACACTCAAAATAACCTTACTCTAAGAGCTTATAATCACCCCCACAGGTTATTTAAGTAGGTACATAACGCGACCCCCGCCGCTTGCGTACTTTGTGCCAACAAGTATGAAATCTTGTAAAAAAAAAGTTCTTTTTATTTGTTATCTGTTATAGGCTCGCGCTTGACCACTATCTCACCTGATGGTAAGCGATGATGTAGTCGATGATGGAGCACGCTTGCCTAGAAGTAACCTATTTCCTAGATTGTAGCTATCGGGAAACACAGACTCTGGCAGGGAATTCCACTCCTTAGCTGTACATATAATAAAAGTATTCTCAAAACGTTTAGTGCGTATGAGTGGGATGTCCAGCATGGAATTTTCATTGTTTTAATGGAATTGGTTGTTTTTTTGATTTTGTTTTGTTTTTTTTCAATTTGCAATCACGGCGGCTCTCTACTATGGATAGTCTGGTCAGCAGGTACCTACTACTTGGTCAAAAAAGAGGTAAGCGGACTTGTGGGACTGCTGAAATGCAATTTAAATGTGTAATACTAACCGTGTTAACCGCGGTTTAACAGCGGATTCAGTCCCATCAAGCCATACCTACTCGGCATAGCCCATCACATAGAACCCATTATTTTAAATCCACCTATAGAGTTACAACTTTTTAGCTGAAATACATAGATGCAACTCGAAAGATAGCCAGCTGAATCGCAGATAACACCATTACAAAAGACAATAAAAAAGAGTCTTCAATGAACATTCATTTAATTTTATGTTTATTCATTTTATAGTGTAGGATGCCCTACAGATTTTCTTGATGTTTGACAATTGTTATTTTCTCTTTATAAAATAGTTATGCTTTGTTTTGGCCATTAACTATAATTAATTGAATGTATAAGCTTAATTACTGTTATAACTTTACTTATACACAAATGATGTTACATCTCATCTACTGCTTACATTACCTACTGAGTTTTGCTGGAATTTTAATCCATTGTTAACATCTGAGCAAATCTGTAGTTTCTGTTACACATGAATTTACATGTTCTGATCTTTCTATAAAAATAAGAACCTAAAATGAATATAAAAAAAACAAAGGAGCATTTTTCAACTGGAGTTCGGCTTCAGAAAGTAGAAACTCCTTATAATACAAAAACTGGGCCAGACAGATACTTGTACAGTATCTTTCTAATGATTCTACAATGTAGTGTTCATGATAACAGGTAAAACATAATTATTAACTGTCAGTAGATATATATACCACTCAATAGGGCTTCAAATCAATTTAATGTTTTTTCTTTTTGGATTCACTGTGTCCTTTTGATTCATCACCATCATCATCTTTTGGTTCATCACCTGTTGCCTCATCATCTGTGGCCTCATCATCATCCTCTTCCATGTTGGCATCACCAACTTAAACAAAAAATAATGACTGAGGTTCCTAATATAGATCCAGGGTGAGACAAAAGATTGTTATTTCAGATATAGGCACAAGCAAAAGCACAAAATGAGCATAACTTTAAAGCAAAAAACATTTGCTATAGTAATAAAAAATATTTTAGTTAAAGTTTTAGTGAACTAAAACTTGCGAAGCAAGTGAAGCAATAGATCACAACTGACTCTCTGCTGGAACAAGTTTCAACTTCAGCTAAAGCTTGGTAGAACAAACGAAGTTATGAATATGTCAAACTTACTAGCTTCATCAATATCACCAAGTTCTTTTATCATCTTGGTTAATGCGGCATTCGCCTCTAATTGAAATTCCTCCAACGACTTAATTAAATTCTGCTTTTCGATTTCTTTAGTGACTGTCTGAATTAATTTGTTGTTTTGACTTACAGTAAGTTTAATTTGAGGTGACATTTTATTAATCAAATAAGTTACCTATTCGTAATTAATAAAATATACAAAATAATTCTTTGTTTACGTTTCTCGTTTGGTCTTAGTGTCTGTTAGGGATGCTCGATGAACATCGATGTTCGATGATCATCGATGTTGAAAGCAAAAACATCGCTGTTTTAACATCGATATTGCTATACGAAAAATATCGTAACATCGATGTTAACGGCAGCTATCATCGATGTTAACTCACGGCCTCTGCATGCACGACACGACCAATGCAACTTACGAAGTTACGAAACAAAATATGTCTTTCATGAACGCATCCACAAATCAAGTTTATTTTGAACGCGTATTCATTCAGGGCGCACCGGTCGTTCCTTTCATTCGTACGTTCTTCGTCGTCTCCTCACTCGCTCTTTCTCTCACTCCCCTCCCATTCGTTTGTTGACTTTGTTGATAAAAAAATTTGTTGTGCGTGCGTCGGCTGTTTTAATTTACTCTTTAAAAAAATATTGGAATATGTAATCATTTGATCTCTTTCTTAATAAATTCCGAACTTTTACAATGTGTTTTATTTTTTTGTCAGTTATTATTGCATAAATCATCGATGGTATCCAACATCGATGTTCGGTTTTCGATAAATATCGAATATCGATGTCGGGCTTTCGATTATGACATCGATGTCAACATCGATGTTTTTCGAATATCGATCATCCCTAGTGTCTGTCTGTCAGTTCTGTCACTCACAGTTGTCTTGTCAATGTCTTGTATCTGTCAAACGCATGGAATTAGTAAGTAGCGATGTGGTAGCGAAATACTGACTTCAGGGGCTAATAAATTATGTATGGACGTACCTTTATAGATTTCATTTGCATGTTGTCCACAGAGTACATTACATACAGGAGTCTGTGTTTCCCGATAGCTACAATCTCGGGGTCTTTAAGTCAAGAGTGAATAGCTTACTTCTAATTGGGAAGTGCTACACCTTCGACCACATCATCACTTACCATCAGGTCAGATAGTGTGGTCAAGCGCAAGCCAGTCTACTTAAAAAAAAAACATAATGTTACTATTCTTCATTTCAGTTACCATTCATGCATTTCAAGGAACAGACTGATCCTAATAAAGTCTAAAATTGTAAGTGTGATTAATTGATTATGCACTAAATTTAAGTTGTTGTGTGTTGTACTGACCTGTTTAGTGTGTTCTTAGTATTAAACAAAGTTATTTTTTGTTATAAAAATAAATGTGATCATAAATATGGTTGCTTTTTACCTACCGATTTTGGGTACTGGGTATGAATCTCCCGATATTTATTCTGTGGCCAACTCTACCAATTTCGGCTCTTTTTGACGTTCGAGACCACTGCATTATGGTATGAGTATACTAGAATCATGCAATGAGGTAGGAAAACTATGGAGACGGCATATTCTACTATATGAAGAATAGTTATACAAATATCTATAATATCGACACACGCATGTCAAAAAGCGTTTTGTCTCTTTTTAACTAACCAAGAGCTGCATATGAAAAGAGAGACATCTAAATGTTTGTCAAGGACTAAACTTGGTAACACTTTTGAGTGACGTCAAAATCATGTCTATGCGTGACCGGTCGCCATGTTGATTGCCGAGTAAAATTGGTAGTTGTGTGCCGTATATGTACGTTTATCTGTGTAGTAGTGCTGTCAAACAGTTGCAAATGGCCTACCTCATTGGCTGATCTGATGGGCAGCCATCTTAATTGCCCGATTTATGTAGGTAAGCACGCTAATTTCGTAGGTATGGCAAGTCCATAGGTTTATAAGTCAGTGGATTCATGTCACTGTCAGCCAATGAGGAAGGAAAATCATTCAGTGCTGTCAGCAGTATCAGCTGATTGATATTGAATAGCAAGCAAAAGTAATATTTAAAAATTTACTTTATTTCACTATGTAATACATAAGTTATGCGGGAATTCGGAAAATTTGGTCCTCTAATCGGTGCTGTAGATGAAGGAACTTCGAATGTTAAGTTTCTGGTAATATTTATTATCAATTGAATATATAAACTAATTTTAACTCGAGCGGCTGAATTTAGTATTCCAGTGATTTTATTTTCAGGTATTTGCAGCAAATACATCAGAAGTGCTAACCTACCACCAAATCACATTAAAACGATTTAGTCCTCAAGAAGGGTGGATTGAGCAGGATGCGCTAGAAATTTTAAATGCGGTATTGGAATGTATTGAGGTAAGACACCGCAACAGCAGATTAGATAGAAGAAAACATAAAAGTTAATATTTTTTTCTTAATAAAACCAACAATCGTTATGTGTAGTAGAGCTCTATACATGACTGAATTAATAAATATTTGAAAAAAAAAACAAAAATTCAAATCGCGCACTTTTATTAATCTTCTCTTTTAGGATGATGTCTTTGTATGTAAATATTTCAGGTGACTACTGACAATTTACGTAAGCTAGATATAAACCCTGAGGATGTGGTTGGTATCGGTATTACAAATCAAAGGGAAACCACAATAGTATGGAATTCAGTTACTGGACAGCCATTGTATAGTGCTATAGGTGAGATTATAATAAAACCAGAAAACATGCAAGAAATTGTGTGTTAATATTACCTAAAGTGATTGATTTGCGACATCTCAATTTTTATTTTTTTATTTTTATTTAAATAATGATTACTAACTTATCATTACAGTATGGTTGGATGTGAGAACATCAAATATTGTAGATCAACTGATAAAAGTAAAAGGGGCACAATGTGTTAATGCTGTCACACAGACTAGTGGGCTTCCTTTGTCCACATACTTCTCATCTGTAAAGCTGAAATGGTTGATGCAAAATGTATCTGCAGTCAAAGATTCCATTAAAGCGGGGGAATGTATGGCAGGCACTGTGGATTCCTGGTTGATTTGGGTATGTTACTTTTAATATGGTTTTCTTGGCATTCCCCAAACATTTCATATCCATATCTGATATTGCAATCAGTCCACACCTTCCCGTGTACAGTTAAAGCAGTGCACTAAAATGTGAACATGAACACTTTGACCAAAGCAAGGGAATCTGGTATTGAAGGATCCAACCAACACTTTCGTGTCGTCCATGGTTTGACCAGGTAAACATGAGTAGGGCAGAAATCGTTGTGGCTCTTCGGCTTCGATCAACACATACCAATGAACACACACGGCACACAGAAACAATGTGCATGTGCATCTACACACACAACTAAGGCTCGGTATCCACCAAAGCGGAAAGGAGAAGAGTAGCAGAGAGGAGATGTGAGCTGTGAGAGCTCGAAATCAGTCAATTGCTGTCTACGAAATGAAGATGCCATGAGGGGAAACGGGCGCGCGAGAGCGGGCGCCGCCGCCGCCGCCTGGCCGCCCGAATACACACATCTCCACTCTGCAGCGCCGCTTGCTCGCTCGCGGCGCAACATTCTATAGAAAAAGGAGACATCGCCTCTCCTCTCCGCTTGATCCATTGCCACCGAAGCTAAGTGGTGAGGAGATGCAACAACGAAATCAGATTGGTTATTCAAAACACATCTCTCGACTCCTCTCTACTCCTCTTTGGTGGTCCCGGGCCTAAGACCGTCGTGAGATAGAACAACTGTATCAAACTGTTTAAAACAGTTGCATATTCAAAATAAGTATGTCTCCAAGGCCATATAACTGGACAATAATGAGTACCACATTTCTTGCTGTGTTTGTTTCAGAACCTTACAGGAGGCAGTCATGGTGGAGCTCACGTTACAGATGTCTCAAATGCTTCACGAACACAGCTCATGTCACTTCGCAGTCTGCAATGGGATAAAGGATTGTTGCGATTTTTCGACATACCACTTGAAATTCTTCCAAAGATTAAAAGTTCTGCTGAAATCTATGGTTACATTTCAACAGGATCCCTTCTTGGCGTACCAATAGCTGGGGTCAGTTTTTAATGTTTTACCAGACTACTTATATGGCGAATGTTACAGGAGGTTAATTTTTTTTCCTGTGTTCGTTTATATTTAAAAAGTATTCTATGGTTACTTTAGATGTATAATTTATTGGAGAAAAAAAATTGTACAAATGTTTATCCAAAACTTAACTTTTTGCATGAAAAAAGAAATATATTTTCCCTTCTATATTCAATGCAAGTGGTGGTGGATGCCTAAGTTACTTGTTCACACATATTCAAACACACAGGTAGTAATAGTTATCAGTTTAACACTACTTCGGTACTAAAATAAATATTTTAAATGTTACTTACTGCAGTGTCTAGGAGATCAACAAGCTGCTCTGGTTGGACAAGGATGCATGCGATTTGGTCAAGTCAAATGTACTTTTGGCACTGGATGCTTTTTGTTATACAATACAGGTATGTGCTTTCTTCACCACACTGTGCATAGTTTCACGACATAACACTCCTAAAACATCCCATTTTTTAGGTGATTCAATTCTCCACTCGCAACAAGGTCTCCTAACCACTGTGGCCTATAAGCTAGGACCAGATGCTCCACCAGTTTATGCTTTAGAGGGATCCGTTGCCATCGCAGGTAAATCACACCATTCATATAATCATAACTTTAAGATACTTTCTTTTAAGAACAGTATCATTGACTTTATTTATATAATCTAGGTGACACATTGCAGTGGCTACGAGATGGCATGGAGCTTATAACCGATATACAAGATACTGAGGCTTTAGCAGCAGAGGTTACTGATGATGATGAAGGAAACATTTGTTTTGTACCTGCATTTAATGGTTTATATTCTCCTTATTGGAGGAAAGATGCTAGAGGGTAGGTAAACAACATAATTATTGGTACTGTTAAATATTGTGTCCGTTTCACACAGTGACGTAGAAAAAAAACGACAACGTCAACATTACGATGGAATTTTTAAAACACTAACAAGCAGTTCTCCATGTTTCGACCGCTCGGCCATGGTTATACCTTTACAACTTGCTAAATATTGGATCTACAAGTTTGTGACTTTCGTTGTTAGTGTTTTACAAAATCCTTCGTAATGTTGACGAAGTCGTTTTTCTTCTACGACACTGTGTCCGAGCGGTCGAAACGGACACTCAATATTATTTCCAACATTATATTAAAATATGTCTTTTTATATTTTCTCAATTGTAGTATAATGTGTGGCATAAGTGAAAAGACCCGCCGAGAACACATAGTAAGGGCAGCTTTGGAGTCAGTGTGTCATCAAACACAAAGCGTGGCGGCAGCGATGGCAAAAGATTGTGCGCCATTGGGACGACTACTTGCCGATGGTGGTATGGCGCAGAACACTCTGTTGATGCAAATGCAAGCAGACATTCTGGGAATCCCTGTGGTATGTGCCTTGTAATATTTTAAGTTTAAATACTGCCCTTCGGAATATCTTCTCTACTGCGAGAGCCTTTGCAGACCTTCATGCTTCATGATCAACTATTCCTAAATAATTAAATTTTCAGATTCGACCTCTGATGATGGAAAGTACAGCGCTCGGAGCTGCTATAGTGGCGGGCCGAGCACTGCGAGTGTGGCCCACGTCTACGCCGTGCCCGCCAGCAGATACGTTTTCACCGGCTATGACTTCCGAAGGTAATCTTCCTAATATTATAAATGCGAAAATTAGGATGGATGGATGTTTGTTACTCAATCACGCCAGAACCAGAAAGGTTTAGTCGCAAAACGTCTACTGGTCGTAAAATGTCTCTTTCTCATAATGTCGATTTCGCAGTAACTCTTTCTCAAAAGGTCGCTTTCTCCCAATGCCTCTTTAGCAGAATGCCTCTTTCGCAAAACGTCGCGTTAGTAACTTAGAATAAAATTTTGCTAGATTTAAAAAAAAAAAAAATTGACAATTTCTTGTTAAATGTGTACAAGTTTTCTTATTAATTAATAATACAATTTGAATTTAGCATATAATACACCTATCTAGCATAGGCATGTTACATTATTATACCTACATTAGTTATTTAAGATTGAAACTGTGTTTTTACCTTTTCTAATTTCTGAACAAAGATTTATTATTATTTGAATCTGTTGTTACAGAATATACAATGAATCACATCATCATCAATAAAATTTATTTATTTGAATTATTTAGATAGTTTATTATTGCTACTATTCAAAATAACTAAGTAAATCACTCATCTTCGGTTTGCCGACGATATAGTGGTATGGCTAAGACCATGGAGGGCCTCAAAACAATGCTCGATGACCTCAGTAGAGTTGGTCTTAATATGAACATGGACAAACCCAAGGTGATGTAAATGCCCATGTTGCACCCACTCCTACCTGTCAGGGTTGAAGACTCTATACTCGAAGTTGTTGAAGACTATATCTACCTGGGACAAACAATCCAGTTGGTTAGGGCCAACTTCGAGAAAGAGGTCAACTGTCGAATCCGACTCGGCTGGGCACCGTTCGGGAAATTGCGCGGTGTCTTCTCGTCCAACTTCCAGTGTCTCAAGACGAATGTCTATGACCAGTGTGTATTGCCAGTGATAACCTATGGCTCTGAGACGTGGTTGCTCAAAATGGGTCTCATCAGAAAGCTTACAGTCACCCAAAGGGAAATGCAGTGGGCTATGCTCGGTGTTTCCTTGCGTGATCGTATCAGAAATGTAGAGATCTGTAAGAGAACCAGGGTTACCGACATAGCCCGAAGAATTGCCAAACTGATGTGGCAGTGGACAGGGCATATTGCTCGCTGGACGGATGGCCGATGGGGCAGAACAGTTCTGGAGTGGCGACCGCGAAACGGAAGACTTTGACGAGCTTTGGGAGCAGCATTGACGCCAGCAGCGGACGTTAGACGTCGTAAGACGTCGTCGTCGGCTGATATGATGATTCAAACGGTTTATTCCCATCGGCCACCCTCGAGTTGCCACCCCGGTGGTCGATGGGAATTATTTAGTGAAATCCGCCACCTTCATTTATTCCCATCTGCCACCGGGGTGGTGGATGGCACCAAATAGTGGCGTTTGCCGGTTTATTCCCATCTGCCACCTTCATAAGTTTAGTCGGGTGGTCGATTCTCATGACCGTAAAACGGGGTGTATAGAAATTGCGGGGTGAATAGAAAAAATATCAAGAAAGTTTTCAAGGTTCATATTTGACTATTTTTCGTTGAAGGATTTTGGTAGAATTTTAAACCAATACACATCAATTTCGGCTGCACGCAGCAGTGCTGCCACTGTGGTGCTGCGCAGCAGTGCTTCCACTGTACCGGTAGTGCTGCGGCAGCACTGCTGCACCACAGTATAAATATGGACGAACAGTACGGAAACTACCTACAAACGCTCGAAACGGCACGGTCACACAAACATGCGCATTGACGAGACCTCTAAGCGGCTCGCACTACTGACAGTATCGCGACAACTGCTTAGGGGTCTCGTCAATGTGCTGTTTTGAGCGTTTGTAGGTAGTCTCCGTACTGTTAGTCCATATTTATACTGTGGCTGCGTGCAGCGGCGTTTGGAATCATATCTATATACTAATCTAGGTTTACAAACGCCCGTTGTTAGAATGAGCAATGAATATAATAATGCAGTCTTAAACTTGCCAGAACTAGATATATTTTACGACAAGCTACCAAGGTTTTAAAGAAAAATCACACTGTTCCTGTCAGATTGCCCTTAGTTTTTTTACATTATATTTTTTAAATGATTACGATTTTTATTTTCTAATGGCATTATTTATTATTTTTAATCGTTTTTTTATTATGAATTTCTTCTCTTCTTATTCGTTGACTTCATTACTGAAGGTCGTGCCCGTCTTGGAAAGCTTTCACGAAGTCATTGACGAGCTGCCATTTCCCATCCAGTTTTCCTATAACAACCAGTTTTTCCAGGTTATCTGGCTGTCTCCGGGCGATGTGACCAAAATAATTTAGGACTCTTTGGTAGCAAATCGTGGAGAGTCTGGTTTTGATGTTTAACTGGTTGAGAATAGACTTATTTGTGCGTTTTGCAGTCCATGATATGCGCAACATTCTCCTCCAGCACCACATCTCGAAAGCCTCAATCTTTCTTCGATCCACTGAGCGAATTGCCCAAGATTCGGAGCCGTAAAGGAAAATTGAGAATATCAGGGTTCTAACGAGTCTCTTCTTGGTGTTATTAGAGATGTTCCTATCTTGCCATACCCTCGACATCTTGCTCATAGCAGCTTTGGCCATCTGCGTACGTCTCCGAATTTCGCCACTGCAGCCCCCCTGATCGCTGATCATGGAGCCCAGGTACACAAACTCATTGACGAACTCTAGATCTACAAGTTCCCCCGTGCGTGCTATTAGTCCAGCTCTGTCGATGATCATGACTTTGGTCTGAATGAATTTCTTAATGATTTTGATTATTAACTTTGGATTTTGATTTGAATTTTGACTTAATGATTTTTAATTTAATTTTCAACGTTTTTGATATTATTGTATTTGTTTTTTTTTACGGCTGATTTTTGTGCTTATGTTGACTATGGAATATTTTTTTTTTGTTTTGATTCATTCTCACATCTTACATTTACTTTTTATTATTCAAATTTTGTATCTTATTTCCATAATGATATTGATTGTTTTTATTTTTATTTGGATTTTATAATTTTGATTATTGACATTATGATTTTGATTCTAGACTGTGTTACTATTTTGATTATTTAACTGATTTTGACCTGTATTTAAAATTATTACTAGTATTTTTTATTAATTATGTATTGAATTGTGACTATGTAGTTATTGTGGGTGGCAATGTTATGGTTATAAGTGCTATGTACGCCGTTCTTGTCATGTGCATTGGTTCTGTTTGTTAATTTATTTTTCTGTCAATGTGAAATGCATGTGATGTGGCTGTGCTATTTAAATAAATAAATAAATACCTTTAATGAATAAATTGTAAAACTCGTAAACACTTAATAAGAAGTTGGAAAAAAAACAACCTTTTTATTAGGCAAGCGTGCTTCACCGTCGAACACATCATCGCTTACCATCAGGTGAGATAGTGGTAGAAAAGTAATTTTTGTACATCGAATAAATAAATAAAAACTGGCAATTTTTTTTTTCTAAGTTACTAACGCGACATTTTTCGAAAGACGCATTGTGTGAGCGATCTTTTGCGAAAGAGTCATTATGCGCAAGCGACATTATGAGAAAGAGACATTATACGACCACTGTGCATTCCGATTTTTTTTACGCCCTCGATCGTGATAACGTAAACGATCTGTTATGTCAATGTGTATACAAAAAGAGAGGTTTCTCCTTACAGTCCAGACTGCGCTTATCCAGTTTCAATACAAATTGACGTTTACGTTAACGCGAATAAGCGTGAGTAAAAAATCACACTAAATCCACTGTAGACATTTTGCGAAAAAGACGTTTTGCGACTAAGTCGCCAGAATGGCTGAACGTATCTGGATGAAATTTAGCACAGAGATACATGAATAGCCCATAGGCTATTTTATCCCGGCAAAATGTACGATTCCCTTAGGCCTATTTCCGATATTCACGCGGGCGAAGTCGCTGGCAGAAGCTAATAATAATAATTGTACTGGGATCGGTCCATGATCACTGACAGGACTTTTATCGCTAACAATCTTAATATAGTGTGTGGTGGACCGAATCGAGAGGCGTGCAATGATTGTTGATATTAACGTCCCGCATGACGGGAACCTCTTGAAAGCCGAGAAAGATACACAAATCAAGTATCTTGACTTGGCTCGCTAGGTTGTCGACATGTGGGATGTGGACACAGCGATCATTGTACCGATATTCGTGTCAGCCGATGGCTTAATAGCCACGAGCCTCGACCAACATCTTATGAGGCTCTCGTTAGGCAGTTGGGTCAAGGGCCTGATCCAGAAAGCAGTACTGCTGGACACGGCTCATATTGTTAGGAGGTTCCTCTCTCTGGAGCCCTGACCGCCGGTAGCTTGGACCCTGTTCCCGATACCGGTGGGCCTCCATTTTTTTTATTTTTAAATGTTTTTGTTTTGTAATTTAATTTATAAAATATTTAAATAAGAAAAGAAATTGAATAAAAGAGAATAATAATGCTTAGTAATAATAATAAATCTGATTTCCAAAATTTTACTCAATCCTTTAATGAATTGGTGCTTTATTTGTTAAAAAGATATAAGTAATTATTTATGATAATGTCTGGATGGTTACAATTTTTTTTAATAAAATTAGTATTTTACGTTTTATTACAGAACGCGATATGAGACGGGTCCGATGGGAAGAGGCACTTGACAAGTGTTTGGCATGGACCACGGATGAAAACGAAGAGAAAGAGAAAATATGCCCTGGTAAATATTTTATTTGAAAACGACAAAAAAATCGTATGACTAGGCGAATTCCAATGAAAAATTTTGTTCTTATCACTATCGGTTCCTGACTCCGTAACCTTAGAAAATCTTGTCAAATTCGGGGTCTTCTCGACTTCCAGTGGTACCCACAGCGAGACGCGACGATGCGTGCACTTTTATAATTACGACTAGTATCTGCTTGGTGCGCGAGCTGCAAGCAGCTCGCGGTTTTGTCGTGTTTTTTAGAAGTATTCCTTAACCTACCCTACACCTTTCCTACACCTACCCTACACCTACCCTACACCTACCCTACACCTACCCTACACCTACCCTACACCTACCCTACACCTATCCTACACCTACCCTACACCTACCCTACACCTACCCTGCACCTACCCTACACCTACCCTAAACCTACCCTACACCTACCCTACACCTACCCTACACCTACCCTCCAAAAAACATAACCCTAATGTTTGCTTGTCGTCGCCCGGCACTGAGTTTCGCTTCACCCCCTCAACCTTCGTTACGCTACGGAGGTCGCCGGCTCGCTTCGCTCGCCACCTCCCCCCTGCGCTGCACTCGGTCTCGTAGGTTCGCTCCACTTGGGATCCCTACGCTGAATCCGTAAAAAAAACAAATAAAAGATTCGCCAAAACGGGGGGGGGAGGGGGGAGATGGGCGGCAAGGGGGTCAACTTTGATAAATGGTTTGTTTGTGACTATAGCATTGCCCCTTTATATGAAACTGAAAAAAGAAATGTTCCAAGTCTCTCAACTTTCGAGATCCGCTTAAAGGGGGGGAGAAGGGGGCGAGGGGGTCAACTTTGAAAAATGGTTTTTACTTTTCCGAGCCTCCTCTAAACGAATCCGTAAAAAAAACAAAAAAAAAAGATTAGCCAAAACGGGGGGGGAGGGGGGAGAAGGGGGGCAAGGGGGTCAACTTTGAAAACTGGTTTGTTTGTGACTATAGCATTGCCCCTTTATATGAATCTGAAAAAAGAAATGTTCCAAATGTTCCAACTTTCGAGATCCGCTTAAAGGGGGGGAGAAGGGGGGCGAGGGGGTCAACTTTGAAAAATGCTTTTTACTTTTCCGAGCCTCCTCTAAACGAATCCGTAAAAAACAAAAAATACGGGTACCTTAGTTTCCGAGAAACGATAGAGGGGGGGAGGAGGGGGGGGGAAAAGGGGAGGTTTGGCACTTTTCCCATACTCACGGGAGTTACTTGTTTACGAATCTGTCAAAATATACCCACCTCCCCCTCCACCATCTGGGAGAACAATTATGTCAATCAGTCAGTGAGTGAGTGGTAATGCAGTTTTATATAATATAATATATTAAAGAACTCTATTTACTTACTGCACAAAAAGGTACATATTTCTTTGAGAAAACTCGAATTTTATAGTGTTAACACACGTTCGAATTTGGTCCGGCCGGTCCACGGATTTGTGGGGTTAGTTGGTCCGCTGGACATTATTATTATTAATTGAGTCCGTCTCGCTCCACACAAGCGTGTGTAAGTGAGAAAGAATTTGTGGGCGGAGTTAGTCCGGCCGGACCAAATCCGTACGTGTGTTAACACTATTAGGTTCATCGTGGATTACCCTAATAGTGAATTTGACAAGAGCTTCTTTCTGATTTAAATAGTCACTACAAATTTTTCTACAACATGTAAAATTATTGCAGAAGAGACGGACCGCACGACAGCAGTCATACCACCCGGCCTGTTTTTCATCGGCACAGCGCTTCTAGTAATCATTGCAGATAAATTAAAAGTAATCTAATAAAAAGGCTTGAGAGCCAAGCCATTACAAAGTCATTAGTAGAACAATTCTGTGTACCTCCAAAGTTAGATATAAAGTATTAATTTATTCATAGCTGAATTGTTAATTATTTGTTGTCATAAAATATTATAAACAGTTACAAATATTCACTTTGTTTTATTTATAATAAGAAATGCAAAAAAAATAAAGGTAGGTATGTAAATTCACTTACATTAAATATATGAGAAAATGTTAAAAATAAATATTGACAACAATTTTATAACTTCATCAGTCCACTGATCCAGTCATGGAGATCTTACGATATGAACAAGAATCAATTATTACTTCAGCCTTTTATAACTGCTATAGGTCTCAATTTGACTGTCTTCTTACTGATACCAGCTGAATGACATGTATTAACGACATCTGTAACATTTTTGTACGACTCTGGAGCTTCTTCCATAACCAACTTGGGTGAAGCAACTCTTATAGAAATACCCATATCTTCCATCTTCGTGAGAACTTCTTTGTAGTCTATATTCCTCCTTGATTTTGCACGAGATAAAGCTCGACCCTTAAAACATTAAAAGTAAGTTAAGATCAACTAACACTCAAAATAAGTATAAAATGTCAAACCCCTGAATTTTATCAAAGGTTTCAAGCATTAATAAGTTTTTTTAATTACTTTAACCCCGGCTCCACACGTTGGTCCCAGCGCTAGTACCAACGTTGGTAGGTTAATTGGTGAGGCGTACATACATTGGCTATTTGGGCGCACGGTTGGCGCAGTGGTCGAGCGATTGACTGCTGCGCTGCGTGTCGCGGGTTCGATTCCCGCACGGAACAAATATTTGTATGATCTACAAATATTTGTTCCGGCTCTGGGTGTTTGTGTATGTGAGTTTATATGTTTGTAAACGCACCTACGATACAGGAGAAATTCCTAGTGTGGGGCAACGTTTTTAAAAAAAAAAAAAAAAAAAAAAATTAAACTAGTTCTGTCTCGTCAGAGCCAATGTGAAGATGTCCGGTACGGAAATTGCTGTAAGCGCTTTTACATTACCGAGTGCATAATATAATTAATATTTATTATTGAATAAAAATAAAAAACCGGCCAAGTGCGAGTCGGACTCGCGCGCGAAGGGTTCCGTACCATTATCGCAAAAAACGGCAAAAAATCACGTTTGTTGTATGGGAGCCCCACCTAAATATTTATTTTATTCTGTTTTTAGTATTTGTTGTTATAGCGGCCACAGAAATACATCATCTGTTAAAATTTCAACTGTCTAGCTATCACCGTTCATTAGATGCAGCCTGGTGACAGACGGAAAGACAGACAGACGGACCGCGGAGTCTTAGTAATAGGGTCCCGTTTTTACCCTTTGGGTACGGAACCCTAAAAACACGTCAAGAAGATGGTGGATGACGACACATCATAAAACACGGAAACACTCGATGCGTGTTGCAACAGGACTGAGCAAATCACCAACGTGTGGACGGATCGCGAACGTTGGCACAGATTCCTTTGGGTCCCCGCACACGGGGCCACCGGCCACACTAGCTTCTCGAGGCGGCGTTTATGGCCCGTGTCCGGCGACACAATGATAAAACCGACACGCGCCGCAGGGTTATTACATATCTTTTGCAAGAGTTAAACGATAGCGATTTTTGCGCAATAATTACTCTTCAATACAAAAGTTTTAGAGTTGTTAGCTGTTTTTTTTATATAAGTGCATTTGACAAACAGCGAGCGATTAGCAAACGATGTGTAGGACCATACCTACACTGCAGGTAATTCCGGCTTTTATGATATAAACCGTTTGATCGCTATCGTTTCGCTCTTGCAAAAGATACGTAATAAGCTTGCAGCAGGCTTATTACGTATCTTTTGCAAGAGCCAACTACCAACGCTCGCTCCAATATTGGCGCCAACGTATTTTTCTAGATCCACACGAGTGGCATTGGGGCGAACGAGTGGAGCCGGCATTAGAGATAGGAAATGACACATTGTGATTTATTTAATATCTCATTTTTATCTTATCTCCCCTTTCACAACATAAAAATATAAATATTACCAGATATTAATTAATGCAACACTTACTGCTCCATGACAGGTAGATCCAAAGGTTTCAGTCATTCCCTGATGAGTTCCAGTTAGCACATAGCTGCATGTACCCATTGTTCCACCAATCAATACTGGCTGGCCAGTTAATTGGTAGTCCACAGGTATCAGTGGGTGATGTGGAGGGAAAGCCCTTGTTGAACCCTAGAATTACATTCACAGATCAGAATATATTTTGGCTGAAGGCTACTTGATTTTGTGACACTTAAGTAATGAATACTCATTTACAAATTACCTTTCTATGAACCAATAAGGTCTTTATTTTTCCATCTACAACATGCTCTTCAACCTTTGCAATATTATGAGAGACATCATATATAACATGCATGTCTAGATCATCAGGTGCCATTTTGAATTGTTTAGCAAATGCCTGGCGAGTCAAAAATGTCATTGAACTTCTGTTGACCCATGCAAAGTTAGCTGCTGCTGCCATTGACTTCAAGTAGTCTTGACCTTCTGCAGAATGAATTCTTGCACAAGCCAACTGGCGATCATTTGTCTCAATCTGGTCCCTCTTCATAGCTTTTTCCATTTGGACAAGTGCATCAGTGGCTACCTGATGGCCAAATCCTCTGCTACCAGAATGAATCATTACACAGACCTGCCCAAGGCGTTCAATACCCATTTTGCCAGCAGCATATTTATCAAAGATTTCATCTACTACCTGTATCTCTGCATAATGATTACCAGCACCCAGGGTACCCAACTGTGGCAAGCCTCTCTTTTTGGCACGAAGACTGACTTTAGAGGGATCAGCATTAAGCATACGTCCATACTCCTCACAATGTTCTTTGTCCTCAGCCCAGACATAACCTTCCCTGAGAGACCAGTCCATTCCCATTTCAAGGGCTTCTTCTAGGTCCCTAGCATTCATAGGTATGATACCCTTAGATCCTACACCTACTGGTATATGATCAAATAGACTCTGGGCAAGTTGTTCCTGATAATGAAAAAAAAAACACTTATAACTTTGAATAAATTAATGCATTTGACTACATTTTTAATCATATTTTAATACAGTATTCAGAAATAGGTTATAATAATAAAAAAAATAAAAAAACCCGACTGCTTAAAAAGCAGATGTATCCTCCAACTGCACAACTTTTTAGTTATAATCTTTTTCGAATTAGCTACATTTAAACATATAAGTGTTATATATTTTCTAATAGTGTTAAATCTCCTCTTGAAAACCTTTATTTTGATACCCCACACGATGGAATTTAGAAGAAAAAAGAAAATTGGCCCCCCACAATATGGCGCCCAAAAGCCGGCATTTTTCTATTTGCCAATTTTAATGTAGCCAGTGACACTCGCAAGGTTAAGACGAATCGATTGACGTATGAATCATCAAAATCGGCTAACGCGTTTGGTCTATGGAACGACACATAGGAACAAACATATACATAGACTGATAAACTCATTACCCTCCTTCGGCAGTCGGTTAAAAATGGCTATCTCTTTTATTAGTATCATAGTCATGGGGTCTCAATTCAAACAAATTATAATTAGTCTTAAAAAAAGATTATAGATGGCAGCATAGGTAGCAATTGTAAAAGTAACAATCACTTAAAAATTTTAAACAGCAGATTTAGGCTGAAATAAGTTTAGTAAAAATCAAAACTTATATTTATCCATTTACACTCAGTAATCAGGTTATTTGAACAAAAAAGTTAAGTGAAGACTTTTTTAAGCTCTTTGCATAGATGGCGTTTTGCCCAATTTGTCCTAAACTGTATATCCATCGTAAGAACCATTTTGTAAGACAATTATTATTATAGGCCTAAGAATTTTATAGTTTTCATTGTGTCTACACTTAGATTTAAGAAGTTACCTCGGTCTGAGCAGTGTCCCGATCATACCTATTGTTATTATTACGAATATGCAGTAAGCGTTCAAGGACAACTGGCAAATAATGTCTCTGAACACATGATGCGATTCCTCGCTCAGTCAAATTGCCATATTTATCAATGCCATTTAGTATCTAGGCAAAGTACTAGATGGCGTTAGAAAACTACAGTCTCGGGCTATTAATGAGTCACTGGTACTGCCGCCTGTTAAAAATATGTAGAAAGAAAAATAGCCCAACTTAAGGAGGTGACATTTTTTTGTATGGGATTGGGTATCTGTACTGTAGTATTATATCATCTGTGCTAGTGTTAATAATAAAAAGAGGTTATTAAGCATTCTGGTGTAAATTGTGCATAAAAATCATTGTTATAGTAATTGCATTGTTAGAAGACAAAAAAGGAATTATGTGTAGGCCTTTTGGCTTCCTAATTACCTTAATGGGCTGAACATCTTTCTCATGGAGATTGGTTCTCAACAGACGCACACCACAGTTTATATCAAAACCTACTCCTCCAGGGGATACTATTGAGTTTGGGTCAGCCATATCAAAAGCTGCCATATTGCCTGAAAAATAATTTACAAATTAATAAGTGCAAAGATTGCATCATTTCTTGAAATATCCCAATGACAATAAACAGATTGGATCATAAATAATAATATACCATTGGCTTTTAAAACACACAAAAATATATTAAGGACAAAATAAAATAGAAGTTTCTTGATAAGTGTACCTTATCAAGAAACTTCTATTTTATTTTGTCCTGGCTTCATTGATTTAATTATATTGTGTAATGACATTGCATGTTATGAACTACATCTCCTTAAGTTTTAAACATTAAAATATCCCTATTTTCGTTCTTGGTTTAGTTACAGTAAACTTCTCCAAGTAAATTTAACTAGCTATGTAATATTTTAGTTTATTTGAAAGATGCCTGGACCAAATAGTATGTTTCAAATTATTATAGTGATACAATTTTAAGGGTTTGCAAAATACAGTTTTAATCAGGTGCAACCTTTTTAAAAATCTTCAGTATCACCACTAGTTTAAATTTTAAACAAACTTACCTATAGCAAATCCATAACCCGAATGCACATCTGGCAAGCCGATCGACTTGCCCACGATCCCCGGTAAAGCCGCAACATTAGCTATCTGCTTCACGCCTGGTAGGAACCCTCCCGTCATTCCCGGCCTGCATGAGTTCTTCAATTCATCTAACATTAGCTTTTCAAGAGAAGAATTAACGTAAAATACACCTTCAACATTCATATTTGGCTGGAAACCCTTTTTGATTCTCCAGCAATATGGATTGATCTTTTCAAGGTACTTCAATTCCTCATTATATTGACGCACAACCATTTTTACAATCTATGAAACAAATACTTTATAAAGCTTTACTATTATAACAGATCTCTCGTGCCGAAAGTAGCTTTGCTGATATTTAACGCTAATAAAAATCGCTGGCTGTAGTGGCTGTTTAATTAAAATGCTTTACGGCTGCGGTGTTGCTGTCAAGTCAAGTGTCAATTGTCAACGCTGAATGTCAACCACAGTAGTGATTGAATACTACTAAAACTAAACGAATTAGTCGATTGTTCTGCCTTTACGTATTAATATGCAATACATAAAGTCGTTTTTGGGTAGGTATCGACTTGTTTGCTTTGCAGAATTCACTTACGCAATTAGGCTGCAGTTTAGTCGATACTAACGGCGTGCGGCGAGCGACAATAACTGACACGGCTACCGTGTCAACTTTAATTTGTAGCGCAGCGCACCCATTACTATTACTAATTTTACACGTGCGTAGTGCGTACTACTAACATAAGTAAATACAAAAAATGGTGCGGCGGGCGTGCGCTGTGATACTAATTAATAGATACAAGTCCATGCGCCACTGGCTACTACTTACTGCAGCTATTATGCGATTGTAGCTAATTAATTATTCAATCTTCTTCATCAGTTGAGAGAGCATCTGTAACTAAATTACGAATAGATGGGTAGGTAAGGACTAAGGAGTTTCCAACTAAGTACTAAAAGAAAAAGACTAAAATAATAATTAGGTGAAAAATAAATATTTATAATTGTTTTCCACAAGACCAACTAATGTAAACGAATTGAAGTACTAATACATAAACAATTGACGCAGCACCGTATTTTAGTAGTTATTAGTTGGTTGATTGTTATTCGAATAACAATAGTGAGGAACTACTAAAAAGACAATCGAAAGAGTAATAGCACAATTTTCGATACAACAATCGTCCATCAGTCCATCAATCCCACTGACCTCTATTATACAAGTACGCTGGACTAAATATATTAGATGAAATGACAGTTGATTTTTGTGCCGAGTCAGAGCGCCCCACTCGAGGTTCTCAGGAACTAAAATTGACACATTTAGAGATAGGTTAATACCGATATTTCTCAAGATTAGGTAATACTAATATATTCGCCTGGAAATATAATATGTTAAAAAGCAATGTGTAATACTAAATTCTGGAATCATCATCATGATCATCCACAGTCCGACTTCGCCCACTGCTGAGCACAGGCCTCTCTCTTCTTGTATCAATCACCTCGTTCCTGTCTGGAATTAATTCTGGAATAATATCATGATAATTATAATTGCATTAACAAATGTTTTTAAGTCAAACAATTTATATCTGCATCTGAAACAGAGTTGAAAACTGATATAAGTCTTCACGTCGCTGGAATGCGATGTCACTCTTATTTGCACCTTAACACTACAGAGACAGGATCTCAGCGATGAGAGCGAGAAACATGTCCGTTGTAAATTATTATCCATCTCATTCGTACGCAAATATTTGTATGAATGATGTTCCACCCGAGTGAATCCAAACTATTGTAAATGTAAGTATTAACTAACTAGTATACTTGAGCAGGCAGATACTTGCTCAAATATACTAGTTTTAAGGATAAGTTGTTAGCCTATCCCCATATTTAAATCTCACTGATCTGACAGTAATGCGCTATAACTTTAGTAGCACGCTATCCACTAGTTTATAGCTTGCAATCTGATTGAAAGTATTTTTCAGTTAACCTTTACAGCAAGTTTTCTATTACTTAGAAATGAATCTCAATTAAAATAATTGGGATTTTCTTTTACTCGTACGTATTGAATTATTCTCACGTATTTTTATACCGAAGGCTATGTCCCATCTCTAATATTAGTTCCATGGAATCTCACGTTAAGTCACGTTGCTATCAGCGCCAAAATGGCGAAAATCAAATGTCTTAATTTTGTCATCGATAATATGAAGTCCAGCGTACTTGTATATTAGAGGTCAGTGATCAATCCACAGTCACCACAGATAAATTTATTTAAATGGACAGTGTCAACTTGTCAAGCAAGATTAGAATAGAACTCGAAGACAAGTATTTAAAATATATTTATTGACCACAGAGTACATTATTCAATGGTACATAATGAATGGTAGTGATAATACCCTCATTAGAACTTCTAAAGGCTTAGCACGCATAGTGGTTAATTATATCCACGTGGTTTTTAATCCGCGTACTGAATCATACATATTTAACTAAAACGCACGATGGTTAAAAATCCGCGCGGTTTTTGTCTGTTTCTACCCGTTCATAGAGCACAAAATATTAAACCGCGCCGCGGTCCGGTAGATTCTGTGGCAAAACACGATTATTGCGAATTTTTTACCGTGTGGATTTTTTACCGCAAGTGCGTGTAGCTTCATACAATTCTATAATTATTATGTCACAGAATCGGCGGCAATAAACCGCAGTGTGTGCTATTTCCATCAATAATACATTAGATACACAATCCCATACAAAACTGCTCTTTAAAACTGTCGTCAATTGTTATTACGTAATTCCAGAAACTAAGTCCAAGTACCTAAGCGGCGGCGCGTCTGCTGGTAATTCCAAGAATTCTGTTTGAATTAAATATACATTAATGCCATTGCCGTTTCAACCTTAACACATTGAATGCCAAATAAATGGCCAGGTCATCATTGGTTCCCACCATACAAATGGTCTTCTACGTAATACTACGTACTCGGCACCCCGTTTTAAAATGACATGTGTGGTGCCTACTACGCAATATTACGTATACATATATATGCGGGAAAGAAAGACATATACATGCGGGACACTTCGAAAAAAGCGCAAGAATCTTCCTAAGGATGTTACCAACGCCAAGCTGAAGCGTGGAGAGTTAGCTGCTACAAGTTGTAACGATATCACTGTTTGTAAATGGAAGGACAAACGTGACGTTCTGGTGATTTCAAATAAACACATACTTCAGCTTGTGAACGTTAGGAACAGAAATGGAAAAGTCTCACTGAAACCTAACATTGTTGCGGACTATAATTTAGGCATGTCTGGTATTGACAGAGGGGACCAGATGGTCTCGTATTACTCTTGCCTCAGAAAGATACTCAGATGGCACATAAAATTAGCACTGCACATCTGAGGTTTACGTACAAAATGCGCATAAATTGCTTCGTTTGAAAGACCGCACATCCAAAATACGGCTCTTGAAGTTTCGGGAAGATTTTGTGAAATATCTACTGGGACTGAACTGTGGCGATATTACTCCCACAGCTGCAGAAGCACCTGGACCACAAATACCGCCAGTACAGCCTGAACAAGATCAAAGAGACCCATCGCCATTGCTGCCTGGGCCATCTGTACCACCTGCATCGCCAGCTGTTCATAAAAGTCGAGTCCCGTTGAGCAATTTCCATTACTTAGAAAAGCTCCCACCTACTGCCAAGAAGGCTGTTCCAGCGAAGCCTTGTCGTGTCTGCACCAAAAATAAAAAACGAAAAGAGTCATCTTTCGTGTGTGCCACTTGCCCGGAAAAGCCTGCCTTGTGTGTTGTCAACTGTTTCTACACTTACCACACTGATTCTCGATTTGCATAATTTTATATAAAAATTCTATTGTTGTTTTTAGAAGTTCCTTTTTTTATATAATAATCGATCTCATTAGTTATAAAACTAATTTTTGATCTCATTATAAAACTGTACTTTTTTGCCTCAAAGTGCCTTAGAAATTATGTGATTTTAACAGTTTTAAAATAAGAAAGTTACTTTTATTCCATGTCATGTCTTATTTGAGATGCCAACGAACCTAAAAAATCCTTTCCAGGAGGCCTAATAATAAACACACCCATATAAATTGTAAGAAAGTGATACGTAGTATTACGTAGTTGGCCCCTAGCATCACTAGTGCCTACGCAATATTGCGTAGTTGGCATTCAATGTGTTAAATTACTAAAGCAATAGAAATGTATGATATTTCTTTGATGCTCAAAATACATCAAAACAAATTTAATCATACACGCATGTTTTAATGTTTTACAAAGTGCCAGAACAGTCTATGTTTGTTATAATAGTTGGCGCGTTGTTGACGCAAACGTTGGTCGAACAATCATAATATATGGTAATTGGTTCATATTTACTATTTAATTCAGTTTTTACTTTAAGAAAACAAAAAGTTAATTTATAAAATCCGACTGCTTAAGAAGCGAACTAAAAAGGAGTAAGAAGCTAGCAGAAAATCATGCTGTGCAGTCGAAGGATACATATAATTCGCGAGCTAGCTAACCAAAACCAGATGTATCCTCCGACGTCTTTTTAGTTCGCTTCTTAAACAGTCGAGTTTTTGATTTTTTTAATTTACTTTTTTTAATTGTTTCAGTAGTCATTATGTACAGCAGCGAATGTCAACACATACAGTACGACATAAAAGAGTAGAAATTAAATATTTGGGAACTAATGGTTTTCATTTTCTGGCAACATCTAAAATGAGTACTTGAGCTATAAATTTTTCTCGATCGGTTTCGATTTTCGTAAGAATTTTGGTTTTTGTGTGATATTTCTGAGTGTGGACAGAAAAACAGTGGCAAATCATGAATAAGGTAATTCGTGGAGGTGCCCGTGATATAGTTTACAAAGTTTATATGTGGTGTATAGCCGAATTCCAAGCTGGGAAGCTTCTATTGAACTTATAAGATGTTTACCATCGTACAAAAGATTTTACTGGTAAGTAACTATTGAAAGTTACGCTAAACGTTAATTACAAACGATTAATACATTCAGGGAGCTAAATTTTCGAACCACATATCATTTACAAATTATTTGTCTACAATTTTTGAGGTTATGCTAAGGTAAACAAATACCGTTGTAGTTATAGCGCGACTTAACAACGTTGATAGTAAGGTAAAAACAATTAATGTAATTTATTGTGGATACGATTTTTTTTTACTAAGCCATATTTGATGATGCAATCGTCTAAATGGAAAGAAACAATTTTAAAATATATTCACGATAATTTACCGCGAAACTTCTTTCGTCGGACTGACAGTGATTCTTTTATTTTCTTGTTTTAGGTGTTTCTGTAAGCACAGTGCGCAGAATCGTGCAACACGGCATTGAAAACGGTGGGAAATTCTCAACACCAGCTAAACACATGAAGGGTCGTCCCATGGTACAGACAGCAGTGACGATGAAAGTGGTTCAGAAATCAGTGACGAATCAATACCAGAGCTTAAAATATACTACACGAACTTAAGTGATCCCATGGAAGGTGTAGAGTATTTAGATTTTGATTTATTAGATTAGTTTATTTTATTAATTTTAGTTTATAACTGAGTTTACTTGGAAAGCAATTGATTATTAAAAATACTTATTTTTTTGTGAAATTGTTGTTTTATTACTACTACATATTAAAGATTTAAAAAATATACTAATTTAATATATTAACTCTTATTTTATACCCAATAAATAAATAATACTATTCAAGTATCAAGATCAGCTGGGTCGTACTAACTGGGTTGCTATCTAAGCGATTGTGGCGCCCTCATTTAATTTCTACTCTTTTATGTCGCACTGTACCACATAGTAAATCATATCAATCAATGAACAAACAATAATATATTTTTAGGTCAACACATCTACGATCTTGGCTAGACCATGGGGTCTCAACTCAAACAAATTATAATTAGTATTAAAAAAAGATCATAGATGGCAGCATAGGTAACAAATGTGAAAGTAACCATCACTTAAAAATGTTAAACAGCAGATTTAGGCTGAAATAAGTTTAGTAAAAATCAAAACTTGCTACTTTAATGTTAATTTATCCATTTACACTCATTAATCAGGGTTTTTGAACAAAAAAGATAAGTTGAAGACTTTGTATGTTAAATTATTTGAAAGTAGCTATACTTTTCGTTTTGTTTTGAGTTCTTTGCAATAGATGGCGTTTTTCACAATTTGTCCTAAACTATATATCCATCGTCAGAATCATTTTGTAAGACAGTTATTATTTAAACTTAAAATATATTATTTATTATAGGCGTAATTTTAAATATTAAAGTTTTGGTCTATTACTTAAAATCACTTTTTTGTGAAGGTTGTTTACACATCGAATTAAAACTCGTCATCGAATTAAAGTTTTTCGATAACTCGCTGGAACTGGACTCGTATCGCACTAGGGCCTACTCAAATCGCACGGGTTATAAAATAAGAGATAACGCGACGTGAGTCCCGCTTGCCGTCCGAGTTTACGCGTCGCCTAGTAGGTACAGTTTGATTCAAACTTAATGACGGCTCGCTCGGCTCGTGAGCTACTACGAGCTAGGAATTTCATGTGACAGTGGGGGTGAGGGGTAGAGTAGGTACTGCGCAGCGAGTAGGGTTTTTTGAAAACATCACTAAGTTTGAATCGGTACGCGACCCGTTAGTAAATACTTAAACAATAACATAAAGTATTATTTGTCCTTGTGATTACACGGCTCCACTACTCGGGGGACCCAATTGTTTTTTTCTTCTAATCCCATCTTGTGTGGTATCAAAGAAAAGGGTTTTATGAGGCAATTTCAAAAATATATAACACTTATATGTTTAAATGTACAAAATTCGAAAAAAATGGTAACTAAAAAGTGTTAAGGCGCCTCCCGGAGCAAAACGCCGTGCTAGTTGTTTTTGTGCAGTTTTTAAGAGCTATCTACTCTTTATTTAAAAATAAATATTAATTGATAAAAATACATTAAATTTCTACATAATGTTGATTCTAAAATTGTACTACACTTTTTTTTTTAAAGATGTATAAGTTTCACTAATCTCCTTCCAACAAAACTATAAAAATGTGAAATAATTATTGATAGCATGCATCTCCCCGTATAGTGTTCATTAATTATTTTTTATACTAACACTAATGGATAGACAATTTGATAACGAACATTTTGTAAGTTTTATTTTTTTCAAAAGACCAATATTCGATTTTATCAAGATTTTATTGTAAAATCTGGGCGTAATCACTACCATAATTCATGCGCCAACAGTGCTGCTAGGCCAATAGGAATACTCATATCTCATGCTGATTTTTTGGTCAGGGTACGGCCTTAAATAAAAAAAACCTAAGATCCGACTGCTTAAAAAGCGAACTAAAAGGACAAAACAAGAAAATAATCTTGCTGTGCAGTCGGAGGATACATATTCGCGAGCTAGCTAACCAAAACCAGTTGTATCCTCAGACTGCACAGCATGATTTTTTTGTCGGAGGATACATATTCGCGAGCTGGCTGACCAAAACCAGATTTATACTCAGACTGCACAGCATGATTTTCATCATGATTGTCTGTTGCGAGTCGCCATTAAGTTTGATTCTAGTCTACATCAAATTTGTTCAAGTAGCCCATGCTACGCACCTAACTAAAGTATTAAAAGTAATATTTTTTGTAAAATATCCTGTTCTTTCTAAGTAGGTACCTACCGAAAATAAAAAAGGGTAACCCTTATAGTGAATAATAAAATGACATGAGGTAGGTACCTATATCATGTCATTCCGTTGCCGCGGAAGCAAGCTACCTACCTACATTAAATTTTACAAGGAATTCTATAGTTTTGATTGATTTGGAATATTCGTGAATATTGTGAAATTCGCTACACAATGCGACCACTATTAAGAAATAACCGCGGTCTGAGCGGAGTGAGGAGTCTGTCCCGATCATAGGTCCCGATCATACCTAATTTTATTATTACGAATACGAAATAAGCGTTCAAGGACAACTGGCAAATAACGTCTCTGAGTACCTACATGATGCGATTCCTCGCTCAAATTGCCATATGATTTAGTATCTACGCAAACTTCTAGATGGCGTTAAAAAACCACAGCCTCGGGCTATTTGAGTCACTGGTGCTGCCGCCTGTTAAAAATATGGAGAAAGAAAAAATAGCCCGACGAATTGCCCGACTTAAGGAGGTGACATTTCTTTGTATGGGATTGGGTATCTGTACTGTAGTATTATATTATCTGTGGCTAGACTGATGATAGATTGATTAGGTAATAGTAAATTGGTGCAAAATCTTCACATATAATTTGACTTATAAAACTTGTACAAGTTCTGGTATCGTCTAATGAACCAGTTATTTTTTATTTTTTTTTGTATTTGTGTTTTTGTAGACACTAAACTACACCAATTTTATATCACAATATCCACTAGGAATCAACTTGCAAATAATATTAACAGCCGCTGAACTTCTCTCGAAAAAATCCCGCCAAAAAACCCGAACCAGAAATACAGGAAAAATCAATGAGGAAGGAAAATCTATGGAGACGGCCTATTCTACTATATGAAGAATAGTTATACACATATCTATCAAATCGACACACGCATGTCAAAAAGCGTTTTGTCTCTTTTTAACTAACCAAGAACTACATATGAAAAGAGAGACATCTAAATGTTTGTCAAGGACTAAACTTGATAACACTTTTGTGTGACGTCAAAATCATGTCTATGCGTGGCCGGTCGCCATGTTGATTACCGAGTAAAATTGGTAGTTGTGTGCTGTTTATGTACGTTTATCTGTGTAGTTGTGCTGTCAAACAGTTGCAAATGGCCTACCTCATTGGCCAATGGGCAGCCATCTTAAGTTCCCGATTTATGTAGGTAACACGCTAATTTCGTAGGTATGGCAAGTCCATAGGTTTATAAGTCAGTGGGAAAAATAGACACGAGTAGTTTTAATTTTACTTTTTGACATTTGAAGTGTTGTGTCATAGTCAGATAGACGTCATTAACGTCAGTCAGAGCTGTCAGACTACCATTTTCGTCCTTTGGGCTTTTGGGTTTCATAATCAATCAGTTTTTAACCTTACCGTGAAAAATAACTTACTAGATAATTATTTGAACACGGAGCAGGAGGATACCTTAAGCAATGGCTGCGCTAATAAAGCTTCGTCAAATGCCTGTCATTCAGAGATGTATTTGGAACCAGTTCAGCCGTAATATTTCTACTTCGAAAAAGAATAGTGATAGCGCTGCAACTGTGACTTCGCCTACCAGCGAAAAAGATAAAAACTGGGTGAGCTATGGCTTCGACTACTTTAGTAAAGAAGAGGACACAAATGCGCACAACGCCTCATTCTTTTTCTCCGTAACATTGTGTTTGGTCTTCGGTGGATTTATGTGGGCCTATGCTCCAGATACCCATCTGAGGGATTGGGCTCAGAGAGAAGCATTTTTAGAACTACGTCGCCGCGAAAAGGCAGGTCTGCGCCCAATTGACCCTAACTTTATAGACCCAAAGCAAATTAAACTGCCCAAAGAATCAACTATCTGCGATGTTGAGATCATTATTTAATTTTTATGTTTAAATATCTCAATTTGTAATTATTGCACTGTAGATATTGGTGCTGTAACATGTAGTAAACCTTTAAATATGTAATTTTCTTTTATTTCATTTGAGAGTTTGTATCAAGTCAGTAATGTTTAACATCAAATGAATTTGTCATCAACAGCAAGATTTCATTTATATATAGTTTAGCAGGATGCTGTGCCCTGACTTGTTATGGTTAAGCAGTTAGAAAATTAACATTTTTATTGGGAAATTAACTCACCTTATTGTAAATAATTGATTCTGGTACCAATAAATTAATTGTTCATCACTAAGATTTTTATTTTCTCCATGTTTATTTAGATAATTCAGATTTTTCTGTCTTTACAGATAAGTCCAACTTTGTGTGAAAATAAAAATCTGAAATATACTTCTTGATCTGGGTTCAGAATTCCAAATAATTATAATGTTAAGACAAATGTTGAATTGATAATATGTGCAGAATCTGGCACCTTTGACACATCAAACAATTATGAATATCTAACAGGCTGGTCTTAGATAAGAGTGGTTAATTAATAGGGCTTAGGTAAAGGAAACAAATGGTGTTGGTAATAGTAATTTAAATATTAATTTATAATAGTTATCAATTTTTATTACATTTATAATATTATATTGAGAAAAAAAAATTACAGTTAACAACTAGGTATTCAGTTATGTACTCATATATGGTATATAGCGAATTGTAGTACAATTAAAATATGGTAAGAACCAGTACTTACACAACAGTCAACAATCTACCTAGCCTAATACCTACTAAGTTTGAGTCGGTCTCCAGTTTAATCAAATGTAGCTGAATACAAGTAAGTACCTATTTAACCAGTACAAAACATTATACAATAAACATGATATTCTACAATTTTGAGTTCATACAATCTTACCAATATTAGTAGTAAAACAATACTTTTTGTGAGTATTAACAGGTTCACTGTCCACATAGCAAAAATGCCATATTATGTGAGTCATGAAACAGTGAACTAGTTACGCTACTACTTATAGGTAACTTATCACATATTATGTACTTAGCCCCGATGATGAGGACACATTCATAACTCCAAATACTTAATCCAGAAATGGTCTGTAAGCCAATATCTATAAACGCCACTTAGCCTGTACTTTGACTTAAATAATATGTTCCTTTCCCTATCTTGCACATTTGTGAGTAGTTTTGCAGTTGAGCGACACTGGGCCGGTTTCTGAATGAGTTTCGATCGAGTTTAAAATTTTCCGCTAGGAGCGCTAGTGTAGAATGAGGTCTTCGAAATGTAAAATAGGTTTTACCAACCACTGGTTTAATAGTTTTATGTTTCGGAAATGTTTAACCTTCTTTTTTTACGAATAAAAAGAGGCGGCGCGAAACTGCGGCATACTCAATATTATAATTATTTAATCGCACTTCTTCGGCATTACAAATGAATTTAATTCAAACTTTGCTCCCGTGCGCGTAATAAATTTATATGGACCTTACTCGCCAGTGGCGCCAACTGGTGGGCACGAAAACGGTAGCCCCGACACGTCACATTAGCATGTTGCTGACGCGAACGAGTGCGTTACTCCAGCCAGATAATGTCGAAAATCGTCATATAAGTTAAAGCTATGGGGTCCATATTACTTAAAGGTTATATTACCTTTATCGAATTAAAATATAATAATAAATTCCTTTACCTAAGTACATAATATAAAATTAACTAAAAACTAATTATCGCATTTTGAACCTTGTAAATAGTAAGTAGGTACCTACCTACCTCATCGACAGAATGGTTATTAAACGTTGGTAGGTAGATATATGAAAAATGGCATACCTAGTGGACACTTACTTTGAGCAATTTAAAATTTATTAATTTTTCAATCAAACTTATTTCGTGTCTGTACCAACTTTTAAAGACAATTATGCTAATAATTTTAGAAGCTTGGTATAATGTATTTCGCGGCCGCTTTTTTATAACATTCTAGATTTGGTCGGGTTACCACGCATAAGTATTGTTTTTCTATTATTTTGTTAATTAATTAGTATACAAGTCTGATATTTCACAGGTATATAATTGAACTATTATATTATATAGTTACTACAACTGTAGGAAACTCGGTGAATCGGTCTTCAAATGACTCAACTGCACGCCGTGGCCGGCATAAATTGAAATTTCATCATAACTTTTTAATTACTTATAGGATACTAATGAAACTTCAGTACCATTTATAAGCAGTAATTACCTATATAATAATGTTTCAAGTTAGTCTTTGGCCCGCTTATTGGAAGTGCTAGGACCTATTATTATTATTATTATATATTTCTATTTACTAAAATAACTTCAAAACGGTGCATTATTGTGGATTATTTTATTGCGCAACAGATTATAATTAATTAGCCAAATGTCATGTACAAAAATTATAACCATCCGTTTAGTCAATTCCGAGATGCAGCAATGGTGCAAACGTTACCGCAGCAGGATTTTAAATATCTTCGCAACCATAGCAAATACAAATTAAGTTGTACCATTTATTTGAAATTGATATCTAATTATTTAGATAACATTTATTTCAATATACCCATTAGAAAACAAAATATCTGGCTGCGGTAACGTTACTCCAGCCGGAACTGTTTTTATCAAATAATTAAAAAACTATCAGCTTACCTAATTAATAAATCTGCTTACTAATTACAGAAGCTGTATATCTAATTATCCATTGCACTTAGATGACGATTAACGACATTATCTGGCTGGAGTAACGCACTCGACGCGAACCCATAAGGTTTTGCCTATGTCAAAAATCGCCCAATGCGGCAAAAGAAGTTTGCACTTCGAAAAGGTTCGTTTTCAAGATTATCACGGTACCTAAAGTAAAATCCTAGAAGCTAACTTACTTTTACAATATTACGAAGAAGAGTAGGTAGTCCTTCCTATCTATGTATAGTTCTCGCCAAACTTTTTGGCTGCCCTGAAGTTGGCTTTCCGATGCATTGCCCAAGGCGTGGCGCTGTGCTGTTTTTGTATGAGAATTATTACTGCACAGCCATTGTAGCCAACTTCAGGGTAGCCAAGAAGTTTGACGAGAACTATATATATAGGTAGGTCCTTATCTTATAGAGCACATAAAAGAATTAATTTTCCGCCAGTCACAGCTGCGTATGCAGTGTCACCAGCAGCAACTAGTGAATTAATACAACCACCAAGATTGATGTCTCCAGCGGGTTGCAGCTTTTCGCCTGCTATCTTCCACCGGCGCACGAAGCCGTCCCAGCCGCCAGTCCACACGTAGTCTCCACTTGCAGACAAAGTTGTTATAATCATATCACTTACCTGAAAATTTTATTTCGATGGTCATCTACTATCATATGACTGTCACCATACCTAGGTAGGCACTTATAGGTACACTCAGCGTCACAACAATCGCACCTTTTCGAAAATCACATTCAAGCCCGTCCAGCCATAAAAACATGCATCAAACCAATTGGTATCTGCTGAAAGTATGTTTAAGGCGCAGATACCCCTCAGTAGCTGATTTTAAAATGAGAATCACGTCTTAACGGCTAGTCGTTTTTTTGTGTTCGTATTTTCTTAATAATTTGATCTAAGAAAATTTTGAGTTTTATTCGTATGACATTGTGTAATTAATTTGTAAAGTTATGTCTTGCACGGACATAAAAACGACAATCGCACCAAAACCGCCGGGCGTAGGTATTTTAATGAAATTGTCACCACCTCAAAGACAATTTAATAATAAGGAAAGCTTAAAAATCTAATAAGGAAAGCTTAAAGCGCGGGTGTGAAACTGGTGCGCTTTTTGTTCCCTCAAGGTCGTAGGCGACTGTCGTTGTCTTAATGACCTTTAAACTAACAACAGTTAGACTTCATAAATAACAAAATTCTTCACAGGACGAGCCGTTAATTGCACCTCCCTGAAGGGTATTAAACGGCCGATCAAGGTCAAATGAGAGTCAATCACTATCCAGACCTTGAAGTGAACCTCTCCTGTAAGAAAAACAACACTGAAAATGGATACCACTGCAGCTGAAGCCGCTAAAGTGATTGCACTACTGCAACGCAGCACATCCGAAAGAGGCGATCGTTTCATTGTGTCAACTATAGAATGAAATCGGTTCTCCAATGCTGTTGAAGGGCCACAACGGCTCCCATCAGTACGCAGATCTACAGTAAGCGTCTCCACGGTTAGGAGAAGGTTGTGGGAGAAAGAAATTGCTGCCCATAGAGCTGCTACAGGGCCCTAGATTGACTGCACAGAATAGGAAAGACAATTTACCCGCGACCATGTTGATTGGGTGGTGTCATTAATCCTGGGGGAGGCCCACGTCCAGCAGTGGACGTCTTTCGGCTGAAATGATGATCATGATGATGTTTAAGCGGCTCCTGTAGGTATACCAATATACCTACACTAGTTTTTATTTTATTTTTATGGCTGGACAGGTTTGAATGCGATTTTCGTAAAAGGGCCTATTTTTGTGACGCTGAGTGTATAATATCTACATTATTTTTCTTTTATGGGATAAGTAGGAACGGGTTGTTCTGTATTGTAGGTAGGTGGTAGGAAGACCATCTTCTCAAAGAAGGCCCAACTATCAATTTTTTTGCAGTATCTAGATACTTACAAAATTATCAGGCGAAAAACATTTTAGGCAAAAAAATTATTAATCCGGCTCTGTCACCTTGATTTCATCAAGAAGTTTAAAGCAAGTATCAATGGAGGCGTCATGTAATTTCAAGCTATTGCCATCCCTAGACATGAACACAAGTCGATTCCCAGCTACCCGCAGCGGTGCTCGACCTTCCATTGTGTGCCGCGTCATGAAACGGGTCTTCGATTCCTCTGAAATTAGAAAATGACGTGAATGTAGAAAACTTGATAGGTAACTAGCATTGAAGATTTGACCGTAGGTATCTACTTAAACTTCATAAGAAGTATAGTTAATATTTTTAGTAGATTCTATCAATATAATATCCACTAAAGGTTTGCTCTCATATAGGTCGGTACTTAAGGCCTAATTAATAAAAAACATCGGGGCAGATGAGAAGTGTTCTTCTTGCTAGTTAGACTAGCTACATATAATTAGTTTAGGTATGCAATTGTGTACTTTCATTCTAAGAACAAGCCACAGTCATAACATAATGTCTTCATGAGTTCCAATCAGGCTCGTAGGTACTTATTAATTTATATAATCTACCGTAATCTATCGTAGGTACTTATTTATTTACCTAATCTTATTTTAGTAATAATTGATAAGTTAGGCATTTCTACAGGCCCTGCTAAGGTATTAAGGGACTTAAGAACCACCTTATAGAGGTACATATAATTTAGTTGAGTTCAAGGCGAGTGCAAAAGCGCCTGCGTTACTCAGCATTTTAAATAACAATGAAGCTGCTTTAATGTTGATTGCTATTGAAAAATATTATTTGTAAACCACAGTTTATGTCACAAGAAACGCTTGCGCATTATGGAATGTATTGATAATGTAAGCCATCTGTAAAAGCCTCTACAAACAGTCCACCCACTTTATAGACTTGGGAGACCGAATAGCATCCTGAAGATTTTGGTAATAGTTACTTACTTAACTACTAACATGTTGGCAGCTAGGTAGATACCTAATGCATCTAACTAAGTTGATCTAGGCGTTTTGAAAGCAGTGGTGGCCCAGTGGTAGCGGCCGCCACTTACAAGTTGTATGTCGTGAGTTCGAACCCAGGCAGGCCCTTTACCTACTTTGTGTAAATTTTTTCATCACCGCTGCTGTCAAAACGGTGAAGGAAAACATCGTGAGGAAACTGGCATGTCCTAGAATCAAAAATTCGAACACATGTGACATACACCAACCAGCACTGGACCTGCGTCGTGGATTACGGCCCATTCCTTCTCACAAAGAGGAGGTCTGTGTGGAACATTAAAAGGCTGATGATGAAGTAGTTAGGTACCTACATAAGTATAAACGTAGGTCCAGGGCCCGATCTAGCAATATCGGCGCTCCGGGCGTAGACAATATCTTTTACTGTCCAGGCTGCTCGTCTGTTGAATGCATTGCCTGACTCAATAAAACGTGCTCAGTCGTTGCCTGTATTTAAAAAACTTGACAAAGAATATTACCTATCGCTGTGATTGTGCACTTGGTTTTTTGACATAATGTGCTATGATTGTTGTACATCATTTATTTTCATTGCTTATATATTAAGTATGTATGTATTTATGTATCTATTATTTAGCATATGTATGTATTTTTTATTTTTGTTTTTAGTTAGTATTATTGTATAAATATTATGTTCATTGTTGGTATTGTCGCACCACTGACAACCCCATGTCATGTCCAGGTAATCTCTGTCCATTCCAGGTTGCCTGGAAGAGATCGCGGAATGCGATAAGGCCGCCCATTGTATGTTTTTAGTATTAAGTTTCTTTTTCTTGTTTATTATGGTGTACAATAAAGTGTATATAAATAAATAAATATTTGCGGTCCTTTAATATGACGCCTTATAAGGAGGTAAGGTAATATATAATTCAGGATATTATATATTGACAAAAAATGCGGTTTGCAACCGTCGGATCCGATAAAACCGCTTTTTTGACAACTTTGTGCGAAGTGAGCTCGAATATTTCACCTAATAATTTTTGCAACATTATGGGTATGAATGTTAAATTATATAACGGTGAGTTTAAAACAAGAACCAATAACATTCGACAGCGAAGCAAAATTGAAAATTTTAGCACCACACCACGAATAAGTTAGATTTTCTGATAAAATTAAAAGGGCTGTTAGTGCAGTTTGGCCGCCCCTCATTTATGCCGTTCTGGGTATTTGCCCGGCTGCCCCGCCCCCGCCCCTAGATCCGGCCCTGCTTAGGTCTTACTCTTACATATATATCTGCCTATTTATAAAAACAAGGGATGTATAATATGTTTACCTGGTTTTATTTCCGTGGCGGTAACGTAGAGATCACGAACTGTGAATAAGAAAGGAGGACTGAACCCCAAATCTTTGACTTCTTCCAAGACATTGTATTTAGCTTTCATCGCGTGGTTTTCATAAACAATGATCTGAAAATATTATTTACAAGATGTAATAATTGAAAACCTACATAACGCTATGAACAGTATGTCTAGGTAGGTACCTACCTACCTACTACATGAGATCAACCCTGAAAATGTATAGAGCTGTGCTGAATTTTTCGGGGGACGGGTTTTGTATTTTTTTTTTTCTGAACGTACATGTTTTTTATTGAAGAGTGAAGAACCAAAATAGGTATGATTCCATTTTCTTTTTTTCTCTGTCATGTCCACCATGTACTTAGTTATGTACCTAACTCAAGTTGCAAGAGCGAGCAAAAAGAGTTCGACAATTGTAGCACCCAGCCTCAGCCGGCCTTTTGATTTTTTTTCACAAATAAGTAAGAGTTTAAGCATCTAACTACTTGGTTAACTGATACAGAAAAACCTAAGAATTAAGATCACCCACGCCTTGCACCACTTCTAAGCAGAGACAATGTGGTTAACATACCTATTCTCTAAACGTTAAGATGCTTCTCGACCGAAGACTGAACTCGATCCGCCTCGATTAGCCTGAGCAATCAGCCGTGGAACGTTGTAAATATCTAAGGAACGCGTCGTCAACATATTTTAGCAATCGGCCAAGCTGATCAAATTGGTGAAGAAGCACCTTTAGAAAGCTTTTACGAAATCGGATATAGTCTGGTCTTTTACTTACGTTTCCATCTTCGTCACCGGCATAAACTTGTTTATCAAACACTTGTATAGCGCCAACATCAGCTCCCGTAGACGGCAGCTCAGTGATTTTCTCTCCCGTCATGGACCAAACTCTGATCCCTCCATCATTCGATGACGAGTATAAGGTTTCGCCGTCAGTTACTAACGCAAACGGTTGGACTCCATGCGCAGCCATGCTATTCTCTAAGAGACAGTTTCTTGGCTGTGCTCGTTGACGAGCTCGTCTTCGAGACAGTCTCGAGATCGACCGATCGTGCAGCGCTGATTCAAACGGTATTCTCTAGCGCGGTTATGGTCGTCGACGAACTGTAGACTGACATCTCCCGTCATAATTTCGTAGACGAATTAGGGCTTGAAACAAATTCTTTAAATTACAATCGATAAATCTCGACTGAGAGTTTTATGGCCTTAAAACGTATAATATAGGTATATCTTTAAGTATTTTAAGTAATAGAGTGAAACTACAAACGATTTCATAGTTATAATAGTTTAACTAATGTATTTTTATTATTGCATTTTAAAGCTGAATGACAATTTCTTTGCCTATTTCGTAAGTAAAAGCAACGCGCTGTGTGACGCTGCCACAAAACGCAAAATCGCAACCGACTCTTTTTGTTTGATAATTTGTTGTTTGTTTTTATTTAAAACTATTTACATATATGATTTTAACATAGTTGTGTGACTGTGTGAAATGTAAGTATTTTAATATACTTAGGTACAGTGACAATATTATTGTTCTCCAAAAAAGTGAAGTGAAGTAGGTACGTATAATATGTTTATCTCTAGATCAAATATGATAGTACTGCGTTGAAATAAATTTGCAGGATGTAAAACCAGGGCTATCTTGGCGTAAGAACAATATGACAATGGAAAACCAGCCGAACACAAAACAAGTGATGAAGTTTTTTAGAAAAGTCTTACTAGGTATGTTATATTTTGTTTATATTTCGTATTACACTTTGAGGCTAGATGGGGCTAGATCTCTTGCAGTGCCTCAAAGCAGAGATGCCTCAATTGCCTCTTCATGCATGTAAGAAGCTCTAGATAATTAAATAGTGTTCTCACTTTTCATTCCCAGGTTGGACCAAGTTGTTGGTGTTTTTAAAAGTAGCCAAAAAATCAATTAACCAGCAATACTATGTGTCTCCCTATAATATCTGTTCCTTCAGAAAGAGAGAGTGATGCTGTTATACATAGTATCCTGCATATTTTTTTACCTCTAATAGTAATTTATTGCATTTTTATGTTCACAGCTCCTCGCAGGTGTCGTTTGCTAACGGTATGAGGCCATCTAATCCAATGCTCATTTCACAACAACCTTCACAAAGGCAAATGGAGATACACTGAAGATATTTATAGAATAAAATTCTATTACTGGAAAATAGTTCAATAAATAAATCTGAGTTTTATCATTTTGAGTTTTTTTTATTAGTCAATATGTATATTATGTCTGTTTATTTTCCATAATAAACATATTAATCTGTTTTGCAGTCTTAATGCACAATTTTGCTTGTACAAACAAGAATTTGGCCTATTAAGATTGAGTATCTAGCCGGAAGGAACCTGTGAAGGTTGCGGTGTTCCGCTGGATGTGAGATGCACGCGACCGGTCAATGTGGCGACGCTTGGTGGAGGCCTATGTCCAGTGGTGGACGTCATTAGACGTATATGATGATGATGAAGCCGGACCAATAAACATGATTCACATTACAACAAATATTATTTAAATATATTTATGACATATAATTTTAATTAAAGATCCTACTAATTAACCTATGCAATCCATGCAAAAGTAACTGTCTGTTATCTTTTCACGCTTAAACCGCTGATGGTACCTATGGAAACAGTTTGAGACCGTAGGTAACTATCCTATGTCCTTCATAGGATAATTTTTATCATGGAAATCTTCCTTAAGTTTGTATGATGAATTAATAATATCTCTAGTAAGGCGGCCCACAAACCTACAATATTTTTTCTTGAAATAAAAAAATGGCTATTCGAAATACTAATGCTACGCAGACGTAGTTGCAGGCAACAGCTAGTTACATAATATATAAATTAAAATTCACATTAAACATTTAAAATGCCTGTACGCTAAGAGCTATAAGTCGTTTTCCAATACTTAGGTATGTTATTAAAGCCTGAAGTTAACTGTGGATAAAGTGTCTCTATCCCAGGATATTGTTATCAACGTTGCTAATTCTCTCGCCTGTCGAGCTAAAATCATTAATTTTCTCAGCTTCTTCTAATATATGTAGCTTTAGTTAACCAAGCTAACAAACTGGCAAGCTGGTAAAAAAATATTTTAATACAATATTTTATTAGCTTCTGCCAAGGGTACATTATATTGGGAAGAAAAGTATCCCTTATGCTATTCCTTTACCTAGCTATAATCTATCTCTATGCAGAATTTCATCCAGTGCCGTTCTGGCGTGATTCAAAGAGTATGTAACACTGGCGTGATTGAGTAACAAACATACATCCACAAACATTTAAACCAACAAAACTGCCCATCCAAACTTTCACATTTACCTATAATATTAGTTAGATTAAAATCCAAGAAGAATTACGTTACGCGCAAAAATAGTGGCTTTTGGATTTGACAGATAAAAACGAGGCTGTAAGCCAGGCTGCGAGCGTCTTCGACGCTGTTTTTTCTTACGGAATACCAAAATGTATGAAGAACTGTCAACTTGCTCGACATTGAGTAGTTCTAACTCACGGCCGTCACAGCTTAGAGCGCTAGTGTCGCTATTCGCGGCTTAGCGAATACCAAACTTAGATTCGTCGCTGGCACCAGCACTGCGCTCAAGGCTGTATCCTTAGAGAATAGCACTGCTGGTCCATGATTCTTTTGGTGTCAATTTGACGTCAAATGACTTGAAAATAAAATATTCTCTAAGTAATGGATGCAGGATTGTTGCTGTTTCCAAAAAATAAACAATCTCACTTTCGTATTTTTTATATTAAGTTCGTAAACTGTTATAGGGATAGGTATCTACTAACATTTTCCAAATCAAAAACTAATCTGACTTAGAAAATCATCACTGTGTACGAATAGGTATAATAATACCTAGATATAATAAGTAAGTAAATTGCAGCATTTATTATGAAAAATCTGCTAGTTGGTAGGCTCTAAGTTTTCATTGGAAATAAACATTATCTTCTAGGTAAGTATACTCACCTTAATAGCTCCATCTTCAGTGCCAACAAACAATTTGTTGCCCCAGGCCAACACACACGGCTCCGAATCAACTTTCGTTTCAGCCTCAATTTTAAGAGACATTGTTTTCTATAGTTATCACGCGTGTTGTAATATGTCAGTTATTTACTTATTAGTTATAACTGAATGCGTCCAGGCTCCTTACAATATCTGTGAATACTGCTAGTGCCAACAACCCCAACGGTATTTGAGACGAAAATAAACTAAAGCGGCGTCCAATGATATACTTGGAACTTTTAGTACAAAAATAAAAATAACGATTCTAGACGAATTTAGTGATGCTAGACGCGGGAAGTATAATATTATTATGAATCCAAAACTTGGATTAATGTAAATACGATTCTTATTCTAGATAATTCAACATACCGGCTGCTAAATATAACCAGTCCAATATTTCGAATATAGATAAGCACTTATGTGTACGCACTAGTGCGTATAATCGACAAAAATCGAGTGCCTGCTTGCATATTCAAGAAACTTCCTAATGAGCGTTAAAACCGAACACCGCTGCAGCGTCAGCAAAAAACTGAAGCTATCATCTCTAGATTGCGGTTGTTAAGCATGATGCTTGTGAATAAGTAGGTAGGTATGTACAATACGCTCATTAAATCTCACTTTAGGCAATGCAGTAATACTATTATAGGTATTTAAAAGTATTAACTGTAAATTAGATTTCCAATGTTTGAATAAGAAACAACAAGAAGAACAAGAAATAACATCATCTCATAATGTTGTAGAAAATTAGGTAGCTAAAGTCCATAGGTATTAGATTTCTGTAGCCGAATTATATCCACTGGAAAGTAGAACACCATACCAATTCCAGTAGTAATAAAATCTCACGTACGAGTAAGTCATTAATGTAAGTAGCATTTTTCGGTAGCAGCCAAGCAATCACGTAATATTACGGGAACCACATATGATATCATTATTGTTACACAACACAACCTGTGAAAACCTGGCAGAGTACAACCTGCCTCCCTGCTAAGCGTTTGTGGACTACGAGAAGCCTTCGATTCGATCGAGACTTGGGCTGTACTGCAGTGTCTCCAAAAGTGCCAAATCGACTACGGTACATCGAAGTGTTGAAGTGTTTCTCGTCATCATCATCAGCCTATAAATTTTCTCACTGCTGGGACACAGGCCTCTCTGCGAGAGGGAAGTGAAAAAAGTGTTTGTACAAAAAACTGTTTTAACAAAAAGTCTAATCGACTTCCAAAACAAAACACTACAAAGCCAAAAATAACTTTCTTTTCCGAAGTCGGTCTCTTTGATTTCAATTTTTTCCGTTTTTCGACACCGACTTTGATTCCTATTTTTGGCTTTGTAGTGTTTTGTTTTGGAAGTCGGTTTGATTTATTTGTTTTTTTTTTATCTCTTTTTAGTTTAGGTAGGTACCTCCAATTACCATGAAAATAATTTATAGCCAATTCGACTCGGCTGGGCAGCGCAGCGTTCGGAAAGTTGCGCGGTATCTACTCGTCCAATTTACCAAAATGTCTCAAGACGAAAGTCTATGACCAGTGTGTGTTGCCAGTTATGACCTATTGCTCTGAGTCAGTGATAGTGTGACGGGGGACAGGACGGTATGGAAGAAGAAAACGTGTTGCACCGACCCCAAGTAACATGGGACAAGGGCAGGAAGATGATGCTCTGAGACGTGGTCGCTCACAATGGGCCTTATCAGAAAGCTTACAGTCACCCAAAGGGCAATGGAGAGGGCTATGCTCGGAGTATCCTTGCGTAATCGAATCAGAAATGTAGAGATCCGCAAGAGAACCAGGGTTACCGACATAGCCCGAAGAATTGCCAAACTTAAGTGGCATTGGCCAGAGCACATTGCCCGCAGAACGGATAGCCGATGGGGCAGAAAAGTTCTAGAGTGGCGACCGCGAACTGGAAGACATTGGGGTGTGAAGGCGTCCCACCAGGTGGATCGATGACCTGGTAAAGGTTGCAGGGATGCGGTGGAAGCGGGGGCTTGGGGGAGGCCTAGCTATGTCCAGCAGTGGACGGCTTTCGGCTGATATGAAGATGATGATGATGACACAACACCATTGGCCATTTGTCAAAGTAATAGAAAATAAGGTAGCTGTTCATATGGGTTTTTATTAAAGTCCATAGCTATTAGATTTCTGTAGCCGAAATTTATCCAGTGGAAAGTAGAACACCATACCAATTCCAGTAGTAATAAAATCTCACGTACGAGTAAGTCATATTAATGTAGCATTCTTCGGTAGCAGCCAAGCAACCACGTAATATTACGGGCACCACATATGATATCATTAATGTTACACAACACCATTGGCCATTTGTCAAAACAATGAAAAGGATGAGTAACGGCTGCAATCTACCCGACGTGAGTAAAGTCGCCACATACGTACAAAGAAACCCGTTTGATAGCATGCATGACATACATTAGATACCTACTCTATATTGTTTTGAAGACAATTCTAGTTTACGGAAACGTCCATTAAGCACATTCGTACCGCCCGCCCGTGAAAGTGAAAATGTAAAATTGCTGACATATAATGAAGCCGTGAGACGTTTCTTACTATTGTGCGACTTGAAGAGACCGACTGATTGTTCACATTACATCATAATCTACCCACATACGTTAATGTGTCTCTGAATCTTGCACAAAATGTAATGTGGGTTTCGTGGTCACAGAAATGGAACAACGACTAATAGTAACGTAGTGAAAAGAATCCTCTATGATGTCGTTTAGTAACAAACTTGCAACGAATATGTAAGCCTGCTATCAGAACCTGAAACTCGGCTGGCACGTTATCCAAGAGAGATTAAATATAGTAACGATTTCTACTGGAAAGCATCAATTTACATAACTTTATGTAGTTTCTTCAAGTTCAAACAAAGCCAGGAAGCAGTAGAAATACCTTCTGCGTGGAGAGTAGTGTCGCCATTCTGAACTTTTCACACGTTTGGTTGGGAATGTTGGGATGCCTCGAGGCGTGTTCTTGGGCCCTTTTCAAATTCACGAAACCATCAACACTCTTGCAGTATTTATTTAAAGTATCTCATTACCAAATTATATTTTATTTATTAATATTGAAAAATTCTCAAAGATTATCTTTAAAAATCTTATTTTTAACAACTATCCTGTTCTATACAGTTTAAAACAATTTAACTACCTACTCAACTTATTGATAGTCATTTCTATTTACTTAAGTACGTACGAAATTATAACACACCTCATTGGTTGGCTATATGGCAGTCAATGAATATGAATTACGCACCATCCAATCAAAACGAATATAAACCAGTTTTGAATGTATTTACATTTTCACCAATCACTAGACCTAGGCCTACTAGGAGAAATGTCAAGGTTATTACTGTGTTATCACCAATACTGCCTCAATTTGTTTCTAAAATATGTCGAGTAAAACTCATAAAAGCCAGACTTAAAAATAAAAAAACCGTAAGGTTTTGCCCTGCTCTGATCACGTTTCTGTGGTCCATTTTTGCGTAGGATGAACGGTTCCGGAGATAAAGAAATAGTATACATTAACATAATCACTAATCACCCTCGATAGTGTTTCATTCATAGCATAGGTTTGTAGCTGGATATCACACTTCCTTATCGAACGGTCGATCCGAGTAGTCATTGACGGCTGTTCCTCAGACCTTATGGCTATTGATGCCGGAGTTCCTCAGGGATCTGTTCTCTCTACAACTCTTTTCCTGCTGCACAACAATGACCTATTTCAACCTGGTATTGTTGGGTACGCAGATGACAGTACTGTTTCAGAGAGATACTTGTCCAGCGCAAAAACCAGCGTGGATGAAGGTCGTTCCTTGAGGGAGGCTATGGTGGAGCGGACAGATTTGACCTTAAGCCTTGTCTCCCAGTGGGGTGATGACAATCTGGTCTCTTTTAACGCCACCAAAACACAGGCGTGTCTTTTTACCGCTAAAAGGAGTCTGTTCGATCAAACGCCTACTTTTCGGAGTGCGTCTGTTCCTGTGACTGATCGGCTCGAGCTCCTAGGCATGGAGTTGACATCCAGTCTCAACTTCGGCGCCTCCATTGAGTACAAAGCCCAAATTGCGGCCAAAAAACTGGACATCCTAAATAGAGTGAAGTGATACTTTACATGCCTGGACAGCTTTTAACCTTATACAAAGCGCAAGTCCGATCCTGCATGGAGTATTGCAGCCACCTTTGCGATGGCTCAGCTAAGTGTCAGCTTGCCGCGCTTGACTCAGTGGAACGCAGAACCAAGAGGCTCATTGGCGACGTAGAACTGGTGAACGCCAAGCTTCACAGCTTGGCTCATCGCCGCAAAGTTGCCTGCTTGTCGGTCTTCTACAGACTGTACTTCGGTGAGTATGCTCAAGAACTCCACGACCTCATCCCACCAGCCTCCTTCTACCATCGGACATCCAGACGCACTGCAAGTTATCATCCTTACCTTGTTGCCATTCCACCAATTCGAACCAAGCGCTTCCAAACATCCTTTATAATGCGCACAGCGAATGAATGAAACTCACTACCTGCGTCTGTGTTTCCGAACGCATTCAACCCGAATCTCTTCAAAGTTAGAGTGAACAGGCTTCTTCTGGGTAAGCTCACTCCATCGTCGACTCTCACCTTTGACCTAGACTAGAGTCAAGAGCAAACCCATCACAAAACTACATACATGGAAGCTGTCAAAAAGGAATATTTGTGCCCGTTTTTGCAACATTTTTCATATATGCTCGACTAGTATTGGTCGTAGCGTGATGTTATATAACCTTTCTCGATAAATGGACTATCCAACAAAAAATATTTTTTCAATTCCAATCAATTATTATTTATTTTATTTATAATTATTTTTTCAATATTATTAATTGTGTTCTTGAGATTAACGCGTTGAAACAAACTCTTCAGCTTTATAATATTAGTATAGATCGGTATAGATGAACGGAACATCGCATCGACTAAAGCATCGTTGAACAGTGTGTTCCCCGCAAATATTTTTTCAAAACAGCTGTGCATTGAACATCCCTGAAACTTATATAGCAAATACACTATACAATATTCACCACAAATTCTTCGAAGTCAAATCATTCTTAATCCTATCAACATTCCAGTCCCATCTTTTACAATACCTTTTTTAAAACTCAAGATGATATCGTGTAGGCGCTCGTCCATACGAATCAAAATATTGACCGACATATTTCGTATGAATAAACCAAGCAACTGCAGTCACTCTATAGTCAACTCGTCGTGATGACCTTGGTTTATTTGTCGTTAAAAACCTTTTATTTATCGTTTAAAACCTTTTAGGGTTTCGTTCCTCAAAAAGGAAAAAACCGGCTAAGTGCGAGTCGGACTTGCGCACGAAGGGTTCCGTACCATTATCGCAAAACGGTAAAAAAATCATATTTGTTGTATGGGAGCCCCACTTTAATATTTATATTATGTTTTTAGTATACAGACAGGCAGACGGACCGCGGAGTCAGTAATAGGGTCCCGTTTTTACTCTTTGGTTACGGAACCCAAAAAAGGAACCCGTATAGCAGGGGCCTTCAACCTTTTTGAAGTCAAGGGCTGAGATTACTTTAATTTTGGTTCAACAGGCCGCAACTAAATCAAAACATTCCATTATATTATTAAGAAATTGAAAAAACAATAATCATTGAAATTTCCTGTTCGTAAAATTTCGTAGTTTTACTACGAAATGATACGAGTATGTTTGATATTGTTTACTCTTAACTCCACGCTCCGTCCAGCACATATCCAGGTCCAAAACCCCGAGAACTTTCAGCTCGAACTCCAGAATCGTTTCGAGTGCCTAGGGAGCTCCGTGGACGATTACAGCGATGGGTTCGTGGAAGCTGTCCATACGGTCGGGTCTAAGTTTTTCAAGACCCGCCGTACAGATAGGAACAAAAGACTCTCTGATCCAACTCTCAAGCTCATGGAGGAGAGGCGTGAGATGATCCTGCAGTCTTCAGACGATGCGTTGAAATACCGGCAGCTAAATAGACGGATCTCAAAGTCCTTGAAAAGCGACCTCCGCCGCTTTAATACCGAGCGTATCAAAGACGCGATTGAGCGGAATAAGGGCTCCAAGGTCTTTGCAAGAGATCTGTCTATTGGGCAGAGCCAGCTCACGAAACTGAAGACCGATGATGGCAGGATCGTTTCCGCCAAACCGGAGCTTCTGAGGGAGATCGAGAGATTCTATGGGCAGTTGTACACGTCAACCAGTAAACCCGTCGCGAATCTAGCGAATGACCCTAGAGCTAGATTGACCCGACACTATACCGAAGACATTCCCGACGTCAGCCTGTATGAGATTAGGATGGCTCTGAAACAGCTTAAGAACAACAAGGCACCGGGGGAAGACGGAATTACGGCCGAACTCCTGAAGGCGGGTGGAAAACCAATACTTAAGGCCCTTCAGACGCTGTTTAGTTCCGTCATACTCGAAGGGAAAACGCCACAAGCATGGTGCAGGGGTGTGGTGGTACTCTTCTTCAAGAAGGGTGACAATGCCCTACTGAAGAACTATAGGCCCATCACACTTCTTAGCCATGTATACAAGCTGTTTTCAAGAGTCATCACGAATCGTCTCGCGCGCAGGTTTGACGATTTCCAGCCTCCCGAACAAGCCGGATTTCGTAAAGGCTTTAGCACCGTAGACCACATACATACGCTGCGGCAGGTTATACAGAAGACTGAAGAGTACAACCTGCCTCTCTGTTTGGCGCTTGTGGACTACGAGAAAGCCTTCGATTCGATCGAGACTTGGGCTGTACTACAGTCTCTACAGCGGTGCCAAATTGACTACAGGTACATCGAAGTGTTGAAGTGTTTGTACAAAAACGCCACCATGTCAGTTCGACTTCAGGATCAGACCTCGGAACCAGTCCGTCTGCAGCGAGGTGTGAGACAGGGAGACGTCATATCTCCGAAGCTGTTTACCGCTGCACTGGAGGATGTCTTTAAGGTTCTGGACTGGAGAGGGCTAGGCATCAACGTCAATGGCGAGTACATCACTCACCTTCGGTTTGCCGACGATATAGTGGTTATGGCTGAGACCATGGAGGACCTCAGTACAATGCTCGATGACCTCAGTAGAGCTTCCGAAAGAGTGGGTCTTAGGATGAACATGGACAAAACCAAGGTGATGTTGAATGCCCATGTTACACCCACTCCTATCAAGGTCGGAGACTCTACACTCGAAGTTGTGGACGACTATGTCTACCTGGGACAAACGATCCAGTTGGGTAGGGCCAACTTCGAGAAAGAGGTCAACCGTCGAATCCGACTCGGCTGGGCAGCGTTCGGGAAGTTGCGCGGTATCTTCTCGTCCAACTTACCACAGTGTCTCAAGACGAAAGTCTATGACCAGTGTGTGTTGCCAGTGATGACATATGGCTCTGAGACGTGGTCGCTTACAATGGGCCTCATCGGAAAACTCAAAGTCACCCAAAGGGCAATGGAGAGGGCTATGCTCGGCGTTTCCTTGCGTGATCGAATCAGAAATTTAGAGATCCGCAAGAGAACCAGGGTAACCGACATAGCCCGAAGAATTGCCAAACTTAAGTGGCAGTGGGCAGGGCACATTGCTCGCAGAACGGATGGCCGATGGGGCAGAAAGGTTCTGGAGTGGCGACCGCGAACCGGAAGACGTTGCGTTGGAAGGCCTCCCACCAGGTGGTCCGATGACCTGGTGAAGGTTGCGGGGATCCGCTGGTTGCGGGACGCACGAGACCGGTCAATGTGGCGACGCTTGGGGGAGGCCTATGTCCAGCAGTGGACGTCTTTCGGCTGATATGATGATGATGATGATGATGACTCTTAACTAATTTATCAATATCTGGAATTATAGTGGTCCTTGTAATTCTCAAACTGTTCTCAAGGTGAACATCGGTGATTCTGATTCTTGCGTTGGACTTTACATTTTTCATTCGAGAAAATCTCGCATAGATATGTTGTGCCAATAAGAGATGTAATTTTCACTGAATATGACATGATTTTAGGAAAATCTGAATAAGGAATGTGTTTTCAATAAAACTCGAGCAAACCTAAATTAATATCTCTTTCAAAGCAGAGTTGCACTGTAACTCTATCAATTCCATCCGAACTTGTTCGGGGACATCTTCGACAGAAATACTGAATGGGTGAGCAAACAAATTCAAGCTCATTTAATTTTACCGGAAATCTGTAAAACGTTAGTCGAATTGTGTTTTCAGATCTTGCAGCGCAATTATTTTTTCAACACACTTGCTCATAAAGTGGTTGTAATTTCACCGCAATTAAGCACATAATGATACCTGTTATCAAACTGTGACTTTTTCATTGCTATTATTCACAAGTGAGTTATAGAGTTTTTTTTTATTGGTTGAGTTGCTTTGTTCTTAAAAAAGTTTCGATACAAAAAAGATCGTGCTCAATAGTACAAATAAATTTGTTTACCTATTGCTTGCTCATTTCATACAACTTCGTATTTAAATAGATAATTTCAATTTGTACGTGCTTAATAAATAAAACTATCACTCAAATATAAATTTTATTTTCTCTGTACTAAAGAAAAATTTAAATTCCAAAGTGGCTTAAACACTGTCCACGAAACGCCAATAAAAAAGAAACCTCATTATTTTAGTCTATGACCGATCGCCAGTGTTAAATGCGCGCGCATAGGAAAACTGATTAATTTTGAAAAAAAATCACAACTCGTTTTTACTGTTAAAAATTATTTTTTTGTATTATTTTTTTCACAAGTGTGTTGAAAAACGTCGTATGATACACGTGTGTATTGATGATTACCGTCCTCGGCTCTCTTAAGACCCTCACCTACGGCTCGGGTCTCAATGGCGCCTCAGCGGTAATCACCGACATTGCACACTTGTACCATAATGTACTATTATTCCATGTTTGAAATTAGGCAAGACGAAAAATGCGTGGTAACATTTTATGAATCAATAGTATATTATGCAACTTGTGAATAAAGGACGGATTTAAAGCGAGGGCCATAGATGAATCACGAACAAGTGAAGGATTCTAACACACGTGCATAGTGTTAGAATCCTGAGCGACGCGAGTGATTCATTGCCAACGATATAAATCCGTTTTATTCAAGAGTTGCATACTATATTTTATACCATGACTACGAGAAAAAGAAAGATTTAAGCGAAAACACAAGGAATAATAATAAATAAATGTTTAATTACCTTAAAAATTTACAAAAAATTTGAAAACGGAAAATTAGGTTTCACATTTTTTGTAAATTGAAGCTGAGCTAGGTAACAGCATCTGTGTTTCAGGGGCCAGTGACCACCTCCGTTACGTTACATAATTATAATAAATTAAACATCAATGCAATTAATATTAGAATTACAATCCAAATAAGTATTCACTAAACATCCCAGACTAAAATCAAAATCATGATAATCATTGACAAACTGAAAATTAAATCGATGAAGAAGTTTAAAAGTCGAATATTCTTTGTACAAGGAGTTTGTATCTAGTATTTTATGCGCAAGGAAGTTGTATAGCATTGAGATGGACGTCGAATATATATTGGTGTGTTTAAACTATTATTACAAACTAATATTTCAACATAAGCTTTTTAGAGGGGGAATGGTATAATAGTACATTATGGTACAAGTGTGCAATGTTGGTGGTTACCGCTGAGGCGCCATTGAGACCCGAGCCGTAGGTGAGGGTCTTAAGAGAGCCGAGGACGGTAATCATCAATACACACGCGTATCATACGACGTTTTTCAACACACTTGTGAAGAAAATAATACTAGAAAATCATTTTCCACAGTAAAAAGAGTTATGAAATTTTATTCACAATGGCGGGCAAAATTAATCAGTTTTCCTATGCGCGCGCATTTAACAATGGCGATTGGCCATAGACTAAAAGAATGAGGTTTCTTTTTTTGGCTTTTCGTGGATAGTGTTTTACCCACGTACAAAATAGGGAATTTCTATTGTCTTTATTACAGAGCAAATAAAATTTACATTTGAGTGAAAGTTTTATTTATTAAGCACGTACAAGTTGAAATTATTATATAAATACGAAGTTGAATGAAATGAGCAAGCAATAGGTACATTAATTTATTTGTACTATTGAGCACGATCTTTTTTGTATCGAAACTTTTTTAAGAACAAAGCAACTCAACCAATAAATTAAAAAAAACTCTATAACTCACTTGTGAATAATAGCAATGAAAAAGTCACAGTTTGATAACAGGTATCATTATGTGTCTAATTGCGGTGAAATTAGAGCCACTTTATGAGCAAGTGTGTTGAAATAGTACATTATGGTACAAGTGTGCAATGTTGGTGATTACCGCTGAGGCGTCATTGAGACCCGAGCCGTAGGTGAGGGTATCTTATCTTATCGTATCTTCACTTTGTAGTTTTCTTATTTGGAAGTAGGTAGTATTTTTTGTAAAAAAGTTTTTTTTAATTATGTAACGTAACGGAGGTGCACCTCCGTGGTCACTTGCTCCTGAAACACAGGTGCAGTTACCTAGCTCAGGGGTCAGGATTTCTCATTTTTTGTAAATTTTTAAGGTGTTAAACCATTTATTTACTTATTAATATTCCTTGTACTTTTGGCTTAAATCTTTCTTTTTCTCGTAGTCATGGTATAAAATATAGTATGACTATGCAACTCTTGAATATAACGAATTTATTCTGAGGGCCATGAATCACTCGCGTAGTTCAGGATTCTAACACTTGAATCCTTCACTTGCTCGTTATTCATCTATGGCCTTCGCTTTAAATCCGTCCTTTATTCACTAGTTGCATTATATACCTACTATTTACTTGCAGTTTCTTATTTACATCATTGAGATGTGATGTTATGTCGGTAAGAAAACCCAAATCACTCAGCCATGCTTCATCAGTGAAGTGCTTTATCCTTGGTTTCCATAAACGCTGCAATTTCCTTCCGCAAATCAAACACACGTTTTAACATTTTCCCTTTGCTGAGGCGAAGACCGCCTATCCGACATAGGTCCAGCAGAGGACGTCTGCTGGCTGAAATGATGATGATGATGATGAGCCAACGAAAATCACAGAAAGAAGTTATATTACCGTATAACGTAAACTATTCAGCATTCGTTTCTTTTAAGAATCCCTGCAATTGCATGTGGTTTGCGCCACGAGATTTGATGAAGTTAACAGTTTTTAACACAACACTCATGACATCTTGAATAATAACAGACTTTGCACATACATTTTCTTGATGGATAAAGCAGTGGTATTGCATGATGGAAAATGGGCTTACTTAATTTTTTTAATAAAGCGACTAATACTTTCTTTTTGGTAACTATATAGGGCACAGAACAAAAAAAACGCCTACTACAATAGAAGTCGCAAGTGGGCGGGGCCCGCGTACCCCGAGCTTTGCACAGTTCTGCATATGTTTCCTTCCGCGCACACACTACGCACATCAGTCTTGGTTCAACCGTCACGGTGACAAAAACTTGAAAAAAATGCCTTACCTATTGTGCTGTTTTAGAATGTAAACACGATAGCAGAACCAAAAATGTATCAAATGTAGGTATATCTTACCATCGGCAAGTCTTAATTTATTTTATTTCGATAAAAATGTAAAAACAATATTTTATTAAACAAGACAAGTAAAAGTTGATTTTATGATGTTAAATTTAAGGTCTACTTTCTTTAAAACTCAAACATTGTTCTCGAAGATTCCAACTATGCACATGTGACATTCAGCTACTCAATTAGAGATTACCAATATCGATAATGAGTTATGGATACTTTAAACTTACAATATTCGAAAAAATCTTCTTACGCGCGAAAAACATAACCCTTTCGTTGCAGCCGTGTAAAAATAAAGATTACGACGAATTGAGAACCTCCTCCTTTTTTTTTATTAGTCAGTCAAGCTAATCATAATAAGAGTGTAGCCGCAGGCGAAAGCGTAAGCTTCCCATATCAGTAGGACGTATTGCATTTGTAGTATAGTCTATCGCATCATCATCATCAATCATCAATACATATAATAAATATGTAGAAAAGTATTTTTTGTACATCGAAAATATTTCCAAAAAAAATAGCCAGTGTGTTAAAGGATAACCAACAGAACTTATTTCCGGCATTTTTGGAATTTTTGTCTGTTTATTTGTGCACGCATCACGTGACATGTACGAAACCAATGTAAATAACTTTTATACATAAACATTGTGCGTAACTTGAAGAATTACTTAGTTTTTGTGTCATCGCAATCGGTTCACTCTATCAAAAGTTAGATGAATTTAAAGTGTTCAAGAATTAAAATTATCACAACACACGCAATTCAGATACTCGGAGAGTTGAACTCGATATTCGATAGATGGTGTTGTGAATTTGAAGTAATTTTCTGAATCACGGTGTTAAGATTCGCCGCGAAAGATTGATGACTATAGAAACAAATATGGTCGGTAGTTAAGTAGGGTAGGCAGGAAGGTAAGTAGGTTAGGGTTGGCAAACAGATGACGGGAGCGAAGCCGCGGTCACAGCTTGTAATTAATAAATAGTACACCAAAGACTACGTACAGTACTGTCTTTCTTTTCATTTTTTAAATCCATGGAAAGGTTGTCTTGAAAAGATCGCTTTTAGCGATAAGGCCGCCCATTGGGACAATCCCACCGCACTATTCCCAAACCACTGCAACTCCTGAAAGCCAGAATCAACAGTGGCGACCACCAGAAAAGCGCCGAGGCAATGAAGCTCAATGAAGTCCCGGTGAATGAATTTAACTGTCTTGGATCCCGCAACGAAATTAATCAGAAAATAATAACGGAGGAGTAGAAAAAAGTCGTCGTCGTAAGTCGTCTATACTTTCTGTAACTTATATGGTGTACATAATAAAGAGTATTGTATTCTATAATTCTATTGATAGAACAAAAACACCACATACAAAGATACGCCCAGCTTTGTATCAATAGAATCATTTCTACAAATCGTAAGTATTGGAATAAATTTATATAAAAACTTAATTACAAACATAATAATATTTATCAACTCTAGTTATTGAGCGCACGGTTGGCGCAGTGGTTGAGCGATTGACTGCTGCGCTGCGTGTCGCGGGTTCGATTCCCGCACGAAACAAATATTTGTATGATCTACAAATAGTTGTTCCGGCTCTGGGTGTTTGTGTATGTGAAATTATATGTTTGTAAACGCACCCACGATACAGGAGAAATTCCTTGCGTGGGGCAACATTTTTTTTTAAACTAAACTGTATTTTGTTTGAAAATAAAACGCAATGTCGATAAATAAGTCAACGACCGTGTTACATCACTACAGGAGGACGAGTAGTAATGACCTCATTACGCAAATATAAATCTTATCGATAACGAAATACGGCTTTAAATTCAATGAATTTACTATAGTGACATCTAGCGGCGGATAGCGTAACTTGCTCATTAAACTATTCCGTGTGCGCTTTAAACGAAAAAAGAGTAGACAATAAACCAACTCTATATATTGCCATAAAGCTGTGGTTTATTTTCAAATAAGCGACGACTGACATATTTTCTACTTTCATCTAAAAATTAAACTACCAATCACACCAAAGATTTCTTAGTGTTATGAAATACAAATAAACTGTATATGTGCGAGTTTGGGTACGCTGGTTCCGATACTAATAAAGCTATATGCGATTTCTACTGTCTTCTCTGTTCTGTGATATAGGGTGTGCCGTCTGTGGAGAATGTGGAGATCCCAGGCAAATTTGATAATTTGAGGAAATTGATGGATTCCAACAAATCACACCGACGAGTGCTGCCTTTCATTGGAACTAGAGCAGCTATTTCCTCAATAACAATAAAATTTACACAAAACAACTAACTGAGCGGTGTCACTTAGGTCTGTACTTTCTTCGAGTGCAACGGATAACGCTAATGCCTGCCGGGCCGCCAAAGACGCTTGGTTCGAAGACCTTTGCGTTATAAGGTCAAATCGTTGTCTGTCTGTCCGTGTGTCCAGACCGTTATGTCTGGAATGCCTGGAGGTAACAAGTTGAAATTAATATCGTATACTCAGGTCTGCAACCCCTTGCAACTGTGAACAAATCTAACTTCTACATCAACGGAATCAAAAGATATCGCCGTTTACGTCGCAAATTTGACGAATCGCAAGGGAATCAAAACCTATAAGTACCTTATTACAAAAAGCGGTTTTACTAAAAACCCAGGGTTAAACCTCTATAATGTAAGGTGAAAACAAGGTTTAAACCTGTGTTTTGGTTAAACCGCTTTTTGTAATAAGGCACATAGAGTACTTCCCGTTGACCCAGAATCATGAAATTTGGAAAGAGGCAATGTTTTATAGCACAAGTAAAGGGAAAAAGCCGAAAACCGTAAATGATTAGAGCAATATTATAAAATGTAGCTATTTGTACGGAACCCTCGGTGCACGAGTCTGACTCGCACTTTGCCAATTTTTTTTAGTTTGATTTACGGACTTTTTGATTTTTACTCAATATATTTGACAACCGGTGATAACACACTACTAAGGTTCATCCGTCGCGAGTTCGAGTCTCGCTCGGAGTATATGTGGAGAATAAAGGTGCGAGATCACAGCGCGACCGCGACGCGCGACCGAGACGTGCGACCGAGGCACCCTGCCACGCACCACGCCTGCTGCTACCTACCTAGATCAATCCATTAGGTACTTACGTAACGTTACTATTTACAAACGAGACTGCGACGAGGCAGGGTGCCTCGGTCTCACGTCTCTCTTTATTCGAATACCCGAGGGAGACTCGAACAAGCGACATAATTATGTAACGTGCCAATATTTTTTTTTCTACAAAAATGACATAGAAAAGTCGAATTTCTTACGTGACCTTAGAAGATGAAGTAACTCCATTACTCCATACTATATTACTATTTTCAATATAATTCACATGTTTTCACATTTAGCGCGTTACTAATCAGGGTCCCTGTTGGACACTCGTTAACACCTTTCGCAACCGACTCGCAGACGTTTTCATGTGAAGTCATAATCACTTCAGAACACACATGAAAATCCTATTCTTACATTCGTTATGTTTTGTAGCTATCATACATTTCAAGTAGATATAAGTGTACCTACATTTTATTAGAAAATTATTAAGTTGGAGATGAATATAAAACAGCAGGCAACAATCGACATGCTACGGTCGAAATCGAGAGCGCGAGAGACGCCGTTGTTACCTCCTTTTGTGAGAAAATGAGGTAGCGGAAAGGGAGTTCCCAGGACACAATCTCCCCCCTATCCGCAACTGATGCTCCAGTTGCCTGAGGGAGGGCGCACAATGATATCCGGCACTTGAAGAGTCCGTCTCCTAAACAGATGCAGGGCCGAGACGGCGCCTCTCTCAAGAGGAACTGCGGCCACCTATGCCCGCAGACAGTGCCGGGGTCGACATTCATTTTCATGACGGTGAAATCATACCTACAGTCAATACCTAAAACGAAAGCGGGACCGTGGCGATCTGCGCAAGTCTTCTGGCACCGAGGCCAAATTTAGTTAAAGAACACTATATGGTTTTATTAAGTAAGAAAGCGCTACGCTCTAGACGTCTGATAGATGCTCCCGGCTGCCCCAGTTTGGAGGACATCAATTTATGACGATTTCCCCATTGAAAAAGGCAACTATCGATATAGTGTATTCTCAATGGTAGATACTAAGTTAGGAGAGAATAATGTTATGGTTTACCACCTTCTTGTGTCACGTTGTTTGTCCACGGTACTCCTAAACTAATTGAACCGATGTTAATGAAATTTTGCTCACTGTGTGCAATTTGGTTCAAATTAAGAGATGGATATTTTTTTTTTCCGTGAACGAAGTCGCGAGCAACAGCTAGTTTTGTATAAGTTTTAATTGTTTTGTAACACTCGTTGGTGATCCTTAATAATTTAATAAAATAAGACTAATACAACATGACTCGTTAGTTGCCGCCTAGAAAACGTTGCAAAACGAGCCATCTGAAGTTTAACAATTTGTTCAAATAGTAGGTGAAAAATATTTTGTTGCTATAAAAAATTATAAGGTAGTAAATTTTTTCTTAAAACCACAAAGGTCCCGGCAAAAAACTTTTAACCTGGACTCTTGGATCTAAGCTATCCTTACCTTTGCATAACATGCCACTGAAATGTAACAACTCTTACTGCTTTTCAAGGAAATTACCTACTTATTTAACAATGAAACAAGAATTTTAATTATTATAAAACATTTTAATCATATAAAAATAATATATTTACAAACATTCACATCAATTTGATGTAATAATACAAGTTGCAGTACGTTTTGGCGAAACGCCAGCATGCTGGCCACAGAGTGCTCGGCCTACTTCTTCACATATTGAGGTAACGTGTGGAACGTTACCTTTTTTAATATCACGGCAAATGCACTGATGAAAAAGGTAATTGTTCTAATTCATCTATAGTGATCTCAATGCCATGTTTGCCCATAACTCTTCAGGATAGGTAAGGAAAACGTCAAAATCGCTTCAGATTATAACGAAACAACTCAATAAGAAGAGAAAATGCCGTTGACTAATAAAAATAATGTCTTTTTCAATTAAGCCAAATTAAGCAGTACTAGATGCTAGACTGTCTGCTTAAAGAGTCTACCATCACACTATATCCGTGTGGAGACATATAGCATGGTAGACCCTCGTAGATGTTTAACTTTGGTGTAACTAGTATAAATCTAACTAGTACAACGTTACGTTAATAACGTGACTACTAAGATTTTTATAAGAGGAGATAAGGAAGAAGGTCGAGCACTAATAGTCAGCTGTTTTGTGATCGTAAAAGAGTGATCGCCTTAAGGAGCACCGTATTCTGATGAGGGCGCGGAAGCGGGAGGTCCGTATTCGGGCTTGGGAGCCGCAGCCGGGTAACCTTCCTGTTTCTGTAAAACAAAAAGGAAGTTTGTTATTGACAGGTATTTTGTATTATTTACATGTCCAGATAAAAATATATACAGTTTATAAAATACTAAACTACATACAAATACACTTAAATTAAAAACTTCTAGGGTAAGTTAGTTAACTAAGCCTAAAAATAAACTAATCTAAACTATGGCATCTAAAAATTCCGCCACATCGTTGTCCACTAGTATTGTGCCCGAAAGACTGTCAGCATTGCCACGTTGTATGGCAATACTTATCCTCTGACCAAAGTAAAAGCCAGCCCTTGGGTCACGCGAAGTGTCAACTAGGCGTTTGGAAAGATCTTTACATAAAGCGTGAGCACTCGGACCCACGGACCAAGAGTTTGTTATAGTTTAATTAATGCAATACAACGTAACCTGCAGCGTTACAGATTTATAACGATAGATTTTGCCTAACTGGTTAGATACGTTACAAGAGCGACTGCTAAGAATGAGGGCCTAATTTCACAGTGTCTTGGTCACTGGGATTTTCATTTTAGAAACTCAGTAGGCGGCTGTCTGGTTTCATGCCCTTGTCCATAGGAAAAGGCACAGCTGAAGAATGTAAACAACATTTCACAAGCTTAGAGTGCATGTTATGCCAAAACATTCAGCAAACGCGACTTCCGTGTATAGAAATCTAATACTTGCATTTAAATTACACAATAGCTTATTAATATTATTTTGTGATTTTATAAATGTTGTATTGCGCAAAAATATCCAGACGTGGTGTCTAAACGAATAAAAAGTAGATAATGCAAGAAGATGCACTTTGAATATAACAGACGATCTTGATTGCAGTGAAGGTTACCTACATATTGTCACAGGTTAAATGTTGGTCATCAGGTGAAAGGAAACTTGACTTTAATAAGAATGACACATTATTAAGCAAGTATTATATATCAAATATTTTACACTGATTTACAATTCAGTGTTTTTGGAATTACATTTATCTAACTCTACAAGATTGTTGAAGCTCTTTTTAGAAGCTGAAATGTTCTCAGGTATGGTCTTTGGCCAGCATAACTTTAATATGACGACTTTTCTATATACAGTTGGGGGTTATTCATTATGAATACGTAGGTAGGTATTGTAATGGAGAGATTTATCACGATAATTTGCTAAACGATTTTCAGGTTTTTTTGTCATGTGGCCTGGAACTAAAAAGTTTAAAAAGTATTCCTATTATTAGTAGAAGAATGACTTTTTATTAAGTATGTATATTATTACTTAAGTTAGTTATGAGGCTTGGGGCTTTCACACAAACCTCTCGTCAGTTGAACCAATCAATTTTAAAACCTTTAAATAATCAATTTCGCGCTTGAAGATGAATGGATATTTATCTATTATTTTATACCCTAAGTAAGTTTGGAATTGACCTACATACAACCTCTACGTGTTACGTGCTTGAAGCATTTACGTGTACCATGTAATAATGATACGCATACTTTCATTTGTGGCTCCATTCTGATCTTCGAACGACCGGCGACCTGCCAATTAAAATGCTATTTGTTGGAATATGCGTTATTACGCAAAGATATAGCCCAAATACTCAGTTCACAAACAAACAATCTTCATTCATGTATCTGTGATTCTTTCTTTTTACAAAGCTTAATGGGAGTAGTAGATATGAGTTCCTGTTTAATCAACCAAAATGAAAATCCTGTGTTGATTGATACCAACTTATGATAGTGCAGCAATGATAGAGTATTTGTCTAATAGGTTAATTCTAAGGTGAGGTACGCTGATTTCATGACACAGATAGGTACATGTATCTTTTACATAAGTTATGAATGACGATAAGAAAAAAACAAACATGATTTAAGATAAATATGGGGCCTAGATATGTAATCTAGCTCCAGTGTGACGCAATCTCCTATTAATGACATTCCTAGAAGAGGGCTACCCGCCGGGCGATAATGATACAAAAAATCTACCTGCCCACTTATTGCGAGAGACATTGCGTTACATAGAAAATACGGGTTGTCGGAGTACAGTGGCATCCTCGGTTGCGTTAATATAATGGTGATAGCAGTATACCTACTGAGTGCCGAGCACGCTAGGTCTTGCAGATAATGCCGTATAATACTTCCTAGACTGTTGTAGGAAATGTTTACGCACACTTTCACGAGCAAAGAGCGGGCGCATCCTCGAGCCACCACCATGACACATGACGACTTTATAACGTGAAGAAACAATCAAAAGTCAAGATCCGTGAAATAAATTACTAATGTGTTCTCTTTATACATAGTTACCTAGTAGATAATGTTAGTTATAGCATACAAATATGATGTTAAATTAGGCAACGATTGCATTTACGACGCAAAAGAGGAAATATGGGCAGAGAGCGCCGACTGAATTTCCTTAGTAAAAAGTCAAAATTCGAGGTTTGGCTCTCGTCTCTTTCCTCCTCCAATATTGGACCAATTTAAAAGATATTCCATAAACTGGTAAAGTAAGATATACTAGGTCCCTATGTTTTCCTTTTTTCATTTATATTTGTCTAATTTGTACTCTAAGCCTCTGTTGAAAGCGCAATTTTGAGCATTTTTTGAGGACTCCAGTGCTTCTAAAGATAATGTATCATCAAAAAGCAAAACATGGGACATAGTATATATCTTTATTTTTCAGTTTACGGAATATCTTTTAAATTGGCCCAATATTGGAGGAGAAAAGAGACGAGAGCCAAACCTCAAATTATGACTTTTTACTAAGGAAATTCAGTCGGCACTCTCTGCCCCCGTTTCCTCTTAAGTTATGCTTCAAATTAAATTCTAATTAGAAGATATATTTATTACCCGACTGCATGAAGAGGGTAATGTGTTTATCAGGCTATGTATGTTTGTTCCTATGTGGCGTTCTAGAGACCAAACGCGTTGGCCGATTTTGATGATTCTTACGACAATCTATTCGTCTTAACCTTGCGAGTGCCATTAAAGACATGACAGTAATCAAAATTCACCAGAGCGACAACCAGACGCCATTTAGTCAAAATGAAAAAAAAAGAACCATGTCAAGTGTGATATCGATAGAAGGTATTTGAAAATCATTATTAGGTTCCTTTCATAATTTTTGATTTTAAATAACAGTTTAGGACATAATTATAACGATTTAAAGTTGGTTGATACCCATCCTCGCTAATTACCTACCTCATATAGACTTTCAAACCGCAAGACGGATTTATATACCTAGGTAATTAAGACATCGTCAGATACATCTTCTTAGATAAGTGAAATAAAAAAAACTTGCCGATTTTTGGGCCCCTTATTGCGGGTGTCCCAGTTCTTTTTTCTTCCAAACCCGTCGAGTGGGTCATTAATGTAATTATTAGTATATCTATTATGTTTAAAACAAATTCGAAAAAAAAATAACTAAAAAGTTGTAACTAAATAAAAACAATAAAAAAAACCCGACTACTTACGAAGCGAACTAAAAATATGTAAATAATAAAAATATATGGTTTTGGTCAGCCAGCCCGCGAATATATTCCTGCGACTGCATAGCATGATTTTCTTCTTGTTTACATCTTTTTAGTTCGCTTCGTAAGCAGTCGGGTTTTTGATATTTTTTATTATTTGTTTTTATTTTTCTATTGAATGAAATGAGTGCTGTGTCCAATAAATGTTTTCACTCTTTCTAAGAAAACTATATTTTATTATTCAAACAAAATTGTCTCATCCATTTATTTATTTATTATTATTTGGTATTCATTTTATCGTCAATTGTATAACTGTCTACCGACTATGAAAAATTCCAAAAATGATTGGCATTAACATCAAAACATTAGACATCATATTCATTAGATATATCTGAGTGGAACTAAATGGTTTTTGGCATTACCATTGATTACTATCGGTATTACAAGATTGATTAAATAAATTTTTACTATTACTAATTTAATAATTGTTTTGACTTTTGACCTATTAAGTTTTATGCCATAACATTGTAGTATTCAATGTAATTTTTTTCTTTTAAGGGTTGGATAAAGATTCAAAAATCTTTAAGATTAGGGCGTACCTTACCTACACCTAAATTAATTTATTAGTTAAGCTAAGCAAAAAATAAGGGATTATCTTACCTGGGTCTTGTATCTGATGAAGTAAACTTCTGGTTTCGAGGGTTGCGTGGGAGCAGGTGTGGGGATCACGATATCGGGCTGCTCCTCGGGCTTCTTCACCAGCACGTAGACTAGAGTCTTCTCCTCGTTCTGAGGCTGCACAGGAATGACAGGCGCAGTGGGGGTGGGTGGAGTCGGTGCCTTAATGAACACAATCTTGTAGTGTTTCTGAGGAGGAGGCACCCAGATGGGCTTGCGAGGAGCTGGGATGTCATTGTCTGGAGGTGGGACATGCACGTACACGTGCTTGTGCACTATGGGCTGCTGGGGAGGACCGTACTGCGGCGCGGGAGCACCGTACGAGGACGAGGGAGCGCCGTATGATGACGAGGGGGCGCTGTAGGATTGGGCGGGCGCGCCGTACGACGACGGAGGCTCTGGCCTCGCGACTGCGCAGGCCACCACCACCGCTACCACCAGAGATCGAAGAACCTGCACACACAAATTACGATCCTATTATAATGCGTACTTACTTTTAATTTACTATATCTTGATAGGGGTTGAAAATCACACTTTAGCACTATTATTGTCTTATGATACTGATATGTTATCAGGAATGCACTTTGCTAATCACCAGGTCACTATTGATCAGAGATGATCCTCACAGAATGGAGTCACGAGCACCTACCGTTTTGTCACACATCCTGGGTATGCGATTAGACGCAGCTAGACAGTGTAATGTCCAGTGCCCAGGTGCCACCAGTGTTTATAAGAGTTGTGCGCTCCATATCCGGGGGAGGGGGCACTTTCGATGGTTCACATACGTTTCGCAATGAGATGGTGCTCACGCGCCCGCCGCGCCGCCCTCCTACTGACGCCGCATCAGTGACGTGCTCGAGGGCACATGCTGCCGTCGGCGTCGGCGTCGGCGTCCATCCTTTTACATACATATTTTAGGCGGCAAACTAAAATCGTCTAGACTTTATTTAGTTATAAAAGTAAGAATCCAGAAACTAGCCAAATGTAAATAATTTGGGTCGTCTGATTAATTGTTTCATCGTGATACCAGCTGGAATATATCTACATCTATTTAATAAATGGTTCACCATAACTTTACGAAACTTGAAAAATTATTTTCTTACAAATCGTTGAGATGGATCCTACAAGTTGTATGCGTTACAATAGGCACGCAATCAACTTTAAGTACCAACTTAATATTAAATGCCTTATTAGCTAGAATACCAAATTCTGCAACGATTTATAAATTAGCTATTGAAGACATGCTGGCTAATTTTATAATGAAGCTATTTCTCGCGGCTTCGCTTGCTTGGGTCCATCCTATAGGATCCGTAAAATTTCGGGATAAAACAGCGTCAGCGATAGTGTGGCTTTCTAGTGAATTTTTCAAAATCTACTTAGAACTGCCAGAGACCCATCACAAACAAACATTCAACAATTTTACCTCTTTATTATAATATTTGTTAAGATGATCGATGAGAATTGATAGAGTTCTTAAAGGACGAGATACCTACTCGTAAGTACGTTATTTCTATTATACGATGTCATTTTTAGGGTTCCTTACCCAAAGGGTTGAAACGGAGCCCTATTGCTGTCACTCACGTGTCCGTCTGTCTGTCTGTCCGTCCGTCGTCTGTCACACAGGTTTGGACAGGCTGGAGCTGCAGTATTCAAATTTTCATCTTGTTGACCCAAAGACATAGAAATTGAATGTGTGTATCACAAAGTTATTTGTATAATTTTTAAGGGGGCTCCCATACAGCGAAAGGAGGGCCGCGTAAAACAATGTGACCTACCCCATCGAGTGGGATATCGTTGTTTAGAGCTCTTTGAGTAGATAAATACTGTATTCTTTGAAAATCCCTCATTTTTCCTATAAAAACCAACTTGATTTTGCGGTTTGGTACGGAACCCTAAATGTGCGAAATCCGACTCGCACTTGGCCGGTTTTTTTTTCTTATGTTCATCTTTGCTAATAAGTAACATAGGATCAATGATTTGTATCTAGAATTGTTTATCATAAGCAAATTTTCTCAATATTTCTACACAGGTACTTAGTTCAAGCTCATAAGAAATGAAAATTAGCGTAGATAAATATATTAAGGAGATGTCAGGGCCCAAACACAAAACTGCGAATTGACGCGATGCGAATTCGCAACGCAGAAAACAGCTAAGCAACAATCTCGTAGATTTTTACGACGCGAGCGACGTCACTGCAGTTTTGTTTTTGGGCCCTCTTTCTAGATTTTGATGATAATCTATATAGGGTGTGTCTGACAACTACCGACACGAAAAAAATACCATGGTTTCAGTACATGATTCTGGAACCTGGGAAAAAAAAAAAAAAAGTTAAATTCCAACACCTGGGTGTTGGAATTTTTCTATTTTTGGAAGTTGAGTTGGAAGCGTTGCTTGGGTCATCTAGGGTGCAGGTAAACGGATATTTGGGACATTCCAGCAAATGGGACATAGTTTGAACAGGAACACCGCACTCGCATTGGGTGTTTGATGGATCAATTTTTTGAACAACTACTTCACAAAATTATATTTGCAGTGGACTACTTGGGTATGCAATCAGTTCAGGTTTCTTCCATATAGGTCACTGCAATTCTCAACCGAGAGGTAGGTGCTGTTTGGGTTTAACGAACTAGTGAGGTGGTGGACTTCTCTGCCCACATTTTGCTCCTCTCCTTAGGTGGTCTGTCCTGGTCTCCTGGATAACCTGAATATACACGAGGGTAGGTTTTGGCGATACAAGGTGTAATTAAAATAACTGAAAACCTCGTAACGGTTTATTGTACGCATCATTTAAGATTGTAAGCATCCCGAATACTGGATATCCTATCTTACACCTATAATTTATTATTTAGACTAGCGACCCGCCCCGGCTTCACCCTTGACTTATACACAAAAACCTTCCTCGTTTCTCACTTTTTCTATTGGTGAAAACTGCATGAAAATCGTTGAGTTTATCGCATACAAACGCGAAGGGGGATTTCATTACAAGCTTTTATTTAACTTGCAGTGTATGTATGTATGTAAGTGTGTTCGGGTCAAATCTTGCAACTGCATTTTAAAGCAGTTATCCTCCACCGATTAAGATGAAATTTTGCATACACGTTTAGTTTGGATGACAATGCATGGTATAGCTAAGTGACGTCATTCTAAACACAATATGGTGGACAGCCCAAGATGGCGGACTAGTTATTTTTTGTGCACTGCCATGATATGGGTATCAAATAAAAGGGTTTGCTGTGAAGAATACGAACAAGCCTGTATAAAAAAAGGAATTATTTTATAAAATATGTACCTATTTTCAATTATTGTGAGTAAGGTCTTCCCCAAAAATACTATCTACTACAAAGCAAACGTAGTCCTTTTGTCTTAGGCAAATGATGTTGTTCATTATATTGATGTGATTGCATGCCATTGAATTATTAGCACATAGATTATCTGCAACAAGATTACTTGCTTTGAGCAAATATCGCTCCGAGCTACGTGTGATGGTGGTAGGTGTTAGCGAAATGTGCCTCTTACGGTGTAACCATCAGGTGTAATCGCAATTTGCTTCGAGTTCAAATGTTAATTTACTGCATGTTAACCGATACTCTCTGCGTAGGTATCTTTAGTAATTCTTATCGTCGTGTGTAGCACCAAGTTAAATGAATGGCTTTTTGGTGCCGTCGCCGCCTCAAAATGCTAAACAATTTTTTTTTGGGTTTCCGTTCGTTTTGTTTTGTCTACCTTTAGGGGTGGATATTATTTACCAAATTTAAATGGGACCAACTTTGAGGTATACTCTTTCCATCCACGATCCGTCTGTCTGTCCGTCTGTCATCATGCTGTATCTCATGTACCGTGATAGCTAGATAGTTAAAATTTTCACAGATGATGTATTTCTGTTGCTGCTATAACAAGAAATACTAAAAACAGAATAAAATAAATATTGACGTGGGGTTCCCATACAACAAACGTGATTTTTGTGCCGTTTTTTGCGATAATGGTACGGAACCCTTCGTGTTCGAGTCCGACTCGCACTTGGCCGGTATTTTATCGTCGGTTAAAAATCTTTTATCAAAGACGATATGATTCATAATTATGTTTATCACTATCATATTAATATACTGGGGGGTGACCATAAGCTCTAAGAGTAAGGTTATTTTGAGATCGCGTAAGTGACAGATGTATACAAGTCATATACATCTGTCCCTTACACACACACTCAAAATAACCGTACTCTAAGAGCTTATGGTCACCCCCCAGATCCGTTAGATATGTGAGGGTGTAGTACCCTCCATACAGAAACTCAAAGTGCCTTCTGCACTTTGAGTAGAATATACCATACTGTTTGCCTACCCCTTATCGACTTTTAAAACTGACTTGGCAAACATAAGTGGGTAGTACAACAATAAATATAGTTGATTACTTGTGATTGATTCCATCTAAGCAATCGTTTCCGATACGATACGCTAGCTCGTTTCGCAGTATCGCGTTCATTGTAAAGTAGTTGCGCGATTCTAATAAGTACATATAATGTTTCACGACAAGTCCGAGGAGACGCGGTGCGGATGTCATTTGTAGTGTGAACAAAGCACTTAGTGACAATCTGCCAGTGCATCATTGTTTACGCTCTGTCGAAGCGAAGTGGGAATAATTGACCCATGACCCGGCGCAAGCCCCATAATGTGGAAACACCAGGAAGGTAGGCGACCATCGGTGCCTATTTCAACGAAACCGGTTGAATTTATACATGCTATTACTATTAACGTTATCTAGGACACGATATTCTGTAGCATCCTTAGAAATCAACACCCTCCTTAATTACCTCATTATTATTTTGTATTTAAATCACATACTTAGCTAGTTATGTTTACCAACGAGATTTAGTACCGATTAGAATACGAAACAATTTATGGTATTTAAATAGATTTCAATGCCCGGCAATTTAGCTTTCGAATGTTCACGCATAATTTCCCTGCCAGCACTGAGTGCAGTTTTCTTATCGGTGTTTTATAAACACTATTAGACGCCTAATGCCTACGATTTACTGATTGCCTCGGTACATAACGAGGCTAAAGCGCAGTCACACGTCATCGATAACAGATTACACTCATTCGGGAGACGCAGGCGCCCTTGATTAACAATTAACTATAGAGGTCGTAGGAAGATTCTTAGAGCCAAATGTTGACACATCCGAAAAGCTCCAGTAGTGACGCCTCGTGCAGCGCATTATTCCGTGCTCGTTGTCTTAGTTACAATTGATTGGTGTACACATCCGGAACGTATCAGAACCTCTCAGCCTCCAGTGCCTATGTAACACGACTGTGGATTGCCTGTCGTTGCCAATGCATCTAGTAAATCGAAAAATATGTAAACAATTCTAATCAAAACAGTGACAAAAGGAACAATTTGACGAATCATAATTTGAGGACGTTAGGAATAAGCATCGAAGAAATGGCGTTTTATTCATCCTATACAAGATTAAGGCTGCAGGTTAACGGCCAAAGTGAGGTGAGTTCTAACTTGGTTCATTAATTATATAGTAGCAGATACGGACAAATGCACAGCATCTGCGATTTATTATATTTGTAAGCACCAAGTATCTAATGAACATGAAGAGCAGGTAGGTACTACGTTTGTAAATACTATGAGTTTTAGTGCAGCTCCGATGCAATTTATTGGATAACCTGTTGCGAGCAATGTATTTTATGTAATCGAACCATACATTATTTCAGCACACTTATATTTATTATTTCACACTTATAGTGAATGAACTTTATATTGGATACACCAATGTAAGTACTTAGCGGTATTTATTTGAATTCTAATAGGTATTCAATTAGATGCGCATTCCACATTTATGCTTTCGTAAGTTTCACCAAGGATAAGTTCAGTGTTGCGATCACAGTTTCAAATACCAAAAATCTTTTAAAACCCGCCTTGTATAATTAGCCGACACACGAAATAACCTCTGACTTCTTACTAGTCTCACTTCACTTTAAAAATGCAAATATGTTACTATCGCTGTTTATGTAATCAGACAAGACAAGTAAGTGCTCGAAAAATATAATTGACCTAATACATAATTACGCTGCTAAGTAATTAGGAATCTTTTTACAATAATATGAACAAACAAATTAAGAATACCTTTTTGTGTCACTTTAGAGACATTGACTTGACAGCAAGTTTTCGATATAATCATTATTTCAAACCGCGACGATTTTGGTAGTAAAACGTAGAAAGTTATGCAAACGTCAAGTATACAAAGGGCACACGAACATAATGTTCTACTAACATAACAATACGTCTATTATTTTTCAAGTATTCGAAATTCGACGTAATAGCCGTGTTTCGGTTTATAAAAACCCCAAGGCTCTATTATGCCAAATTACAGAAAGGTTGCGATTCATCACGAACACTACATCGCTTTGGAAAATTACGAAACCAAAAATTTTAAGTCTGCTGGTAGGTAGGTACCTTCTGCAACGTTTTGTTATTTCATCATGTTTTTTGACTTGACAGCCAGCATGTACTCAAATGTCAATCTGTTTTGGCTTAATGTTCCTCATGTATGTACTCAATTAATTAACGCAACAAGGAAGTTGTATTTATACCGATTTCTAAAAAAGGAGGTAATCATTTCGACACAGTATGTTTTTTTTTTGAAATTTCACAATATTCACATATGTTACTCTATGTGGTCTTCTTAACAAGTGTGCCCAATTTCATAAGTGTATGTATGTTTGTTAACGCATTTCGCCGAAACTAGTAATTGGATTGTAATCATTCCTTTTTTATTGGATTAGGTATCTCTCAACTTAGGGAATAGTACAAGTTTCATCAAAATCCGTCCAGCAGGTTTCAAGATATGGAACATATAACCGAACTCCTTAACGACAAACAGCATGAATGTGTAAGATGAGTTATTATGGGTATTTTGTCAACTTGCTAACTTCTTAGTGATGGTGTACCAAAAATAAAAAGACAAAAACATTTTCACAAAAATAAAGCGACTTCAAAAAAAAAGCACTAAAAACAGCAAACATATCTTTCGTTTCGGAAGTCAGTGTCACAAAACAAAAAAAAATAAGAGGTACTAAAGACACCGAATTCTTTAACGAAAGTAATTTTTGCTCTTTTGAGTGTTTTGCTTTGGAAATCAGTTTTTTTATTTTTTATTACAAGCTTTAGAGACATTATTTTTGTAATAAATATCTACTTAGAAAACCGTATTTTAAAAGAATAGGGACTGGGCAGCAAGATTGTTTTAAAAAAAAAAAAACGTTGCCCCACACTAGGAATTTCTTCCTGTATCGTGGGTGCGTTTACAAACATATAAACTCACATACACAAACACCCAGAGCCGGAGCAACTATCTGTAGGTCATACAAATATTTGTTCCGTGCGGGAATCGAACCCGCGACACGCAGCGCAGCAGTCAATAGCTCAACCACTGCGCCAACCGTGCGCTCTATTGTTTTATATGTGTGCGAAAAACATTAGCATCATCAACAATTTCGATGATGTTTTCAAAGACGTCAATTTCTTCGTCAGATTAGGGTATTTATATCATTTTGCGTCAAGCCACACCCGATAAAATTAACGGTTTTTGGAAATCTGAAAGTGGACCCAAGGATCCACTAATCCACTTTCAGATTTTTCGAATAGATTCAGATAATACACAACAATAGACTCACATAGGTCAGGACCGAAGGAGACCTATCTGAAACATTTCATAAGTAATCTCGTTGTTCACTCAACAAGCGGCACCTACTCAGTTACCAATATTTCACCCTGAATATACTTGCTCCCCCTATAGTGTCATTCGCTGTCCCAGCTACAAAATCTTCGAATATACCCTTGCATCACGGTCAGCAGTCATGAATCTATTAGTCTATACTAAAATTTGTAAGTTTGTATGTTTGTAAGTTTGTATGTAGGGGGTAATCTCTGGAACTACTGATCCAATTCTGAAAATTTTTTCACTGGTTTAAAGCTACATTATTCCCGAGTGCTATAGGCTAAATAACATCACGCTACGACCAATAGGAGCGGAGCATAAATGAAAAATGTTGCAAAAACGGGAAAGAATATTACTACAATCATGTATGTAGGGTAGGTGTAGGGTAGGGTAGGTGTAGAGTAGGGTAGTTAGGATAGGGTAGGTACGCAGCCAGTTGACGGGATCGAAGCCGCGTGGGACAGCTAGTTACTAATATGTTCATTGATTTCGAAAATGTGTCTGCTACGTTTCCACGTCTACATATATGGCACGAAAGGATTTTGATGGAAGAGGGAACACGGATCGATTATGATCTGGATCATATGGATCTGGATAGAGCATAGGATAAGTTTGCAGGTATAGTCATCTGCATCATCATCCGCACTGAAGTTGGCTTTCCGTTGCGCTAGGCACGAAACGGTGCTGTTTTTGTATGAGATTTACTACTGCGCAGCCATTGTAGCCAACTTCAGGGCGACCAAGAAGTTTGGCAAGGACAATACTTTGTTTTTTTCATGTATTAAGTCTGCTGCTAAACGTTTGTTATAGCTCAAAAAAATCTGCTGTGTGCTATGAAGAAAAGTGTAAACACGATCAATATGTGTGGCACTACTGTTTTTTTAGGGTTCCGTACCCATAGGGTAAAAACGGGACTACTAAGACTCCACGATCCATCTGTCTGTCTGTCTGTCCGTCTGTCACCAGGCTGTATCTCATGAACCGTGATAGTTAGACAGCTGAAAATTTCACAGATGATGTATTTCTGTTGCCGCTATAACAACAAATACTAAAAACAGAATAAAATAAATATTTAAGTGGGACACCCATACAACAAACGCCACTACTGTTTTTTTGTGATAATGGTACGGAACCATCCATGCGCGAGTCCGACTCGCACTTGGCCGGTTTTTTTTCTAACATTGTTCGCCTGATAGGATAAGTTGTTCATCTACATGAATAAGTATTAGTATGTCTCTCTTTGTACTTGCCATGTTATACGTATACCAGTTTAACGGCCGCGTCTTGCAATTCAAACCCGTAAGTAAATAAAACATCGTTATTATAATATAATAATTATGGCAAAAAATACATTAGTTCGGTAAAATCTACAAAACAAAAAAAAACAACAGTTTTTGCTTTGGAGGTCCTACTTGGCTACGCCGTAACCTACTACGCCGACAGGGTCTACGAAAATTTGCTACGCAAATGACTACGAAAAAGTGATGACACACCGATATTTTTAAATAGGTTACGGTAACCTAATGATCGTAGATGATATAGCAGTGTTTCTACTTTTTAACCGACTTTCCAAAAAGGAGGTACTATGTTCGACTTAATGTTCGTATTTTTTTTTGATTAGTCCGTCAATTGAGAAAAAATATCCGGAAATTCTTTTTACACGTTTGATTAAATATTTTTCCAAATTGGTCCCATTAAAATTTGGTGATGATTTGATGAAGAACTTTGGAGATATACAACAGAACTCTTCAATAAATGACGGCAATTCTCTCGGAATTGCTGCAAGCGCATGTCTGTTTATTGTTTAACCATTTCATAATATAACATTACGCCAGTACGCTCTAAAGGGGTACGCAGATGTGAACAGTTCACCTTTGTATATTCACATTGCACCGGTTATGTTCTAGTTTCATGATATTCGGGTAATCTATTCTGGCATTATAGGTAGCTGTACGTTACTGTTGAACTTGCCTATTAGGTACCACAACTAAAATGTGAAAATAAAAACATTTCTACAAAAAATACCGTGTTCCTGTTTTCTTTTCTTCGCTTTTTGACACCGACTTCCGAAAAAGAAATTTTTTTCACTTTGTACCTCGTGTTTTTATTTGGAAAAAGGTTTTCCTAAAAACAGCTTATCATGTGGTATAACGAGTATGATTGTAAATGTCAATACTCATAAAAAATACTGACACCGTAAACAGGGATCATAAATGTTGTTTTCCCAGATGCGTACAACCTAATGAACCTAATATTTAAACAAACAAATAGAATCGAGATGCGTATCAAATCAACAGCTATGCTTAATTGTTCGGAATGTGGTGAGACATTAATACCAGTCCCATGCCCATGAGCTGGCTTCGAACTGCTCATTGAAGCGCTCAGTCCGGAACTATCCGGTTTGAGGAAGCTAGCGCGGGGACTAAACCGGCTTATTCCGCCCTTGCATTGCCCTGCGTGTCGCACTGTCGGTGTCGCACTTGCGTTGCTCTTGAGTGCTCTTGAGTCATACGTCTGTGTTGAGCGCTCTCGAGTAAATCAACTGGGGCCAGTGAACGGAAATAAACATGGAAGCATTACTTCGAAGGAACTTAACGCGCATCCTGACACAAAATCCCAAACAAACTCACACATCGAAACCCCGCCACTGATTCGTCAAACTAGCCAAAGTACACAAACAATATTATTACAACTCATGATGCACAGTAAAAAATAGACCTTATTTACTTAAAGTTTGGGTTTAAATTATCATCTAACGTATAGGCCGCTAACGACATTTCTACGACGCCACTGCGTCCACCAATCGCGTCGCCCGGGATTCTTTATGCAATATGGAGCAACGCAATAATTAATTATGATAGTGATGGTATTAAAGTAATATGAAAGAAAATATAGAAGCATAAATAAACGTGTGTGATCAGGGTACCACCGTCAGGAACAAAGTTCCTTCTCACGTATGATTTAAACAAAAACATTTTTTTTATTTTTGCCGTCTTGTATTATTTTAGCCTCACAATCGACTTAAGCATCCTCGAAAACTAAACCCATGATGAAAAATATGAAAGATTTCGCAGCCGCCATTTTGGATTTATATTTTGACCAAATTCGAAAGAAGGATATCGCATAGAAGTATGAATGCTTTTTCGCGTGATGATTTCTACCAGTCAAATCCTACGGCAATTCGTGTTAAAGAACCATCTTTTATTGTATTAAAAATATATCTTTTTGGAACGGTCAAAAATATATTAGAAAAGATAAAGATACAGCAACGATATCTATTTTCTCCATGCTGTTAAAGGAACTTTTATGTACCTACAATAACTTGGTATATTTTGCATAGTGCCGTCCCCATAGAAAAAAAAATACACGCCATTTTTTTTTTAAATTATATTTGCCATTATTGTCAGGTAAAAAAGTTAATTGTTTGGTTGGCATAACATCATCCCTATAGATTTCGTGGCATACTTCATTTTTAATAGAAATATAATAAATAGCGATGTATTTACACGTGAAAACTAATTCCAACATTCTTGTTATGCAAATGTGATTTATTTATGCACCACTTCACTGCACAAGAAGGCATTTTTAAATATTTAACATGCGAAAAACAGTAAATATTAGTCGACCGCCGCTGTTGCCTACTGCGGACGAACTAAAAGCGTGAGCGGCACGATCGGTAAGCCCCGCCCACCGGGGCACAATTTGCGTTGGGTCATCTTTTAAAGCTAGGAATGCTTCCATGTTTATTTCCGTTCACTGACTGGGGCGAAGTATTATATCACTACTGCCAAACATGCGTGCGCGCTTCAATCAATGTCGGTAGGCCCGTTCAGATTTGGCATTTAAGATAGAACACTCAATTTTTCTCTAGAGCTTGCTTCTACTTAAAAACTTGCAAATAGTCTGCGTATTTATTTCATTCAGAAAATCTCCACTTCCGACCAGGCGTGAGTAGGGTGTTACCATTCGTCCGGATTTTTCGCTTGGACAAAATGTTGTTTTTTTTCATACCATCCTATCCTTTAAGAATATTTTCTTGTTTTATCATTTTTAGATCGCGATTTTTGTGTAGTCGGGTTTTAGTTTTTAGACAAATTTATTATTCGTAACTAAAATGTCCAGACTATTCAAGCCCTTCCAATTTTCGAAATGGTAGCCCTAGGCGTCAGTGAGTTTGTTATCATGGACATCCCTTTAACCGATTTGGATATTTGTTCGAATCAAGAAGTTCGTGTTCTACAATTCTTGAAAGTTTTATGTTTTTTTGATAAGGCGCATATGGCCTGCGATATACAGACGCAAAAGAAAAGTAGATTATAGAAGCGAACCCGGCTAACTTCAGTTTACCTAGAAATTCAATAAAAACAACAAAGCAATTAGTTTGTTTGGCGATACACAATTTATTGGCACATAGATTATTTAGCCTTCATTAGCCGACTACGGCAATTTTAAACAATTTAAAAGCCAATTGAAATTGAGCCCGTTCTTAATTAAAAAAACACTGTAAGAACGGACATTATTTCTTATTGTCTGGGTACCTACAGCTGGTATCGACCCACTCGCCGATTAAGCAATTATTTACTGCGTATATACCTATGTATATAGGTATATATTCTTTTCGAAATGATTGATATGAGTTCGAGGCTACGTAGGTAATTAAAAAGTGGTTGTCTGATCCAAGACTCGAGATGCGCGAGAATAAGAATTACATGCTAAACGCAATAGCCATAACACGGTAAAGATCAACGTAACTAAAACATAATTTAATTTCTAACGTTCCAACGCCGTCTTGTTTCACAACCTCATAACATACTGAATCATAGTAATTAAAACCTTAACTTCAATGTCTTTCGTAAACCAGCATTATGTGCTGTTAGCTGTTATAGTTTTAATTTAGGGTACGGTACTTGGGTAGTCCGGTACATATCTTCTCCTTTTTAAAAGCTTCATTTCTAAACTGGCTGACCCCCGCGGCTTTGCTCCCGTCAACTTTCTACCTACCTACCTACCTCCTACCTACTTATCCTACCCTACCTTATCTACCCTACCCTATCTACCCTACCCTACCCTACCTACCCTTACTACTATACGAATGTAACCTGTAAACTTTTGTTTCTACCGGCGGCGGCGATCTAATTAAAATTTAGAACATGAAAGCTGCTATTGTGAGTCAATCTTAAAAGATAGACATATGCTGTCACCGACTTTTTTTTAGAACTTTTGAAGAAGAACAATTCCATCATACATTATATTTGCGTAACTTAAACCGTTTACGCAGCGCACGCAACAAAAGCTCTCAAAAAGGAATATTTTTTCCCGTTTTTGCAACATTTTTCATTTATGCTCGGCTCCTATTGGTTATAGCGTGATGTTATATAGCCTATAACCTTCCTCAATAAATGGACTATCCAACACAAAAAGAATGTTTCCAATTCCAATCAGTAGTTCCTGAGATTAGCGCGTTCAAACAAACAAACAAACTCTTCAGCTTTATAATATTATATATATAGTATAGATTAGCTATTAGAAAGCAGACAGTAATGCCGTATATAGCCCTGTCAAGTGTTTGTCAAATGAAAGCACTGTATTTTATTAACAGTATCTGGGAAAATAGAGAAAACGACGTTTTATAAAAATGAAACCTAGCTACATCATGCACAAAAAATTTCATGAAAATTGGTGGAGCCGTTTTCGAGATTCAGATTATAAATATAGGACATTGTACGCAAAATACGCGCTGGACGTGGAGTTGCGGAAACAGCCCGTCGAAACTTAAGTAAACTACATATATATAAGAATTGCTCTTTTAAATGTATTAGATATATATGTATACATTACATAGATTACACTAAATAGAATATTCTAAAAAAAAAACCTATATACAAAGGAAAGAGGGAATAAACCTCATTGCGCATCAAAAAATTCCGCCACATCGATGTCAACGGGAAACATGCCCAGAACGCTGGCAGCATGCCCACGTAGAATGGCACTGCTGATTTACTGGCCGAGAAAAGGCTAGCCCTCTGGTCACGAGAAGAGTCAAATTATGTAGTATTTTTCTAGAAACTGCTACTGGAATTCTACCTTAGACTTTGTACCCTATATATGGGCGTCACAGACGCCTGATGAAGCCTGAAAAAATAAAATGCTTTTTAATGTGATGTTCTAAAAAAGAAAACATTCTGACGTAAAATGTATGATAAATCATTCTGTATAAATCATTGAGTGAGGGAAAATAGGCTAACGATTTGTTTGTAACAGTAACTGATGGTCTAGCGACCTTTCACTCCGTGTGCACTGTTGTAACCTCTGTTATGACTCTTATACATTACATAGATTACACTAAACCACAGCAATATAGCTTAAAATATTATTTTCAACCTTAGAAGTGAAACTTATAATTTAGTCATTATCACTATCTGCCTGCACTTGTACCATATTAGTTGGAGTCGGCGCAATACGTTTTCCGTTTTGATAATTTAAAAAAAAAACCCACAAACCCATATTTTTTTTATTATCTATATATAGGCTTGCGCTTGACCACTATCTTACCTCAATCGCACGCTCGGAACGGTGCTAAACGCTCCCCGCACCCCGCTTGGTGACCAAAGAGTCCTAAAAAATGACTTGTGCGCATCTATCGACTGTTGTCAAGTTACGTGCCGACAACTATACGCATAAAAAAAACTTTTTTACAAAAAAATACTACCGACTTCCAAATAAGAAAACTACAAAGTGAAAAATAACTTTATTTTTGGAAGTCGGTGTCTTTCGTAGGTACCATTTTTTTTCGTTATGGACACCGACTTCCAAAAATAAAGTTATTTTTCACTTTGTAGTTTTCTTATTTGGAAGTCGGTAGTATTTTTTTGTAAAAAAGTTTTTTTATTTTTCACTTTTTAGTTGTACCTACCTAATAGGCAAGTTGTTTAGTAAGTTTCCTATAACGCCAGAATAGATTACCCGAATATCATGAAACTTGAACAAAACCGATCAAATGAGAGATCTGCTTACCCCTTAAGAGCATACTGGCGTTATGTTATGTTATGAAATGGTATAAACAATAAACAGACATGCGATTTCAGCAGTCCCGAGAGATTTGCCGTTATTTATTGAAGAGTTCTGTTGTATATCTTCGAAGTTCTTCATCAGATCTTCACCAAATTAAAATGGGACCAATTTCGGAACATACTCTTTCAAACAAAAAAAGAATTTTCAAAATCGGTCCACAATTGACGGAGATATCGGTGAACATACATAAAAAAAAAAAAAAAAAAAAAACATACATGAAGTCGTACATAGAACCTCCTCCTTTTTCGAAAGTCGGTTAATAAAAGTGTCCCCAAAACGTTTTGTGCGTATAGGTGGGATGGGATGTCCACCATGTACCGTTGACGCATCGCCGTACGTCTGGTAGTCCGATGATGGAACGGGCTGGGCGGAATTAAATCATGCAATTGCATCGCACACTCCCCGAAATGTAACCGATAAAAAACCGACAAGCTGGCAACTCGGCGACAATGTTCAAGGCTCTGGAGCTTTGACTTGACCAGTGCCTCATTGCCGATGAGTTTCTTGGTCAGCCTTTCGATCGACTCTAGAGCATCAAGCTGGTATTTGGCAGATCCGTCCCAGATATTAGAACAGTACTCCATGCACGATCGAACTTGCGCTTGATACGAGTTGAACAGCTGTTCCGGCGTGTAGTACCTTCTCACCTTCGCAAGGATCCCCAACTTTTTAGCAGCCAGCTGAGCTTTTGCCTAAATGTATGGCCCGAAATTGACAGTCGATGGTAACGTAACGCCAAGAAGCTCAAGTTGGACCGTTATTGAAACTAGTCTTTAGTCGAATGTAGGAGTGGCAATAATATATTGATCAGTTGATTGATAGATGAGCCGTGCAATACTTTGGCCTCGGAATTTTACTAATTGCAATAAACTTGACTTTCTGAAATTCCGATCTAGGTGTTTAATAAACGCTGACCTTTTCTAAGATTGAGTTTGGACCCCAAATAATTTTTATAATAATAATAATTTATTTATTGACACACACACAAGTTAAACACAGAAACAATTTGCACAATGGACTAAATGAACTAGACATCACAATGGAAGTGTCCGTGGGCCCCAAACTAGGCACAGCCTGTATCTTGGTGGCCCAAAATATTGTATACTTCTACAGCCAACATAGATAAAATAGACCAACAGCTAGGAAGAAAAAAGTTAAGAAGCTAAACAATGTTATAAATGGGCAGATCCATCTATACTGACGAATCTTTAGGATGTTTGCACATTTTATTATAAATACGAAATCGAGTTTTCTTTTCTTTCTATAATAATATAATCAGGACGGATTTGAAGGCAGAACTGCAAATGAATGGTATCCTCAATAAAGCAATATCTGAGGAGGAACATAGATTAACATTGGCACTTACGTGCCATGCCATGGCGTACCTTATTTTTTGTTAACGTGTGGAAATCGTCAAGAGGTTTCTATACTTTTGGGGCAAAGACCAGGGAGTGCGGTTTATCTCTCTAAAACCAACAGGGATATGTCTGTTAGGGCATATCCCTGGCAAGGCTGAAAAACCGTGGCATAGCTAGTACTTCGTATCGGATTTTTTTTATAATAGCCCAAATATACCTATCCAATTTTTTGCTACCAAAACCTTCGAAGAATAGCCAGTACGGGACGTATTGTAGGTTTACGGCGTAAGTTCCGTACGCAAAATACGCGCTTGGTCGTGGAGTTGCGTAAAACAGCCCGTTTTAACCTACGGCGTAAGTTATCTAACGATTTTGAAATTAGTCCTAGGTACAAATATTTACTTAGTTTGAAGAGACTTTACTATTATATTATCTATGAGTGACACTTGGTGCTTGTCGCTTAAAAATTTTTCAAACGCTATGTTTTTATTTGGAAACTTAATTATGAAACGGACGCTAAACTGAAAGTAGGACCTGTAGAATTTTACTGAAAGTCTATATTTTGCACTGTCATGGTCTAAAGCCCATTCACCACACACACCACGTTACGGACCTACGGTTATTGTAGCTCGTCAGTTACGCTCACATGCATTGATACAATTTACTTTTACATTGACATGAAACATTGAACTTGAGTGAGCAATTCTAAGCATATAATGTGTTTACTTTCAGATAATATTACTAACAGTATTATGTTGGAGTTTAAGTTCAATATCAGTCGCGTCAGCGTCACTGAACCTCAACTCAACCAAGAAAATAGAAATAGTTGCGGCCCAGAATGAAAGTCTGGAGGAAGTTCTTTTCCACTGGGAGGACTACAGCGTGCTGGCTGCTATGTTACTCATTTCTTGCCTGATTGGCGTATTTTATGGATATTTTGGCGAAAAGCAGACTACCGGCGATGACTTCTTGCTTGGTGGTTCTTCAATGGGCACGTTCCCCATGGCCCTAAGTCTTGCCGCAAGGTAAGTTTTACCATACAATTTTGACTTTCAATCATTTTTATCATCGACTTTTGCTTATTTTAAAATGTCTGTTTTCAGTTTCATCACAGCTATAGAGCTGTTAGGAAACCCAGCTGAGATGTACATGGCAGGTGCCCAGTTCTGGATGATTTGTGTCTCGTTTGTACTGGTGGTGCCGATCGCTAGCCAGCTGTACGTGCCAGTGTTCATGAGGCTGAGATTGACGTCATGTTACGAATACTTGGTATGTTATTTATTGACTTGTTCAAGGTACGAGATTGCTTAGTTTTGATCGCGCTGCTGTGACTGAATACGAAACATTGCGTATTGGCAATCTGTTTGGCAGATATCATTGTCGTTAATGCACTATATAATATGTAGGATGGTCTTTTTTTATTTACACAGAACATCACGCTTGCACTACCGAAAGGTTAGGAGGTGTAATGACCTATAGTACACCCACATAACGCCAGTTATGTTTAGAAAAGAAAGAAAGAAAGAAAAAGTATTTAATTGCCGCAAAATTGCACCTTACTTTCGTTAAAGTATAAAAGTCAGATTTTATATATATTTTTTTGGCATAACTTTAGAAATCACGTCGTCCATTATCTGACCATTAGCACGGTGGCAACCTCCTGTCAGAAACCGTCAAAGTATGATAAATTGTGATGAAACGAATAGTCGAAAAGCTGAATTTTATATATATTACTTAGGGAAACGGGGAAAGCTTTATTGATAGTTCCCCAAGTGCCTTTATACTTTAACGAAAGTGAGGTGCAATTTTATGCACCTTTGGTACCTAATATCTCCCAAAGCCACCCTGATCCAAACTTCATATTCGGGGATCGTTCTTACCTGTATTGGCTACATACACAGAGAAACTGCCAGCTATTATATAAAATAACGAAGGTCAGATCGTCGCAGGCTCTTGGAATACAAGGCAAAGCTCAATAAAACATCAACTATTTTACACCTGCGGTGATTTATATGATATCATCGCCTTCCCAGCAGCATGTAAGAGACAAGGGAACATCGGCCTTCTAATGATCTGCTACATTGTATGAGAATGTAATTGATGACACTTGTCTATTATATTTGTTCTCAGGAATTGCGGTTCTGCAAGTCGATCCGCGTGTATGCTAGTGCATTGTACTTGATGCAGATGATACTGTACACGGCTGTGGCGGTGTATGCGCCGGCGCTGGCACTCTCCGACGGTAACTAGTTACCACATTTTTACTTTATTGCATCTGAATAGTTGTCATTATTTCCTATTTGAGATCAATAATACAGAGTGACTTTGAATTCATTGGCAAGCTATCAGGAGGTGAAACTTTCAATATGCGACTTAATCTGTCTTTTATGAATGTGTAGATACTAAACAGTAGTATTTTTTCGTATTTTTGATTTGATCCCATAGTATATATTGTTGATATACATATATTCATTAAAAATCACCCCCTGAAAGATAATCATAGATTAAAAACCATAGATCTATTAAAATTTAAGTGTAGTCGAGAAATAATACCAAAAAACGAATGCCATAATTCTAAAATTAATATCTAGGTACTCTCACTGGTAGGTAGGTTATCATTAAATGTGTAGTTTTTAGGGTTCCGTGCCCAAAGGGTAAAAACGGGACCCTATTACTAAGACTCCGCGGTCCGTCTATCTGTCACCAGGCTGTATCTCATGAACCGTGATAACTATAAGACAGTTGAAATTTTCACAGATGATGTATTTCTGTTGCCGCTATAACAACAACTACTAAAACAGAATAAAATAAATATTTAAGTGGGGCTACCCTTAAAACAAACGTGATATATTTGCCGGAACCCTTCGTGCGCGAGTCCGACTCGCACTTTGCCGGTATATATTATTATTCGGAGAAAAATTACTACTACTGCAAAAACTGCCACATGATTTGTTAATCCTGATATTGAAGCTATTGTAGTAAGTTATACTTATTTTAATGAAAAAGACACGAAAGAATAATACAAAACACTAATAACAGAAACCTCGATACAAAACGGATCATTACAACAAATTAGCTATAAAAATTCTGACACGTCGTAATAACCATAATTATTGTCTGCAGTACAACAGCTATTATTAAATATGTCTTTTGTAACGTGTAACCGGTGTAACGCATATCATAACTAAGTCAATGTGTGCAATTATTGCCAATAGCGCTAATTCTAAAAACTATACTTAATAGCGTCACCATATAAAAAATATCTAGTATAGTAATTTTCTACATAATAGAGACATTAAACCATAATTCTAGCCATTCTGAAGATACAATACAATATCTACAAACGAAAACAGCTGATTTTTTAGGGCTATCTCCATGAAATAGGGTAGTTGACAAAAAATAACTATTTAGTTCGTCAGTTAGATAACCTAAAAATAATGGGCACGTATTTTATCTTTTTCCAGATCAACAAAAAAAAATTGGTTGCCTGTAAAGTCGGTTTACGGACGATAGTTTATCGTGACAACGTCACATACGTAACTTTACAATTAACGTCATTGTAACGTTACGATTATAACGTTACAATGAGCGTAACGTTACATTGAGCGTAACGTTACATTGAGTCATCCTTTTTCGTACGTGCAGCCAGCGTTCATCGATTCATTAGACGTTGTCACATCAATACGACGATACAGTGCGTTGAAATATTGTGTGACGTTACGGTGTGCTACACTTTATTCTGAAAAAGTGACGTCACAAGCTCCCACTACTGAAGTTTGATGCGCTTTATCTTTGTCAATTAGTATATTTTTGATAAAGCAAAAAATACGGGTGCAATATTTTTTGTTAATCTCAGTGACGGACCAAATAGAATTATCATTTTTCTACTCAGGAAACATCTGAATTATTATGTTCTTACAAAATCACAATGATTTTACAATAAATCCCATTAGATTGTCATAATTTTCATTTGTAATAACAAATGAAAATTATGACATTCATTGTCATTTATATGAGAAAATAGATTTCTCAATAAATTTACAAACCGTCAAAAAGTAATCAAAAACATAGATTAGAGATCAGAGAGACATTTCAGATTTGACGTCCTGGATAGCAAACAATTTGTCGTTTTTTTTTTAACAACGATTCGAAATTTAGAAGATCGTGACCATACCATAGTAATTGAGCATCATTTTAATTTAGTTGTATTATTGAATGGTAACGTTCCACTTTAAGCTGTATGTTGATTATTAAAAACCTGGCCGAACATAATAAATCCAGGGAGAGTTTATCTCAACAACAAATGTTTTGAAATAATAAAACAAATTCAATATAATAATGTTGCATTTGTTGTACAACGATTTATCTGAGTTAGTACAGATAGCTTGAAAACATAAAATATCCCAGTTCATAGTACTAGAAGATTAGATTAGAGCTAAACTAAATATATAAAAAAAACTTTTTTGCAAAAAAATACTACCGAATTCCAAATAAGAAAACTACAAAGTATAAATAACTTTATTTTTGGAAGTCGGTATCTTTGGTAGGTACTGTTTTTTGCGTTATGGGCACAGTTAATTACTGTACACATCTGCGTACCCCTTTAGAGCATAAACTGGGGTGATGTTATGTTATGAAATGGTATAAACAATAAACAGACATGCGATTGCAGCAATCTCGAGAGTATTGCCGTTATTTATTGAAGAGTTCTGTTCTATATCTCCGAAGTTCTTCATCAGATCCTGGGCGCACGGTTGGCGCAGTTGTTGAGCGATTGACTGCTGCGCTGCGTGTCGCGGGTTCGATTCCCGCACGGAACAAATATTTGTATGATCTACAAATAGTTGTTCCGGCTCTGGGTGTTTGTGTATGTGAAATTATATGTTTGTAAACGCACCCACGATACAGGAGAAATTCCTAGTGTGGGGCAACGTTTTTTTAAAAAGAGAAAGAGAAAGAGATCCCTAGAGGCACGAGGCGAGTATGGCGATACGAGTCAGCAGACTGGGACGAGATGCGGCACTTTTTTGCGTTTTATCCTTGGCGGCATGTGTGTTTCTCCTCGGGTGACCCCTCGAGCTGTGCGGACGCGGTTGCGGATGTGATTCGGCAGGGAATGGAATATTTCATTCCATTCTCCGACATTCCGCTCGGTCCCAAATCCCGACTTTGGTATAATGCTGAATGCGCCCTCGCTGAGGCCCGAAAAGAGTTTGCCTACCAAGCCTGGGACGGGGCCCGCGACCGCAAAGTTAGAGCGCGTAGGGTTCGCGCGAAAAAAAGAGCCTTTAATTCTGCCGCCAAGTTCTGCAAGCGGGTTCTGCGTCGGGCACGTTTTGACCATATTGGACGTATTGGGGCCAAGCTGGCATCGCACCCTCCGGGTAGTAAACAGTTTTGGTCCCTGTCTAAAGCGGTCGAAACGAATTTCTGTCGGCCCACTTTACCTCCGATGCTGAAACCTGATGGGTCGCTGGCTCACTCTGCGAGAGACAAAGCAAATTTATTTGCATCTCTTTTTGCTAGCAATTCACGTCTGGACGCTGGCTCCAAGCAACCACCTACTGTACCTCACTGTGACTCTTCCATGCCGGAGATCGCTGTGCACGCTAAAGAGGTCCGGAGAGTATTGTGCAGTCTAGACGTGAACAAAGCCAGCGGGCCTGATGGCATCCCAGCGAGAGTGCTGAGGCAGTGTGCGCCAGAACTGTCTCCTGTGTTGACTCGTTTGTTCCGCCTCTCTCTTGTAAAAAGAACGGTACCGAAATCCTGGAAGCTTGCAAATGTGCAACCAGTGCCCAAAAAAGGCAACCGTGCAGACCCTGCCCATTACCGTCCGATCGCCATTACCTCCATTTTGTCCAAAGTTATGGAAAGGGTACTGAACAGTAAGTTGCTGACCTACCTTGAAGACAACAATCTCCTCAGTGACCGTCAATATGGCTTTCGCCGGGGACGGTCAACTGGCGATCTTCTTGTGTATGTCACGCACTGCTGGGGCGAAGCCATCGAGAGACACGGCGAAGCACTTGCTGTTTCGCTTGATATCTCGAAGGCCTTTGATAGGGTCTGGCACGCGAGTCTACTCAGTAAGCTTCCTGCTTATGGCATCCCCGCTGGTTTTTGTAGCTGGATATCAGACTTCCTCAATGAACGGTCGATCCGAGTGGTCATTGACGGCTGCTCCTCTGACTTCATGGCTATTGATGCCGGAGTACCTCAGGGGTCTGTTCTCTCTGCAACTCTTTTCCTGCTACACATCAATGACCTACTTCAGCCTGGTATTATTGGATACGCAGATGACAGTACTGTTGCAGAGAGATACTTGTCCAGCGCAAGAACCAGCGTGGATGAAGTTCGTTCCTTGAGAGAGGCTATGGTGGAAAGGACCGATTTGACCTTAAGCCTTGTCTCCCAGTGGGGTGATGACAATCCTGTCTCCTTTAACGCCACCAAAACACAGGCGTGTCTTTTTACCGCAAAAAGGAGTATCTTCGATCAAACTCCTACTTTTCGGGGTGCGTCTGTTCCTGTGACTGATCGGCTCGAGCTCCTGGGCATGGAGTTGACATCCAGCCTCAACTTCGGCGCCTTCATTGAGTACAAAGCTCAAATTTCGGCCAAAAAGCTGGCATCCTAAATAGAATGAAGCGATACTTTACGCCTGGACAGCTTTTAACCCTTTACAAAGCGCAAGTCCGATCCTGCATGGAGTATTGCAGTCACCTTTGGGATGGCTCAGCTAAGTATCAGCTTGCCGCGCTTGACTCGGTGGAACGCAGAGCCAAGAGGCTCATTGGCGACGTTGAGCTGGCGGATGCCAAGCTACACAGCTTGGCTCATCGCCGCAAGGTTGCCTGCTTGTCGGTCTTTTACAGACTGTACTTCGGTGAGTGTGCTCAAGAACTCCACGACCTTATCCCACCAGCCCCCTTCTACCATCGGACATCTAGACGCACTGCAAGTTACCATCCTTACCTTGTTGCCATTCCACCAATACGCACCAAGCGCTTCCAAACATCCTTCATAATGCGCACAGCGAATGAGTGGAACTCACTACCTGCGTCTGTGTTTCCGAACGCATTCAACCCGAATCTCTTCAAAGTTAGAGTGAACAGGCTTCTTCTGGGTAAGCTCGCTCCATCGTCGACTCTGTCTCTGTCACATTTGACCTAGACTAGAGTCAAGAGCAAAACCATCAAAAAAAAAAAAAAAAAAAAATCTCCAAGTTAAAATGGGACCAATTTCGGAACATACTCTTTCAAACAAAAAAAGAATTCTCAAAATCGGTCCACAATTGACGGAGATATCGGTGAACATAGAAGAAAAAAAAACATAAAGTCGAACATAGAACCTCCTCCTTTTTGGTAAGTCGGTTAAAAAATAATTTCACCCCTGCTGTCAGCTGATTGAGCTGTCAGTGCTTTGTTAGTAAACATTATACCTTGATCTTCGCCAAACTAGATATGAGCAGGGATTTAAGTGCCTCCTGAATAACCTGGCCACCTATTTTACCCAAAGAGAGTACCGACCTCCAACATTTTCTTTATTCTTGAAACTGAACTTTAGACCTTGAAAAGTCTTCATGCAATCCCTCACATTATTGCTTCTGCTAGAACAAAACCGCTTCAATGTTATGAAATCGATGTGTTTGATTTCATTTACATACATAGTTTATACCTACCTACAAATAGAAATACTACAGTCAATGTCAATAGAAATTTTGCAATAGTATTGAAGCCAAATAAGGGGTCAAGTAAAGCGGTACCGCGTGCTCCTGTCCCATCAATATACATAAAATTATTCAATGTCACTGCATTCGCTTTTCACGTAAGAACAAGGCTATTGAATGTTTTATTACATCATACAACACGACCGATCGCCAAATATTTTTAACCATAACTTGTATCGCCATTTCTAGATGAGATTAAAACGATGTAACGAGCAATTAGTTTTAATAGCGTTATGTTATATAATCTTGTACTACACCTACTAAAACGAATTGAGATTCTAAGGTCTTACGTAGGTACATGCGAATTAATTACCTGTCGATGAATATATTAAAATATTTGTTCCGTTTTCATTTTGCGGATGATTGTAAACAACTTTTACTCGTTGAAGAAACGGTTTGGATACCAATCACCTTTTTTATACGACTTCACTAAAAGGAGTTTTTTTTCCTTCTCCCTGCTCGGGCAGGCTAAGGTCTTGCACCATACCGCCTCGTCTTCAGTGCATAATATTCTTCTTGAATTCTTTAGTACGCTTTAGAATGCGGATGTAACAGTTTCTAATGTTTTTTGGAGTATTTGGCAGCAAATTTTATCGAGTCAACCTTCCCAGTAAGCTTTGCAGAGGGAGTCAATACTACAATAAAATACTCCGCTCTACTATCCCGAGATCGCTTCTGTCAATGATTTCACATATTGTTTAGTTGCGTAGACAGTTGAGACACAAAACTATACCGTTATCCACTAGAAATCAATTTGCAAATAATATTAACAGCCGCTGAATTGCACTCGAAAAAATCCCGCCAAAAACTTCAAAATGGAGGAGGTTCTATATTTGACTGTTTGTATTTTTTTTTATTTTGGAACGAGCAGAATTTTGGGACCTAAACTTTACCACTAAGGATGCAAAACTACTTATTATACATATGTAGTTAGGTCACTGTTATTTTGTTTAGTAATAACGATCTTTAGTAATGTTACGATTATTGATTCGGTAACTTTGCCTACTTATTATTTCTCAAGTGGTACTACAAAGTATGCAACACTGTCGAAAATCAACATTAGAATTAAAATTCAAATAGCGTGCAAACGGCGCGATAGTAAAGTATCTCGTTACATCACAACCCTAAACACACTAAAGGTGCCTGTATACTAGCAAATTAACTTTTATAATCCTTGAACCCTTGAGCATGTTCGAAATAAATCTATGCCAGGTTAATTGAAGGACAAACACAAGGCAAACTTAGGTAGGTACCATCCCGTTTCCGTACAACAAATTGACGGAATAGACAGCAGTTACAAAAAATCTTAAACCATTTGAAAGTTACATTATTCCATTTAAATATAGGTAGCCTAGGCTTTATTTATTAAAAACCTCTGAACTACAATTGTATTTGGCTAATGTAGCAGATTCTTAATATTTAATTTACAAATATGTCAAACATACAAATTATTATTTTCTTAACAATTCAATCAAATCATAGCCGCAACGACACGTTCTATATCTAGATTCTTAATTCAAAATGTTCGATTGAGAATATAAGTATTAATCAGAGCGTTATTATTTTAAGATTAGCAGATAAAATAAAGTCGCTGTCGTAAGATTGTTGAATAAATTGTGGATAAATTTTTTCAATACATATTTTGATATTTCACATCGATGTTAAACAAGGTCATGAATGTATGATTATACTTATGGATAATATTCTAATATCTTCCATATTGCGTATATCCTAGACGGCGCCGGCAATGATGCAGTGAAAGTGAGGTCTATATAAAAGTCGCATCCATGGCAAATATCGTAAATCGTAATGGAGCTTGTCTTGTGAGCTAGCATAGTGTGTTGCACCGTGTACGACTATCTGAACATAGTTTGTGACAGTGCCTACATCATAAATTATTGCCATGCAATAATATATAGATAGCAATACCTGCATACCTGCTAGCTATTGCTAGTGTTGTAGTCGGTATTCGTGAAACTGTTTTAATATAAGAAACAATCTTTGTACACAACCATTATTAGTACATAACAATGCAAAATAATAAATTTGTTAAACATTTATCATTCAAAATTTCAACTTTTGACATAGATGATAACGCGTGATTGATTTGAAGTGAGTGTCTTGAGCTTTTGAATTAAGAACCTCATTACACCGCGCATCCCTTAGAGAATAGAGTTTTCGAGATAGTGTAGTTAAGGCGCCTCCCCGAGCAAAACGCCGCGCTAGTCGAATTTTGTGCAGTTTTTAAGAGCTATCTACTCTTTATTTAAAAAGAAAGATCAATTAATAAAAATACATTAAATTTCTACATAATGTTGATTCTAAAATGGTAGTACACTATTTTTTTAAAGAGGTATATGTGTCACTAATCTCCTTCCAACAAAACCATAAAAATGTGAAATAATTATTGATAGCATGCATCTCCTCGTAAAGTATTCATTAATTATTATTTTTTATACAAACACTAATGGATAGACAATTTGATAACGAACATTTTGTAAGTTTTATTTTTTTCAAAAGACCAATATTCGATTTTATAAAGATTTTATTCTAAAATCTGGGCGTATTCACTACCGTAATTCATGCGCCACTAGTGCCGCTAGGCCAATAGGAATGCTCATATCTCATGCTGATTTTTTGGTCAGGGTACGGCCTTAATAGATCAGCTGACTTAATTTCTACAGAGTTACTTTTATTTCATTGGCGACTTTCAGAGGGGTCATAATGTAAAAAATATAATTGTAAATGTACATATTAAAAGTTTTTCATAATCATGAGTTTTCACACTCTGGAACATTGGTATCGAATTAAAAGTCAAGTACATTATCTATTAATTTTATTTATCGTTACTTGAAAGCATTTCTAACAACTTTTGCTATAGGTACATGGCGTACCATGTAAGTACCTACCAATAGTAGGTGAGAAAGTTCTCATGCATGTGAACCAATTTAACTAGGTACCTATATTCTACGAGAGGCCTGGTCAATAGACTTATAGGTCTTTCGAAATTAAGAACTTTTATAACATTTTTGAATACACAAATCATATTTTGTCTGACCTAGACAGCTGTGTCATTCACCACATTAAGATCCTGAAATGTGCAGGCGGCTGGACATGAAGGGCAGACAAGACGAGGCTCTAGATAAGGGGATCTTGTCTACACAAGTGACATTCATTCATCGAAATCGTGGCAATACCGATTGTCAAAAAGGCAAAATTGTGTGATTGACAAGCGATATCGAAAAATCACGTGATCAATCCCTTACATTTCGACATTTCCATTTGCCAGTCTGTCAGTTTTTATATATATATATATATATATATATATATATATTATTAGCTTGGTATGTATGTATCTATGTATCAATGTAACGGAATCTTTGAACGTGATTTTCACCCACTTCAAAACGTTGGATTGATTTGAAACTTTGCATACTTATCAAGGACCGATGACAATGCAATAATTTAAACAGTTTGTCCCATTATCCTTACCATTAAAGCGTGTTTTTTAGTTTTTAGAACTACAATTTATTATTTATCGGTTACATTTCGGAGAGTATGCGTTGGAATTGCATGAACTAATTCCTCCTAGCCCTTTCCATCATCGGACTACAAGACGTACGGCGATACGTCATCGGTACATGGTGGACATCCCACCCATACGCACCAAACGTTTTTGGAATACTTTCATTATGCGTACAGCTAAGGAGTGGAATTCTCTGCCGGAGTCTGTTTTTCCTGATAGCTACAACCTAGGAGTTTTTAAGTCAAGAGTGAATAGGTTTGCTGCGTGCTACATCGTCGACCACATCATCGCTTACCATCAGGTGAGATAGTGGCCAAGCGCGAGCCTATCAATAATAAAAAAAAAATCGACTATCGCCTTCGATGACATCTAATGCCAATTGTCTAGAGCCCTTAGGCTCTCATCATACGTGGGGCATATCCTAAGGGGCCCCACACTGGCACTGTGTTTTGGATGGGTCTATAATACTCCATTTAGTTAGGATTTTCCTACAGCGATCAAACTAGGACCGCAATCGGTTTAGGGATTGCCAGATTGGCCACTGTAGTTTGTGTCCAAGAGGCAGATGCTCTGCCGGTGTGATGATGTGTTGAGGTGCAGGATGTGTGTTCATTACCCAAGTATTTACAATGTTGAGAAGTAAAATTGCAGAGAAATCATGCTTTACAAAGAAAAATGATGTCATAATGATTCACAAGTTTTTACCACAATCTTTTCAAAAGGGTTTCTTAATACTCGTAGTGAAAGTTTTGAGCAAAACTCTAAGTAACCCTGTTGTACGAATTTGAATTAAAACTGTTTAGATTTATTACTTACAGTTTAATATGAAATTATGAGTAGGTAACCATTATTAAGCTAATTCAACACTGAAATAATACCTAGCCCCTAATAAAATTAGAATAAATATTCGATTCAGATTTTAGTTGGCCTTCGACAGGTAAAGTTACGAAAGCAAATAATCAGATATTCAGCGTTGACAACTGTTGGTTAATTTATCGGCATTTTATTGCTATGACTTTATTGGTAAGCGCATAATACTGATGGATAGTGCATCTATAGAGCGACCATAGACCGTTTGACCGTGCATCGATGACAGGCTTGCACTTTAGTCCGCGTGTCAACAGTTATTATATTGCACAAATTATATAACTTCCCATTAAGACATGTAAGGAATCGGTAATGATATCTAATGAATCAATAGTGGCCATCATTTCAGTTTTGGCGATTGGTGTCAAACGTTTTGTATCGTCATTGCAATATTGAAATTGGTATATCGTTGCCAAGTTGGATGGATTATGCAATATAATTATGATAAGTCTAAGAAAGGAGTAAATACTTAGACCCCAAATATATAGACAGGGACAGAAAGATGAAAATATCTATTCCAAAAAACCGTATACTCAACTTTTAGAAACGCAATAGTTTCGTGATAAACATACCACAATATTCCCACGTCTACAACCGACGTATTCTCCAGTTAACTTTGAAGTAACTCGACAAAAACCTGGTTTGGTTTTTGTGGGACCTTTAACAATAGGGTTTCATGGTTATTGCCAAGAGCATAATCTACCTTCCGTCGCCAAGAGCTGCATGCTCTTGGTAAGAACCATCAATCCCTATTGGTAACGGAAGTTAGATTACCTAGGATATAAAATGTATCTTTGTCGTGTTTGTCATGTTTGTATTTCCTAATAATACGTTTTTCGGTAGCGGATAGATGGCCAATGTTTTGTTAAAGATCTATAATAATTACTGTATTCTTATAGAATTAATATATTTTTTATCGTAATATATAGCTAAATGATATACAGAATGATATTTAATTCATTGACATTCGCTCAAGGGGTGGAAGTACTCAAGAATATAAAAAAACTTTTTATATTCTTAAATTCTTCAAAAGTATAACAGTACATTGTGATACACGGGTGGAAAGTAGGTTAATGCAATAATCTACACACCCGTGTATCACACGACGTTCTTCAATACAGTTGTGGGAAATTTGTGCAACCAGTTTCATCAAAATCGGTTCCCCTAATAAAAAGTTCCAGGTAACAAACAAAAAGATAAGTCAATTTGAGAACCTCCTCCTTTTTTGAAGTCGGCAAAAAAACATTTACTACTTTGAAATACATAAAGAAATCAGCTGTTCAGTACATTTATGTACACCAACTTATCAAAATGTACGGGTTTCATGGTTTTTCCCAAAGAGAAAGTTGTTTAAATTCTTAATCTTTAACTCCTGAAAGAGTGTCAACAAATTAAAAGTCACCCTATATGTAATGAAGGAGAGAGAGAGAGAAGAAAGGCAAAAAAATCTCGTTTGTTGTATGGGAGCCCCACTTAAATCTTTATTATATTCTGTGTTTAGTATACGTTATTATAGCGGCAAAAGAAATACATAATCTGTGAAAATTTCAACTGTCTAGCTATCACGGTTCATGACATACAGCCTGTCACAAGCTCCCACTACTGAAGTTTGATGCGCTTTATCTTTGTCAATTAGTATATTTTTGATAAAGCAAAAAATACGGGTGCAATATTTTTTGTTAATCTCAGTGACGGACCAAATAGAATTATCATTTTTCTACTCAGGAAACATCTGAATTATTATGTTCTTACAAAATCACAATGATTTTACAATAAATCCCATTAGATTGTCATAATTTTCATTTGTAATAACAAATGAAAATTATGACATTCATTGTCATTTATATGAGAAAATAGATTTCTCAATAAATTTACAAACCGTCAAAAAGTAATCAAAAACATAGATTAGAGATCAGAGAGACATTTCAGATTTGACGTCCTGGATAGCAAACAATTTGTCGTTTTTTTTTTAACAACGATTCGAAATTTAGAAGATCGTGACCATACCATAGTAATTGAGCATCATTTTAATTTAGTTGTATTATTGAATGGTAACGTTCCACTTTAAGCTGTATGTTGATTATTAAAAACCTGGCCGAACATAATAAATCCAGGGAGAGTTTATCTCAACAACAAATGTTTTGAAATAATAAAACAAATTCAATATAATAATGTTGCATTTGTTGTACAACGATTTATCTGAGTTAGTACAGATAGCTTGAAAACATAAAATATCCCAGTTCATAGTACTAGAAGATTAGATTAGAGCTAAACTAAATATATAAAAAAAACTTTTTTGCAAAAAAATACTACCGAATTCCAAATAAGAAAACTACAAAGTATAAATAACTTTATTTTTGGAAGTCGGTATCTTTGGTAGGTACTGTTTTTTGCGTTATGGGCACAGTTAATTACTGTACACATCTGCGTACCCCTTTAGAGCATAAACTGGGGTGATGTTATGTTATGAAATGGTATAAACAATAAACAGACATGCGATTGCAGCAATCTCGAGAGTATTGCCGTTATTTATTGAAGAGTTCTGTTCTATATCTCCGAAGTTCTTCATCAGATCCTGGGCGCACGGTTGGCGCAGTTGTTGAGCGATTGACTGCTGCGCTGCGTGTCGCGGGTTCGATTCCCGCACGGAACAAATATTTGTATGATCTACAAATAGTTGTTCCGGCTCTGGGTGTTTGTGTATGTGAAATTATATGTTTGTAAACGCACCCACGATACAGGAGAAATTCCTAGTGTGGGGCAACGTTTTTTTAAAAAGAGAAAGAGAAAGAGATCCCTAGAGGCACGAGGCGAGTATGGCGATACGAGTCAGCAGACTGGGACGAGATGCGGCACTTTTTTGCGTTTTATCCTTGGCGGCATGTGTGTTTCTCCTCGGGTGACCCCTCGAGCTGTGCGGACGCGGTTGCGGATGTGATTCGGCAGGGAATGGAATATTTCATTCCATTCTCCGACATTCCGCTCGGTCCCAAATCCCGACTTTGGTATAATGCTGAATGCGCCCTCGCTGAGGCCCGAAAAGAGTTTGCCTACCAAGCCTGGGACGGGGCCCGCGACCGCAAAGTTAGAGCGCGTAGGGTTCGCGCGAAAAAAAGAGCCTTTAATTCTGCCGCCAAGTTCTGCAAGCGGGTTCTGCGTCGGGCACGTTTTGACCATATTGGACGTATTGGGGCCAAGCTGGCATCGCACCCTCCGGGTAGTAAACAGTTTTGGTCCCTGTCTAAAGCGGTCGAAACGAATTTCTGTCGGCCCACTTTACCTCCGATGCTGAAACCTGATGGGTCGCTGGCTCACTCTGCGAGAGACAAAGCAAATTTATTTGCATCTCTTTTTGCTAGCAATTCACGTCTGGACGCTGGCTCCAAGCAACCACCTACTGTACCTCACTGTGACTCTTCCATGCCGGAGATCGCTGTGCACGCTAAAGAGGTCCGGAGAGTATTGTGCAGTCTAGACGTGAACAAAGCCAGCGGGCCTGATGGCATCCCAGCGAGAGTGCTGAGGCAGTGTGCGCCAGAACTGTCTCCTGTGTTGACTCGTTTGTTCCGCCTCTCTCTTGTAAAAAGAACGGTACCGAAATCCTGGAAGCTTGCAAATGTGCAACCAGTGCCCAAAAAAGGCAACCGTGCAGACCCTGCCCATTACCGTCCGATCGCCATTACCTCCATTTTGTCCAAAGTTATGGAAAGGGTACTGAACAGTAAGTTGCTGACCTACCTTGAAGACAACAATCTCCTCAGTGACCGTCAATATGGCTTTCGCCGGGGACGGTCAACTGGCGATCTTCTTGTGTATGTCACGCACTGCTGGGGCGAAGCCATCGAGAGACACGGCGAAGCACTTGCTGTTTCGCTTGATATCTCGAAGGCCTTTGATAGGGTCTGGCACGCGAGTCTACTCAGTAAGCTTCCTGCTTATGGCATCCCCGCTGGTTTTTGTAGCTGGATATCAGACTTCCTCAATGAACGGTCGATCCGAGTGGTCATTGACGGCTGCTCCTCTGACTTCATGGCTATTGATGCCGGAGTACCTCAGGGGTCTGTTCTCTCTGCAACTCTTTTCCTGCTACACATCAATGACCTACTTCAGCCTGGTATTATTGGATACGCAGATGACAGTACTGTTGCAGAGAGATACTTGTCCAGCGCAAGAACCAGCGTGGATGAAGTTCGTTCCTTGAGAGAGGCTATGGTGGAAAGGACCGATTTGACCTTAAGCCTTGTCTCCCAGTGGGGTGATGACAATCCTGTCTCCTTTAACGCCACCAAAACACAGGCGTGTCTTTTTACCGCAAAAAGGAGTATCTTCGATCAAACTCCTACTTTTCGGGGTGCGTCTGTTCCTGTGACTGATCGGCTCGAGCTCCTGGGCATGGAGTTGACATCCAGCCTCAACTTCGGCGCCTTCATTGAGTACAAAGCTCAAATTTCGGCCAAAAAGCTGGCATCCTAAATAGAATGAAGCGATACTTTACGCCTGGACAGCTTTTAACCCTTTACAAAGCGCAAGTCCGATCCTGCATGGAGTATTGCAGTCACCTTTGGGATGGCTCAGCTAAGTATCAGCTTGCCGCGCTTGACTCGGTGGAACGCAGAGCCAAGAGGCTCATTGGCGACGTTGAGCTGGCGGATGCCAAGCTACACAGCTTGGCTCATCGCCGCAAGGTTGCCTGCTTGTCGGTCTTTTACAGACTGTACTTCGGTGAGTGTGCTCAAGAACTCCACGACCTTATCCCACCAGCCCCCTTCTACCATCGGACATCTAGACGCACTGCAAGTTACCATCCTTACCTTGTTGCCATTCCACCAATACGCACCAAGCGCTTCCAAACATCCTTCATAATGCGCACAGCGAATGAGTGGAACTCACTACCTGCGTCTGTGTTTCCGAACGCATTCAACCCGAATCTCTTCAAAGTTAGAGTGAACAGGCTTCTTCTGGGTAAGCTCGCTCCATCGTCGACTCTGTCTCTGTCACATTTGACCTAGACTAGAGTCAAGAGCAAAACCATCAAAAAAAAAAAAAAAAAAAAATCTCCAAGTTAAAATGGGACCAATTTCGGAACATACTCTTTCAAACAAAAAAAGAATTCTCAAAATCGGTCCACAATTGACGGAGATATCGGTGAACATAGAAGAAAAAAAAACATAAAGTCGAACATAGAACCTCCTCCTTTTTGGTAAGTCGGTTAAAAAATAATTTCACCCCTGCTGTCAGCTGATTGAGCTGTCAGTGCTTTGTTAGTAAACATTATACCTTGATCTTCGCCAAACTAGATATGAGCAGGGATTTAAGTGCCTCCTGAATAACCTGGCCACCTATTTTACCCAAAGAGAGTACCGACCTCCAACATTTTCTTTATTCTTGAAACTGAACTTTAGACCTTGAAAAGTCTTCATGCAATCCCTCACATTATTGCTTCTGCTAGAACAAAACCGCTTCAATGTTATGAAATCGATGTGTTTGATTTCATTTACATACATAGTTTATACCTACCTACAAATAGAAATACTACAGTCAATGTCAATAGAAATTTTGCAATAGTATTGAAGCCAAATAAGGGGTCAAGTAAAGCGGTACCGCGTGCTCCTGTCCCATCAATATACATAAAATTATTCAATGTCACTGCATTCGCTTTTCACGTAAGAACAAGGCTATTGAATGTTTTATTACATCATACAACACGACCGATCGCCAAATATTTTTAACCATAACTTGTATCGCCATTTCTAGATGAGATTAAAACGATGTAACGAGCAATTAGTTTTAATAGCGTTATGTTATATAATCTTGTACTACACCTACTAAAACGAATTGAGATTCTAAGGTCTTACGTAGGTACATGCGAATTAATTACCTGTCGATGAATATATTAAAATATTTGTTCCGTTTTCATTTTGCGGATGATTGTAAACAACTTTTACTCGTTGAAGAAACGGTTTGGATACCAATCACCTTTTTTATACGACTTCACTAAAAGGAGTTTTTTTTCCTTCTCCCTGCTCGGGCAGGCTAAGGTCTTGCACCATACCGCCTCGTCTTCAGTGCATAATATTCTTCTTGAATTCTTTAGTACGCTTTAGAATGCGGATGTAACAGTTTCTAATGTTTTTTGGAGTATTTGGCAGCAAATTTTATCGAGTCAACCTTCCCAGTAAGCTTTGCAGAGGGAGTCAATACTACAATAAAATACTCCGCTCTACTATCCCGAGATCGCTTCTGTCAATGATTTCACATATTGTTTAGTTGCGTAGACAGTTGAGACACAAAACTATACCGTTATCCACTAGAAATCAATTTGCAAATAATATTAACAGCCGCTGAATTGCACTCGAAAAAATCCCGCCAAAAACTTCAAAATGGAGGAGGTTCTATATTTGACTGTTTGTATTTTTTTTTATTTTGGAACGAGCAGAATTTTGGGACCTAAACTTTACCACTAAGGATGCAAAACTACTTATTATACATATGTAGTTAGGTCACTGTTATTTTGTTTAGTAATAACGATCTTTAGTAATGTTACGATTATTGATTCGGTAACTTTGCCTACTTATTATTTCTCAAGTGGTACTACAAAGTATGCAACACTGTCGAAAATCAACATTAGAATTAAAATTCAAATAGCGTGCAAACGGCGCGATAGTAAAGTATCTCGTTACATCACAACCCTAAACACACTAAAGGTGCCTGTATACTAGCAAATTAACTTTTATAATCCTTGAACCCTTGAGCATGTTCGAAATAAATCTATGCCAGGTTAATTGAAGGACAAACACAAGGCAAACTTAGGTAGGTACCATCCCGTTTCCGTACAACAAATTGACGGAATAGACAGCAGTTACAAAAAATCTTAAACCATTTGAAAGTTACATTATTCCATTTAAATATAGGTAGCCTAGGCTTTATTTATTAAAAACCTCTGAACTACAATTGTATTTGGCTAATGTAGCAGATTCTTAATATTTAATTTACAAATATGTCAAACATACAAATTATTATTTTCTTAACAATTCAATCAAATCATAGCCGCAACGACACGTTCTATATCTAGATTCTTAATTCAAAATGTTCGATTGAGAATATAAGTATTAATCAGAGCGTTATTATTTTAAGATTAGCAGATAAAATAAAGTCGCTGTCGTAAGATTGTTGAATAAATTGTGGATAAATTTTTTCAATACATATTTTGATATTTCACATCGATGTTAAACAAGGTCATGAATGTATGATTATACTTATGGATAATATTCTAATATCTTCCATATTGCGTATATCCTAGACGGCGCCGGCAATGATGCAGTGAAAGTGAGGTCTATATAAAAGTCGCATCCATGGCAAATATCGTAAATCGTAATGGAGCTTGTCTTGTGAGCTAGCATAGTGTGTTGCACCGTGTACGACTATCTGAACATAGTTTGTGACAGTGCCTACATCATAAATTATTGCCATGCAATAATATATAGATAGCAATACCTGCATACCTGCTAGCTATTGCTAGTGTTGTAGTCGGTATTCGTGAAACTGTTTTAATATAAGAAACAATCTTTGTACACAACCATTATTAGTACATAACAATGCAAAATAATAAATTTGTTAAACATTTATCATTCAAAATTTCAACTTTTGACATAGATGATAACGCGTGATTGATTTGAAGTGAGTGTCTTGAGCTTTTGAATTAAGAACCTCATTACACCGCGCATCCCTTAGAGAATAGAGTTTTCGAGATAGTGTAGTTAAGGCGCCTCCCCGAGCAAAACGCCGCGCTAGTCGAATTTTGTGCAGTTTTTAAGAGCTATCTACTCTTTATTTAAAAAGAAAGATCAATTAATAAAAATACATTAAATTTCTACATAATGTTGATTCTAAAATGGTAGTACACTATTTTTTTAAAGAGGTATATGTGTCACTAATCTCCTTCCAACAAAACCATAAAAATGTGAAATAATTATTGATAGCATGCATCTCCTCGTAAAGTATTCATTAATTATTATTTTTTATACAAACACTAATGGATAGACAATTTGATAACGAACATTTTGTAAGTTTTATTTTTTTCAAAAGACCAATATTCGATTTTATAAAGATTTTATTCTAAAATCTGGGCGTATTCACTACCGTAATTCATGCGCCACTAGTGCCGCTAGGCCAATAGGAATGCTCATATCTCATGCTGATTTTTTGGTCAGGGTACGGCCTTAATAGATCAGCTGACTTAATTTCTACAGAGTTACTTTTATTTCATTGGCGACTTTCAGAGGGGTCATAATGTAAAAAATATAATTGTAAATGTACATATTAAAAGTTTTTCATAATCATGAGTTTTCACACTCTGGAACATTGGTATCGAATTAAAAGTCAAGTACATTATCTATTAATTTTATTTATCGTTACTTGAAAGCATTTCTAACAACTTTTGCTATAGGTACATGGCGTACCATGTAAGTACCTACCAATAGTAGGTGAGAAAGTTCTCATGCATGTGAACCAATTTAACTAGGTACCTATATTCTACGAGAGGCCTGGTCAATAGACTTATAGGTCTTTCGAAATTAAGAACTTTTATAACATTTTTGAATACACAAATCATATTTTGTCTGACCTAGACAGCTGTGTCATTCACCACATTAAGATCCTGAAATGTGCAGGCGGCTGGACATGAAGGGCAGACAAGACGAGGCTCTAGATAAGGGGATCTTGTCTACACAAGTGACATTCATTCATCGAAATCGTGGCAATACCGATTGTCAAAAAGGCAAAATTGTGTGATTGACAAGCGATATCGAAAAATCACGTGATCAATCCCTTACATTTCGACATTTCCATTTGCCAGTCTGTCAGTTTTTATATATATATATATATATATATATATATATATTATTAGCTTGGTATGTATGTATCTATGTATCAATGTAACGGAATCTTTGAACGTGATTTTCACCCACTTCAAAACGTTGGATTGATTTGAAACTTTGCATACTTATCAAGGACCGATGACAATGCAATAATTTAAACAGTTTGTCCCATTATCCTTACCATTAAAGCGTGTTTTTTAGTTTTTAGAACTACAATTTATTATTTATCGGTTACATTTCGGAGAGTATGCGTTGGAATTGCATGAACTAATTCCTCCTAGCCCTTTCCATCATCGGACTACAAGACGTACGGCGATACGTCATCGGTACATGGTGGACATCCCACCCATACGCACCAAACGTTTTTGGAATACTTTCATTATGCGTACAGCTAAGGAGTGGAATTCTCTGCCGGAGTCTGTTTTTCCTGATAGCTACAACCTAGGAGTTTTTAAGTCAAGAGTGAATAGGTTTGCTGCGTGCTACATCGTCGACCACATCATCGCTTACCATCAGGTGAGATAGTGGCCAAGCGCGAGCCTATCAATAATAAAAAAAAAATCGACTATCGCCTTCGATGACATCTAATGCCAATTGTCTAGAGCCCTTAGGCTCTCATCATACGTGGGGCATATCCTAAGGGGCCCCACACTGGCACTGTGTTTTGGATGGGTCTATAATACTCCATTTAGTTAGGATTTTCCTACAGCGATCAAACTAGGACCGCAATCGGTTTAGGGATTGCCAGATTGGCCACTGTAGTTTGTGTCCAAGAGGCAGATGCTCTGCCGGTGTGATGATGTGTTGAGGTGCAGGATGTGTGTTCATTACCCAAGTATTTACAATGTTGAGAAGTAAAATTGCAGAGAAATCATGCTTTACAAAGAAAAATGATGTCATAATGATTCACAAGTTTTTACCACAATCTTTTCAAAAGGGTTTCTTAATACTCGTAGTGAAAGTTTTGAGCAAAACTCTAAGTAACCCTGTTGTACGAATTTGAATTAAAACTGTTTAGATTTATTACTTACAGTTTAATATGAAATTATGAGTAGGTAACCATTATTAAGCTAATTCAACACTGAAATAATACCTAGCCCCTAATAAAATTAGAATAAATATTCGATTCAGATTTTAGTTGGCCTTCGACAGGTAAAGTTACGAAAGCAAATAATCAGATATTCAGCGTTGACAACTGTTGGTTAATTTATCGGCATTTTATTGCTATGACTTTATTGGTAAGCGCATAATACTGATGGATAGTGCATCTATAGAGCGACCATAGACCGTTTGACCGTGCATCGATGACAGGCTTGCACTTTAGTCCGCGTGTCAACAGTTATTATATTGCACAAATTATATAACTTCCCATTAAGACATGTAAGGAATCGGTAATGATATCTAATGAATCAATAGTGGCCATCATTTCAGTTTTGGCGATTGGTGTCAAACGTTTTGTATCGTCATTGCAATATTGAAATTGGTATATCGTTGCCAAGTTGGATGGATTATGCAATATAATTATGATAAGTCTAAGAAAGGAGTAAATACTTAGACCCCAAATATATAGACAGGGACAGAAAGATGAAAATATCTATTCCAAAAAACCGTATACTCAACTTTTAGAAACGCAATAGTTTCGTGATAAACATACCACAATATTCCCACGTCTACAACCGACGTATTCTCCAGTTAACTTTGAAGTAACTCGACAAAAACCTGGTTTGGTTTTTGTGGGACCTTTAACAATAGGGTTTCATGGTTATTGCCAAGAGCATAATCTACCTTCCGTCGCCAAGAGCTGCATGCTCTTGGTAAGAACCATCAATCCCTATTGGTAACGGAAGTTAGATTACCTAGGATATAAAATGTATCTTTGTCGTGTTTGTCATGTTTGTATTTCCTAATAATACGTTTTTCGGTAGCGGATAGATGGCCAATGTTTTGTTAAAGATCTATAATAATTACTGTATTCTTATAGAATTAATATATTTTTTATCGTAATATATAGCTAAATGATATACAGAATGATATTTAATTCATTGACATTCGCTCAAGGGGTGGAAGTACTCAAGAATATAAAAAAACTTTTTATATTCTTAAATTCTTCAAAAGTATAACAGTACATTGTGATACACGGGTGGAAAGTAGGTTAATGCAATAATCTACACACCCGTGTATCACACGACGTTCTTCAATACAGTTGTGGGAAATTTGTGCAACCAGTTTCATCAAAATCGGTTCCCCTAATAAAAAGTTCCAGGTAACAAACAAAAAGATAAGTCAATTTGAGAACCTCCTCCTTTTTTGAAGTCGGCAAAAAAACATTTACTACTTTGAAATACATAAAGAAATCAGCTGTTCAGTACATTTATGTACACCAACTTATCAAAATGTACGGGTTTCATGGTTTTTCCCAAAGAGAAAGTTGTTTAAATTCTTAATCTTTAACTCCTGAAAGAGTGTCAACAAATTAAAAGTCACCCTATATGTAATGAAGGAGAGAGAGAGAGAAGAAAGGCAAAAAAATCTCGTTTGTTGTATGGGAGCCCCACTTAAATCTTTATTATATTCTGTGTTTAGTATACGTTATTATAGCGGCAAAAGAAATACATAATCTGTGAAAATTTCAACTGTCTAGCTATCACGGTTCATGACATACAGCCTGGTGACAGACAAACAGACGTATCGCGAAGTCTTAGTAATAGGGTCCCGTTTTTACCCTTTGGTCACGGAACCCTAAAAACGGTTCGGCACTAACTCAAGACGAGTCTGTCGGACAAAAATTCATGTACTGGTCTATTTACCAAAAATGAATGAATAGTGAATTCATATTACTCTTTCACCCCTGAAAGAGTGTGAACAAATTAAAAATCACCCTATATTTAATGAACTAATGAGTGAGTATGCTAGAATGATGGGATGTCGTGATTAAATCTGAATGACATGATGTGACAAAGCACCTTTCGGTCAAAATATTTGGCTGCTTTATAATGTTTTATTATGTTTATTTGCAGTGACTGGATTGAATACATATTTAGCTGTAACTCTGGTGTACGTGGTTTGCATATTCTATGCTACTCAGGTATGTTGCGCGGCTTGCCTTTTAAAATTAAATTTAGTTTATGTAGTTGAACGTTCAATTAACGTTACACTTAGCTCAAGCTATAACGTAAATGAAGCGATGGTATTTGCCATTTTCCCACACATCCCTCGCTACGCATCCTTAAGGGTACACATGTCAAAGGCACGAACTATTTTGTGCGCGGGGTTAAAATGCATTTTATATCAACCGACAACACGTGCGGAAGAGATAGATGCTGTGATGAGCAGTAGGAATACACACTTTTGCAAATTTGTAGCGAAATGGATAATGATTTAGGACGAAACCGAGCGCGCGAAATTTTATAAACTGACCTTTGGCAGTCAAAGATATCATGAAAAAACGACTAAATCTATCTGTTCAAAATAAAATTATATGCATTGTTGAACTACTAATCTATCCCTGTATAATAATAATAATTCTTTATTGACATAATGAATACAATTTAGATTATAGGATTCCCTAGCACCTGAGCTAGTAAAACTGTGTTGCAGGTGCTAGTGTCTTCCCCGTAATAAAGTGACAGTAATCTTACATCAGACAGAATAAATGAAAATAATAGAAGAGTTAACAAACGTGCTGAAGTGTGCGTTTAAGTGTGTGTTTGTGTATGTTAGGGTGTGTATATGTATGTATTTGAGTATATGTGTGTATTTATGTATGTGTGTGTGCATGTGCTATGCAGGGTTGGTTATGTTTTTATGAGGTTTTCTACATCAGTATAGTCCATTGACTTTAGCCAGGTATACAGAATTACTTTAAATTTATTGTTATTCAATTTGCTTACCTTCTGGACTTTAGTTAATTTATTGTAGGTTTGCGGAGCAAGATAAGCATAGTGTCTTCTAGCAAATGTTGTTCTAGTATGAGGAACAGGGCATCTTTCCACGCGCTTTTCTGATATTGGCAGTTTAGGAACAACTTGTTTGTGGTATCTTCGTAGTACTTCGTAGGTGAATATCTTTCTCACAGACAATACTCCAGCCAGTTCATAGACTGAGGATGTGGGATGTCGATACGGTAGGTATAAAAGTACTTTCAACACCATACGCTGTGCCCGCTCTACTCCAATCATATGAGTTTTTGCCGCACCTCCCCAAGCGCAAATGCAGTATCTGATAATGCATTCGCACAAAGCTCGGTAAGTTTGTACAAGTAGAGTTCTATTTGCAACTGTGCGCAAGTTTTTGAAGATATATACTAGTTTTCTGATTCTAGCTATTGTCAACGTGAGATGCATAGTCCAGGTAAGTTGGTCATCCAGCGTGACACCCAAATACTTAATAGAGGCGACACGTAAAAGCGTCGAACAATCACATCCGGTTCGAGTATATCTTCTGTTGCACGGGAAGGTATGTATTTTGATGGCGTGCGAGGCAACAGGTTTGCCTACAGATGTTTTGCTGAAACATACATATTTTGTCTTATTGGTGTTTAATGACAGGAGACTGTTTTCCAGCCAGGAAGTCACTTTAGCTAAGCCTGTCTCAGCCAGTTCAAATACCCTGTCCCAGGTTTGAGCATGGAAAATCAGCACCGTGTCATCAGCGAACATTAGGAGATCCAAGTATGGCAGGGTAGCAGCTATCTTGCATAGATTATTAATGTAAATGAGGAATAATGTGGGTCCTAGCGTGCTACCCTGGGGAACGCTGTATTTGCATGTTGAGTCAGAGCTTTCATAGCCGGCAACTCTAACTCGTTGAGATCTATCAGTTAAATAATCTTTAAACCAGTTCAGAGCCACCCCTCTTATACCAACGCCCTCCAAGCGTGTTATTAGTATCTTAACGGATACGGTATCAAACGCCTTTTGGAGGTCTAAAAAGACACCCAAACACTTGTTCCCCCCATCCAGATAAGATACCAGAGTTGAAGTCAGTGCCAAAACTGCATCCTCGGTTGATTTTCTTTCTCTAAACCCGAATTGAAAGTCACTAAGCAGCTTGTTCTTCTCTAGATATTTCATAACTCTCTTGTTAACGATTTTTTCTAGAATCTTTGATAACGTTGATAGAAGAGAGATAGGGCGATAGTTACTAGGCTCATTCTTGCTCCCAGATTTAAATATAGGACAAACAACAGCTTTATAAATATAGACGGAAATATGCCAGTTGCTAGACTAAGGTTGCACATGTATGTGATGGGTGGTGTAAGAGAATCAATGTTCTGTTTCAAAATTTCCGTAGTAATTTTATCCCACCCAGGTGCACTATGTGATCTTAGTTCTAGGATAATGCCTCTTACCTCGTAAGGATCCGTAGGCATGAGGGACATTGAATTTGTCGGTGAGGTATCCCTAGCAGCTTCACGTGATAGATCCTGCTCAGTTTTTTGTAGCTTAATCAGTAGTTCATTTGCCAATGCTTCTCCAACTCCAGTAAAATAGTTATTTACTTTATCCAGAGACTCAGTTGGAGTGTTGTCAACATCCAATAATTCCATAACGGGTTCTTTATTTTTCTTCATGTCACAAACTTCTTTTATGACTTCCCAGGTTTTTTTAATGTTTCCTTTGTTTTTGTTTAGCTTTTCTTCATAATATTGTTTTTTTAATTTTTTGATTATTAAATTGCACATATTTCTATACTTTTTATACTTATTTTGAAGAAGTAAATTGTCCAATGTCTTCACTGCGACTTTGTGTAACCTATCCCTTTTTTTTATGCATTTAATTATTCCTTTTGTGATCCACGGTTTTAGGGGCCTATATCTATTAGATTTTCTTACGGTACTGGTATTATTCGTAATGATGTTTAAAAGTCTTGACGTAATTATTTCCGATGCAATATTAGTATCGAAAACTTTATATAGACTGTCCCAGGACTCATAATTTAATGTGTTATTTATCATACTGTAATCGATCATTACTTTATTGTGCACTTCAACCTTTTTTTGTATTTTAGAGTTGTTAATATATAAAAGTATCGGAGAGTGGTCTGTTATAGGCTGCTCAAAAACTGCTGTTTTCCAAACATACGAACATTTAATCATGAAATGATCGATACATGTCCTGACTCGTGTTGGTCTATCTATGCCTGGTCGTAGTCCATGCATGGCCATCAGGTTTAGGTAATCTTGGGTTACACTAGATAGATTATCACGTAAAATGTCAATATTTATGTCTCCGGTGAGAATCACATTTTTTGTTGGGGTTTTGCATAGAATACTATCAAGTGATTCCAAATAGTGATTTGGATTTTTAAAACTTGGTGGCCTATACGAGCAAATGATTGTGTATTCGGCCTTAATCGTGACAATTAAACAATTTCCTTCAGTAATATTGGGCTCGTGGACACACGCAACGATATCACTGTGCACATATACTACTACACCATCGTTTTGGTTTAAGCTAGTTTTGGTCCAATATTTTCTGTAATCATCCATATCCGGAGGTGGGTTGTTCAAATTCGTCCAACACTCAGACAAAACAATTATATCAATACGCATATTTAGGGCGGACATAAAGGCCACCAAAAGATAAAAATTGCAGTTAATACTTCTAATGTTAACACTCATTATTGCTAATGCATCGTGAGTTTGAAGATTATAATCAAACAATTTCGGGCAAAGACTGGTGTCACTAAGTGATATGCATTCAATCGGGTCAGCTGTATCTACTTCTTCTGTTATATTTATATTAATATTGCGATCGAATTTTAATTATGATTTAATGCAATAGTAGTGACATCAATGGCAACGACATTAAACAACTCAAACAAAGAATTGGAATAGGCAGAGTTATTACCTGGTAGCAAAATAAATGTAGATGTATATGTTAGAGTACTGGTATAATGAATTGGGTACACTGTGATTAGTATTTGATGTCCTGTGCAATGATTGTGTGTATTGTGTGAATAGAGATGTACGAGTAGTGTATTTGGACTTTAGTGTATAAGCAAGCACGTAAAAAAAACAAAAAAAATATTACAAACAGAAAACCAAATCTTGAAACTAAGTTATTTATAGAAAAGTTTGTAAGGCAAGCAATTTTCAGGCAAAGTATCTGTTTTTCAGCTGTGATTCGTTGTTGTGTATGAATGTATGGAGGCCGTTTGGAATTTTCCGTCTTCTTATTGTATTTATTTGCGCCCAAAAATGCGTTAAAATTAGTGTCGAAATGTGGAACTTTCGACCCTCTTAAAACTTTCAAATATATATTTTTTTTTTTTTTGATAAGACAAATCGATATATTTTTTTTATTTTGAACGTACCCCGTCAGACAGCTAGGTAATCGCTAGACTACGTTTGTATGGAAGAATGATCGACTAGTGCAACCTTAAGGTTACACTAGTCGAAATTTTTCCATACAAACGTAGTCTAGGGATTATTCCACTGTTTGACGATGTACGTTCAAAATAAAAAGTGATATCAATTTGTCTCATCATTATCTAGCCCTGTATGGAAACAAAAAAGTAAAAAAAAAATGAGCTTCGAAAGTTCGATATTTCAACACTAATTTTAACGCATCTTTGGGCAGAAATAATGACCATAAGAAGAAAGAAAATTGAAAAACAGCCACCATACAGGCATAGATTAGTAGTTCAACAACGCAAATAATTTTATTTTGAAAATATACATTTAGTCGTTTTTTCATGATATCCATATACTCCCAAATGTCTATTTATAAAATTTCGCGCGCTCGTTTTCGTCCTGTATCATCATCCATTTCGCTACAAATTTGCAAAAGTGTGTATTCGTTCGCGAACTAGCTTCTTACTGCTCATCACAGCATCTATCTCTTTCGCACGTGTTGTCTGATACGATAGCAAGGGCAACCTTAAAGGAAAAGGCAGCCTAATGCCCGTTTTCACCAGCGTCTAAATAAAAGCGCGCTACTGGCCTTTCAACTAACGTTAAAAATCTTACAGCGCGCTTTTATTTAGGTATTTACATTCAGATGTCGACTAGTGTTAGTGATATTAGATACTTGTATCACATATTTTTTCTGTCGTACAGGGTGGTATGAAAGCAGTAATAATGACGGACTCATTTCAATCTGCTGTGCTTGTCGGCTCGCTAGCTGCGGTCCTGGCAATGTCTTCAACACAAGTGGGCGGGTTTGACGTGGTTTGGGAGCACGCCTGGCGTACTGACAGACTACACTTTTTTGAGTAACTATTTGTGTTTTTTCTTTTCATTATTAACAACGATTTTTAGTAAGATTCCTCGAGACGAGGTCGTGGTCTGCATGATTCACGCCACGATTTCGTCTTGTCGCATAATCTCGGTTGCAAGAAGCTGCGACATAGACGAATGTACGACCCGTTTTGTTCTAGATTGCAGCCATTCGCTGTGATGGTAGTGCAAAGTTAGCGGCATTGCAAATTCTATGTAATATTTGGACTCTTCTGGGACCTACTGTTTGCTAGAAGATAACTAACGCTAGAACGTCTCATAAGGATGTTGCGGGACGACTGAGCTTTTGTGAATCGTCTCAAAACGGCACGGTTGAACACGTGATTAAACTAATCTCGCTATAGAATTACAAATCCAAAGAATTTGTACCCTGATCAGGTGTAAAAGAAAATCAAAGTTCTATGTCTACTTGTAATTCTGCACAAGTATAGTCTTTTAACTAAACGCACACCCACTTATGTACTCGTAAATACGTAGCTGGTATTTTACAATTGTGGCATTACCTAGTAATGTATGTAAGTAGGTGACTTCAAAAGGCACCGGCAGAAGGTTGTTAAGCTTGAGGTTCACTCACCTACCTCGTAAACAAAAAGTGACGTATTAAAAGTAGAAGCATAAGCCTAATCTGATCGTAGCAACTACTCATATTTATTAACGAGTAGCTTCTGCCAGTGGCTTAAGAAAATTAACCCAAGGCAACATATTCCCGGGATAAAAGGTATCCCATGTGCTATTCCAGACTATAATCTATCTCTGTGCAAAATTTCATCCAGATCCGTCCAGCCGTTTCAGCATGAAGAAGTAACAAACTTACAAACACACACACACACAGTCACAAACTTCTGCTTTATAATATTAGTATGATTTTTGGATTAATCGCTTTTGTTTATTGTTTTTAGCATGAACCCCGATCCGACGGTTCGTCATTCATTTTGGTCGGTGGTAATCGGTGGTACCATGTACTGGGCCAGCATGTTCTGCGCAAACCAGGCGTCAGTTCAGAAGTACCTGTCAGTCGAGCGCATAGCTCAGGTCCGAGTGGCTCTGTGGGTGTCAGCAGTCGGTCTGATCGCCATCTACTCGGTCAATTTCATCACCGGCGCTGTCCTTGCTGTCCATTACGCTGACTGTGATCCGATTCAGGTAAACACGTAGCTGGAGGAGTAATTTAACGTAGCCCTGACGCAATTTTGCAATACAGCCGTTAAGTTGTCTGATTTCGAAACCACGATCTTTGGCTATCTATTTATTAGACTTAGACCAGCATTAAAAAATGCTTACCACGCGTAGAAAAATGATGTTTCATAAGACAACATAACATTTTCGCATTTTATGCTTTTTAATTTAAAAACAACTTTTAACTGACCAAAATACAGGATGACCTTTTATTTCATTGTCAAATATTTCAGTGGTCATAAAAAGCAGCTTAAATTTCTTTCTTCAAACATGTGTTGCTTAGCAATTATGTAGCAAATTTTCTTGTATATAGACTTTAAAATGAGGCAATGCGGTTGGAATACGGGGCTTAGTTTAGTTTTCTATCTTATAATTGTATCTACACCTTTGGAGCCACCAAGGGAGCGAGGAATGAGACCCAACAACGGATACTCAATACTTATTGCATTGTTACATTTGGTATTTAATAAACCACCCGAAAATAACAATAAATGTCTATCTAATATAATAATGCCATGAAATATAATAATCCCATTTATCCCCTGAAATATTGTCGTTGCCCTGAAATGTTGTGTATCCAAACACGTCTTCACTACATAGATATTATAAAATTAAGTCCCCTGCCGCGTCTGTACGCGATAAACTCAAAAACTACTGAACGGATTTTCATGAGGTTTTCACCTATAGAAATATGAGAACCAAGGAAGATTTTTGTGTATAAATTGTCACGGGCGGAGCCGGGGTGGGTCGCTAGTAAGTAATTTATAATATGCTAATTGTGTCAATAAAAGATTTTGTATTATGTATTAAAATTCTGTATAGTCTGCCAACATGTGATTATCATTGGCCGCTAATTTTAAAGTCAAAAAGCCACAACCTAACCTACCCTTGGCTATTTCAGTTTTATTAGCGGATTACCCGTAGGTGACCCGATTAAAATAGCCAAGAATTACGCATAATTACATTAATTACATATTTCGTAAACCCGACCTAACTAAGAAATTAAGAAAGTAGGTAGGACATAGTACATACTATGAAACCGTAAAATAGCCGTAAAAATAGCATAAATGTACGATAATTACATAAATTAAGTAAAAATTAAATTTTTACCGCAGGCTGGTGTGATCAACGCATCGGACCGTCTCCTGCCGCTCTACGTGGTGAGGCAGTTAGGTAGCTCGCGCGGCATTCCTGGCTTCTTCGTCGCAGGGATCTTCGCAGCCAGTCTCGGGTAAAGTATACGACACACACGCTATTGTAGCACTTTGAATTTGTCACTATCATTGTCAAATCAATGTTGAGTTAATCAATTAGCACAATTTAACACAACCGAAATCGACACTGCGAAACGCACGAAAGCATCCTGTGAACTGACGCAGATAGCAACTATATAAAACAGAATAAGACGAAACCAGAAAAGTCCAGTTGGAATACGGGTATTCTGACTGGACTGTTCTGGTTTTAATTTGAGGGAATCATACGCGAACTGAAAACCTAATTTATTTGCTTGTAATGGACACTGGTCACTTCTTATATCATATTCACGTTGGTATGTCCTTATGTATCTGCCAGAAACCAGATACTATCTGTTATGACGTTTACAAACTTGTTTCTTGAAGTCTACTGGTAAAAGAATATAACATTTAAAATAAAATTTTATTACATTTTTATTTATTAGTTTATTAACTGCTTATAACAACGCAACGGTTTGTTTGGGAAACAATGTTATGTCAATATGATTTTTTTCAATCTGCAGAACAGTAGCGTCGGCGCTGAACTCCCTGGCTGCTATTCTTTGTCAAGATCTCGCCACGGGCCTGCTTGGAATCACGCTGCCAGAACACAGAGGAGCAGCAGTAAGTCGATTAAGATATATACAATGTTCATAAAATGTTTATTGAATACTGCTTCGGGCAGTAATAGGTACCTACTTGCTCGTTGGAGACGTTTTCATGAGGGAAGCAGATATCAAGCGAAACTTTCAGGGATTTCTTACTAAACATACTGGCGAATGATGTTGATTCATACCACAGACATAAATTTAACTTGATGATGCGATTGTATATACTTCGCGTGCCAAAAAACGGAGTAAAGTTACGATCAATGATCGTAATCTGAGCTTTATTGGCATTATCGGCACCGGAAAGCCACCAAAATCTAGAAAAATGCCTAAACATATTGAGCTGTAAAGAATGTATAGAAAGAGTTTGCCGAAGCATTGGAAGTGTAATGTTTTTATTCATTGGTAAGTAAATTTGTTTTAACAATTGTTTGTGAAAAAGTAGCACGCTTGGTTTTCACACAGATGGAGGGACTTGCGTTATCTAGTTAGATTTATGTCTGTGATTCATACCATAGTCATCGTATTCGTAAGCATTAGGTATGTCGCTTAAGAGCCCCTACAAGTTTCACGACCCAAAAACAGAAAACAGCTACTTTTTAAGCGAAAATTTCTCAATAACTACAAGATATATGATAAAAAATATAATAACAAAAATAAAAACGACACAGGTCCGTCGTCTACAAGCCCTTGAGCGAAACTGAATACCACGCGCGACCGCGAGCGCAACGGTTTATAAGACAATATTTAGACAATTTATTAAAATAAAATAAGTACTCAAAAATAAAATATGAAAATTGGATTCGATTGGTAAACACCTCAAATTTCAAATTATTTACCAGTTATTTTTATATTCAACATATCCTTACACGTAGGCGACGCTTTCGCACATGATAAAATTACCTTTTTTCCGCGTGGACAATATTTTTTTTAAGTGCAAATACAATAAACTTTAAAAAACTAAATTGGTGGCTCACTAGTATACTATATGCCCAGTCCACACCATTTATTGCAGATTGTTTTTTGCCACCAGTAAGCTGAAAAATCAATTGAAAAACCTGGTGTTTCGTGATTACGTAAAAACGTGTGTTAGGAATTTATTTTTTCTAATTTAAATTGAGCAGTTATCAAAAATATGTAATGTACATTCCCTAGAGAACTATGTGATGCAAAAAGTTGCATCAAAAGATTATTGAGTTATTGAGAAATTTGCCCTGAAGAAGTAGCTGTTTTCTGTTTTTAGCTCGTGAAACTTGTAGGGACTCTTAAATTAGCTTCGTAGACTCGTAGTACCTAAACTTCGTCGAATCTGCTGCAAGAGGCCATTAACAATCATTTCCATGATCATCAGATAGCGCGCTGGGTTGTCCTCGCCTGCGGTCTGGTATCCTTTGGGCTGGTGTTCGCGGTGGAGCGGCTTGGTCCGGTGCTACAACTGGCGCTCTCCTTCAACGGGATGGCGGGCGGCGTGGCTCTCGGCCTGTTCTCACTCGGCATGTTCTTCCCATGGGCTAATGCTAAGGTTTGTCACCTACTCCCCTAACCTTCAATTACTGGATAAATAAATGGAAAAGAAATAGGATTAGTTGGTGGTTAATAGTAGTTGACTGCAAGATTGCTCGTGCAAAACCGATTGTCCGTTCGATTCCCATTTGAATCCTCGACAATATGTTTTTGTAACCTAGGTAGGTACGTACAAAACGTAATACAGACTGTCACTGCTGATTGAAGGTGAAGCTTTCGCATAAATATATATATACATACATACTAAACTCACGCCTTTTTCCCATGATGGTAGGCAGAAACTACAGAACGCCACCTGCTACGATCCTTACATACTTATTTTGCTTCACTTACATTCATACATCTAGTCATACACACCCGCCGGTTATGAGCGCACCTGGCCTTTCTGAAGAACATCACCAATATTAAGGTCTATAAATATAATATACCTCATCATATACCATCATCATCTATCTTTTTTTTTTTTTTTTAATAATCTATAGGCTCGCGTTTGACCACTATCTCGCCTGATGTTAAGCGATGACGTGGTCTACGGTGAAGCACGCTTGCCTAGAAGAAACCTATTCACTCTTGACTTAAAGACCCCAAGGTTTTAGCTATCAGGGAACAAAGACCCCGGAAGGGAATTCCACTCCTTAGCTGTACGCACAATGAAAGTATTAGCAAAACGCTTTGTGCGTATGGGAGAGATGTCCAACATGTACCGATGGCGCATGGCCGTACGTCTTGTAGTCCGATGATGGAAAGGGCTAGGCGGAATCAAATTGTGCAGTTCCGTCGCACACTCCCCGAAATGTAACCGATAAAAAACCGACAGGCTGGCAACTTGGCGTCGATGTTCGAGGCTCTGGAGCTTTGAGGCGACCAGTGCATCGTTGCCAATAAGCCTTTTGGCCCGTCTGTCGATCGACTCAAGTGCATCAAGCTGGTATTTGGCAGATCCATCCCAGAGGTGAGAGCAGTACTCCATGCATGACCGAACTTGCGCTTTATACAAGTTGAGCAGCTGTTCAGGCGTGAAGTACCGTCTCACCCTAGCAAGAACCCCCAACTTTTTGCAGCTAACTGAGCTTTTGCCCCAATGAATGGACCGAAGTTGAGGGTTGATGTCAACGTAACACCGAGAAGTTCGAGATGGTCCGTTATCGGCACGGTTACACCACGGAAAGAAGGAGCCGGGTGGAATTGGCTCTTTTTAGCGGAAAAAAGACACGCCTGGGTCTTCGCAGCATTGAAACTGCGGTCACCCCATTCGGAGACCGCCTTCAAGGACAGGTTCAAGCGTTCAACCATGGCCTCCCGGAGAGACCGAATCTGAGGCCCAGTAGCCTGGACACGTACCTATCTCTCATATCTATCTCATCATCATTTATCATCGCTTACCATCAGGTGAGATAGTGGCCAAGCGCGAGACTATAGTGTATAAAAAAGAATACCTTCTAATATTAAGTTAGGTAAACGGTAGATAGGAGATGACGCTAAGAAGAAAATTAATTTAACTCTCATCTGAACCAGGGTGCAGTAGCGGGCGGTGTATTCGGTCTACTGGTGGTGGTGGTCGCGGGCGGCGGCGCGCAGCTGGCTCAGGTGCCCATGCCGCGTCTGCCCGCATCCACCGACGGCTGTGTGGCGCCCTACAACATGACCACGCACATCACTATGAACCTGGAGTAAGCATTTCTTCACCGTAATTTATCGTTACTTCATGCGTAGAGAGTTTAAACACTTCATCCGATCCAATCAATCTGCCTAATCTTTTCTCAACTTAATTAGCATCGGCTGCCAATGTAACTGAGTAACACTCCACCTTCCCCTTGGCAATACTGGTGTCAGATTTCTGGCTTCTATCTATTCGTGACGATTGACAAAGATATGGAAAGCCGGGATCAACAGCTAAACGTGCTTTCCGAGGGTCGGGGGAGAATCGATATGTATTGAATGGACATCCATCCATGGACCGACCTCGGCCAGCGTCGTTTGAAGATCGACCCGTGCGGCTGTTATTATTTAGCCACGAGCTCCACTTCAATTCGATCTGAATCCAAGAATTGACGATCCGAAGCTGTAATGCTACTTGTAGGAGTGTACGACTCTGATGGTGGACGTTGGGCACTAGATATAGTGCTCGCCAAACTTCTGGGCCGCCCTGAAGTTGGCTTTCCGATGCGCAAGGCACGAAACGGCGTGCTGTTTTTGTATGAGATTTAGTACTGCGCAGCCGAGTTGTAGCCAACTTCAGGGCGGCCAAGAAGTTTGGCGAGAACTATACAAACTTCGTCCGTCTGGATTCCGTAGATGAATTTCAAATTCGGATGGAATGCAAATTCGAATTCGGATCGAATCCTGTGCGGAATCTTATTTACAGACTCCATTTTTTTCCAAAGCGAATGTTAAGTAGCTGTCTTAGCATGCTAAGACAGGACAAGTACAACGTAGTTAGACTAAACTTATAATTTTCAGGAAATAAACTAAATCACTGGCATGTCTATGATTTCAGTGAAAACCGTGATGAGGCTGTGTTTTGGCTATTTCGTGTGTCATATCTGTGGTACTCTGGGTTGGGATGCGCCGCTACGTTGGTGGCGGGGCTGGTCGTGTCCGTCTTGACGGGCATCACCGACCCGGCACAAGTGCCCATCGACCTCATCTCACCGCCGGTTGTAGCGCTCCTCAACTCTATGCCCAAAAGATTTAAGGTAGGATCATCAGGATACACTCGACTGGACTAAAAAATCAATTCATCTGCCTACCTAATATTTCCCAAGTTTAATTATAGGTAAGTATTGAAATATCTAATTACTACATTACCAGTTAGAAAATTAATATTCCTAACTACTTATAACAATGAAAGTAAACCATTGCGTAAAATGTACAGTCGGTAATAGCTGTAAACTGACCCACCCTGCCGTTGGACGATCCACTAAAAGTTAGACGATTTTGAACCTATTGCAATTAGCAGTAGATAAGTGTTATTCGATACGCATGAACTTATCGAACTAGAACGACTTGTTCAAGGTAGGCAAATATTATAGAATACAGTTATGCAAATTTGATCTTTAACACGTAACGTTAGGGTAGGTAAGCGTTTGAATACTGTTTTGTTACCACGATAGACTTTGATCACCAGATCTACTTGAATGTAATGGAACTAAGCTATTAGTAGCAATGACACTGCCATGCATCACGCTGCATGTTGCGTAAAAATGCATGAAAACGCACCTACGCGCGTACTTGCGTGTCTCCGTTTGTATAGAAAAAACGCACGCATGTTTTCACGCAACATGCAGCGTGATGCATGGCAGTGTGGTAACCGCCTAATTATATTACAATACTCTGATAAAATTTTAGTCTTACAATAAAAATCAAAATCAAAACCGTATAGCAAATAGTTATAAATATCCTAACGCTAACGTTTTAAATATCAAATTTGCGTAGGTATATGTGTTATTATTGTATTTGTTCATCAAGTAGCGCTAGTCTGATAAACTCATATAAATTAAATCTTACAGGCGGAGGGTTCAAATTCGTTCGTTTTTAGTGTGGGTCAGGTGACAACTAAACAGATTACCGACTGTACGTACTTATATAGCGTTTGTTCATTTATACGAGTCATTTAGTAGGTACATGTTTACTTATCACGCTGTACTAATCAATTATTTTCCATTTGTAATAGCGAGTTCTAAGGGTGCCTACTCGGCTCGGCTCGGAGCGTCGTCGTAGCTCGAGCGTGCGCCCCCCGGGCGTAGCCGACGACAAAGACACGCGGCGTCGAAGACGACTATCCGAGATGGCCGGGGGGGTGTTCTACAGCGATGCCCCCACACTCACAAGAGGCTACGATAATTTCGCCCTTGGTCTCGACCCAGAAAAACCTCCACCAGATGATATTAAAAGATCGAGTAGTGTTAAATTGGACCCCACTTCAGAAAATCATTTACCAGAGACATCAACTTGTTGAGCTATTCAGCAAGTAGTCTAAGAGGCAATTACTTAGACGTACTACCTAGGTCCTACCTACCTACTTATCGACCATCTAGTACCTACCTACGCGTCGGTCGGCAACAGGCGGATCGCGGTCCATGTCCGGACCTTTTAAATAATATTTTTTGAAAAACAAATTCTGTTCGGCGTTAACAGATCCCATTTGATGATTAACGTACAAACAATCAACTCTATCCCGACCCCATTTGAAATTAGTTTCCGACCTCTGATCTACGAGTAGTAGCTTGAATGAAAAGCGAGTCGCATAATATATAGTTAATAGAATATTTTCAATCTTAAACAAGTTAAGTACCTACCTACCTACCAAAGCAACAGCTGTATATATATCGTAGGCACCTACCTAAACTAAGAGCTAGCTAGTAAACGTAGGTTAGTAAAAGAAATAACAATAAATTTATTTTCTAAGAAAATATTTATCGATTTTGATGAATATCGGCAGAGCCGCTAAGTGCTAACACTAAAAAGATAAGTTTACCTAAGTATGTTATTTGTGTGTCCACAACCTACAAAAACGACTGGGTGTCAATGTTATAAAAACACAGAGGGAACAGTAGGTATCCACATGGAGTTTTCATCACTTTATATCCAACCGCGTGCCTACCTACCTATAAAATGTGAATTTAACAATGGTTATTTGGGGTACCTACTGTCATCTTAAAAATACATTATCTATCTAGATTCTAGAAATCTTTAGGCTACGTACGCACTGACAGGCGCCTAAAATCTATTGACTTGCATCTATGGAGGGTAGAGGTAAGGAGAACGATCTGTGTCCGTGAAAATGTACTAAATAAGGGTGGCGCTAGAGTAGCCACCGGGTAACTGTTTAACCGACTTCAAAAAGGAGGAGGTTCTCAATTAGAAAGTATTTTTCTTTTGTTTCTTCAGAACTTTTTACTATACTTCATTTAAGATAGGTTGATCTCTGCGACAGCTGTCAGTATCAATACAGTAAAATGAACTGATTTTGATCATTCTTTTTATTATATGAATGCTGTTGCTTCTCATGTGGTCCCATAACTGTGGGCATTATTTATATATATATGTACCACAAATAAAAAGTGAAAAGTAAAAACTTTTTTACAAAAATATAAAGCTGGACACTTTTTCAACTTTCGCCCCATATGAAATCGTTCTCCTTACCTCTACCCTCCAAACTTGCATCTATGGGCGCCCCACCGTAGTAGTCGACAAAGTACCTAGAGTGCGCGCAAGATAAGTCTGCGCGCGACGGGTGGCGTGCTTAATGTTGCCAGCATAACTGATCTTTTTTCCTTCATTTAGTTAATAGTCATTTTTCATTACTCGAAACAAAGTATTTTAAGTAAAGCATAATTAATGACTAGCTTTTTCTACTTGCATAGAATATGATGAAAAAACCTCCTTCATGAAATGATTGTAAATCTTTTATTGAATACTTAATCATAGGTATATTGTATGACTACTGTTAAATTTGGTCTAACACTGGTCCTGCAGTGGCTATTACCGTCAATTTCAATTATTTTTTAATTTCTTATTCAACAATTTTTGAAGGAGCTGCTGCCACATAACCCTCTTCGAGTTATTTGGATGACGGTGCATTCAGAAACGCCTAAAACAAAATAAAAATGATGCATTATATTACATAATGCCGGTCCTGTCCCGCTGCTATATTTATGTACCACCCAAAAACCAATACTACAGGCACCGGTAGTACGAAAATTTAGGGAAATTTTAGTATAATGGTATCCCTAAAAGTTAGCTGTCAAATAAGCAACGCGGGCTATAACTTTGTAAAACGGTACCGTAGGCCCCGTATTGTCTTGTTCACTTCAAGGAAACATCCCTGCCAGCACTTTAAATTACTTTTGGTATAATGATTGTGATTATTTACTTCGGAAACGAATAAAAACACGGATTAAAACACACTCTCTTGACTTTGACAAACGATTAGTTCCGATTTTGGCCGCGCGCAGACTTATCTTGCGCGCACTCTACCGATAAACACGGTCAGTGGAGCACTTTGAGTTTGAGCTGTCAATGTCACTGCCAGGTGACTCGCTTGCTAGGTTCTAGGGCGCTTAGCAAGCTCCCTGCTAGTAGTGCGTACATAGTCTAAACGCGATTGCGTCGTTTTCGCTTCCCTAAATTAATTACACAACTCAAACCTATTCTCACATTTGTATTTTTATCATACTGAGACTCTAAATACTACTGGCAACCACTCTCCACATAAAGCTGCTGCCACAAGTTACATATCCACTTGCATCAAGACGGAAACACACTTACGTGTCGTGGCGCCTTCTGACGCATTTGATTGGGTACAAAACTCGTTGTGTCATGACGTAGGCTGAAACAGAGTTGTTTGATTGGTGGATCCCGCGCCACGCTACGCCACGACACGTAAGTGTGATTCCGCCTTAGACCGCGACACACCACGACAGATGCAGCAAACAAACGTTATCATACAAGACGTAACTAACCATTATACCTAATACGTAGCGTGATATTAGAGTAGTAGAGTTCGAGTTGAGTCAAAATATAATTGGCCGCCATGACAAAATTATTACCACCGAGTTTCCTGCTCCATTTTAATATTTGCGACACTGTAGTTTGAACTACACATAAGTTATCATAACGTAGCTTAGAAAATTTTTCTGCAGGACGGGATTTATATAATTTATCTCTTTTTCTGTTATTTTTAGTTATGATTAGGTAATATAATACTTGTAGGTACTATTAGGCTACTTTAGTTCTATATTATGTAAATAGCCATTCATAATTTTATTAAAATTCAACATTGATACAAATGCAATTAGTAATTTAGTAAGTTATTATTAACAATTATATTTAAATACTTAAGTTATAATAAAACATATAATCCTACCTATTTTAAATTATAACCTGAAAGAATTTATATAGTTCTATGATATAACACTTGTATTATTGTTTTATATTAATTTAATGGATTAAATAAATAAAATGTTATTGTCCTTTTTGTATTATTAATTTATTATATTGAATGTACACTTACAATAACTTTGAAGGCAGACCTAAAAGGAAACCTTAAGTGTATATGTCAAATACCCAGCTCTTGGTACATAATATCTTTAACATTTGCACTGGTTTATAATAAAGTTACAATAAATGAAAATCATATTTATAATAAAATGCTAAAATCACTATACCTGCCTTCCAAGAGAATGATTTTAGCATAACATTTGAAATAAACTAACATAAATTTGGGCCAATAAGAGAAGTCTCTGCTTATAAATATTAAATAGGCATATAGTAAAACAATTTTATCATTTCACGATAATAAGTCTTGGTGTTGTTGTGATTGCTGCTGATGTATTTCCTGCATGGTGGAGACAGGTAACGTGGCACTAACCGTGATAGACGGCATGCCAGGTAACGAAACAGGTGTAACTACTGGCAATCCTGTGGACATTGGCGGTGGCTGGATCGGCGCCTGAGCGAAGTTGCTCATGTCAAAAGTGGGAACTAAATTTGGTGCACTTTGAGGGTATGGAGAAGATGTTGGAACTTGAGATGCAGTGTAGTTAGGCATTATAGGTATATAAGGTTGTGGCTGGTTCATAGGAATACCAGGTAAATTGGGCAGTGGTGCTGGAGGTTGCATATTAGATACCGATGGTATACTCCCCAAATTGGTCAATGTTGCATCTGCTAAATCTGAAAATAAATAAATATATATTTTACTAGCTGTTGCCCGCGGCTTCGCTCCCGTGGGCCACTCCACAGGACCCGTTTCCGGGATCACAAAATAACCTATGCCACTCAAGAATAATGTAGCTTTCTATTGGTGAAAGAATTTTTCAAATCGGTCCAGTAGTTTCGGAGCCTATTCAGTACAAACAAACAAAAAAATCTTTTCTCTTTATAATATTATTATAGTATAGAAAAACCTCATATTTTGCATTATGATTGCAGACCCTAGTGTCATATACAAAACAACACAAACCACATATTTGACAGAAATAAACATAACCATTTACAAATTAAATTTTATGAGGTAGAAGAAGACTGTAATAGATACTTACTGCTAGAATAAGCTGCCATATTGGATACAACTGATTGTGCTTGAGAAATAGGCTGCTGAGACGAGATTACTTGTTGACCAGCTTGCTGAGGTGAAAAAGCTGGTGATATAGGAGCAGCAATGGCTCCAGGTGGGCCAGTAAAGCTACCAGGGTTTACCATTGGAACTCCAGACAAGAAAGGTGGAGGTGCCCCTTGTGGATACTCAGCATTAACATTTGGCACTTGAGGTGCAGATATCAATGGGGTTTTATCATCATCTATATTCAGGTTTTGTACACCAGGTATCAGATTCTGTTGAATGTTAACATTTGATGCCACCTGAAAATTAACAATGTGATTAAACCTTTGATACAAAAAGTATTGTGAAAAATAACTGAATACCAAGAATAGCATACCATTGGCGCTGTATAAGATTGTTGTGCAGGCAGAGCTTGAGCACTTCTTATCGGAATTCTGTGCAAGTATCCATAGCCTATTCCACAGCCAAGGCTACCTTCACCTCCCCAACTATGATTTGGTGTAATGTGCACTTCTCTACAAGTATCATCATTTACATTGTACACATAAAGCTTCAGAGCCCTGCCTTCATGGGCCTCAATTAATGTAAATAGATCTTCACTCTCATGCATAATAGAATCTGCACCTATTATGTAATCAGAAAATGGCCTCAAACCAGCCAGTTCTGCAGGTGATGATGGATGTATCTCCTGTAAAAAGAAAACCAAATATTAAGCATTGTATAACAATAGTGTATTCCTGCTTAGACGAGCAAGTTATAAAATTCAAACACAATCTCAGAATTAACATAATTACATCAATATCATTAAACCAACATTATGATGTAAGTCAATATCATTTAGAAACATGCTAAGTTATTTTTGCTATTTTAATATTTAATTAGATTAAAAGTGAATAAAGTAGTCCCTAATCTTATTGGCCATGTTGAAGTTGGCTACAAATGGCTGCACACCAGTAAATCTTATACTAGAACAATAGCATGCCATGTGCATCTGGAAGCCTAATTCAACCCAGCCAGAGATTGGGATCAGTGTACTTCAATAAAATGTATTGATACATACCAATACATGCCAAACATTTTCATTAGCACCTTCAAATGAGCAAAATCGAATGCTAACTCCAAGCAAGCCCTGACCACCCCAGTTTGCACTAGGTGCAATCATTACTTCCCTCACGGTTTGGGTTTTACTGCTATAAATTAACATTTTGATTGTTTTATCGACATTTTGTTTCAGTAACTCCTTTAGAGTGTCATTGTCCTGGTCCAATCTAGTATCTTCAATAGCTACTATAAAGTCGAAAAACGCTTCAAGATTCGCCTTTTGACCCGGAGATCCATCCTGAACCTAAAAGAAAAACATAAGCAATGAGTGATTTAACATTAAACAGTAACAAATTTTATAAATTAACAACACAAACCCGCAAAACATGATATCCTTCAGAGCCTCCTCCTGGCACCTCAGTACTATGGGAGGAACCCATTAGTAATTTTTTTAAATTGCGTTTGCCTACTACCGGCAATTTTTTATTATATTAATATATTTGAAGTTTGTATTATATTTTCGTAAAATTAAAATTTCTTTACAACCGCAACAATTTTGGCATTGACATTTCTATTACGTGGCATGAAGTTGCAGTTGCACAGCACTACATAGTGTTGTCTTAAAAAAAATAAAAACATTTATGAATCGACTAAACTAAAAACAAGCGATTAACGAAATACCCAAAAGTGTTAAAAATCATTAGTTTAATTTTTTATTGATATCTATATATATAAAAATGAAACCCTTATTTCCCTTGATCACGGCATCACGCGTGAATAGCTGGACCGATTTCGCTTATTCTTTTTTTGTTGTGTTTGTTATTGTTAGAAGGTTCTTATGAAAAGGGTTCGTAGGGTAGGTAAGAGTAGGGTAGATGAATGTTTGGTGTTTTTATGGGAAAACAAAGTTTGCCGGGTCAGCTACTTTTATATAAATTCGTAATCCTTAATAATTACAAAAAAAAATATACATTGTGCCGAGCTGCAGTCAAGTTCAAAGATGGCAAACATATAGAATCCGACCGAAACTGGTTTTTACGACCGAAACCACCGAAACCGAAACTTCCTTAACAAGGATCATGTTTTGAGGGGAAAAAAAAACGTTATTATAATCAGTCAGTCTTTATTTTTGTATCTTTAAATCACATAGCTATACAGTCCTCGACATTTTCACTTATTGGTATGATAATCAGTATGACTCTTTTAAGCAAAAAATACTCGCTTGGATGGAATTTAACGCGCCGAACATGACCGAACACAGCGCGAGATCTCCCGAATGCAGTTTCTGTTTCGGTCGTAGTTTCGGCAGGTTTGCCGCCGATACCGAAATTAAACCGAAACTCGACCGAAACCGAAACGGAAACCAGACTTTCGGTCGGACACTAGATATGGATGGGATGCGTGTACATTGCGTCGATGTTAGGTTAGTGTTAGGCTCACAAGCGGTGCGGGCGCCTTTATTCATAGTCGTATGTCCACCTATCGACTATCATCGACTACTATGTTTTCTTCGGTTCGTACAGTGATTTTGAAGAAAACCTTTATTTTCTTCTAGCAATCATACTTCTTGATGTGTGTCGAGTGGTGATGAAAAAAAGAAAGTGGTGACCCCGGACAGAACACCCGGACCAAACACACCCGAAACGAGCACACCTGGACCAGAACACACTCGAACCAGAACATACCTGAAGAATATTTTGGCGAAGAACCTCGACTGCGTACCCATTTCAAGATGCCGGATACCTGCCCAACAGAAGAACAAACAACCTCAGCGACATCACACACCATCACAAAGGCTGAAGCTGCTGGTATCTCTCTCACCATGCGCATACCACCATTCTGGCGTGAACGACCACGACTCTGGTTTATTAGCTTCGAAGCCGCAACGAACGACCTCAAGAAAAACCTGTCACAACTCGCCCAGATGGTCATAGCACAGCTGGAGCGACAAGACATCGAGCAGATCACGGATTTACTCTACAATCCACCAGAGACGGACCAGTACAAAGCCATCAAAGAAAGGCTAATATCTGCCTATGAAGAATCAGACTGCCACCAATTTCAGAAAGAGATGGAACTCGGCGATCAGAAGCCCACCCAACTACTCCGCCGCATGCGAAAGCTTGCCAGAGACAAAGTTCCCGATTCCACGCTGCGACTCATGTGGACAAACCACCTTCCACCACACGTCCGCTCAGTCCTCGCAGTAAGTGAACAATTCAGCACAAAGACGGCACTCAAAGAGCTGGCGCTACTCGCTGACAAAATGATGGAGCAGACAACATCAACAGAAGTCGCAGCCGTGCAGTCAACCGCAGCACCGCTAGCAGAAACGCAATATATCATAAGTGAATTAAGAAAGCTATCGCTAGAAATAGCTGAGCTCAAAGCAAGACCGCAATATAAGGACAATTATCGCCGCAGCCGCTACCCTTCTCGACACCGCTACCCTTCAAGATCACGCAATCGAACAGAATCGCCATCACCATTCTGTTATTATCACAGACGATTCAAAGAGCAAGCTAGACGCTGCACGTCGCCTTGCTCCTTCGTAAAACAAAATGCGGAAAACTAAACAGGACGTTGGCAGAGGCGGACACCGGCGTTCAACATAATTCTCACCGCCTATACATCACCGATAGAAACTCGAAACTATCATTCTTAGTCGACACTGGAGCTAACATATCAGTGCTACCAAGAAGAAAGGGTCAAGTAACAACGCCGTTACCATTTCAATTATACGCAGCTAACAATACAACAATAGCTACGTATGGCGAGAAAACGTTATCTCTCGATATCAACCTACGACGCCGCTACAAATGGAAATTTATTGTAGCTGACGTTTCGAAGCCAATACTTGGAGCAGACTTCCTTAAGCATCATCAACTCATCGTCGACCTGAAAAAACCGAAAACTCATCGACGATGTCACAAGCTTAAAGGTAAATGCCCCAATTCGAGTATCAAACACGCCTACCGTACGCAGTATTGACATATCGCAAACGTACCACGACATCCTAGCTCAATATCCCAACACAACAAGATTAACATCGATGAAATTAAACTCCGACATCAAAGTACAACATTTTATAGAAACACGTGGTCAACCGTTGCATTGCCGCGCTCGAGTCTTGTAAAAGAACTACACTTTGTGTCATATAATAAGCACATCAGTAATTATTCAGAAACGCGTTTATAGTTGTTCCCGTCGTTAAATGATACGCCACGAGTCACGTGGTATTGAAACACATTTCTCACAAACACATTTTGCGTCATAACCCCCACCACCACTCTGGCGCAAATGGAGGTGAGCAGTGGACAACGCAATAAAACGCGTCACGAGCACGACACGATTCGACCCACGTGCAAATCACATCACGTCACACTAATATCTGTGTTTTTGTGGGCCTGAATGTGTTTTCAGTTCAGTCGCCAGTACCCATAACTGCCTATTTTTTGGAACGAAGTTCCTTGTCGCGCGTTGCGAAAGGGGGCTAGACGGAAAAAAAATGTGACGAAAAGTTGTAACGACACTTTTTGCTATAGTTGTAAGCCGTGCGGAGTGCGCGTGTTTCGTGCGTGTTCTAACCTATACGCCATATATATATGTGTATTCACATATGTATATGTATGTGTATATACATATATATATATACACATATATATATTACATTACTTACATTTACATTTAGTTTCTTAACGCCAGACGTACAAAACCCTCCACCACAGGCCGACTCGAGTCGACACTACTCGAAAACCGACCCCGAGCCGCCACTAATAACGAACCAGCGATCAAATCAGAAAACCTAAATACCTCCATATCTCGGCAATGGTTGCAGCTAGCTCAATTCTGAGTTAAAATTTGCCCCCCTTCCCACATTCCTTTCTGGCCGGAGAACAACCTTAACTGTTCACCTGCCCCCCCGCAATTTTTTTTTACCCCATTCTAAAATATCAATATGAAAAGTCTATAAAATCGTGCAACAAACCCCTCCCCCCCTCACCCCTGTGTTTTTTATTTTATTACGTTCGGTGCACCCTATCACAGGTAATATAATACTAGCATTACTAGCATACAGATGCCTCATCCCATACAAAGAAACCGTGCCACGTAACTTGCGTTTTTCATCTGATTATAGCGATTATTTTTTGTAAATCGATCGCGTTCGGTTCCGTTCCACGGCGATAGATAGATCACCATCTAATAAACAATCGATATTGATAGATAAATCAAATAATCTGAATAATCGGTACACTACGTCGGGACAGTTTCTTTGTATGGGATGAGACACCACGCAAGAGAAAATTTGTGTGTGTGTTTGTATGTTTGTTACTTCATCACGCCAGAACGGCTGAACGGATGTGGAAGAAATTTGGCAAAGAGACAGATTATAGTCAGGAATAGCAGATAGGATGCTTTTATCCCGGAAATATGTTCCCTCGGGATAATTTTCAACTCTCACACGGGCGAAGCCGCTGGCAGAAGCTAGTGTGTCTCTAAATATACTAAATGTATGAAACTGATATGCTTCTGTCGCGTCGCGAGTTCACGACACGTTAGTATTTCCGCCTTAAGTGCATCACTCCAGAACGGCTGCACTTATTTAGTTAAAGGCGGTACCACACCTACGTGTCGTGGCGTGGGATGGTGCGGCATCCACAAATCAAACGACTCTGTTTCAGCCTACGTCATAACACAACGAGTTTTGTAGCCAATCAATTTTTTTACTTCCCATGGACCTATGAACTTCAAAGGATAATCGCAGAAGCCCATACATTGTTATAGCTGAGATTAAATTCCTACGTCATTTAATGAAAAATATCTAGTTTAACTCAGGGTCATGTTTTAAATTCGTTTATGCAAGAATTTTTGATCGAGAACGCTGAGAATAATAGATATTTAGTCATGAACTTTCGTAGGTCATATCTGGTAAGTTTTAATAATGTGTAATAGGTAATATTATTCAATATCGTGGAAGTAAAAGGGCAATATCGCATTAGTATGTCCCATATCTATGTAGTTATTTCAGCATGAAATGTAAAATATACTCTTTGGAAAGAGTATAATTATATAAACCATACTTCGTAGAAGATAGCTTGATCTCTGCGACACATGTCAAACTACTAAGAGGCCACTGTCCGTCTGTCTGTCACCAGGCTGTATCTCATGAACCGACAGCCTAATTGCGTAAGTGAAAGAATCAACTCGTTTGCTTTGGAGAATTCACTTACGCAATTAGGTTGCGGGATAGCTAGACAGTTGACATTTTCACAGATGATGTATTTCTGTTGCCGCTATAACAATAAATACTAAAAACAGAATAAATAAATATTTAAGTGGGGCTCACATACAACAAAAGTGTTTTTTTGGCGGTTTTGCGATAATGGTATGGAACCCTTCGTGCGCGAGTCCGACTCGCATTTAGCCGGTGTTTAATATGTACAAAAGCTTTAAAATCTTTATTAAGGTCCTGTAGGATTTTTTTCTTCTATTGTAATTTAATAAAAAAAAGCTCTTCCATATAGTAACTAACTTCTTTGGTAAAACAAGGTAACACAAGGTTTTGACATGGACAATAAACACAAACCTACTTTTATAAACTTCTGTTATATTTTACAGAGCGGCTATCAAAGCTTATAAATTTTACACATAGATTTCAATTCGGTAATCGAGTCCACTGCCACGTTCACTCTTAAGACGGAAGTTGACGAAACTGAAGCCTACGCCACCGGCTGTGACGATGGGGATTGCTTCAGTGTGTTCGACTTCCTTCACTACCACACCCTGAAAGCATAACATTCATTAACCCTCCCTATATTATAATACCATTGATATCTTAACCTGGACAAAGTAACGCAGTAAATTTTATGTCTGCAGGTAATGAGGAAACCAATACTGCTAAAATTTGTGGTCCCTACCTACCAGCCATATTTGTTATGGATTTAATAATTCTGTCTGTATTTACCTGTAAACTGCTACTAATTAATATGCCTAAGTAGGTACATAGTTCTACTGAGGTTCATTTAGCACTGACTGTTTTGAAAGGTCTAAAATGCCACGAACGGAACGTCACAGAAATAAATAGCGAATGACCTAATTTTAAAATTGACATGTACTTCCGGTTTCTGAATTGAGAACATTTAACAGGTTTTCAGACTATAGTAGAGTTTAATAAATACATATTCAACTTCAATTAGTTGAGTTAGAAAACGGGGGATTGACTATCAAAATGATTACGCTCATACCTTAATTACTTGCTGGCCGGGATCCGAGTAGAACACTTCCTTCACTCTCTTTTTGAAAGGAATACCCATATACTCTGCTTTCCCTTGCCATATTAAGCGATTGTTGTAGCTGGTACCAATAATTAAGTCATGCGCTACACATGAAGATATTGCTATCAACACGAAAACACTTAATGCAATTACGCACTTCATTCTCAAAATCGTTTAACCCTGGAACTAGTAGTCTGACTAAACGAAATTCAAACCTTCACACTATATATCAGAAAATGTTTGATAGTACGGTAACCTCTTAATGACTTCAGACGAATGTTTTGTGTTGATAATAGTACCTAACCCCAAGAGCAAAGATAAGCGAACAAGACTAGCAGCATAAACATTATTATCAGAGAAGTAGTTCAATATTATTATACTTCTGAGAATCTTAGTATTGGGTACAAGGGTTACATTACGGTACGACGCTCAATTTGTTAACTACAGTCATTTAATTTCAAAGTATCTGCAAGTTTTCTACTATAAATAAATTGCGATAATCAACATTACAGCGCTTATTAAATAAAAAAACTATTAACTTTTCAGACGTCTATTCTTGATGATTTCTGTAATATTTTAACAGAAAAGCTTTTAACAAACAATTTACCTAAGTAACATTATAGGTATATTTTTAATAAATAGATATTTTTAAACATTTTATTATGTTAATACATAGATAACATTCATCCAATGCACCGTAACTGATAACCACTTCAAACATGACCTTTAAAAATGTTCGATTGACATACCTTGTACCTGCACAGTGAAGGAGAGAAAATGTTATGCAAATCAATATCAGTTAAGGTGCTTAACACTTTTAATGCTTGACTGCGCATAAGAATTTGCTACCACCTTGAAACATACCTATCATATCATATTATCAAAGTAATTTTTTAACAACCAACCAAAGTTATACCGAACTAACTTGCATTGCCGGAAACCGTGGAGTCGTCTCCATATCCAGTGAGTCAGAAGCATGTCAGAAGTGACTTGAGAACGTGTCAGAGGTCTCAGTGCTGTTATGTATTGATCTCATAGACATCTTTTCATCTTGCAAACTCCCATTGGTCTATCTGTAACATTCGACTTCTCCAAATACCCTTTGAAGACTCTCTGAGGGTAACTTTTTTCTCACCATGTCTTTACCATCTTTGTGCTTTTGCCAAGAACTGGAAATGAGCTCAATTTGGGCTTGAAACTCCGGACCGTGCCGCCTCTGTTTAAGGGAGCGGCTGCCGCTTCGCACTCCTCCGTAATTAAAGTGAGCAAGTCTGCCGAATTAGATGGAACTGCTTGTCCGGCTTGTATAGGAATGTCATCTAGAATTAAAAGTTGAAATGTGTTATTAAAGTAAAATCAAGATTTCGTAACGACTAACGAGTTATTACTTTTGCGTTAATTATCCGGATCCGGACAGCTGACCTATTTTGTGTGGACTTTACTTGAGTATGTAATTTATCCCGCGCTTTGCCTTCACTGCCGTCGATCCGATAACGGACTAATAATCTCATCAAATTCTTAAATGTATATATACAGGGCTGTGTCTGACACCAATGCGAATAAAAAAATATGGATTCAATACATGAGCGTGAGTGTTGGAATTTTTCGTCGGCGTTTACCAATTTAAAAAAAGAAATCTTATTTAAAAAACATTTAATTTCCCTTTTTTCACGAAAACAGCAGTGAAAATGAAACTCAAAAGCTACCTTTCAACTGATTTCCTAAAGTTCACGATCGAGGCCAACGCCGCCAGCTAGGTACATTTCTTTTATTTTTCACCGTCTCAACACTCTCAACGAAAAATGATCATGATCAAGGAATTTTGTAAAGTGTATTTACAATGTATATTTTTTGCAATGCGGTATCGACTATTCTGCAAAAAATAAGTAGTAATTCCATGTTTAAGTGTGTCAGTTATCATTGTCAATGTCATCGTCTACTGGCAAGTGCCACTGTGGTCATCATCATGTCATGTCAATGTCATCTGTGACTGACTGTGACTTGTTTTTGTGGGTCCACTGTCACTGTTCATTACTATTTCAGAAAAAAGGTGAAATCAAATTATATATCATGTATCTGTTATGATACAATAACAAAATCTAAGTTATTATCAGGTCGGTATAACTTATAATCCTTGAATTGTAAGGATTGTCAATATTACATTGCAATAGACAGTTCTCTCATTTATTGATTTTTACTTAAAATTTAATTAATGTTTGTTCCAGTATTATTCAACAAGATCCCGTCGTAATAACTATGAATCTACATACTACTTTATTATTATAACAATTTACTGATTTGAATGAAGTCTAGCACAAGGGGTGTGGCAAAAATAGACTGCAAAAAAATAGTTGCCCGACTTCAAACCTTTCCAAATGTGTACCTAAATGATTTAAAAAAAAGAGTTAAATTAGCAAATAAAAAAAAATAGGAAAAGCTAGACAGGAACAAATACAAGTTAATACTTTAATTTCATGATGAAAACATAATATTTTAATCAGATCTAAAAATCATTTTTACACTTTTCCGAACTGGGTTTTAGCTATTGTAAACCTATAATAACTTTTTCTACAGGTAAAAACAATTACAATTGTCATAATGGCAGAATGGAAACAACTGATATCTGAGTGGCTCAATGAGTATGCGGCATTACAAGAAAATGAAATAAAAAGTTTTGCAGCTGAACATGAACACAATCACGAAATAGCTACTGCCATTTTTAACTTGTTCTATAGTGAAGATGAAAGTGAAACAAGTGGTAGTGGCAAAATTGAGGATGAATCACAATTTGAACAGGTATCTAAATTTGCAGTATACTAACAAAAAAAAAATTAGCATGATATTTTCAACATTGGTCATGTTTCAAAATACTTTTCACTTTTGGAAATTTGTCCTCAAATATTTTTATTACATTTCAGATGTTGGAAAATGTTTGCACTCAGTTATTCAGCTTTTATAGATCAAAGGAGGTTGAGTTACAAAGATTTACACTCCAGTTTGTTCCTACATTAATTTATAACTATCTGAGCTCAGTGGCTCAAGGAAACAAGAAGACATGCCGCTGCATAGAAACATTGTTGATTGGTAAAACATACACCAAACAACTTGATTTATAGCTGAATCATTGAAAGGTGTATTTGCTTATTAACTTTGTAATTTATTTTACAGGTTTGTATAACTTTGAAGTAGTAGATGAAGAAGGCAAGCCCAAAGTAGTTTCATTCAGGCTTCCATCGTTGGCTCAATCTTCTATATATCATGAGGTAAAAATGTATTTTATAATGTACAGTATCATGTTTTTTAAACTTTAGGCAATCTTATGCTGGACAGTCAGTTAAATATTCTAAGATTTGATGTAAACTATTTCTCTAATATAAAAAACTGTGAACCTATTTCTAATGCCAATATTTAAACATTTTTTTTTTGTGTTTTTTTCTTATTTTGCAATCAAAACAATGAGCAGATGAGTTGAAGGAGGATTTAGCGGGCAGTAATACAACTGTCTACATGTCATCTATAGTGCGTGCGGAACTAGTTGGCCGCTCCTTAGGTGGCGACAGGGGTGAGGGGGCGGGTTAGGACAATGGACTATGACAATGTCAATGGGTCATCACACCCATTGTCAATGGTCATCCCGGGTTTTACTGGCGCCCCCACCTCTCCGTTCCACCGCTCACATACCTAAGGAGCGGCCAACTAGTTCCGCGCACACTGTAGTTGTAGGATGTTGCGTCTTTTGAGTCTGCTGACACAATCTGGTATTGTGAGTTGAGCGGCCAATTGGTTAGGGTGTCTCTCCAGTCTGGACTTGTATTTTTGAGAAATCAACTTTGTTTCTTCCTTGAATGTGTTTATGTGCAGGTGTTCATGTACTTCAGCGTTCTTAATAAACCATGCAGCATTTGAAATCTGTTTTAAGATGTTGTTTTGATTTAAACAAATAATTTGTTTATTTCAGCCACTATCTTTGGGATCTCAGTTTCTTACTGAAAGTGCTTTACGCAGGTGGGAAGAGTGCAATACTAAACTTGTGAACTGGGGACCACTGCCACAGGTTGAAGTAATCAATGCACAGAACCGTTTGAGAGTGATGTCAGCATTACTCTTTATATACAATCGCCAACTGAGCTTGTTACCAAAACTGGCATTACGACATTTCTGCATTGCGGCCTCCAGGTAATCAATTAAATACATTTATTTTCCTTATAAATGCTTTTATTTAAATATGTTCATTATTATATATATGGTTGAAGAACTACTCGTATAGGCCCATCTCACTTTTTAGCCATGCCTACAAGTTGTTTTCAATGTGCTTAGTGCGAGTTTTTTAACGTACTCACTCGTGATAACGTAAACGATCTCTTATGTCAAAATGTATACAAAAAAAGAGGTTTTGCCTTGCCGTCACCAGACGGCGCTAATCCAGTTTCAATACAAATTGTAGTTTACGTTAACGCGATTGAGCGTGAATAAAAACTCGCACTAAGGCCTCTGGAGTCATCACGAATCGTCTCGAGCGCAGTTTTGTCCAGCATCCCGAACAAGCCGGATTTTGTGAAGGCTTTAGCACCGTAGACCACATACATACGCTGCGGCAGGTTATACAGAAGGCCGAAGAGTATAACCTGCCTCTCTAATTAGCGTTTGTGGACTATGAGAAAGCCTTCAATTCGATCGAGGCTTGGGCTGTACTGCAGTCTCTCCAACGGTGCTAGATCGACTACCGGTACATTGCGGTGTTGAAGTGTTTGTACAAAAACGCCACCGTGTCAGTCCGTCTTCAGGATCAGACCTCGAAACCAATTTTTCTCCGGCGCGGCGTGAGACAGGGAGACGTCATTTCTTCGAAACTGTTCACTGCTGCGCTGGTGGATGTCCTTAAGGTTCTGGACTGGAGGGTGCTCGGCATAAACGTTAATTGCGAGTACATCACTCACCTTCGGTTTGCCGACGACATAGTGGTCATGGCTGAGACCATGGAGAGCTTCCGAAAGAGTGGGTCTTAAAATGAACATGGACAAAACCAAGGTCATGGTGAATTCCCATGTAAAACCCACTCCTATCAAGATCGGAGACTCTACACACGAAGTTGTTGACGATTATGTCTACCTGGGACAAACGGTCCAGTTGGGTAGGTCTAACTTCGAGAAATAGGTCAACCGTCGAATCCGACTCGGCTGGGCGGCGTTCGTAAAGTTGCGTGGTATCTACCATGCAACTTTACGAACGCCGCCCAGCCAATCCAATTTACCGCAGTGTCTCAAGACAAAAGTCTATGACCTGTGTGTGTTGCCAGTGATCACCTATGGGACCGAGACGTGGTCGCTCACAATGGGCCTTATCAGAAAGCTTAAAGTCACCCGAAGGGTAATGGCGAGGGCTATGCTCGGAGTTTCCTTGCGTGATCACGTCAGAAATGAGGATATCCACAGGAGAACCAAAGTTACAGACACAGCCCGAAAAATTGCCAAACTTAAGTGGCGAGTGGCAGGGAACATTGATCGCAGAGCGGATGGCCGATGGGGCCGAAAAGTTCTGGAATACCGACCGCGAACCGGAATACGAAACGTTGGAAGGCCTCCCACTAGGTGGACCGATGACCTGGTTAAGTTTGCGGGAAGGCGCTGGATGCGAGACGCACGGGATCGGTCAATGTGGCGACGCCTGGGGGAGGCCTATTTCCAGCATTGGACGTCTTTCGGCTGAAATGATGATGATGAATGATGATGTTCATTAAAAGGGTTTGAACAGTGTCCTATGGAAAATTAAAATTAATGGCAATGTGCCACAAAGGTGTGTCAGCCTTGAGTTTTTTAAATTCTAATATATTTTTATGAAAAGATGGATTATTTACTAGCGACCTACTCTTGCTTCACATGGTTCCAATGTACTGATGTGGCGACATGTCAAAACATTCAGATTCCTGTCCTACACATCACATCACATCATCAGCCTATTAATGTTCCCACTGCTGGGACACAGGCCTCCTCTTTGTGAGAGGGGGGATTCCTGTCCTAGATTTAAGCTAAATATTATATATATTTTATGCTTACAGAATGGTTACCCAAGGATTCAAGAAAAAAAATGCTGGCTCATCTGGAAAACAAGTTTCTAGAATACCAGTTTCACCTAATTTCTTATTGGAAATGATTGAAGGCGCATATTTTGCTATGTTCAATGAATTCTATACATTGGCACATCAGGCAGTGCAAGATATCGATCAAAGAGCCCAGTATGAATTGTTTCCAGATGTGATGTTGGTTACTAGTGCTGTGATAAACTCCTTGAAGAATAATCCTTCAGGTACAGAAAATTTCATATTTATTGCATATCTCTCTGTAAAGAAAATCCTAATCATTGAAGTTTTTTTTTTTTTTTTTTTTCGGCCATTGCCCTATTAGAGTGTGATGTCCTCTATTATTTCTGCCACTTATGGTGTACCTATAACTTTTTTCAGGACAACCATGTGATGGCCCCATGGGCATTAGTGTAGCATTGTCACCAGCGACTACTACCGTCACGATGTCAAAGTCTATGATTACCAATGCATCATTCCGTACTAAGAAGTTACCAGGTGAGACTTAAAGTGTACCTGTTATTCAGTACACTGCTACCCGTATTTTATGCTATTTTAGTTTGACATTCCTCCAGTAGAATTGTAGACTGATGTTGAATTATTCTATATGTGACATGATATTGTATTTTGTTTTTGGTTTACATACAGATGAACAAATTGAACATAACTGTATGCTGCCAAATGCATGCTCCTCGCCTCGTACTTTGGATTGTAGCTTGTGGATTAAAAACATTAATTGTATGTCAGTGACATTGATAAGTCGACGTAATCTCACAATATTGAAACACGCCATTGTTATACCGCTTTATGCGGCTATTTGAGATATTTAAAATTATCCAAGGATAGTTTTAGAGTTAATTTAGATTAAAAAAAAAGCCTTTATAATAGTTGTGAAAATATTGTGTACATTATGCAATGTACTATCTTTGTCAAGTAATACACTGAGGTATTTAGCAAAATAAATCACATTAATTTACTTTTGTAGGACTTTAGAAATACTTATTGAAGCACATGTGACGTCCAGCTCTAGGAGTGCAACTTGTGAGCACAGCTCCATCCACTATGTCTAAGTGTGTTAGTGGGACAAGCCCTTCATCTTTTTATTAAGTAGATCAACTTCGAAAGAATCATTGCTTCAAAAAACCTTTACTTAACGCCAATACTCGTTGTTGTCGCGGTCATAAAACGTACGAGCAAGGCAATGAATAATATGTACCTAGGTACAATTATACTCACATCAACTACAGACATTATTGATCCTTCTACTTGTATGGGCTTTCTTTTTCTTCGTTTCGATCGACTCAAAATCAAAGGAGAAGGTCAAAAATGTATGAATCACAAAACTCAGAAATCGATTCGAACTATATGTATGCAGATCGATTGCTTATAACGAGCGAAATAACCTTACCTAAGTCGCAGACCCCAAATCCATGGGGTATCGGAGCTATAGGCTGACAAAGTATACATGAAAAATTATTATCTACTTGGGATTTTCTTAACTCAAGTACCAAAATCAGTCATGCTGTCGACTGTACTGACATACTGATGACACTGTAGATTAGTGGTGGGCAAACTTTCTAAATGGGGGGGGCGAAAGTTTAAGAAATGCCAGAGGAGGCCCAGAATTATAATAAAAATGCACTTTGTGTTGAAACTTTAAATCATATAAAAACATTACAGCATTACATACTTGCACAAATGTTAAAAAATACAATTTAACTTTTATTCGAAGGCCTTGCCATGGTAGGCGTGTGAGACATATGAAATTGGTTTGATTTGCCATAGTAGAATCTACTTTATACTTCTGGACCGTCAAAATATAATTACCGCGGCCCATATACTATTCATGTCGAAGGACCGTCGTCGGCGGGCCGGATTAAATGCTTTCGCGGGCCGGAGCTGGCCTGCGGGCCGTACTTTGCCCATCACTGCTATAGATATTAAAGACACTAAGAATAATATTGGTGTACAGATGACTGCACGTTTCATCTAGGTACACGTTTTTCGAACTCACCGCGCTACAGGTAACAGCCCCCTTAGCCAAGTTATAAACATTTCGTATCGAATCTCTTTCTACAATCGTTAACGCCGTATATTTGTATGGCCTGACTGACGTGACTTAGCGTTCAGATATGTGTCATTTCCATACTAACGTTATCGATTGTAGATTGTCAATTTGTATTTGACCGTACTATTCATTTTTATTGTTGTATTATTACTTATTATTATGAACTAATAGGTAAGGTACCTGTAATATTTTTACCACGACATAAAACTAACATTGCAAACAGGCATTGTCTTAGAACGACAATCTTGTCTTTGTCATCAACGATAATGCGAGCCTTAGTCACAATAATATAATTATAACCTTATTAAAGAGAAGAGAGTCGTCAATAAATAGATTATTTTTAGTCAACACCTATAGATTTGGGGTATGTGACTTGGAAAGGGTTATTTTGCTCGTTCTAAGCAATCGATCGACATACAGTTTGTTCGTATCGATTTCAGGATTAATTATTATTGTGATACTGTCTCCTTTTGTCGTGCAGTATTTAGCAACCGGTACAGTTCTATCATTAGCTTCGTTTAAATTCTGAAAAGTGCAGGTGGTTGTATACGAAGGGCAGTACACGGTAATGCATGTTTGCGATAGGTGGAGGATGCCATCTCACTCACGTGTTTTATGACCCTGTATGCCACGAACATTGACGTATAGATTAGTTTTTTTTCATTTTTGAGTTGACATAAAATAAATCATTCACTCATAATTTTTTCTGCACTTACCTAACGTAACTGTTAAACCACTTAGATATTTTTTTGATTACATCAACGTTAAAATAAATTTTAAATACAAGTCCTGCATTCTTGTCAATCATATAGGTTTAATCTCTCTAGTTGCATTGTAAACGTTGTCTAATGTAAAGGTGCTTCTAAACTGACTATAATTTCACAGCAATTTGTAGCTTAAGCATTGCCACTATTGCCAGCAATAGTTCGCAGGGCAAGCAAAGCCTGATCATATAGTGCAATTCTCAGCAATGTTTTCATTATGGCCCGTCAAACACTTGAAGTATTTCTGCAATACTTTTTATCTGTTGGCGGCACTGCAGATCATCATGAAATCATGCTCGCTTAGACCCAAATACTTACTACCCAAATAATTTTTTTATTGAAATTAATTCTATGAAATTAATCATTAAAAAGCTTTTTTCGTATTCTTCTGAGCAAACCCTTTGATTTGATACCCATATCATGGCAGTGCATAAAAATAACTAGTCCGCCATCTTAGGCCGTCCGCCATTTTTTTTTTAATATTAAAACTATGACCCACACTAGGAATTTCTTCCTGTATCGTGGGTGCGTTTACAGACATATAAACTCACATACACAACACCCAGAGCCGGAACAACTATCAGTAGGTCATATAAAAATATTTGTTCCGTGCGGGCATCGAACCCGCGACACCCAGCGCAGCAGTCAATCGCTCAACCACTGCGCTAACCGTGCGCACATATTGGATTTAGAATGACGTCAGAAAGCTATCCAAACTAAACCTGTATGCAAAATTTCATCTTAATCGGCGGAGGCTTTAAAATTCAGTGGCAAGATTATACTCGAACACACTTGTATACATACATACACTGCAAGTTACATAAAAGCTTTTAAAATATTGGCCGTTTAGAAGCCCCTTTAGTTTGTAGATAGTACCGTAGTATATGAAAAGCAAGCTACAAACCATTACCATGCACCACTGCTAATAACAACAACTCGTTTTTTATATAGATAATCTAAACCAAGGGTCACCAATTACTTTCATTGTTAATACAGGGTGTCTGACTGCGACGCGAAATAAGATAATAAAATGAATATAGTACAAGATTCTGGACGTAGCTAGACAGAATTTTTCGTCGGTTTTTCCAAATTTTCGAGAACATATCTGATTTTTTTACTGTCATCAATTCAAAATCGTTATCTCTATCTAACCCAATTAGATTTTTAATTATTCTCCATTGTCGGGTCGCCGACAGACGAAGAGAGAAAGTGCGTGCGGCGCGGCGCATGTAGGTAGGTAGGTACTAACCAGCGAGGGCGGCGTTGGCCTCGATCGTGAATTTTAGGAACAAACGAAAAAAAAACTCAAAAGCGCAGCATGAAAATGAAACTAAAAACGCTACCTATCAGCAATCAGCCGATAGGTAGCGCTTTTGAGTTTCATTTTCATTGCTGTTTTCGAAAAATTCAAATGCTCACGCTCATGTACTGAATCCATGGTATTTATTTCGCGTCGGTGTCCGACACAGCCTTGTATAGATACAATACCAGTTAAGATTTTGATGAGTCCGTTGTCGGATCGACAGCAGTAAAGACAAAGCGCGGGATAAATGATTAAATTACGTACTCAAGTAAAAACCACACAATAGGTCAGCGGTCCGGATCCGCATCCTCACTTTGGTGACCCATTAGATATTTGAATAACCTTTATGTTTCTAAATGTTTGATTACAGCACAAGTAATAACTCATTACAAAATCGCAATTTTACTTTAATAACACATTTCAACTTTTATTTCTAGATGACATTCCTATACAAGCCGGACAAGCAGTTCCATCTGATTCGGCAGACTTGCTCACTTCAATTACGGAGGAGTGCGAAGCGGAAGCCGCTCCCATACAGAGGGGCGGCGCGGTCCGGAGTTCCAAGCCCAAATTGAGCTCATTTCCAGTTCTTGGCAAAAAGAACAAAGATGGTAAAGACAAGGTTGCGGCTATGGGCGAGAAAAAAGTCACCCTCAAGGAGTCTTCAAAGGGTATTTGGAACTCACTCAGCGGAGGCGGCGGCGGGGATATGGTAGACGCGCAACAGAAGTCGAACGTTACAGATATTTCTGTAGACGCTAACGGGAGTATGAAAGATGAAAAGATGTCTATGACATCAATACATAACAGCATTGAGACCTCTGATACACGTTCTCAAGTCACTACTGACTCACTGGATATGGAGACGACTCCACGGTTTGCGGCAATGCAAGTTAGTTCGGTATAACTTCCATGGTTCACGGTTGTTAGAAAATTACTTTTATGATATGATAGGTATGTTTCGAGGTGGTAGCAAATTCTTATGCACAGTCAAGCATTGAAAGTGTTAAGCACCTTAACTGAAGTTAATTTGCTTAACATTTTCTCTCCTTCGCTGTGTAGGTACAAGGTATGTCAATCGAACATTTATAAAGGTCATGTTTGAAGTGGTTATCAGTTACGGTGCATTGGATGAAAATTACGTTATCTATATATTAACATACATAATCAAATGTTTAAAATATCTATTTATTAAAATTATGTACTACCTATGTAAATTGTTTGTTACAAGCTTTTCTTTTAAAAATATTACAGAAATTATCAAGAATAAACGTCTTAAAAGTTAATATTTTTTTATTTAATTAAGGATGTAATGTTGATTATCATAATTTATTTACAGTATTAACACCACAGAAAACTCTGATATTTTTTTTATTATTGTTAGGCTTGCGCTTGCCACTATCTCAGCTGATGGTAACCGATGATGTGGTCGACGACGAAGCACGCTTGCCTAGAAGAAACCTATTCACTCTTGATTTAAAGACTCTCAGGTTGTAGCCAACAGGAAATACAGACTCTGGCAGGGACTTTGAAATTAAATGACTGTAGTTAACAAATCGTAATGTAACCCTCGTACCCAATACTAAGATTTTCTCTGAAGTGTAATAATATTGAACAACTTGTCTGATAATTATGAGGTTTATGCTGCTAGCCTCGGTTGCTTTTTTATCTTAGGGGTTAGGTACTATTATCAACACGAAAACATTCGTCTGAGGTCATTAAGAGGTTAGCGTACTAAAATAAATAATCTAACATTTTTCTGATATAAAGAGTGTGAAGGTTTGAATTTTATTTAGTTAGCTACTAGTTTCAGGGTAAAACAATTTTAAGAATGAAGTGCGTACTAGCATTAAATGTGTTCGTGTTGATAGCAATATCTTCATGTGTAGCGAATGACTTAATTATTGGTACCAGCAAAAACAATCGCTTAATATGGCAAGATAAAGCAGAGTCCAGAGCAGAGCCTTTTAAAAAGACAGTGAAGGAAGTGTTCTACTCGGATCCCGCCAAGCATGTAATTAAGGTATGAGCGCAATCATTTTGATAGTCTATCCCCCGATTTCTAACTCAACTATTTGAAGTTGAGTATGTACCTATTTATTAAACTACTGCAGTCTTATTAATAAAAATGGCGTATTCCCAGCTTACTCCGAAGTTACTCTTGGACTAGCTAATCCCGGAGTAACTAAGGATTAAGATAGATCTAGCAATGTTATTAATAAACATGGAATAACCTCGGACTAACTATTCATTTCTTAGTCTTGGATTTACGCGTAAGCTTTGGCAACACAGTTGAATTTAAAAGTAAAAAGAATGAACTAGTGAATGAAAAATAAGCAAGTTGAAGACATTATGTAGAAAAAAAAAACTAAAAATGACATCTGCCATAGAGATTTGACAGTAAAGGTGAAGGATCCCTCCTTTTCAAATTATCGTATTACCTTTCAACTTAAAAATTACATAAAATGATGATTAATTAATTTGTAATTTCGTTGACTAAAGCTAAACAGCTGCCAATGACCTTATTTTTTTTTAATGTTCCACATCTACGAAATAAAAAATCAGAGTCTATGTAATAATTGTGGTTGCGAGAGTTTTTGGCGGGATTTTTTCGAGTGTAGTTCAGCGGCTGTTAATATTATTTGCAAATTTATTCCTAATGGATATTGTGATATTAAATTGGTGTAGTTTTATGTCTCAACTGTCTACGCAACTGGTCAATCTGTGAAAGCATTGACAGAAGCGATCTCGGGATAGTGGAGCGGCGAATTTTATTGTAGTATTGACTACCTCCCGCAAAGCTTACAGCCTTCTTAGCAGCCTTCCCAGGCTTACTGGGAAGGCTGACTTGATACAATTTGCTGCCACATACTCCAAAAAACATTAGAATCTGTTGCATCCGCATTCTAATGCATACTAAAGAATTCAAGAAGGCTAATATGCACTGAACACGAGGCGGTATGGTCTAAGACCTTAGCCTGCCCGAATAGGGCGATGCAAAAAAATTAAAAAAATTGTGGTTGCCATAGTTACACTACTCTTATTCCGACCTTAAACTAGCTGGCACCATGGTTTAACTTTTAGTCTGAGACTAGTGTCAGATTAGTATAATCCCTCCTTATTCCGTGTTTATTAATACGGATTTTTTTTAGTACCAACCTAATACTTGGAATAAAGTTATTCTTACCTTAGTCCACGTTTATTAATAAGACGGTAGAGTCTGAAAACCTGTTAAATTGTTCTCAACTCAGAAACCGGCCCTACATGTCAAGTTTAGAATTCATTTCTGTGACGTTCCGTTCGTGGAATTTTAGACCTTTCAAAACAGTCAGTGCTAAATGAACCTCAGTAGAACTATATTTACCTACTTAGGCATATCAAGTAGCAGCAGTTTAGAGATAAATACAGATAGAATACTTTTTGAAACCCAAATATGGCACAATCTAAGAAGTCCTTTGACTTTTCTCATTTTACATGCTGCGATAACTTTCTACGTAAGAAATTGAAAAATCTAATTTATTTCTATGATCAAATTCATAATCCTAATTAATAAAAAAAGAGAGCAGTGGTGGCCCAGTGGTATCGGCTGCGACTTACAAGTTGTAGGTCGTGGGTTCGAGCCCAGGCAGGCGCAAATTATTTCATCACCACTGCTCTCAAAACGGTGAAGGAAAACATCGTGAGGAAACCGGCATGTCCTAGAACCAAAAATTCAAAGACATGTGACATCCACCAACCTGCACTGGGCCCGCGTAATGGATAACGGCCCATTCCCTCTCACAGAGAGGAGGCCTGTGTCCCAGCAGTGGGAACATTAATAGGCTGATGATGATGATGATTAATAACTATGTTACCGATACACTATAACAATGAGTATCATTCGCAAGCATCAAGTTTAATTATTATTAAGTATTATTATAGCTGTCAAAACGGGCCTTTTATTTTTTGACAACTTTAGTATACCTACGTTAAATTAAAGCAGTATATAAAATTTACTTACTGTGTTACTTTGTCCAGATAACAATGGCATCATAATATCATCATCATCCACAGCCCGACTTCGCCCACTGCTGAGCATAGGCCTCTCTCTTCTTGTACCAATCACCACGTTCCCGTGCCAACCTCATCCAGGTTCTACCCGCAATGGCAACAATGTCATCTGCCCATCTCGCCGCTGGGCGACCAATACTTCTTCTTCCAGTCCTTGGACGCCATTCAGTCACCACCTTACTCCACCTATCATCAACGCGCCTTGCCAGGTGTCCTGCCCAGCTCCATTTCAGTTCCGAAATTCGTTTTCCGACGTCAGAAACCTTAAAAAACCTTAAACCCCGTCTATTAGCCGTATGCCAAGCATGGAACGCTCCATAGCTCTCTGCGCAACTCGAAGCCTGTACACAGCCTCCTGTGTAAGCGTCCAAGTCTCGGCACCGTAGGTCATGGTGGGTGAAACAAAACAAAAAGCATCATAATATAGAGAGGGTTAATGAATGTTTTGCTTTCAGGGTGTGGTAGTGAGGGAAGTCGAACAACACACTGAAGCAATCGTCACCGTCACAACCGGTGGTGTCGGCTTCAGTTACGTCAACTTCCGTCTTAGGAGTCAACGTGGCAGTGGACTCAATTACCGAATTGAAATCTATGTGTAAAATGTATATATAAATACATTTTCTAACAGAATATAACAGAAGTTTAATAAAGAATGTAATATGTTTATTGTGTTATCTTGTTTTACCAAAGATGTTGACTTACTTTTATTTATTTAATTACAACAGTAGGAACAAATACCAGTACCTACCTAAATAATTTATGATTAAACGAACTTACCCTAAGTGAAGTTCTATCAAAATTATACGAAGTGCCTCGTCCGAAGAGATTAGTTTCTGTAATTAATTATTATTATATACACATGTAGTAGGCGGCTATAGGCGACTGCGCAATTCACTAGTTTTCAGAGTTTTTTTTTTTTTTTTCTTGCCTGGCATCACTGTATCAACTTGTCATTTAGTTTAGAGTTACTGATGTTTTAGATATTTCCAGAACGCTTCTGGGTTATACCTTAGGGTTGGGAGGGTGTCACTAATCTCTTCGGACGAGGCACTTCGTATAATTTTGATAGAACTTCACCTTGGCCTAGGCTATCTCTCTTTGGAATGCGCTCCCTCAGAATATCAGGATGGCAACCAGTCGGTTCACTTTCAAATTTAAGGCACGTGAGCACATTCGCAAGAAGTTTGCAGAATCATCACAGAATTGATTTGTTGGTTTCGGTTTCTCTATAACATTGTTTATGTATGTATGTATGTATCTGAGTATATATTTATATATATTTTATCTCTATTTATCCTTTAATTTAGTTGCACCTGCCTTTTTTTTTATCTCTGCACCACCCTAAGGTCGACTGGCAGAAAATGCCTAAGGCATTAAGTCCGCCTTTGTACTTGTGCATAAAGTTTTAATAAATAAATAAATAAACTTCACTTAGGGTAAGTTCGTTTAATCATAAATTATACTTCGTGCCTCGTCCTCGAGATTAGTTTCTGTAATTAATTATTATTATATACACATGTAGACTTTGAGAGTTAAGTTCTGGAATTATCGCATAAAATATGATGACTTTTTGAAGTAAAAGCTTTCTTTCTTTAAAATTATATATATATATATATTTTTTTTTTTTTTCATATATTTTTTTTTTTTTTTTTTTTTTTTTTGTGGACTAACCATTATTCATGGTTGTCCATAGGTTACACACAGGTTCTTAATCAGTTTATATATTCTTAATTATATGTTTTAAAAAAAAAATGTATTATTTACTTTCTTATTATCATTGTTATAATGTTTATAGACCATCATAGTTATCATTAAATAACAAAGATTTTTATTCAGTAATTTTCTTAATTACTATTCTCATCTTAATTATATTTATTAACAAAATATTTTGCCTATTTATTATCATTAAGTATTTCAGTTTTATAAATATTATCACAGTTGCTATTAAGTAACATAGGTTCTTAACCAAAATGTTTATATAAATTCTTAATTATCTTTTCAACCGAATATTTATTGCCTGCTTGCTATCAATATTAAAGTTATTTTAAAGAGTAACAATCATAGTTGTCATTTGAAAAAGAAAGTTCTTGATTAACCATTCAGATAATAATAAATATAACTGTCTTATCAAAATCCATTTAAGCTTTTTTATTACTATTCTTAGTTTCATTATCAATACATTTATGCTCCTTCGTTATAAGTTAAAGTTGTTAGTTGTTGTAATAATTAGTACATGTAAGTTAAATAAGATATCTTTAATCACAGCTAAAGATTTATTTTGCTAAATCATTTTGATCCTTTACACTAAAGGTCTGTTATAAAATTTACCAAATGTCTTGTTTAATCACATCTTAAGATTTTTCTTGCTAAATTATTTTTATGCTTTACACTAAGAAACTGTTATAAAACTTACCAAATCTACTTGAATTGCAACTCCAGCCTGCTGTTTTTAGTATCTGATCAATGATCATGTTACACCTGGCTTAAGACTGTTAGTGTTTAAAGTACACTATGTGGTACAGTTTCTTAGTGCCTAAAGTGGTTAGAGGTTTTGTTAATGTAGGCTACAAGGTTTCAGCTGGAATTATTCCTGTTCTTTGTCTGAAGAATTGATTGATTATTTAGTTCATAAATTAGAGATTTTATGAGGTCTGAAATTTTGATGGTTATATGCATTGATTGTATTACTATGCTTTGATTTTAATTTTGACAGTTCTAGAGACAACATCTCATTTGGGTACCAAATTCCTAAGGCTTCCAGCAATTGGGATGTGTCCCAGGTGACATTGTATTTTTGGGCAGGTGTTCGCAGTCTGAACAAGCCCTTAACCATTATTTTTAATCTGTCATCAGAGGACATTCCTGGACATTCTAATGTTTAATAAGTAGGTATTATAAATTTTTGACAGTTAATCATTTGTTATATTTTTTACTGTAATTAGAAAGTTCTGTTAAGTAATTATATCACCGTTGATGTATATGATTTCAAGATTTTTATATTAAACATGTGTCATATTGTTTGAAAGAGTTTTCTGATAGAGATGCTATCTTATCAATTGATGATGGTGGTATGCTTCATTGCAATAGACTTCACTACCTACTGGACTCTGACAGCCAGGGTAAGGTAGGTATGGCTTTTCCCTTGCTGTGAAATACTATAACATTTTCATTAGGTTTGAGTATGAGCATCCCTGAATTATGGGAAGTTCCTTAAGTAAAGGGAACCAGTTGGGCATGGTGATCAACATGATGCCCTAAGCTTTATCCATTATGATTTTTGTAGATCTTTTAACATGATTGAGAATGGTGGAAAAGCGTTAGAGAAAGTTGGTTACCAGTATACTGTAAATGTGTCAATTGTGAAGGCATTTGGGTTGTTATGCCATGTTATGTATTTATCATATTTATAGTTAATGTGAATTGGCAATAGGTAAATTTCAGGTGTTCCAAATTTATCTTTCAATAATTGGTCATAAGCACATTGGAGTTATACTACTACGTAAGTACATTATAACTCAATGCATAAGCATTTTCTTTTAGTTCCCATTCTACGTCGGAATGTGACTTCTGCAATACAGTATCAGCTTCTTGATTTCCAGTCGACCTAATGTAAGAAGCGAAAATGAAATTATGTTATACTAAAATGAAAATAATACATAACAGTTTTCAACCAATGCCGCAGGCTAATTTGAAGAGATGAGTGTTGAGTTCCACCCATTTGATTAATAATGCAGCCTATATTGCTGTTGAATTTTCTATACATGACGGTATTTCACAATTATTTCATGATTGAATGATGTTACTAATTCCAAATAAAAATCATGTGATATTTACATTTCTTGTCTGACCACTTGCCCCTAGCAGTCTCATCACCACCGGCAGCCCCCCCCCCCCCTTTGGTTGAGGCGTCAGAAACCATTTCGGTTGCATAATTAAGTTTGATTTTATTTACTCAATTTTGAATGGCATATGGCCACCATTCAGGAAATTCTTCTGGGGATATTCATGTATTTTTTATAATTTTCTTCACCTTGGAGGTTTAGGCTTTTACAACATTATAGTTTTTAGTTATATACCTATATAAAGCCATCCATATTAAATAGAAGGGCATACTGAGACCAGTACCTAGTCCTACAAAGCATGTTAATTTTCTGATTTCATAATTAATAAGATTTTTCTTATCTGGAGGTAACGTTACATGATAGGTAAGAATCTTGTGTCAATGATATATCCTTTAATTGTACTAATATTAGTGGGTGTAAGTTTGTTATTTAATAACTTGTGATTAACTTCTTAGTGTTTTGAATGTTTTCAGTTACCAATCAAGAGCCACAGGATCTCAGTATTTGTTGAGTTTTCATAACTTAAGTGAAAATGTTAGGTGCAGTGTTTTACCCAAACAGCAGTAGATTGAACTCATACAATTTTTCATGAAAGAGATTCTAGATATTTGCTAGAATTTTTGCAATATTTTATAAGATATTATGCATTAAGGTATGTTAAATATTAGGTAATATGTTAATTATTATTAAGGTATGTTATGTAACATATGGCCATGGAACTATCATTTGATGTCATCTTTAATTCTATGCACAAATCTTCAAGTTTGAACGGCTTGCATTAATGAACTTATTAAGGTTTTAACTTTAAAATGCATACTGCCATTGAGTTTTGGTCTTACGTAAGAAACACTTGAGACAATTTTGCCCTTTTCAAGGCGAGCACTTAAATATTGCACCAATAGAGATCAATTAGAAAATTGTCTCCTTATAGTATGTTTTTTCCACTGGTGAAGTGTTGTGGGTACCTATGAAACCCTCAATCCATGATAACATGGTCTTATGATCAGTGATAAGTTATTACTGTTTATAAGAATTTTATAAGCGACCAACGTACCTTACTGAGTTTAGCGGTGTCAAGGTTGTTTGGTCGGGTGAGACAACCACTTAAAGTTTTGTACGGCTGAATCAGGCTATAGCCATGCTCCCAGTTCTCCTGTCGTCCTTGTGGCGCTGGTGAGCTTTCCAGTATTTTGTTTGGAATGTGTTGGGTTTTTGCTTGGGTTTAGGTGCTGTAGCAGCCCTGATTTAGAAGCCGCTTTACCAACTCAAATAGTTTCAGCAAGTGTTTTCCCGAACAGATATTTATCTATCTTTGTCTCCGTGATCTTTGTGTTTTGAACTTGGTCCTTAAGATCCTTTTTAATTTGAGCTGCAGCTAAATTTGCATCTAGTCATTGAGTCACAATATTGAACTTCACATAAGGTGCGAGTGGCATCCATTATTTAAGTTAGTAGTTCTGTATCATTTTCTTTTGTATCCAGTACTTTGGATAATGCTGCTTTTAAGCAGGAGACGGTGCTGAGTAGTCTTTGTTTCGATTCTATGGCCTTGGTTATCAATAATTTGAGAATTTTGCTTTTATTTTGCTGTATAGCATAAGAGCCTCACGTTTTTCACATTTAATGTCAGCGGGTATATTTCCTGCTGAAGGATCTGTAGGGGAAGTACCCGCCTGTGGTCTCTAGGGAGACAGACCTCACGTTGCAAGACACTCCAGACAGCTGGTCACTTCCTTGTGGAGTTCGGCCCCATCACCATACTCCGTGTTCAATGTTGGGTCAACCCCGAGAATTTCGAGAGCGTCTGTGTTATTCAGGTTTGAATTGTGTGGAAGATCACTATTGTTAAGTTAGTCGTATTCGACTTTGTTTCCATTTCATTTGTGACGTCGTCGTCTAGGACTTCGCCTGGAATGATTATAAACCATTGTTTTACTTCCGGTTGATAACTGATTTTTGCAATCTGGTGGTTGTAGCAATTCCAAAGAATTGAACGAAACCAGTGTATTATTGAATGTTTTGATACAGTCCAATGATCTGCTCGTATACATTCGTTAGATAAAAGATATAAATTCTATTTGATGATCTCGTAAATACGTGGTGAGACAGCCCGATGGCTAGCCCGAAATGCATTATTTGTTTCATTATTTCAGACAGTCCGATAATCAGCTCGAATATATTCGTTATGTTTAAGAAATACATTTTGTTTTGATTGATAATCTCGTAAATATACAGTGGGACGGCCCGATGGCTTGCCCGAAGTGCATTATTTGTTTGAGATGCAAGTTTAGGGCGGAGGATTGATAAAATAGTTGTAGATATGTAGTAATACATACAATACATTTTAACAGAGTTAGGTAGGTACCTTGTGGGTCTAAATATGGCGTCGACTCTTGAGACTATTTTGTTTTACTTTGTTTAAGTCGAGCACGTTTTTAAATTGCTCCCAGATTTTTTCATGTTTCTCCTGATTCTCTTTATTCCTCGGTTGAATGTGTCCTTTTTGGCATTTTTTCACTTTGAAAAACTGTTATTTTTATTTAAAAGTTTAATTACGTGACGCGCAGCGACGCACTATAATCGCGAATGACAAGTTGATACAGTGATGCCAGGCAAGAAAAAAAAAAAAAAAACTCTGAAAACTAGTGAATTGCGCAGTCGCCTATAGCCGCCTACTACATGTGTATATAATAATAATTAATTACAGAAACTAATCTCGAGGACGAGGCACGAAGTATAATGTTGTTAGTCCCAGTGTACCCCGATCCCAGATGACCCCGTCCCGCTAGACCCCGAATACGATAAATATAGAATAATAAAATAATATAATATATATATAATACGATAATATATAATATAGTCATTACATTTCTTTTTCTATTGTTTTCAACTTATACGGTTGACATAAAAAGTACTAAAATGTATGTGAAACCCATCCCAAGAGAAGCGCAGAAGTGTTCTCAACTAAAAAGCTATCGCAAATCTGACAAAGGACTATGAAGAAAGACATATTGCATTAACTTAGTTTTTAGAAGACCTTAGTAAAATCGTGCTCATAATGTCTATAAAGACTGATTAAAATTGTTATAGTTTTTTTTTACGTTCATGATAATTATTTACAATTATCAAATTTATGTGAGTAGGTAGAATGATTTGGTATGTTTTGAAAACACTCATGGAACATGTTAATAGTTGTTTCTTTTTTATTTCTATAGTTGATTAGGTATTTATAATTTATTTTTCCTGATCCTTAAGAGGAAACGGGGGCAGAGAGCGCCGACTGAATTTCCTTAATAAAAAGTCATAATTCGAGGTTTGGCTCTCGTCTCTTTCCTCCTCCGATATTGGACCAATTTAAAAGATATTCTAAAATTTTTTTTCGAATTTTTCAAATTAAGACTTTTTACTAAGGAAATACAGTCGGCGCTCTCTGCCCATATTTCCTCTTAAAGTTAGTATTAAAATTTGAGTAAGTAATAAAATTTTATTTAATATATTATCTGCTTACGGTACTTTTAAGCTAAATTGACTTTTTATTAAGTTGCCGGGAATTACCGGGACGGGGTTATCTGGGACTAACCCAAATAAAGATTTTTTAACAATATGTAGGTACCTACCTAGGTACATTCAATTATACAAAAAAAAAACGTAGATAAGTAGTAAAATTTGTAGTGAACACTTATAAAGAAACAAGTTTAGGTAGGTACAAACCTCTCATGAATCCCTCTTAAAGTAATTAATTCTGACATGCTAATAAAATCTTAGTCCATTCGTCCGCAAGATTGTTTGTTGAAGGTTGGATAAGATTAAGTAGGTAATCTAAGAGATCATTGAGCGCGTAAGAGTTGTAGGGTAGACGCTTACATTGCTAAAGCTCTTAAATCAATCAAACAAAAATGCATTAGGCTGTTGGTCTGAGTGAATCGGCATCGTGCTGCGGAGCGTCACCTCGAAGATTGATTGGCTGCGTGGTCACCCAATATAGGGTAGGTAACTTCTAGCGGTGGTAAAGCTAATAAATATTGCATCATCACTTAAATGCTACATGCTGCTTCAAGTTACTTAAAGCTACGCTATATATAAGTACACGTTACCCCATGGATTTGGGGTATGTGACTTGGGTAGGGTTATTTTGCTCGTTCTAAGCAATCGATCGAAATACAGTTTGTTTGTATCGATTTCCAGGTCAATTAAATTGTGATACTGTCTTCTTTTGTCGGACCAGTGATTAGCAACCTGTACAGTTATATCATTAGCTTCGTTTACATCCTGAAAGGTGCAGGTGGTTGTTCACGAAGGGCAGTACACGGTGATGCATGTTTGCGATGGGTGGAGGAGGCCATCTCACTCACGTGTTTTATGACGGTGTATGCCACGAATATTGGCGTACAGTTTACTAATTTTTTTCATAGTTGAGCTGACTTAAAAGAAACCATTCACTCATAATTATTTCTGCACTTACTTAACGTACCTAACTGTTAAACCACTTAGATATTTTTTTGATCACATAAACGTAAATTTTTTTTTAAATAAAAGTCCTGCATTCTTGTCAACCATATTAGGTTTAATCTCTCTAGTTGCATTGTAAACGATGTCTAATGTCAAGTGCAATTCTCAGCAATTTTTTTTCATTATGACCCATCAAACAGTAGAAGTATCTCTGCAATACTTTTTATCTGTTGATGGCACTGCAGATCACCAGCAATTCATGTTCGCTTAGATATAATACTACCGACCAAACTCAAAATCATGAATCATATCTGACTAGCCTATATTGTCCTTGCTTGACTTACTCTATAAAAAATATTCTCATTATCAAGTTATAACTCATTACGAAATTAACACATTTTTACTTTTATTTCTAGATGACATATCCTATAGGTACAGGCCGGACAAGCAGTTCCATCTGATTCGGCAGACTTTCTCACTTCAATTACGGAGGAGTGTGAAATGGAAGCCGCTCCCATACAGAGGGGCGGCGGCACGTTTCGGAGTCCCGAGCCCAAATTGAGCTCATTTCCAGTTCTTGGCAAAAATATCAAAGATGGTAAAGAAAAAGCTGCGGATAGCCGCAGCGTTGTCTTTACCATCTTTCATCCCATAGGGGCGAGATAAAAGTTACCCTCAAGGAGTCTTCAAAGGGTATTTGGAACTCACTCAGCGGTGGCGGCGGCGGTGATATGGTAGATGCGCATCAGAAGTCGAACGTTACAGATATTTCTGTAGACGCCAATGGGAGTATGAAAGATGAAAAGATGTCTATGACATCAATACATAACAGCACTGAGACCTCTGATACACGTTCTCAAGTCACTACTGACTCACTGGATATGGAGACGACTCCACGGTTTGCGGCAATGCAAGTTAGTTCGGTATAACTTCCATGGTTCACGGTTGTTAGAAAATTACTTTTATGATATGATAGGTATGTTTCAAGGTGGTAGCAAATTCTTATGCACAGTCAAGCATTGAAAGTGTTAAGCACCTTAACTGAAGTTAATTTGCTTAACATTTTCTCCTTCGCTGTGTAGGTACAAGGTATGTCAATCAAATATTTATAAAGGTCTTGTTTGAAGTCAGTTACGGTGCTTTGGATGAAAATTACGTTATCTATGTATTCACATACCTAATCAAATGTTCAAAAATATCTATTTATTAAAATTATATACTGTTACCTATGTAAATTGTTTGTTACAAGCTTTTTTTTTATATTAGGGGTATGTTTAATATCAACCAGACTGATAGCTGCAGGCCATATTTTATCAAGCATAATATATTAACATTGCCGTCTGTCTACATTTATGAGATTGCTAGCTTTGCAAGAACTAACAAACATCTTTTTGATAAGTACAGAAGTAGGCGGCATAGTGATAAAATTTGTTGCAAATCTTATAAGACAGCCTTATATGCCAAAAGCATTTTCAGTATGGCGCCGCGTATATACAATCACTTGTCAAAGTCCATACTAGAAACTCCATCCATCGATGATTTCAAAAAGAAATTAAAAAGATTCTTGCTATGTAAATGTTATTATAGTATTCAGGATTACTTGAAGGAGGATGTAAGGACCTATTGTTGATGTGACTGGTGCACAAATTTTATTATTAATCTTATTACTTTGATTTTACTTTGACATTTATTTACAAATATATCTTGACATTCTCATTTCATACCTGACATTTAATTATTAATTGATCTAGTGACATTGTTATTTGGTTCATGATTGTTGTGTTTTGTTATTATTGCCGTGGTAAAATTACCAAATAATGCACTAATTTAATTATTATATCTTATTATCTTGATATTCTCATTTTATGCCTGACATTTAAATTTTAATTAATCTGATGATATTACCATTTCTTTCTTGATTGTTGTGTTTCAGTATTATTTGCCGTGGTGAAATTACCAAACTAATGCACGAAATAATTATTATATACATTATCTTGACATTTTCATTTAATATATGACATTTTAAATTTAATTTTTCTAGTGACATTATTCATTGCTTCATTTGTTGTTTCATTGTTATTTGCCACGCGGTAAAATTGAAAAGGTAAAATAGATTGTGTTGTTAATTATAAATTATATTTACAAGTAAATGTGTGTTATCAAGCTTGTGATTTGCATGCCTTAAGGTGTAATATGGTTGGACTGTGCTATATTTTTAACAACTTTATGTAATTACCCATATTAGCAAATAAATGATTATGAATTATGAATTTAAATATTGCAAAAATTATCAAGAATAAACGTCTGAAAAGTTAATAGTTTAATATTTTACTTTAAGTTGTAAAAAATTGAGCGTCTTGTCGTAATGTAACCCTCGTACCTACCCTACACTAAGATTTTCTCAGAAGTGTAATAATATTGACTTATATTGAACAACTTGTCTGATAACTATGATGTTTGTCTCGGTAGCTTATCTTTGCTCTCAGAGGTTACGTACTATTATCAACACGAAAACATTCGTCTGAAGTTATTAAGAGGTTAGCGTACCTACTTTATTAAATAATTAAATATTCTGATATAAAGACTGTGAAGGTTTGAATTTCGTTTAGTCAGACTACTAGTTTCAGGGTAAAACGATATTGAGAATGAAGTGCGGATTTGCATTAAGTGTTTTCGTGTTGATAGCAATATCTTCATGTATAGCGAATGACTTAATTATTGGTACCAGCTACAACAATCGCTTAATATGGCAAGAGAAAGCAGAGTATATGGGTATTCCTTTCAAAAAGAGAGTGAAGGAAGTGTTCTACTCGGAACCCGGCCAGCAAGTAATTAAGGTACGAGCGCAATCATCTTGATACGAGTAGTCTATCCTCCAATTTCTAACTCCACAATTTTAAGATGAGTATGCATTTATCAAACTCTTCTGTAGTCTGAAAATTTAAAGTCATAGAGCATTTATACAAACTCTACTGTAGTCTGAAAACCTGTTAAATGTGCTCAACTCAGAAACCTCTACATGTCATGTTTAAAATTCGGTCATTCGCTATTTATTTCTGTGACGTTCCGTTCGTGGAATTTTAGACCTTTCAAAACAGTCAGTGCTAAATGAACCTCAGTAGAACTATGTACCTACTTAGGCATATTAATTAGCAGCAGTTTAGAGGTAAATACAGATAGATTACCTACTATAACCATTGCATCATAATATAGAGAGGGTTAATGAATGTTTTGGTTTCAGGGTGTGGTAGTGAGGGAAGTCGAACACACTGAAGCAATCCCCACCGTCACAGCCGGTGGTGTCGGCTCCAGTTTCGTCAACTTCCGTCTTAAGAGTGAACGTGGCAGTGGACTCAATTACCGAATTGAAATCTATGTGTAAAATTTATAAGCTTTGATAGCCGGTCTGCACAATATAACAGAAGTTTATAAAAGTAGGTTTGTGTTTATTGTCCATGTCAAAAATTTCTGTTACCTTCTTTTACCAAAGAACTTGAGTTATAGGTACTATACGGTAGAGCTTTTATTTATTTAATTACAATAGTAGGAACAAATACCTACCAGTACCTAAATAAAGATTTTAAAGCTTTTGTAATAGTATTTGTAGTGAACACATAAAAAAACCGGCCAAGTGCGAGACGGACTCGCGCACGATGGGTTCCGTACCATTAGCGAAAAAAACGGCAAAACAATCATGTTTGTTGTTTGGGAGCCCCACTTAAATATTTATTTTTTTCTGTTTTTATTGTGATAGTATTTCTGTATTTGTTGTTATAGCGGCAATACATCATCTGGGAAAATATCAACTGTCTAGTGGTGACAGACAGACAGACTGACAGTGGAGTCTTAGTAATAGGGTCCCGTTTTTGCCCTTTGGGCACTGAACCCTAAAAACAAGGTTAGGTCGGTATTTACCTACAAAACTCTCTTAGAGCCCTCTAAAAAGTAATTTAGGTAATGCCAATAAAATCGTAGTCATTCGTCCGCAAACAGATCGTTTTTTGAAGGTTGGATAAGATTAAAGGTACCTACAAGTTGGTAGCCGACTACACGCAGCAGCAGCAGACGACGTGTCGTCGCTTCATGTCGCCACGACACATCGTTGCGTCCTGTCGCTAAAGTCATGATTTCGAACCCACTCCAAACCACCCAACTGCAAACGGCAGCAGCGGATGACAGTCTTGTTCCGCGAGACAAAATTGATCTGCGGTCGGGCGACACGTTCGTATGCGATCGTGTGACGTGTAGTCGGGCCATAGAGTATAGTTGAGTCGGGCGACGTAATGCTAGCTGCGGAAGGTATTTCATAGAAATAAGTAGAAACCAGTAGTGTCGCTGCGACACGTCGTCTGCTGCTGCTGCGTGTAGTCGGCTACCAACTTCTACCAATCCAAGAGATCATTAAGCGCATATAAGTTGTAGGGTAGATGCCTACATTTCCAAAACTCTTAAACCACTCAAACAAAATTCACCTTTTAAAACCCTTTATTTTGATACCCCACAAGATGGGAATGGAAGAAAAAAAAAATTGGGGCCCCATAATATGGCGCCCAAAATCCGTAGGTATTATTTATATTTTCTTATTTTAATTTAGTGTCCAGTGACACTCAAGGTTAAGACGAATCGATTGACGTAAGAATCATCAAAATCAGCCAACGCGTTTGGTTTGGAACGCCACATACGAACATACATACATAGACTGATAAACACATTACCCTCCTCCGGCAGTCGAGTAAAAATGCATTTGGCTGTTGGTCTGAGTGAATATGCATCGTGCTGCGGAGCGTGACCTTGAAGATTGATTGGCTGCGTGGCTGCACGGTCACCCAATATAGGGTAGGTACCTACTGACCGGCCAACTCCTTCACCCTCGCCTCATAGTTTTATAGAAGCTAGCTTCAATACAAGTCCATACCTATTCGTAACTTCTAGCGGTGGTAAAGCTAATAAATATTGCATTATCACTTAAATGCTACATGCTGCTTCAAAATACTTAATAAATAAATATATAAGTACACGTTACCCCATGGATTTGGGGTATGTGACTTGCGTAGGGTTATTTTGCTCGTTCTAAGCAATCGATCGACATACAGTTTGTTTGTATCGATTTCTACGTCAATTATGATACTGCCTCCTTTTGTCGGACCAGTATTTAGCAACCTGCGGGCCTACCATGAACTCATAAAGCAGGTCAATTTTAGACGGAAAATTACCTGTCGTGCTAGTTTGTACCATGAGCACGCCAAATAGCAGGCCAGCCAGCGATCACGTGATCTAAACCGGTGACTGACTAACGTAACAGCATTTCAGCAGGCTGACCTGCAACATATCCATACGAGTACCATCAAGACTTTTTTGACATCTGCCGATATAAAAACCGTCAAACCGCTGAAGTATTTAAGAACGTCAGTTTTTTAGGGTTCCGTACCCAAAGGGTGAAAAGGGTCTGTCTGTCTGTCCGTCTGTCACCAGGCTGTATCTCATGAACCGTGATAGCTAGACAGTTGAAATTTTCACAGATAATGTATTTCTGTTGCCGCTATAACAACAAATACTAAAAACAGAATAAAATAAATATTTAAGTAGGGCTCCCATACAACAAACGTGATTTTATTCCGTTTTTCGCGATAATGATGCGGAACCCTTCGTGCGCGAGTCCGGCTCGCACTTGGCCAGTTTTAATAATCTGTGCTGCCAGCTTACTGACCAGAGACTATGTAGCAGGTCAAAAGTTGACATAATCAGTTCAGCGGGAAATGCTTATGGTACAAACACAAAACCTGTCAGGATAATGCTAAGTTGAACTGCCCTGCACTTGGCAAGTATTTTAAAAGTTTATGGTAGGTATCCTGTACAGTTCTATCATTAGCTTCGTTTAAATCCTGAAAGGTAACAGGTAGTTGTTCACGAAGGGCAGTACACGGTGATGCATGTTTGCGATGAGTGGAGGAGGCCATCTCACTCACGAGTTTTATGACGGTGTATGCCACGAATATTGGCGTATAGTTTGGTTTTTATTTTTATTTTTGAGTAGACTTAAAGTAAACCATTCACTCATAATTATTTCTGCACTTACTTAACGTAACTGTTAAACCACTTACGATATTTTTTGATCACATAAACGTTAAAAGAAATTTTAAATAAAAATTCTGCATTTTTGTCAACCATATTTTTTTTTTTTTTGTTTTTTTTTTTAATTTTGGCAAGTCGCTATTTGCGCAATGCCACATACAAAAACGGGGAAACTTGGTAGTAAATATAATTTAATTTAGGATACGGAATTTGGATGGATATTGGACAGGATTATTAAGAACGAAATTATAAATAAAATAACTATTAAATACGTATATTATTAAGAGTGATAAATGAAGATAAATACATGTATATTTTAAAATCATTAGATGCAAGTAAAACAGAGATAGACGTAGGAAAAGGAATGCTATAACAAAGTAAAGATGATATAAAAGGATCATGGTTAAGTAGAGGACAGGAAAAGAAAATGTGGTTTAAATCACCCACCTCTCCACAATCGCACAGGTCGCTAGAAACGATCTGCAATCGTGCAAGGTGGACTCGGGAACAGTTATGACCCAACCTCATGCGAATAAGGCAACTGGTAGCAGCCTTACCGAAGTTAAATTTCGAAAACCATGGTTTTTTGGGAATACATGTCTGAATACGTGAATAATAATTTCCTTTGGTAACGCTGCTATCCGCCCAAAACTTGCTCCAAGCTTCCCAAAGAAAGTTAATAGGCAGATTCGCCAAGTCGTGGCAAAAATTGATGTAGGGAAACAAATCACCGCAGTCTACCGCTTCATTAGCCAGGCGATCGGCTTTAACATTTCCCGTGATATTACTATGGCCAGGTATCCAAGCGAAAGAAATTTGAAGACCGAGTTTTACGCATTTATACAAAAGGCTTCTAATGAACATAACTATAGGAAATATTGGTTTACATTTAAAAGGATTTCTTTTAATGGCTTGTAATGCACTTAAAGCGTCAGTAAATATTACTGTTTTTCCCAATTTCATGATGTAAATATATTCTAAGGCTTTGAACAGACCATAACATTCGCCAGTAAACACTGATGACTCAGGAGGAAGTTTAATTTTTTGCACTATATTGTATTGAGAGTGAATAACTCCAACTCCAACATTTCCTAAAGAAGAGTGCTTAGAGGCGTCCGTATAAATATGATGCCAACTCTCCCAATGCAAGTCTTTGGAAAAGTTAAATAACTCTTTTACGAAATCATCGTGTTTATTAATACCTAAATTCAAGATAACATCCGGAGTGAGCACCAATGATTCATATGAATGATTAAAGAGTGGATATGCAAGTGACTGGTAAATAGGAGCTTGCATAGCTATAAACTTTTTATAACTTACAACAAGACAGGGAAGAGATTTGTGAGCCCAATAGTTAGAAGAATTGGTTTCATCTAAAAGTGACTGAAGTTTTGCACGTAAAGGATGGTTGGAAAATTGTAACGAGCGGAATAGAAAGGACATGGCTAAATGAAGTATGGACGATTGCCCTAATAATGTATAAACATTTTAACTAGTAATATGTAATGCTGAATAGCTGAATGTTAGTATTTCGTATGAAAAAAGTTACAAGAACTTTTTATATCGTCACAATCCTGAAAATAAAATCGTAGAAACGCCTACATTAATAGTTATACAAACTTGTAAACAAATAAGATTTTGCTATGATACTTTAGTTAGGCGTTTAGAGGAGCTCGTGACAAAATAATAACAGCCGCATGGGTCGATCTTCAAGGTTAAGCAACGCTTGCCGAGGTCACTCCGTGGATGGGTGACCATCTGTACACAGCGAGTTTCCTTCTCGCCTCGGAAAGCTCGCTAAGCCGTTGATCGTGGCTGTCATTTGAAGATCGTTGACAGTCGTTACCAGAAGCATGAAATCTGAAACCAGCCTTGCCAAAGGATATCGTGTTACCCAGTTACTGGGTTGTGGCGGTCAGGTAGGCAGTCGCTTCTTGTGAAACATTGGTACTCAGCTGAATCCAGTTAGACTCGAAGCCGACCCCAACTTAGTTTGGAATAGGCTAGGCATATTGACGTTATTAAGGCGTTTTTTTTTACAAACTTCAACAAATAAATAAAAAAAGATTTTGATAAGATAATCACCCTTCGCATACATACTAAACGCACTGATTAAACAATGGGATATATAATATTGAAATAAAATAACAACAATGGTATTCATTCATTTATTATGTAGGGACATTAATTATTTATTAAGGAGCAAGTGATATTTGCGATTATTCAGTTAATCTCACAAGTAAATTATCCAAAAATGAAGCCGGAGCAGACAACTGGATCTGGTGTCTCGTCCACCCCAAATACCAGATCACTGTCATGACGTGACAGCAGCATCCAACAGTTCTGTTCCCCACAATACAGCTGCAGTAATAGGCAAGTATGTCCTCTAAGGGATTATGTGTAGTTTCAGTTTCATATAATATATACACATAATAAACTTTTTGGCCAATATGCCTCGATTTAATTCAGCCTCTTAAGAGTTGAGGTCTCGATCCAGGCCCAGGTGCTGGTACAGGTCTAGGTGCTGGTTCAGGTTCAGGTCTTGGTTCAGGTCCAGGTAGATTTACCCGATTTTGATTTTGATTGGACTGCCGTTGATGTCTCATCCAACAGGGATGACATGCATAGTTCATAACCTAAAAGAAAAAGTCAATGTCACATTTATAGAGTCATTACAGGCCACAAAAATATTATATTATGTGATGAACTTATGTTTGTATTGGTCTGGGTGTTTACAAAAAAATATAATTATTTATACTGTTTCAACCGAAATACGTCCTCTGCTGGACATAGGCCTCACTCAAGTGTACTGTAAACGTATAGCTGAAATGACGATGATGATTATAACTATTGTCTAGTACCATTAATACAAGCTCTGCTTAGTGTGGGACTACATGGTACTGTGTAAAATTCCCCAAAGATTTATTATTAATATATTATGAAGTATACATTGAATCTATATAAGAAAACTTAATAACATATTATTAAGTGTTTTCTTATATTGATTCAATTAGGGACAGGACTGACTATTTGCAGGCTGATGAACTGACTGTCCGAAAAGGAAGACAAATATGAAAGAACATACTGTTTAAACATCATTTTAATTACCTGATAAAAAGCTGGATGTGACCTCGGTAAACTCTGCAACATTAAATTGTTCCTTTCCACTGCATGGTGTTGTACACTTCTCACAGAACGCCCACAAGTAATGCACACCATTGTATGGCCAAATAACCGTACATCAGCAGCTATTTCCGAACTCAGTAGTTCAAAACATGGATGACAAATGTTAGCATCCATTGGAACCTAGAACAAATTAAATTACATGAGAAGGATATAACAAATACCTACTCACATTTAATCATTTACGAAATCTAAGGCAATAGTTTGTTATTATAACTATAATTACGAGATGACATGAGTCTTTCTGATTCATTGCCATTGAGTTTATATTAGATTTTGAGAACTGGTATCTGCAAATTGCATTTGCACTCAGTTGCTCCTCATATTTATTTTTTGAAGAATGTTTTTAGATAAATGTAGATTACTTACCTCGATTGTTAACCATCGTGCTAAGATAGTAAGTAGAAGACCAGGCAAAGAAGAGGTAAAATGCCTCCGCAGTCTGCGTGGCTACACCACAGTTTATGCATCTCATGATGAATCGATACGCAAGGCAAGTCCGTGTAGATTAGCGAAAGGTCAGTAGATAGACGAGCACACACAATAAGTCCGATAAACAAGCGAGAGTCAAAAGTAAATATCCAAAATAATACTGAGAAAACAACAAACGAACGACAGAGCGATCAAACGACGTCTAACCACAGATAATAGTTATGTCTGATCTGACTGACGAGTAGTGACGAGTGACGTTTCTATTTTTTTACAGAGATGCAATTGAACTTGGAATGTAACAGAATCGGTTAGATAATATTGAAAATACATTTATCCTTATAGGATCATTGTTCGATCAACATTTAATAAAGAATACTATTCATTTCGGCTTAAGCAAATGTCTTTAAAAGTAGGTTTACAGTCCACATTTTTTCGTAGAACGGAACGTCATAATACTATGGTCTCCTTGTCAAACAAAAACATGAAAGTATCTTTTTATTATTTGATTGATTCACGTAAGTTCCAGAAAAATAATAAAACCGTAATAATTCATTACTGAATATTTGAATGTTACGAGGTAGTAAGTAATTGCCATACATACTTAGGGCAGTTGCTTAGCCATGTCCTTTGTCGGAAAGATACTGACGTCGAAGAGAAAGAGGAGGATCTACAGTTTCAACCTGTAGGGCATTTATTGGGCTTGATTTCATAGCTCCCGTCACTATTCGTAATGCTTTGGACTGGATACTATCCAATTTCTTTAATGCGGCCGAATTACCAGGTTCTAATAAAAATGTTCCATAATCAAGCACACTTCTAACTATTGCATTATAGATTAATTTTAATGAAAAGGGATGGGCACCCCACCAAACCCCTGATAAACATCTTAATATATTTAATCTTTGTTCACACCTTGCCGCTATATACTCACAGTGTGGAATCCCAGATAGTTTACTATCCAAAATCACACCTAAAAATTTTACCGAAGTTTTTACAGGAATGGAAGCATTATCATAATATACAAAAACAGGAGGAGGAAAGCGCATTCTAGAAAAAAGCACAACTGTACTTTTGGAAGTAGATAGCTCAAGACCATTGATGTCCAACCATTTTTTTAAAAGTCCAAGGGCCGAAGTCATTGTATTGCAAGCCGCTGCAATAGAGCTATGAGGGCAATATAAAAGAAGATCATCAGCGTATTGAAGCACTTTTACTTGATTGTTCAAAGAGGATTCAAGATCATAAGTGTAGATGTCATATAATAAAGGACTAAGAACTGATCCTTGAGGGAGGCCTTTCCACACGAGTCTAGATTCACACCTAGAATCCTCGAGTGTAAGATTTATACACCTCTCAGGTAAAATATTTAAAATGAAGTTTGTGAGAAAAATAGGCACATCTAGCTCCTGAAGTTTATATTTCAATGTTGATATTTCCACATTATCATAAGCAGAAGTTATATCTAGAAAAGCAGAAACTACGGAATGATTCGAAGAAAATGCTAACCTTATATCAGTGACAAAGATACTCAAATTATCTAAAGTACTTTTACCTCGCCTAAAACCAAATTGACTGTCGCTAAGTAGTTTCTTGTTTTCTAAATGCCATTCTAACCTATTTTTAACTAAATGTTCTGTGATTTTTAACATTACTGAAGACAAAGCTATAGGTCGGTAGGATGTGCTGCTAGATGGATTTTTGTTAGGTTTGAGTATCGGTAGAATGTCTTGGGATTTCCAGGAATTGGGAATATTTCCGGTTAACATAATTTTATTGATTAAATCCAAGAAGTACAAAAGAGATAGATCACTCATGTTTGACAAAAAGGAATAAGGAATTCCATCCGAACCTGGTGCAGAGTCCTTAATATGACATAAAACACCTTTAAGCTCTTCGAGGGTAAATATATTATTTAATTCACAAAGAGAATCCACCATTGAACGGGGAATGGAATAGGTAGTAAAATTTTCTGGGACATATGCGGGAGCCAACTTATCTAAAAAAATATTTACTAACTGAGATGGAAGAAATGCTCTCGATGGTTCTGTGAATGCTGATCTAAACCTTCTGATATTGCGCCAAACAACAGATGGTTGAACATCTGGAGAAATAGAGAAGCAAAATGATCTCCAACTTTCAAATTTCTTTTTTTTAAATAGTTTTTTAGTTTCTGAAACTATTACGCTCAAAATGTTGAAATTTTCTTCGGTAGAATTTTCAAGATAATTTAGTTCACACTGCTTCCTTTGTAATATTGCATCTGTGCAATCTTTGTCCCACCATGGTGGAGAAGGAATTTTATTTTTTAACGATTTCATTGGAAAGAGTTTATCGGCTGTTTTTATCATGGCTTTGGATAAAGCATCGGCACAGGACTGTTCATTACCATATTTAATTTCAGGAAGAACAGAAACTATTTCATCTAAGTGTTCCCTATAATTATGCCAGTTAACGTCCGCCAGTTTGTACTTCAACCGCGGCGGGCGATTGGAATAAGGCTTTTGACTGTGAGGAAATGTTAAGACTATAGGGAAATGATCGCTACCATAAGTGGAAAGCATAACTTCCCAACTCAAACGCGAAGCTAATTTATCCGTGCATAATGACAAGTCAGGTGCACTAACACCTTCATTTGGAGAAGTGCGTCTAGTTGGGGACCCAGTGTTTAATATACAAAGATTGAGGTTATCTACAATATCTATTAAAGTGCTACCATAGTTATTTGTTGACGAACTGCCCCAGACTTCATGCTGGCAATTAAAATCTCCTAAAACTATAAATGGCTTAGGAAGAATAGAAAAAATATTTACAATTTCATTAAAATTACAGCAGATGGACGGGGTATATATACAGAAACAAAACAAATATTATCTACAACTGCTGCAATAACAGAAAAATCATTATTATGAGGTGGAATTGTGAAAAATGAAAATGAATGATGATGTTTGATGAGTAAAGCGACGCCGCCATACCCATCAGAGCGGTCTTCTCTAAGACAAGCATAACCAGGGATCTTGAACAAAGACCCTGGTTTAAGCCATGTCTCTTGAAGAGCAAAAACATAAGGTTTATATTTATTTACAAGATATATTATATCAGATTTTTTACTAATTGCGCTTCGGCAATTCCATTGGAATACTTTGGCTTTGTTGTCCATTATTAATATTAGATTCATTAACTGCGTTCAATACAGTGGCAGCGATGGACGGTGAAAGATGATGAGTTTGAGTTAGTGATTTTATTAAAGCAATGATTAATTCACTTACAGATACGGCAGACAAGTCATCTCTAGGGATGAGAGCACAGCCATCTTTTGATTGAGGCAAGCCCTTGACAAGTTCCTGATGGAATTGCTGATCATAACCTTTAGAAAAGTGAGGTGGGGAGCGAGGTTTAATAAAAACTGTTTTTTTATGTGATGAAGTTTTATTTTGTTTTGAAGGAGAGTAATCCTGAGGAACAGAAGCATTTATATGGCTTGAAATTGAGGGTGAGGATAGTAAGGCATCAGCATATGATATTTTTGAAATTGTGGGATGTAGCTTTGAAGCTTCAGCATATGAGATGCAAGATTTGGCCATTGATTCCTTATTGTTCTTCTGCCTCTCATACTCTAAACATTTTTTACTTGTAGCCTCATGAAATCCTTTGCATAGACAACAAGATAAATTGTCCCCAGAGACAGTACACCCATCCCCAGAGTGATCTTGACCACACCTAAAGCATCTAGGTTTAGCCCTACACTGATTTTTCATATGGCCATATCTGCAACAATTAAAGCACTGGATTGTTGGGTAAATATAGAGGTCCACAGAAAGTGCTGTATAGCACATATAGACGCGCTTAGGAAGAATTTGCCCATCAAATGTCAAAATTACTGTTTCAGTATTTTTAAACTGAGGCTTATCCTCTACTAAAATTTTCCTTTTTATTCTCCTCAACTTCAATATCCTCCCACAACCAATTGGGACAGAGATGTTATCCATGATTTCATCATCCGCCCACTCCATGGGTACGCCTCTGACGACACCCATGCGAGTGACGGAAAATGATGGAATAAAAGCTTTGTACTTCTCTTTTTCCAAAAACTTGCTAGAAATAAAAGAGTTGGCATCTTGATATTTAGAAAAAGATATTACAAGTCTGTTACGGCCTATTTTCTTAAGACTACCATTAACAATATTATTAAAAGAATTCCTTTTTAAAAATCGCCCAAAAGAGATCGGATTTAAATATATATTTTCGTTGGAAGCGGATTGTTCTCTTTGAATATGGACTAAAAACGGAGCCGCATCCGAGGAATTATATAAAAGTCTAGAAACTGGTTGATGCGATGACACGTTCATCCCATCAACTCCAACCCTCAATGGAGAAGTAAGTGGAAGATCCTTGGTTTCAGTCTCCATTTCCACCTCGCCACAGTCACAATCATTATGGCGTTTCCCGCCACTTTTACGCCTTTTTTTGTTGCAATGTTTGCAAATTGTGGGCCGAGCAGAAACCCTTTTACGCTTGGAATTATTAGTTAAACTTACTGAACCATCAGTATCAACACTAGTGTCATTATTAGAGATTGTAACATAATGACCAATCTCTGAAGGTGGTGTTCCTCCGGGGTCGTCCGGAGGATCCATGGCTAACAACTATAAATAGAAATAAAAACACTTACCAAATATAATAACAACACTAAAACTAACTAAAGTACTAAATAATAAGATGAAATATATACAAAAACTTAATCCAATCCAATATTATTAATTAATTTATGAAACGATCGAAAAAACCACGTCCGCCAAATTTGAGGTTTCCCGCGCTTCCCATTTGTCAACCATATTAGGTTTAATCTCTCTAGTTTTTTTTTTTTATTTGTAATGGGTTTGCTCTTGACTCTAGTCTATGTCATAGGTCTAGGTCATTGTAAATGTTGTCTAATGTTAAGGCGCTTCTAAACTGACCATAATTTCATAGCAATGTGTAGCTTACATTGCCACTATTGCCAGCAATAGCCCGCAGGGCAAGCAAAGACCGATCACATGCCTATCAAACAGTAGAAGTAGGTGTAAGTCTGCAAGACTTTTTTTCAATACAGTTGTTAAACATGGCGTACTTTCAGAGGCTATAATTATGATTCGAAAGTTAAATCTTACGCATAGGCATCTTTCTGTTACGCGGTCGTGACTTTTGTTTACGAGCTCGACATTATGTTTGCAGTTTAGTTTTAAATTTATAAGTCAATTTAAAAAAGTTTAGTAGCAAGGAGTTTTCAAACATAGAATAAAATGGGATAGATTTTCTACGAGGAAAAATGAATGATTCTGTACGTTTTAGCATTGAATTCTCAAAAGTCTTTTAAATGGTTGTTTAATATATTTAATTACCAGTTTTAATTTAATTATTTTCACATCAACATTTGTCAAAAATCGAATAGGCTGTATAGGCTGTTTTAGTTGAAAAAAAAAATGTCCAGTTGCAAAAACGCGCCATAAGTCAATTTAAAAAAGTTTAGTAGCAATGAGTTTTCATACATAGAATAAAATTGGATACGATTTTATACGAGGAAAAATTAATGATTCCGTACGTTTTAGCATTGAATTCTCTTTTTTTTTTTAAATAGTTGTATAGTATATTTAATTACCAGTTTTAAGTTAATTATTTTCACATCAACGTTTGTCAAAAATCGAATAGGCTGTATAGGCTGTTTTCTTTGTAAAAAAATATGTCCAGTTGCAAAAAACGCGCCATATTGAAAATTTTATTTTTTGTGAATAAACAAATCTAATTCTTTGATTTGTTTTTACTGTTTCTCACAACTGTATTGAAAAACGTCGTGTGATACACGGGTGTGTAGGTTATTGCAAACTCGTGTCATTAAAAACCCTCGCCTTCGGCTCGGGCTTGTTAATGGCAGCTCGTTTGCAATAACCTACTTCCCACCCTTGTATCACAATGTACTATTATCTGTTGGTGGCACTGCAGATCATCAGCAAATCATGCTCCTTAGACCTTAACTTAGAATACTTAGTACCGACCACGCAATATTTATATATAAAAATAAAGTTATTTTTATTTTGTAGTTTTCTTATTCGGAAGTCGGTAATATTTTTTGTATAAAAGGTTTTATTTTTCACTTTTTATTTGTACCTACCTAATAGGCAAGTAGTTAAGTATGCCAGGATAGATTACCCGAATATCATGAAACTAAACATAACCGGTGAAATGAAATGAGAGTGTACCAAGGTGAACTGTACTCATCTGCGTACCCCATTAGAGCGTACTGGCGTGATGTTATGTTATGAAATGGTATAAACAATAAACATGCATGCGATTGCAACAATCCCAAGAGATTTGCCATTATTTATTGAAGACTTCTGTTGTATATCTGCAAAGTTCAGATATACAACAGATTTCATCAGATTTGCACCAAATTAAAATGGGACCAATTTTGGAACATTTTCTTCCAAACAAAAAATAATTTTCAAAATCGGTCCACAAATGACGAAGACATCGGTGAACATACACAAAAACAACAAACATGATTCGAACATAGAACCTATAAAAATAAAAATAAAAAAATATTACCGACTTCCAAATAAGAAAACTACAAAGTGAAAATAACTTTATTTTGGGAAGTCGGTGTCCATAACGCAAAAAATAAAAGAACACCGACAGTTTTTAACCAACTTTCGAAAAAGGAGGAGGTTCTATGTTCGACTTCTTGTGTTTTTTTTTTGTGTATGTTCACCGATATCTCCGTGAATTATGGACCGAATTTGAAAATTCTTTTTTTGTTTGAAAGATAATGTTCCGAAATTGGTCCCATTTTAATTTGGTGAAGATCTGATGAAGAACTTCGAAGATATACAACAGAACTATTCAATAAATAAAAAAATTTTTTTTTTTTTTCAAAAATATACTACCGACGTTGTAGTTTTCTTATTTGGATTTGGATAAGAAAAGTACAAAGTGAAAAATAACTATATTTTTGGAAGTCAGTGTCCATAACGCAAAAAATGGTACCTACGAAAGACACGACTTCCAAAAATAAAGTTATTTTTTACTTTGTAGTTTTCTTATTTTGGAAGTCGGTAGTATTTTTTTGTAAAAAAGTTTTTTTACTGTCTAAGTAGTTATTGATTTCATTGTAAATATATTTCTCAAAGATTTTCGAAAATACAGATATAGTGCTATAGGTCTATAGTTCTTCATTAAGTATTTATTATCTTTTTTTTAAAATAGGTTTAATAAGTGTCAATTTAAGGTCTTTTGGAAATGTCCCATGATATGGGGATTAATTAGAGCTGTGGATTTTTTTCCGGCACCTGGAATAGGAATTACTTTTGCAATGAAATAATTACTAAACGCATTGGCAATTTCTGTGGGATTTGTTGTTAATTTATTGTTAATTTTAGTTCAGTTTTTATTCTTTTGGAATATTCAATTTATTATTATTTATAATATGCCATGCCGTTTTACTTTTATTAGTAGATGCTTTTACTAACACGATTTTATTAGCTTGATATGAATGTATCTATGTGCCAATGTAACGGAATCTTTGAACGTGATTTTCACCCCCTTCAGAACGTCGGATTGATTTAAAACATTGCACACTTATCAAGGACCGATGACAATGCAATAATTAAAATAGTTTGTCCCTATGTTATCCTTACCAGGATCTTCAGGATTAGCGACTCTTGAGCTCAATTTACCATTAAAGCGTGTTTTTTTAGTTTTTAGAACTTTAATTTTTATTTTATTTTGAGCACGTTTAGTAAGGTTTATAATTTGTTTTAGTAATTTTGAATATTTTTGTTTGTTACTTAATGTTGATTTCCGTCTGAAATTCCAGAGCAACTATGTTTTTTGTTACCTCATGTAGCACTAAACCTTACACATACAGTGTACCTTACCTTACCTTAACTAATTTTACTGTGCCTTATTTATATTCCTTACAGTCTGTAGTAAATCTGCTTTTTGTCCTTTTGGGTTCCTGTGTTTGTGATCATGATTAATCCATTAAATGGCTAATTTAGTAGATAATATAGTATCGGATTTGGATGATATTTCAGTTGCAAATGCTCATTGCTGTGTACCGGAGGAGTGTACAAAATATCTAAGGATGTCTAATAAGTCCACTACGATTTTGCATATTAATGTTCGCTGTATAAAAAATAACTTTGACCAACTCTTACCCCGAGTTTCTCAGCTCAAAATTATCGCAGAATTAATGTGACAAATTGTCAAGCACGCCTGCACGCGTTATCTGCTGTGATTGGTTGAATGAATTTTCAACAGCAGCAATCAATTTTGAGCTGAGAACCTTGGGTTACCGTTACTATTCTTAATCAAAATTGATTGTGATGTTTTGGTATTGACTGAGTGTTGGTTAACTAAAATCACAAACCTTCCGGTGTTAGATGACTACAACTCCCACTTAAAAAAATTGTCTTTCGTAGGTACAATTTTTTTGCATTATGGACACCGACTTCCAAAAATAAAGTTATTTTTCACTTTGTAGTTTTCTTATTTGGAAGTCGGTAGTATTTTTTAATAAAAAAAGTTTTTTTATTCTTAATTCTCGTAGTATTTTTTTGTAAAAAAGATTTATTATTCCATTTTTATTTTAGACCCATGTCACATTGGGCGATCATATTGGCCTATTGCAAAAAACCGGGCACGCAGCCAAGCTCCGGGCTGCTTTTGTTTAATTCCAGACAGAAAAACCCAACGACATTGACCGACCCGGGAATCGAATCCAGGCTACTAACCTAAATCTGTTTTTTTTTATATTTCTGTGCTCTAAACCAACGAGGCAGTTCTTCCAGTGAAAAATAAAAGGTCTAAACTAAACACTTAACTTACCTATGGGTAGGGGAGGGACTATGCATTTATAGCGCTGGTTTAGTGCGGGCCACGAAAGATGAGACCATGAAGTTATATGCAGAAGTTATACCTTCATGGATGAGACTTGACACACTACGTGGTTTGACTTGCGCAGTAGACGATTTATAGGTCTCTTTAGCGGTATGAGGTCTGAGTGCGGGAAGGGACCAGACGTCATCGGGGCGGCGGCGGATAGAGCGCGGGAGGCGCGGTCAATTCTCATCTTTCGTGGCTTCTTGAATGTACCTAGCTTTTTAAATGACAGGGTTTCAATAAAATATAAATAGATATTAATCACGATTTTATTAAGTTTATTTGGACATCGCTGACAAGGGTAAAGAAAAACATTTTTTTTTATACACTATAGGCTCGCGCTTGACCACTATCTCACCTGATGGTAAGCGATGATGTGGTCGACGGTGAATCACGCTTGCCTAGAAAAAATCTCTTTTTTTTTTTTTTGTTTGGCTTCTCGCAGTTTCAATCAGAGTGATTGGTTACTGCTTAACCGGACTATCCCGTGGAGACTAAACTAAGCCTCCAGCCAGGGCGCAATTTTCTAAACCTAAGCGACAGCGCTGAGGGCTTCCCCAGGTGGGGTCGGAACCTCGGCTCAGGGCGTCGCTGGAAGGGACAGCAAGGGGACAAGCTGGATCTTGACTAATATGACTATCATTGATTCTACCATCAGTTCGTAAATTACCTACTGTGGAGAAGAACTGACAAGAAACTCCACTATCTATATTTTGGTTTTGTTCAGCAATTCGCGGGCTGTTTTGAACTAAATCGGGGCCTGTTTTACGGGGATTTCGCGACGGTCCTCGGCGGCGAGGACGGAACGATTTTGTTCTATGTTTTTTGATTGTACTAGTTTCCCTACGACTCTCTTGGAGCAGGGTGGTGGGGTCATCGGGAGTGTTGAGAGTGTTCCTCGGTCAGCGAACTCTAGAGATTTTTGAGAGTACATAGCGGGTGGCCTCTTTGACTAGCGGGTTTTTATGATTGACAGCAGTTTCAAAGAATCGCTTGGTAAGGCGTTTCGTGAACTGCTGTATCGTGGAGATTTTCATATCCACATGAAGTTCTTGATTACGGACAAACCAGGAGGCGCCCGTGATTTTCCGGAGGAATCGGTTTTGTATTACCTGTAGCCTAGAAAAAACTCTTGACTTAAATACCCCTAGCTGTCGGGCAACACAGACTCCGGCAGGGAATTCCACTCCTTAGCTGTACGCGCAATAAAAGTATTCCCAAAGGGTTTTGTGCGTATGGGTGGGATGTCGACCATGTACCGATGGCGCATCGCCGTACGCCTGGTAGTCCGATGATGAAACGGGCTTAGTGGAATTAGATCATGCAATTCCATCGCACACGCCGAAGCAGTGTCGGTTTTAACACTATCAGCGCCCTGGGCGAGATTTCTACGGCGCCCTCCAACTGCAATTCAAACCCATACTAAAAAACTGGCCAAGTGCGTGTCGGGCCACGCGCAGTAATAGGGTTCCGAAGTTGCATAATAATGCGGACTAATATAATAATAATCGTTGAAGGAACGCTTTTTTGGCCGCCTGAATAAAGTACTAAATAGTCTTTTATCAGGCGGAAACAAGGTGCGCGCCTTCAACGGCTGGGTCATGCCGGTGTTGATGTACTCTTTCAGCATACTCAAATGGACTTAGACAGAACTTGACGCCCTGGATAGGCACGCTGCTTACCGCAAATCGTATGCATCACCCACGTTCATCGGTTATGAGACTGTATATCCCACGGAAGTGCGGTGGTCGTGGCTTTTTAAATGCTAAGACCCTGCACAACCGCGAGGTATGCAGTCTTAGGGAATACTTCCAGGCCACCGACGTGGGTATGCATCGAGATGTAGTAGCGGTGGACAAGGGCCTCACCCCGCTCTCCTTGGCTAACGAGAACTGGCGCAAACCTATAGTATTAGATACTAATGACCGCAGGGAGGTATGGCAGAGCAAGGAGCTTCACGGACGCTTCTACCGGGTCCTACATGGGCCCGATGTAGATCTTTTAGCATCCGTGGCCTGGCTGCGATTTGGTGACCTTTTCGGGGAAACCGAAGGTTTCGTCTTTGCGATTATGGACGAAGTTATGATGACAAACAACTACCGGAAATATATTGTGAAGGACGGCACGGTTGACATTTGTCGGGCATGTCACCGGCCAATCAATCAGACACATTATTTCCGGTTGTTCTAGTCTGGCTAACGGAGACTATTTGCATATACGCAACCTTGTAGCCAGGATTATCCACCAGCAACATGCTCTTAAATACAATCTTGTGGAATCGGAAGTGCCTTACTATAAGTATGTGCCCGACCCAGTTCTCGAAAATGGCAATGTCACGTTGTATTGGGATCGGTCTATCATCACTGACAGGACTGTTGTTGCTAATAAGCCTGACATAGATGGTGATAGACCGACTAGAGCGTCGCGCAATGATTGTTGATATTGCGGTCCCCCATGACGAGAACCTCGTGAAGGCGGAGAGAGATAAGAAAAGTAAGTATCTTGATCTGGCTCGCGAGGTTTTTGACATGTGGGATGTGAATACAGCAGTCATTGTGCCGATAGTCGTGACGGCCAATGGTATAATAGCCAAGAGCCTCGACGAACATCTTAGGAGACTCTCGTTGGGCAGCTGGATCAAGGGCTTGATCCAGAAAGCGGTACTCCTGGACACGGCTCGTATTGTTAGGAGGTTCCTCTCTCATGAGCCCTGACCACCGGTAGCTTGGGCCCTGTTCCCAATACCGGTGGGCTACTATTTTTGTATTTTAAATGTTTTTTTATTTTATTTTTTATAGAATGATATTTAAAAATGTAAAAATATGTAAATATAATAAATAAATGGAATAATAATAATAATAAAACAACCACACGTCCTGATTGACCATCTAATCACGTGGGGGGCGGACACACGAATGGAGAAATTACTGGCGTGGCTAACGTGGCTCTGGAAACCCATTCACCATGGAGACACGTTCAAGAAGAAAACGTATAGGACCGCTGCCCGGGGGAAATTGCCGGGGCGCACCTGGAGCTGACGCTGGGTGTCACAGTATGCGAACCGTCAGCGGTGAGGAGTTGAACAGGCGGGCTCCAACCGATAAAGATGCTACAGCCGCAATCATTGACGATGACGACAGACTGACGGACAGGACAAACACCCTTGTAGAACCGTACAGTCCAAGCACAGTCTCATACCTTCTAGGGCATCATCGCCATCCATACCATCGTCACCCATGCCATCACCATCGTCATCTTCCATTACAAGTTTAAATACAGTCCCACCCAATCCGACCTTGAATGTTGCGCGGAAGGTTAGCTCCTTTTTACCCGCGTCCACCAAGGCTGGAAAAGCAAGAGTTCGCATGAGATGGAGCCTTTGCTGGAGTAAACCTGTTTATCATGCGAACTTACCTACACATCACTAAATTAGAGACCGATATGACCACCTACAGACAGCAATTGCATGAACTTTTTACACGCCAATACCCAGAGATTACTGTGACAGAACAAAGGATTTCAGATCAAAGAAGAACTATAGTCGTTCAGTCCATCCAAAGGTTGTCTGTAAGAGATTTCCCTGTGCGATAAGGCCGCCCATTGTACACTTGCTTTTAAACTTGTTTGTCCTGTATATATATTTTTGTGGTGCACAATAAAGAATATAATAAATAATAATAAAATAAATATAGTTAGGAACAAACCTCTGTCACAAGAAGTAACAGATCAATTAAGAGAAGAAGTACGCACACATTTACAAGAAGAAACAGAATCTAATGAGAACATTATCAATATCGCATTAACACATAACACGACAGAAAATATACAACACGAACAAATACAATCGCCCGTTAATTTAGATCCTAGCACACAATCTCAAACATACTACAGGTCACAAGCATTTTCACAGACCACGCATACATCTACACAAACCGATAGTATAACCGTAATGTTAGAAAATGACATTGGGGTTCTAACCGATATCGATCAAAATCAGCCCACAGATACGCGTATTCAAGAGCTCCGCGATAAATTTAAAACAGCTCTTACTCAATATTCTGGGATGGATCCGGCCAAAGCTGCCCAAGCTTAGGTACACACCAAAACTAAATCATCTTGTGCATTTATTCAATGAAAATATTCTCAACCCATACATTAGCCAAGAAATACAATTAATAGATGTACACACTTTGATATACTGCACAGCATTAGTTATTTCAGAAGAGCTTAATTATTAATTACAGAATACACAGGCAATGCTAGACCAAGAAATAATAACAAACCAGCTTGGCAGCAGAGGCTTGAAAAAGATGTAGAAAACTTAGAGCAGACTGTGGTAGACTAACCCAATATATTAACAACAATAGATCAAACAAAGTAGTGAAAAGGGTAGAAGCAATATTTAGGAATGTGACTATTCACACTAGACATGAAGGCGACAATAGGAAACCGGAAGAGTTTTTAGATACTCTGAAACAGAAACTAGCACTAAAAGTCCATAGATTGAAAAGATACAAGAAAGCACAGGAACGTAAAAATGATAATTCTTTATTTGCTACGAACGAAAAGAACTTTTATAGAAATTTACAGACTAAACAACAAAATAACACATTACCCGTAGAATTACCAACAGTAGAACAACATGAAACATTTTGGTCTGGTAAATGGGGAGAGCAAGTACAACATAACGATAAATCTAATTGGATAACAGATGAAGAAACTAGATGGAGTTTATTAGAAGAAATGGAATTCGTTGAGTTTACTGAATCTGACATAACTAGTATAACAGCAAGACTCCATAACTGGAAATTCCCCGGCATTGATAAAATACATAATTACTGGTTTAAAAAATTAGAATAATTACACAAAATTTTAGCTAAAAATTTTACAGAAATAGTTCTAGGAAAACAAAATATACCTGAATTTATAGCTACAGGAATAACCTACATGTTACCAAAAACTGAATACTCACCACAGTGGTCCCAATACAGACCAATAATATGCCTACCCACAATATATAAGATCCTAACGTCAGCCATCACTACAAAAATCAATAAACATATAGAACGTCACAGCATAATAGCAGAAGAGCAAAAGGGGTGTAGACGAGGTCACATGGGCTGCAAGGAACAACTTGTTATAGATTCCATAATAAACAAACATGCTGCTACAAAAAATAGAAACCTACACTGCACCTACATAGATTATAAAAAAGCTTTTGATAGCATTCCAAATTCCTGGCTTATCCAAATACTGCAGATATATAAAATAAACTCAACAATTATAGGCTTCTTGCAAAACATTGTGTCCCGATGGAAAACTACACTTCAGCTAAATTGCCGCGACAAGGTTGTAACAACTCGACACATTGCCGTAAGGAAAGGCATTTATCAGGGAGACTCCCTGAGCCCTCTATGGTTTTGTCTCGCTTTCAACCCCCTGTCTCACCTACTGCAACGCAGTCAGGTCGGATATTGCCTTAAACACACAACAGAAGTAACCACTATCTCTCATCTTATTTATATGGATGACATAAAATTATACGTAAGAACTGAAAAAGATATGCAAAAATTAATAGAAATCACGACAGAATTCAGTAAAGATATTAACATGCAGTTTGGACTAGAGAAATGCAAAACAGTACACATAATAAGAGGGAAAATTAAACTTGGTGACTACGCAATTAACAATAATGAAACAATCACAGCAATGGAACCAATAGATTTATATAAATATTTAGGATACAGGCAGCTCAAAGGACTAGATCACACAGCAATTAAACACACTGAACACCGAATACAAGAGGAGAGTGATCGCAGTATGTAAAACACAACTCTCAGGAAAACATTTAATAAAGGCATTGAACACCTTTGCGATACCTATACTAACATATTCGTTTGGAGTGATCAAGTGGTCAAAAACTGACATCCAGCAGATCGAGAGAACTACACGCACCACACTTACTAAACACAACATCTTCACCCTAAATCGGCAATAGAAAGACTGACTATTAAACGACAAAACGGAGGGAGAGGCCTGATAGACATTTTTTTTATTTTTTATTTGTAATTGGTTTGCTCTTGACTCTAGTCTAGGTCATAGGTGACAGAGACAGAGTCTACGATGGAGTGAGCTTACCCAGAAGAAGCCTGTTCACTCTAACTTTGAAGAGATTCGGGTTGAATGCGTTCGGAAACACAGACGCAGGTAGTGAGTTCCATTCATTCGCTGTGCGCATTATAAAGGATGTTTGGAAGCGCTTGGTTCGAATTGGTGGAACGGCAACAAGGTAAGGATGATAACTTGCAGTGCGTCTAGATGTCCGATGGTAGAAGGGGGCTGGTGGGATGAGGTCGTGAAGTTCTTGAGCACACTCACCGAAGTACAGTCTGTAGAAGACCGACAAGCAGGCAACTTTGCGGCGATGAGCCAAGCTGTGAAGCTTGGCGTCCACCAGTTCAACGTCGCCAATGAGCCACTTGGCTCTGCGTTCCACTGAGTCAAGCACGGCAAGCTGATACTTAGCTGAACCATCCCAAAGGCGGCTGCAATACTCCATGCAGGATCGGACTTGCGCTTTGTATAGGGTTAAAAGCTGTCCAGGCGTAAAGTATCGCTTCACTCTATTTAGGATGCCCAGTTTTTTGGCCGCGATTTGGGCTTTGTACTCAATGGAGGAGCCGAAGTTGAGACTGGATGTCAACTCCATGCCTAGGAGCTCGAGCCGATCAGTCACAGGAACAGACGCACCCCGAAATGTAGGCGTTTGATCGAACAAACTCCTTTTAGCGGTAAAAAGACACGCCTGTGTTTTGGTGGCGTTAAAAGAAACCAGATTGTCATCACCCCACCGGGATACAAGGCTTAAGGTCAAATCTGTAAAGAGACATTCATTACCTTTGACAGAAACAAATCACTAGATTAAAGACATTCTTTTACACAAAATCTCAAACAAGTAGTGTACGGGTCGTAAGTCCGTACACTGATTCGCCGTTAGTTGGTTGGAGAGAAACACGTCACAGTTAGATCCTGTAGAAAGTAGTGCTTGGTGCTATGGTGACCTAACACACCTTTCTTATAATGATAGGATATGGTAAAAGTTAAAGTCTCGTATTATAAGGCAAACAACTATATTGAAACACTATATAACACTTAGATACATAAAATGGTGAATTATGGTAAACTATAAACTATGTGGCAAATTTACTGGTAAAAATGTATGGTAAAGATGGTTATTGGTTTGGTTACGAGTACGTGGTGTCTCTGACGAGATCTGAACGCGAACTGACCCACATTTTGGTAACCGAGCGAATGTGCATACTTGCGTTTGATGCAATTATGCATTTTCGCTGTGTGTTCGGTAAAAACTCGAACATATTCCCAATAGCGAGAAGAAATGCGGGATGATAGCTAAAATAACACTATGATATGGAGTGTATATAAAATTAAGTTACTTAAACACATTAGTTTCTAGTAGTATTATCTGGTAAGCATAACGACATTGATAAAAGGCATATTAAAAGCGAAAATTAAAAGCATATTGGTCTACTTAAATAACTAGCATTATTAAAAACATTAATCGTGGTTTAAAATTACACTATTGAGTCTTCTACAGTAAAAGCAATATTTTGATTGCCTATGTCCATATATTTTTTGTCCCGTTTTAGCGAACTATAGTTCGCGCTAGGCCAGCGTTTGGCGTAATTGTGTAAGGGAAAACCGATATCACTTTTGTTCTTTAGATCACTGGCACTGAGCACTTCACTAAATGATTCGCGTCTTCTGGTTGGTTTCGGAGTCAGCGGAGCCGCTGCTAACTCCTGTTGGCAGCGACTCTCGCTGCGGCGTCGAGGTCTCGGAGGCGGCGGAGTCACCGCGGTTTGCTGCCGGCGGGATCCCTCGCCACGATGCCCAGCGGAAGCCTGCCTGCACAGGCGACATCGCCCCGTTCGCCACATCCAGGCTGCTGCCACGCATAGAGCGATCGACATCAACACGTAGCATATTACGTATTGGTGGATATCATGGGGTGACATATCTTCTATTTCTGAATCGCTTTTCTTCAGTTTTTCTATCGCCTCCCCCAGACTGGTCATAGATATGTTTTGGTTTCCGTCATCAGTCTGCCTTTCGTCAGGCATTTTGAGGTTAATCAAGTGATTGATTTGATCGAATTCGGGCATGTAAATGGTTGGTGTAATGTTCACTTGGTTGGACTGTTGACGTATCGAATATAATGAGAAGTCCTTTCCCTTGATGACACACTCTTGACCTATGCCAATGACTCCGGCTTGGCTCAGCTGACGAACTGTTACATGATCGCCGCATATTATTTTTATTGTGTAGGTGTCACAACAAAAGTAAAAGTGCTGAGAAGTCAAATATAATTCAATCCATACGTTGGTGCAGTTGGTTTTTTGTACTTTACATTCATTGGTTGCCGGGTTCTTGTCGCAAAAACTTTCGTCATTTTGCAGGTCTGTTATTGGTTTTAGCAGCTCACACATGTAAGTTGGTCCATGGTGCAGACATGTCGTTAGTTCCTGCGTGGACATGCTAAAGTATGAATCTTTCTTTAGGTTGACTGCTACGTATTCGGAAACTGGTATTATTGTGGTCATCATGGTGTTTGTTTGGTGCGGTACAGGTATTATCTTGTACAGTTTGAAACTTTCTCTGGATACTAGAGGAAAAGTAACTTCAATTATGACGAATTTTTGTGTCGCTCTGGCCTTGACTTTCAGTAGTTTGTAAAGATACTGAAGATCAGTGTCTAAATTAGTTATTGGTAGTGTGAGTTCGCTTGGCATCTGGCCGTATATGGTTTGGAGCTCACGTTTAAGTTGCGTTGGTGGAAGTAAATGTATGCTAATTTGACCGTGGTAGATGTCTGTTAATGCATCGAGCAAGGTGTTTTGGAGTCGCCTTAATCCTTGCAGCAAGCTGTTTCCAGACATTGCTGACAATGTGAAGTCATTGACGTATGAAATGTTTTGTATTTCACCTTGGAGAGTGCTCGCGTTTTCTTGCAATTCCATAAGCTTCTTGTTTATTAATTTGTGCTGTTTGTTTACAGTGATCTCCATTCTCTTCATAAGGTTGAACTCAGCTTCAAGTATGGAAGTTTGGTTTTTCCATAAATTGGAAAGGTGTTTTTCATTGCGATGTATGGTTTCAATGTCCTTTTCATACTGATCTGCAAAGCGCGAGTCCAACACGCCGATCAAGTCATTCGCTAGATACCCGATACCGTTGATCAGGCCTCGTCGGCGACGACACGTCTTCCCCGTGACGCGTCGCCGTCTAGCGTGGATATCAAAATGCTGTGTTAGCAAAAGTTCATTGTAGTATTCGAGTTCCTGGTAATTGTGCCGGGCTTGCTGCACGATCGTATTACAATGGGATTGTGTTTCAATGGTTGCGCACAATTTCTCTTGGTAATTTGCTATTTTGTTGTAAGTGTCGATGCCTGTCCAATAGGGTCCCATGTCGTAATACATGACTAATGTCCATTTATCCCTAATTAATTGTACTTTTGAAATAGGGTCAAAATAAAGCGTTTGGTTGTTTGAAAATGGTTTCACGGCGTCTAAACCGTAAGATGGAAAAATCAGCGTGAAAAAACTCAGTAAAACAGTTGCTACAGTTGCGATTTTTGACCTTGGTTTTCTTTTTCTTTCTGGTAATTTGGTTGTTGGTTTTATATCTGGTTCAGGTATATTTACGTTATTCTGGTTAACGGGCAATACTGAGAGTTTTACAATAGGGCGTTTCATGACCCCATTTTTGGTTTTTAATGAAACTGCTCTGGTTAGACCATCATTTCCTGGATGTGTGTCGATCACCCGTCCAAGAGCCCATTTTCCTGGAGGCAGATTATCATCATGAATCACTACTAGATCTCCAATAACGATGTTTTTCTGTGGTTCCATCCATTTACTTCTAGATGATAGTTGTACCAAGTATTCAGTCTTCCATCGTTTCCAAAGATCTTGGAATAGCTTGTTGGTTAGATGCCACCTGGTTCTAGCATCTTGCTCGGTTTCTATTACAGTTGTTCCTGGTCTTCCTGATAAGAAATGAGCCGGTGTAAGAAAGTTTATATCATCGGGATCCTCTGATATCGCGCAAAGAGGTCGAGAGTTGAGGCACGCTTCTAGTCTAGCTAACAATGTGGTGTACTCCTCGTAGGTTAGTCTTTGTTGACCGATGACCCTCTTGAGATGATGTTTCAGACTGCGTACTGCTCGCTCCCATAGACCGCCGGCATTAGGCCAGCTAGGCACGTTAAAGTGCCATTCTATGCCCATCTCTGCTATCTCGGTTATAAAACTTTCACTAAATACTTCGCGAAGCTGGTTAAATTTTTCCTGTATCATTCTGTTTGCTCCCACGAAGTTAGTGCCGTTGTCACTGTACATATGTCGTGGTGCCCCTTTTCTGGCAGCCATTCTGGTTAGAGCTGCTAAAAAGGCGGAGCTGCTCAGGTCTGACACGAGTTCTAAGTGAACCGCTTTTGTGACCATACATATGAAAACTGCTATGTACCCCTTCGTTGTTTTGATTCCTCGTCCTTTATTAGCCTTGACCTCTACGAAGCCTGTGTAGTCTACGCCGCAGTGATAAAACGCATGTTCGGGATTCACTCTTGGTTCTGGTAAATCTCCCATGAGCTGGTGCTGCCGCAAGGGATTTTGTTTTCTGCATATGACACATTTTCTTATAAACTTTTTAGTTGCCATGTATCCGCCGATAATCCAAAACTGTTGTCGCAGGTTTGCTAACGTTAGACGCGCTCCGCCATGGAAAGTCAGTTTATGAGCTTGATCGATAAGTAATGTGGTTAACGGGTGGTCGTGAGGTAAGATGATGGGATGTTTCATCTCCAGACTCATGTGGGCGTTTTCTAATCTCCCACCCACACGTAAAATGCCACGTTCATCCATGGTTGGATTCAAACTCAAAATCTTGCTTTTGGAGTGCACTCTTCCGTGTTTGTTTATTGAATCTAGGTCATTTGCAAATTCTGCCAGCTGAACGTTTTTGATTATCAGCTGTTTAGCCCGACGAAGCTCGTGTAATTCGAGGTAGGGTCGGCGTATTTGTTTGTTCAAAGTAGGTAATCGCAGTATCCATGCAAAAATGCGTATAATTTTTGTAATGGAGCTATATTTGTTTATCAAATGTTTAATCATTTCGGTAGTCAGCGATTCTATTGGTTGTCCAATGACTACCGCGTTGGTTTGGTTTAAAATAGACGGCTTTACTTCTAAATTCGTCTCGTAAATTTTTTGGTGGTTTTCTTGATTTGTGTACGATGGCAGCCATGACGGCCCTTGCCACCATATCTTGTGGTCTTTGAGTTGCCTGACAGTCAAACCACGACTTGCACAGTCGGCCGGATTATCTGTCGTCTTTACATATTGCCAATGTTTTGATGGTATGGTTTTGGTGATTGTTTTTACCCGATTTGCTACAAATGGTTTCCATCGGGCTGGATCACCTTGTATCCATCCTAGTACTGCAGTTGAATCAGTCCAACAGTAGACATCCGTAGGGTATGCTGATAAGCAACTTTGTACTTTTTGCATTAGCTGAGCTAACAGATGAGCGCCCATTAACTCTAGTCTTGGTATTGATATGAGTTTGCTTATGGGTGCTAACCTAGCCTTTCCCGCGACTAATGTAATGGTTGTCCCTTCTTTCCTTACTACCTTGCAGTAGATTACACACGCGTATGCCTTGTTTGAGGCGTCGCAGAATCCGTACAATTCGATATTTTGGTTTCCTCCCATTCCCAGCCATCTGTTGACTTCCATACTGTTTATGTCCGACAATTCTTGTTTTAATTTTGTCCATTCGGAGTTCATTGCCTCGGGTAGGCGGTCATCCCATTTTATGTTAGACAACCAGACATTTTGAAACAGTAGTTTCATGGTAGTACTCAGGGGGGTTAACCACCCTAATGGATCGAACAGCTTCGAAATATCCGAAAGTAGAGCTCTTTTGGTAACGATTGTAGTTGATTCGGGTTCTATTTTCGAGTTGAAAGTGAAATTATCTTTCTGTGGGTTCCAACAGAGACCCAATGTTTTGGTAGAATCGTTTTGCTTGAACTCGTATGTTGACTGGTCGCATTGCTCTCTTTCTAAATCGGTTAATAGCTCTGGTTTGTTCGAGGTCCATTTTCTAAGATTAAATCCTCCCAATCGGCATATTTTTATGAGGTCGGATTTTAGTGTATTTGCTGCTTCCATTGAATGACGCCCTCCGCAAAAATCGTCCATGTAGAAGCTGTCTTCTAATTCTTTTGCTGCATCAGGAAATTTCTGTCTTTCATCGGACGCCAATTGTTTCAAACACATCATCGCTAAGAATCCTGCTGGTTTGGTTCCGTATGTAAGCGTGACGAGTTGAAATGATTGTATTGGTTGGTTATTTGATTCTCGCCATAAAACCTTTTGGTAAGCTTGATCTTCTTGGTGCACTCGGATCATTCTGTACATCTTCTCGATGTCGGAAGTATATACAAATTGAAATTGTCTCCATTTCAGGATAAGCTCTTGAAGATCCTTCTGTATGTTAGGGCCCCTGTACATGACGTCATTTAGACTGTACCCTGATGAAGACTTTGCTGAGGCGTTAAAAACTACCCTCAACTTGGTAGTGGTAGATTCAGCCCGAATGACTGCATGGTGTGGTAAGTAGCATTCGGGCGCCTGGTTAATGTTGCATGGTATCATGTGGTTTAATGCAAAATATTCATCCATGAATTTTTTGTAATCTGTCCTCAATTCGCTGTTCTTCTCAAATTTCTTCTCCAAGTTTCTAAATTGAGCTAATGCTTGTGGTTTGGTTTCGCCCAACTTGTCTTTGTATTCCGGCTTAAGTGGCAGTCGGACTTCGTACCTTCCGTCCTCAAGCCTCTTAGTGGTTTCAATAAAATATTGTAAACACTCATGATCATCGTTGGACATCTCTATCTTCTGGTGTATGTCTTCGTTCTCCCAATATTTCAGAAGGTCTTCTGTGTTGTTGAGAACCACGTTGCACTGGTAGTGTGGTATCATAGAACCACAGAGTAGCCATCCTATTTGCGTCTGTTGGGCGATTGGTTGCTTATCGTTGTCTCCTCTCAAGATACCTCCTAACATTATTTTGCTGTAAACATCTGCGCCTAGAAGTATATCTACGGGTCTGCTTACGTAAAACTCTGGATCAGCCAATTGTATCCCTTGGATATGGTTCCACGTAGTTGGTTTTGTAAACGTTTTATTTGGCAATCGCTTGATCAAGTTATTCATAATAATAACGTTCGTGTCGCAGGTAAATTCACTATTTGCGGACTGTAGTGTTACCTGTAACATTCCTTTCGCGTTATTTTCTTTTTCACCGACGCCGAATATTTGACCTTTGAAATGAGCCCTCTTTAATCCCAAGATCTGGGCTGCGTTTTCCGTTATTAACGATAGTTGAGAACCCTGGTCAACTAAAGCTCTCATCTTGTGCTGTGTTCCATTAGCTCCCTTGACTTTTATAATAGCGGTGGCTAAAAGTATTTCAGACATGTCATCCCATGACGCGTGAGATGACCTAGATGTGCTCTTTTTGGTTGCATCATTGTTGGTGGTTCCTTCTGCTGACGCAGTTGGACTTTGTTTTTCCAATGCTTCGTGAAGTAGTGTATTGTGTGTAGCTAAGCATTTACGACATCGTTTGTTTGATTGACATGGTTTTTTGTTATGACTGCATAGACAGTTTTGGCAGTAATTTAATTGCTCAATTTTATTTAATTTTTGCTCGTGCGTCATTTGCAAAAAATTAGGGCAACGCCACAATCCGTGGTCAGAATTGCACAATGCACAGGTTATCGACCGCGACACGTGTAAAGCGTTTGATTTTGTGTTTTCTTTGTTGCCTGATTGATGGTTATTTCGTTGAAAAATTTTCTTCTGGTTTTGGTAGTGGTTGCTGTATGGGAATGGTTGATGCGGCGTGGTTTTTTGGTTGGCTGGTTCTTGCTTGCGACGAGACGCTTCTAGCGCTGTGAATTTTTTCTCCAAGAATTCCAGGAACTCCTGCAGATCGGGTAGCTCTCTAGGATTCTTAACCGATTCTATGTATTCGGTGAAGGTATCATTGTCTAGCTTTTGCGCTAGTAGGTGCACTAGAAGTGGATCCCAAGTTGCTATATCCACTCCCAGATTCTGTATAGCGTGTAACGTCTCCTTGGTAACGTCATGCAGCTTCTTAATCGTAGCCAGCGTTTGCTGTTGTATGTTGGGAAGCCCCAGTAGGATATTGATATGGGACGTGAAAATCAATTTCTTGTTCCCATATCTATGGCTTAAAATTTCCCAACATACCTGATAATTGTCAGAGCTAATCTGTAGATGGTGAATCAGACGCTCTGCTTCTCCAGTCACCTTACTTTTCAAGAACTGCATTTTTTGCGCATTAGACATCGACGGGTTTTTGTCTATCGCTTCGCTAAACAAGTCCTTGAACGGAACCCACTGGTTGTAAGTTCCATTGAACACGGGGATGTCCATCTTCGGAGCTGACTTCTCACGGTGCTTCACTGCCCACATCTTTTTGTTGATGCCGTTCGTCAACTCACTGTACATTTCCTCGTGCTTGCAGAATTCCATCTGGTAAGTAATATAGTCGCCTCCATCCTCACCTTCAATTTCCCAATGAAGTCTATCAATCTCACTCCATCGGCTATCCAGTGTTTTTAGGGCGTTCTCGAATTGCCACTGATTCTCGAACTTATCTACTTCTATATTACTTACGGTTCTCATGAACGCCTTGAAATTTATAGTCTGCTTCTTTACCAACTCGTTCAGCTTGCTGGACCCTCTCTCTGTATGGGGAAAATTTTCTCGCTGCGAGGACTCCTTATAGCGAGACGACGTACCTGGATGTGGCTGCGCCGTGTCATCTTCCAGCCGACTATGGTCACCGCTTAGCTGTGACCTAGCCTGGATACCTAGTAATGGCTGTACCTCCTCCGCTTTCGGTCTACGGGGGCTTTCTTCCTGCAGCTGCGTTGTGCCTAACTGCCTCATGGTTTTATCAATTATCTCCTTTATTGTGAAATAAACTTCCTGGACTGTTTCGAAACATCCCTTTTTGAAGTAAATGTGCTCAGCATCCGCAAACTGACACATTTTCTTATGGTTTTGTTGGTAGTCGTGCCAGTATGCTTCCAACATATCAGCCTTACGCTTGTAATTTTCGATGGTCTTCCTCTCGGATCCATCTTTCTTTATGTTGGTTAAGAACTTGCTCAGGATTTCATAGAGCTCCGTTTGGTTGATGAACAGAGTATCGGAATCCATATTAATGGTTGGTTTGGGAAAAATAGTAATGTTTAGTATAAATCAATGGTTTGATCTGACCTTTATGCTTCAACCGACCGTCTCTGCACTCCGAGGTTCCTCCAATTGCAGCGATCTCCTGGTTCGCGGGGCACTGTATCACTTGGTAGTCACTGGTAATTAAAGGTTCGAAGGACCATGTAGAAAGTAGTGCTTGGTGCTATGGTGACCTAACACACCTTTCTTATAATGATAGGATATGGTAAAAGTTAAAGTCTCGTATTATAAGGCAAACAACTATATTGAAACACTATATAACACTTAGATACATAAAATGGTGAATTATGGTAAACTATAAACTATGTGGCAAATTTACTGGTAAAAATGTATGGTAAAGATGGTTATTGGTTTGGTTACGAGTACGTGGTGTCTCTGACGAGATCTGAACGCGAACTGACCCACATTTTGGTAACCGAGCGAATGTGCATACTTGCGTTTGATGCAATTATGCATTTTCGCTGTGTGTTCGGTAAAAACTCGAACAGATCCACTAGTTAAATATATTTGAGTTAAGTAAACTACAGTATAACTTAGATGGAAGGCGACTATTTCTCTCTCTTGGTTTGGATAGCAACACGGCTATAAGATCACTATCTACGTTGGTTGCTTTGTTATGATGTTTTATACGGTCAAATTATGACGCACATCGTTGGCCTAAAGTAGGTTGCAAGTATGCAGAAAAATGTACGGTGATGAGACCGTACATATTGGCAACCCCCAAAAGTAGCTAAGATGAGTGTAGAAAGAGAGAAAGAATCGCCTGTACATAGTTAAGCACACATTACAAATTAATTGAAGTTAAACGCAATGTTGTCTTGTGATTTAGGGTGGCAGTAGTCCGTGGCCGCCTGCTGGTTTTCTGGAAGGCTGCTATTGGCAGGCTGTTGTCCCATAGATTGAAGCTCGATGTTTTCTTGCGTTTGCTCTGTGTTTGTGTGAAATCGTTTCTTGAGCCGTGAGCAGTATTTCCTTATCATGACCCACAGGAACGTGACGACAGCAATTGTTAGTAAAAGATAGCAAATTGTGTATTGGTGTACGTCATGATCCGTGATGGTTGATGGTAGTTTCGGCTCTTTCTCTTGTTGGAAACGCAGCTTCTCGTCTATTTCCTCAAATTCGTTTTTCTTGAGAGTAAATAAGGCGTGTGGTGCGTTATGAAGTGTGACGTTGACGATGTTATTTATTGGTGAATCCAAATTTGGAACACGCATGTCATAGTTCACGTTGAGGTTGCTGTTGTACTGGTTGTGCGAAGCGATGGTAAGATCCTTTGACCTCAGAACGCATCCTTGACCCACAGTTATGATTGCCGCCGTTGTGATAGTTTGCGGTATTACGTCGTTTTCACAAACAGTACGTAATTCGCACGTTCCGCAGCAAATAACCAACCAGCTGTTTGATGCTTGCAACTTGATCCATGTCTCCTCGCATGACACGCTGTGCACGTCACACGGTGACGCAGTTGTCCGATGACCTAGTAATTTTGCTTCGCAAGGTGCATTCTTGTTTTGAAGGTTGAACACTGGCATATTTGCTTTGCAAATGTAGTTGTCCTTTTGTTTTTTAGTGCATTGCTTAAAGTGTTCTTCTTTTAATGAGATGTAGGAGTTCTTCTCAAAGTTCACGGCAATGTATGGTGAAGATAACATCATCAGTTTGTAGTTTGACTCCGTTTTAAATGGTATGGCTATAGCCCGATAATAGGTGAAATCCTCATCCGAAATTAATGGGATATGGACTTCAAACATGAAGTAGTTCTTTGTTATGCGTGCTTTCACATACATCAGCTTGTAAATCTCCTTGATGTCTTCTCTAAGGTTCTCCGTCGGCAGTGACAGTGTCCTCGGCAGTCTGCCGGATATATCTTCTAGTTCCCTTACTAGACTGGCTGGTGTTATTAAGTGTACGTCCATGTGTCCACTGTAGACGTTGGTGAGAGTGTTCAGGAGCATGGTTTGTATCTCTTTGAGGTTTTGTAGTAGTAGCGATGCTGTGAGCGAAGCAGAGTTGAAGTAGCTTGTGGCCATCATTATTTGTATTTCTGTTTCAATGCTGCCCAGATTCGTCTTAGTTTCTGCCATGAAGAGTTCAATCATCTTACATTGCAGTTTGATGTTTTCATCGTTTTTCTTCAACACGTCATTTTGCAGTTGCATAATCGATGTTTGATTTTTTGCGAGTTCGCGCAGATAGTTTTCGTTGCGTTGTATGGCATCAATATCTCTGTGATATTTTTCAGCAAACTTCTGGTCTAAGACGCCAAATAAGCTGTTAGCTACCATGCCTACTTCGTCGATCAAGCCGCGCTTCTTGCGCACAGATAAATGCTTGTGGGGAGCCAGCAGGATTGTGTCATAGAAGTTTAGTAGCTCCATCTCGTGCAAGAGTTGATCCGTTGTAGCTTGGCAATAACTTTGATGGATCTTTTGGCAAAGGTCGTTTACCCCGTCGACATATTTCTCAATATGTTGAACGCCTTGCCAGTAAGTAGTTAGGTTGTAGTACGTAAGCAAAGTCCATTCATCGTGCATAAGTTCAATTTTGCCTACGGTGTCATAATAAATCGGTCGCTCGGGTTCCAGGCTAGTAATTTGAGTGCCTGACTGTTGCGAACCATATGATCCATTAACAAGTATCAACATTGTAAATACACACATTAAAATGTTTGTAATACATTTTCTTGCACCAGATTTTATTGTTTTGCTAGGCTTTTTTGTTCCATCATGCTTTTGTAGTTCCGTCTTACAGTCTTCGTCGCTTTCGTTGCCCGTCGTGTCAATGGGTAGAGGCGATAGTTTCACTATGGGTCGTTTAATGACCCCAGTTTGGGTTTTCACCGTGGTCACTCGAACATAACCATCAGAACCAGGATGCAGTTCGAGTACGCGCCCCATGGCCCATTTTCCTGGAGGCAAGTTGTTGTCCTTGATTAGGACTATATCACCTTCCTGAATGTTCTTTTTTGGTTTATTCCATTTTCCTCTGGTCTGAAGTTGAGTTAGATAGTCATTTGACCAGCTCTTCCAAAATTGGTGCAGCATATGTTCCGTTAGCTGCCAACGTTGACGTAAGTTGACCTTCTTTTCGTCAGAGTGGCTTGAGATTGGAAGTGACATCGTGGGGCTTCCAGTGAGGAAATGACCGGGTGTTAGGTAATTCTGAAATTCCTCGGTATCTTCAGTGAGCGGGCAGAGGGGTCTTGAGTTCATACAGGCTTCTATTTTTGCCAGTAGCGTAGTAAACTCCTCAAAAGTAAGTTTTTGATCTCCCAGTACACGGTGAAGATGATGTTTCATTGGTTTGACGGCCGCTTCCCATAAACCTCCAGCGCTCGGCCATGCAGGAGCGTTGAAGTGCCATTCTACCTCCATTTTACCGATCTCATGGAAGAACACTGACGATAGCTCTTGTTGGAACTGTTGATATTCATTGCGCAACATCTTTGAAGCTCCAATGAAGTTAGTGCCACAGTCTGAGTATACGTGTTGAGGTGTACCGCGTCTAGCGCACATGCGCTGAAAAGCGGCGATAAAGGTTTCGGTGCTTAAGTCAGACACCAGTTCAATGTGTACAGCTTTAGTAGCCATGCACACAAATACAGCGATGTATCCTTTTGTGGTTTTTACTCCCCTGCCCTTGTTCAGTTTGACATGCACGTGTCCAGTGAAGTCTACCCCAGTATGTGTGAAAGGTCGGGATGGGGTTGCTCTTTGTTGAGGTAAATCCGCCATAAGTTGGTAGCTATCGATTGGTTTGTAGCGGTGACATCGCACGCAATGTCGTAGTTGAGTTTTCACAGCTCTGTTGCTTCCAACAATCCAGTAGCGCTGTCGGATTTGAGCCAATGTCAGCCGCGCACCTCCATGAAGTGTTGTCAGATGCGCTTGTTCGATTATGAGCTGAGTTAGTCTTCCCTTTCGTGGATGGATTATCGGATGCTTCATCTCGAAGGGCAATTCGGAGTTTTTCAGTCTTCCACCGACTCTTATAATCCCTTTTTCATCCATGTAGGGGTTTAATTTGTATATAGTACTCTTGATGGTTACAGTTCCATTTGCCTTTAGTTGTTTACATTCATTTTGCAACTCTGTAGTTTGCACATATGTAATTATTCGATCAGCTGCTGACTTGAGTTCGCTAACCGTAAGGTAGGTGGTTTCAGGTTTCATCTTGGAGCGTGCCGTCGCGATAAAGCGCAGCACCTGAGCCGTTACTCGAATTACTTGCATCAATGAACTATGTTTGTGTAACAGGTTATTTATAAAATGTTCATTGTTTTTTGACACCTCTTCTAAGGTTGCCGCTGCTAAGTTGATCCTTTCCTGGTTAGTTGTAAACAAACATGTGGAGTTTTTCATGAGGTCTGAGTCTTCTTCCCTTATCAGGAAATCCGGACCTTTCCACCAGAGCTCGAAGTTTATGAGTTTATTCGGCATCATTCCTCTAGATGCACAGTCAGCAGGGTTTTGTGCCGATTTTACGTAGCGCCACTTGTCGGAAGGAATGACTTGTTTTACTTTGTGAACTCTGTTGGACACGTATCTATCCCATCTTGATGCATCTCCCTGCAGCCACGCTAAGACCACTTGAGAGTCACACCATGCTTGTACGGACAAAGTATATCCAGATAGAGCTTCAGCAGTTTTTGCCATAAGTTTAGACAGTAGTAGTGCACCACATAGTTCCAATCGGGGCAACGTAGTTTTTTGTGATAGAGGCGCAACCCTTGTTTTAGCGACAAGTAAAGTTACAGTCGGTGTATCTTTCTCGTTCCTAACTCGGCTGTATATGACACACGCGTACGCCTTTTCACTTGCGTCGCAGAATCCTATTAACTCTATCGATTGTCGTGCTCCAATCCATCTGTTTAGTTTGATTTTTCTTGCATCTGGAAGTTCAGTTTTAATTTTGACCCACTCGTTTAGTATGTCACTCGGTAGTTCTTCATCCCATGCAAGTTTGCTGTTCCACACCTTTTGAAATAATAATTTTGCCGAGACTGTTATGGGAGCCAACCAGCCCAAAGGATCGTATAGTTTCGAAATTTCAGACAGTAAGTGCCTTTTCGTGGTCTGACCCTTTGATTTTTCTTCCAGACTCCAGTTAAACATGAACGTGTCGAGGTTTGGGTTCCAGCCAAGTCCGAGCGTTTTAGTCGAGTCTTCAGTTTTGAAATCAAATATTCCTGTATCGTTTGTTTGAATATATTTGACAAATGGCCTCACTTACCCGCCGCCGCCGCCGACTAGCTCAGGATCTTGATGATGCACCGATGCGTCCCGGGACGGGCTGACGTTTTTCACAAGGTTTAGGCCGTGTTGGGAAGTTATTATGGTTCAGGCACTCAGGTTTTGGTTAGTTTTAGGTTTTAGTATTATTTTTGAGCGCATGCAATGACGGCGATGCTAGCTCGGCTCGTTCGTTGTTGCGACTGACTGTGGCGCGACGCGCGTCGGTAACTTTTTTAAATCGCGCGCGTTGATTGGCTCCTAAGTTGAACCATTGACGGTTTGGCGGGATTTACAGTAGAAGCAAATGCAAAAACCCAACATTCCCCCCACCGAAATCCGCCAGGATTTCCCGGTTATAAGGTCATTTGACAGGGTTGTCAAGGTGTTGAAGTGTTGAATAACAATATTAACTAGGTAATCATTGTTGAAAACATGTGAGTGTGTGATGTATCATCGTGTGAGAAGTGGACTGTATAAACTTAAATAACTACGTTAAACTATAGTTTACTTAACTAAATAGTTCACCCATTCGATATTCCAAATGAGTGGTTAATGAAATGAAATAAATATTAAGATGATTCTTGCTCCAAAGGGAGCGGACTAAGCTTGACCACGGGTCGAGTAATGACATTGTTCTTGGTACGAAGACCGACCACGCGTACGATGCCATCAGGCCCCGGATATAATTTAATAACTCTACCTAATGCCCATTGAAGAGGAGGAGCCTCAGAGTTTATGAGTACCAAATCTCCTTCTTTCAAATTGCGACAACCATCCAACCACTTCTGGCGCTGTTGGAGCGTGTGGAGGTAGTCTTTCCGCCAGAGTCGCCAGAATTGCTGTGAAATCTGCTGTACGGCTTGCCAACGGTTCAGCTTCGATAGAGAAGACTTCGTCAAGTCGTACTCAGGAGCTTCTAGAAGTTCTCTTCCGATCAGAAAGTGCGCCGGTGTGAGCACTTCAAACTCACTGGGATCCGAAGATAATGCACACAACGGTCGTGAGTTTAACACTGCTTCGACGCGAGCAAACAGTGTGGTAAGTTCTTCGAACGTGAGAGGTCTTTCTCCGACAGTTCTTTTTAGGTGAGTCTTTGCGGATTTGATTGCTGCCTCATATATACCTCCAAAATGGCTGCCTGTGGGTGGATTATGCTTCCACGTCACTTTGCGTGTCGTGAAGTTGCAAGAAATCTCATCTGTATTAGTTTCGAAGAACTGAGATGCATCTGCTAGTTGTTTACCAGCTGCGACGAAGTTTGTGCCGTTATCGGATATTACAGCACTGCACAATCCACGCCTGGCGGTGAATCGATCGAATGACGCGAAGAAACATTCTGTGCTCAGAGACGAGAGTGTCTCCAAGTGCACTGCACGAGTTGCGCAACAAACAAATACGCATAAATATGATTTCACGGTACGAGTATTCCTACGAGTTGACTCTTTTGTATAAAAAGGTCCCCCGATATCAACACCGACCGTGTGAAAGGTATGTATACCTTGAGTTCTAAATCTGGGCAGTTGGCCCATAATGGGTTGCCAGGACTTAGGACTGACCTTAAAACACTTAATACATTTACTAGTTCGCGATCTTATTACACTCCTGGCTGATACTATCCAGTATTTTTGACTTAATATACCTTGAAGCGATCGCGGTCCTGAATGTAAGTAAAGAGTATGGTAATAATCGATAAGACTATACGTGAAATAAGATTTTTTAGGAAGCAACACTGGATGCTTCTTTTCATACGTTATCCTAGATTGCGAAAGCCTGCCCCCCACCCTGAGGAATTTTATCGCGTCTAAGAAGGGGCTAAGTTTTCGCAAATTCTGAGTAGGTTTCAAGCCTTTTGACAGCGCTATGATATCATCAGCAAAGTGATGTTGCTGTACGGATTTCACCAAACTGTCGTGTGCTTTGCGCAGATCGACTAACATGAGGCCAGTACGTTTGTCTCTAGGTAGTCGACAGTTACGGATGAACTGGTGGATACGTGCGACCACGTGCAACAGTTTGTTGAAACTAGAATAACGCTCGGTTAATTTGTATATTACGTCGGTTGTAGTTTCAGCGGACACCAAACTCTTAGACTCGATAGAAGGCTTAAGCTCCAGTGGATGGTCGTCCCTGAACTCTTCTATGGAACGAATTGGCCAGTTGTCTTCAGCGAGCCACTTTGGACCGTTGAGCCACTCTGGCATTGTGAGAAGGGCTGAAGGTAACGCGCCACGAGAACACACATCAGCTGGATTACTCACTCCACTAACGTGGTACCAACAGCTACTGGGAACTGTGTCCAGTATCTTGGTTACGCGGGTGGCAACAAATATTTTTAATTTATAGGCAGGAGTGTTCAGCCATGCTAGAACAACTGACGAATCTGTGAATAACAGAATCTCGTCAATTGTTAACTTGCGTTCTGTTAAAATGTGTTTGACGTATTTGACTAATTTAGATAATAAATGTGCCGCCATCAACTCTAGTCGGGGTATAGATAAGGTTTTTAAGGGCGCGACCTTCGACTTAGCTATGAGGAGGCTGACCTTCTGTTCATTTTCTTTATTTGTGGTTTGTAAATATATTACAGCGGCATAACCAAGGGTCGAAGCATCGCAAAATCCTAGAATTCGACAGAAGGTATTTTGCTTGACCATGGCATGTCTATTATGTTTAAATTCTGAAAGGAGAGGAAGTTCCCGCAAGTATGTAAGCCACTCTGCTTCAAGATTCGCAGGCAAACGTTGGTCCCAGTGAAGCTGAAGAGCCCAAAGTTTCTGCATAAAGCACTTGGCATAGAACACACAAGGGGCAACAAATCCTAGTGGATCGAACAAGCGTCCTATTTGCGATAGAATAGATCGCTTTGTGACCTCTTTATCTAATGGCGCAGTTCGAAACGAGAAACAGTCTGTAGCCGGCTGCCATTGGAGCCCAAGTACTTTAAGTGACAGATTCTCCTCATCTTCAAATTCGATAGGTGTCTCACGATGGTCTTCTGGTACGGCTGCTAATAGTTGAGGGCAATTACTCGACCATTTTCGAAGAACGAACCCTGCACGTTCTAGTATAGCTCGAAGATCTGTCTGCAACTGTAGTGCAGAGTCGACGTTAGGCTCCGACCATAATAAATCGTCCATGAAAAATGCTGTCTTCAAGACACGCGCGGCTGTCGGATAGTTGTCCGCTTCAGCATCTGCTACTGTGTGCAACGCCTTAATGGCCAGGTACGGACTGCTGGCTACACCGTATGTGACCGTGTTGAGCTCATAAACCTGTATGGGTTGATCTGTAGAGACTCGCCACAAAATGTGCTGATACGGTCGTTGCTCAGGGTGAATGAGGATCTGTCTATACATCTTACAGATGTCTGCTGATAGACATACTTCGTGAAGTCGGAAATTGATTAAAATGTTATTAATGTCTGCTTGAAGTTTTGGGCCCGCCAATACTACATCATTAAGAGATTTTTGGTTGGTGGTTTTACATGACGCGTCAAACACCGTTCTCAATTTTGTTGTGGTGCTGGATGGCTTCTGGATACAAAAATGCGGGATCAAATATTTGGAATCCACGTCTTGTAAGTCTCCTAAGCACGTCATGTGTCTTAAGGCCTCATATTCAGCCATAAACTTGTGATACTCGGACTTGAGCTGAGGTTCCCGATTCAGGTCCACTTAGAGGCTATCTAAGTTGACCAGGCGACGCACAGCGACTTGTCTGGATTCGCCGAGCTCATGGTCGGGTCGGAACGGGTATTTCACCACGAACCTACCCGTCTCGTCGCGGCGACAATCTTTGGCGAACAGCTCTTCAGCTAAGGCGTCGTCCGGTTTCATGGGTTTTTCTGACGGTATGTTCTCAGTATCCCAGAACGCGTTCATAATCTGATCGAGGTTAGTTGAACTTGTGAGACCGCAAAAGGAATAATCCACGCTGGTCGTGGTAGCTGACGTCATAGTTTGCCGCGGATTCCGTGGGTCGATAACGACTTGGCCGGTAATTACGTATCCGAAGATGGATTCCATAGCGACAGGCATCCCAGGTTGAGAAGGTAAGATCTTGTCACCGCCGTAAATATATGGGAAAAGATCACTAGCAATCAGCATTTCGACTGGTGCCGGCTTATTAAAGACAGGATCTGCTAAGGCAAGATGTTGATATTGATTAAACATCTTGTCTGGCATAGGTACTGTTGGCAAGTTGCCAGCAATATTAGCCACAACAACAGCATCAGTGGCAAGTACAGGAACACTGGAGCCACGTGGCTTGATAGTACAAGTTGTCAAACCGAACTGCTGAACCCTATTTCCGCCTAAACCTATCGGTTCGAAATCACACTTACGACGGGACAGACCCAATTTCCTAACACATTCCTTAGTAATATAACTTGACATAGCGCCACTGTCAATCAGGGCACGTACGGGGTGATACTGTGACCACGCATCTGCGACGTGTATGACAGCGGTGCCCAGTAACACGGTCTCTTCAGTTGAGCACGTAAGAGCTACCACTTTTTCCTCGGTCTTAGACGAATCTAGGTGGAGAGAGACGTGGTGTCTCTTTTTGCACACTGTACAACAATGTTTGGACGTACAATCCTCCGTGGTGTGATTGTTCCGCAAACAGTTAACACACAGCTTGAGTTCCGCAACTTTAGCGATGCGTTGTTCAGGTGTGAGCTCATTGTACTCGGTGCATCGATATATGGTATGTTGTGGCTTTTGACAATACAGACACGAGAAGGAAGATTTTGACTCACTCTTATCAGTACTGGCCCCACCAGACGCTAATGAATACGCTTGAGTACGCGATTTATTTGAGTTTGAGGCTTTTGACGCCGCGGGAGGGGGCGACTTGGATGGGTTTTGCTTGCCTAGTGCGCGCGCCTGGCTCTCAACAAACGTCAATAATTCCGTAACGCTAGGGATATGCCCCGGGGCCACAGTTTGTTCGAACTCACGCCTAGTGACCGCATCCAAATTACGCAACGATACGTAAAATAATATGAAACTGGCCAAATCTGGTATTTTAAGAAGCTCTATTGCACTAATATTCTCTTGATAGGTATTCACAAATGTATTTAAGCTTGATGCGGACTCGCTAGTAATCGGTTTGAAACCAAACAGCTTATCTAAATATGCTGTTGCTAGGACGCGCTTATTTTCGTAACGTTTCTCTAGCGATTCCCATACAATCGCGTAATTATCCGCGCAGACCGGCATCGATTTCACGATTGACAATGCTGGACCACTAACGCACGACAGCAAATAATAATATTTCTCGATTTCAGTTATACGGGAATTATTATGGATGAGACTTAAAAATGTATCCCGAAAAGTGGTCCAGTTCTCTATTTTTCCATCGAATTTAAAAAGTTGCAATTCGGGTAACTTAACCCTCCGGTGGTCACCGTCTCTATTCTCGCTCGTATTTTGTTCGGTTTTAATCGAAACGTTCTTCGCTGTGCATGTATCCGCGACCGTACGAATCATGTAATAAATCTCATCGAATGCTTCGATTTCCTTATAAGTCGGCTTAAATTTCGGATCGTATTGTCTATTCAACGAGGTAATTCCCGCGACAGACCTATCGAATTCATCCCGAATCTTTGACAAATCTTGCACTCTAGCGATAAACAACCCTTTTGTGTCTGGATCGGTTGATACCGTTTTCGACATTTCGAATAAATTCTGCAATCGAATAAAACACATCTCCTTCGCGGTTAGAAGTGGTTGCATTAATTTATCGAATTCCGCGTCCTCCATTTTGTAAGTACTAAAATGTTTAACACGTTTTAAAAATTAACGAACACACTTGACTAATTGACACTGTTCGATTAAAAAACAAACGAAATAACACTAAACTTTGAAAGTAATTAAATACTATGCTTACCAAAATTTTACGAATGTTACTGATTGTAGGTACCTACTAGCGCCTAGCGTGCGATTGCGAACGGCGTGACGCGAAATAGACGCGCGACCGGCCGACTTCGCGCCAAAAACAATATTTTTATGAAAACAAATCACAACACTTATGCAGTAAAACACTGTTTAACATTAATAACAACAGATTTGCCTGTTAACACAACACACATAAGCATAAAACATCGATAATTTAACTTTTCTAGAAAAGATCAATGACCCTTACCTACTGCAAAGATTATTTTGCAACAAACCACTTTATTTCACTTATTTACGTAATGAATTAGATTTCTATAGTTTCCTAATAACAATGTAATTAAATAAAGTGATTTATTTGTAGAACGCAGATAAATATTACAATTTGTGACAAAAATTTCGATATTCTAGAACAAGTACCTACCTAGGTATCAATGGCGGCTAGGAAATAACTTTAGTGAGAATGTGTTAGTATAAATAATGAGTTTACTGAGTTTATATGACCATATAACTGGGTTATCCCGGCTCGATCGACCAAAATGTATCGTTTGTTTGAATATATTTGACAAATGGCCTCACTTACCCGCCGCCGCCGCCGACTAGCTCAGGATCTTGATGATGAGATGCGTCCCGGGACGGGCTGACGTTTTTCACAAGGTTTAGGCCGTGTTGGGAAGTTATTATGGTTCAGGCACTCAGGTTTTGGTTAGTATTATTTTTGAGCGCATGCAATGACGGCGATGCTAGCTCGGCTCGTTCGTTGTTGCGACTGACTGTGGCGCGACGCGCGTCAGTAACTTTTTTAAATCGCGCGCGTTGATTGGCTCCTAAGTTGAACCATTGACGGTTTGGCGGGATTTACAGTAGAAGCAAATGCAAAAACCCAACATATTCCTTTAGTTGATATTTGATCCTCCTCTAAACTCTCTAGCAGCGCGGGGTGGTTAGCTGTCCATTTGCGTAAGTTCATGCCGCCACCCTTTAGTAGGTTGATAAGGGAACTCTGTAGGTCTTTTGCTTTTTCTAGACAGTAGTGACCGCTAATTACGTCATCCACGTAGAACTCGTTGAGCAGGATCTTGGCGGCATCTGGATATTTGTGACCGTCATCCAGGGCTAACTGTTTCATAGTTCTCATGGCCAGCCATGGTGCGGACTTGGTTCCATATGTCACGGTGCAAAGTTGATATTCTTGTATTCTTTCAGCAGGAGAGTTGCGCCATATTATCTTCTGTAGTGGTTGTTGATCTTCAGCTATCCAGATGCATCGGTACATCTTCTCTATGTCAGCGGTGAAAGCGTACTTGTAGGTCCTCCACTTTAGTATAAGGTTTTGAATGTCCTTCTGTAGATTTGGACCCTTTTCCAGTAAGCTATTTAAGCTGTGCCCTGTTGTTGTCTTTTGCGAGGCGTTAAAAACAACTCTTAGTTTGGTCGTAGTTGATTGCTCTCGCAAGACACCATGATGTGGAAGGTAGCATTCAGGCACGGCAGCTGCTATTGGAGATGCCGGCTTCATATGCTGTAGTTGCATGTATTCTCTGATGAAGTCCCGATACATTGTTGCAAGTTTGTTGTTCTTTTCCAGGCGTTTTTCTAATTGAAGAAATTGTGAGATAGCGATTGACCTTGATTTCCCGAGTTTGTCTTGCAACTCAGGGCTTATCGGCATCTTAACGATGTATTTGTTGTCTGCATCTCGTTGTACTGTCTTGTTGTAGTATTCTTCACACTGATCATCTTTCGGAATCATGTCACGATTGCTGCTAGTTATGTCTTCGTTCTCCCAGAATTTAGTCAATTCGCTTAGGTCGACCAGTGTCATGTGACAGTTGAAAGTTTTCAGTTTGCCACACAGGATCCAGCCTAAGTGCGTCTGTTGCGCTACAGGAGACTGTTGACTGCCTTTCAAGACCCCGTCAAGGATGATGTCGGAATACACGTCTGCCCCAAGTAGTAGATCTATGGGACTTGATACGTTGAATTCCGGATCAGCAAGTTTCAGGTTTTCTATGTGCGGCCAGTTAGCCTTCTCGAACGATAAGTTAGGTAAACTGTTCGTAAGTTTGCTTAAGATAAGTGCCTGTGTTTCGAATGCATAGTCCGAGTGAATAGACTTGCAGGTAAGTTGAAGCCGCTCTTTGCAGCTACCAGGTGCTGATCCTACTCCCGTTATGTTTGCATTCAGCCGTTTCCTCGGTAGTCGTAGCATCTGTGCGGCGTTCTCTGTTATTAAGTTAACTTGCGAGCCTTGGTCTAGTAGTGCTCGAAGCGTCATATAATTTCCATTTGCAGACTTTATCTTAATCTGCACAGTCGTTAGCAAGATCTCCATCTCGCTGGTTGAGACATGGTTGGAACTGCTTAGTCGTTGACCTGGATTGTTGTTGTTTCTTTCTGTATTCGATGAGTTAGAATTATTTCTCTTGTCAGCGTTGTGCAATAAGGTGTGATGCTTCCTATTGCATTCTTTGCAAGGTTTTGATGATGCGCATTTTGTGTTACCATGACTGTATAGGCAGTTCTAACACACGTGCAATTTCGAAACTGTGTCATTCCGTTGAAATGAGTCCATGTTGATGAACTTTGGACAGTTCATCAACACGTGATTTCCGTCACAGTTCGGGCAATGACCGTAAGCCGTATGGTAAGTTTTCTTGAACGATTTCTGCTGCTCGTAGTTGTGTAGTTTCACAGGATGATGTTTGTTGAATGCCTTAGTAGCGGCTTCCTGGCGTTGGTAAGGTGCTTCCTTTTTCGTGTTCTTCATGGCTTCGTAAGCCATGAATTTGTTTTCCAGGAAGTCTAACAGCTCGTTCAAGTTTGGCACATCCCTCGGATCCCGCAGCTCCTTTGTGTACTCGCCGTATGAAGTAGTGTCGAGTTTCTGCGACATCAAGTGTACTATAATTGGGTCCCAAGTTGCGATATCTAAACCGATGTTTGCTAGTCCGTTCATACATTCTGTAATAACGTCATGCATCTTCTTGAGGTTGAAGCCGTCGGGTTGTTGGATGACGGGCAGGTTGAGCATGATGTTTAAAAATGACGTGCATTGCAGTCTCCGATTGTTAAACCGCTGAGCCAGTATCTCCCAACAAGATGTGTAGTTTTCTGCACTGATACTCAGATGTTGCACTAATCGTTCAGCTTCGCCTCTCAACCGCGTTTTCAGATGCTGCATCTTTTGCGCTTTGTTAATCATCGGGTTGTTGTGTATGGTTTCCATAAAGAGATCCTTGAAGGAAATCCATTGGGTGTAGTTACCCGAGAATTCAGGAACCTCAATTTTTGGCGCCGATTTTTCGTAGTGCGCAGTCGACCAAATCTTACGGCTTAAGGTTTTTCTTAACTCGTCGTACTTGTCTTCTGTAGTGACGAACATGTTGTTGTAGTTAGAGTTGGAGCCTTTAAGTATCGCTTCCAGCTCCCAATGCGTTTTGTCTATAGCATCCCACTTTGACTTCAAGATTGACAAGTGATCGTCAAGCTCCCATTTTTCAGCTATGGCTTCTACATCAATTTTAGCCATAGCCCTATCGATGGCCTTGAAGTTGCATTCCTGTTTAGTCAGCAACGTCTTCGTTTTCTCATCAGGTTCTCCCGACAAGTCGGTCAGGTCGAACTTGACATTTTCTTCAGTAGTTTGCAACATTTTCAAAATGTCGGTTTTCGTTGTTTCGAACATGTTCTTGGTTTTACCATAGACATCTTCTGCAAAGTAGTGTATGTTTTTATTTTCGATTTCTTGCAACAGTAATGTATGTCGTGCATTAAAATCCATCCATTGAGCTTCTAACGAGGACAGCCGCTTGTTCAAGTACTCCTTTGTTTTCCTGCTCTTGCTATCCTTGTTGTAGTTGGTGCATAATGTTTTGATGTTATCAAAACATGTTGATTGTAGCGCTAGCTTATTCATCTTGATTGTAGACGATAGCTTCCTTGTAGTTCACAAAATAATTTTCTGAACAGGTTTTGAAGATTCTCCTTGTGGTTGAAGACTCCTCTAGTAGTTCTGGTTAGTTTCAGTGGTTGGAAGCTCCTCTAGTGGTTGAAGACACTTCCAGTTGTTTGAAGCTCTCCTAGTTGTCGGAGACACTTCCAGTTGTTTGAAGCTCTCCTAGTTGTCGGAGTCACTTCCAGTTGTTTGAAGCTCTCCTAGTTGTTGAAAGCTCCTCCAATAGTTGTAGTTTGGTTCCGGTACTCAATGTGCCTGTACTCTAGTTAGGTATGTGCGCCTTCTCAATCCAACTGGGGCGACCCTCTTCCGGGAGACCAGCTGAACCGATTCGCTACCGTAACAAAAGACACAAACACACTAAGATACACAAAAGCTCGAAGGACCATTTAATGTACGGATCGTAAGTCCGTACACTGATTCGCCGTTAGTTGGTTGGAGAGAAACACGTCACAGTTAGATCCACTAGTTAAATATATTTGAGTTAAGTAAACTACAGTATAACTTAGATGGAAGGCGACTATTTCTCTCTCTTGGTTTGGATAGCAACACGGCTATAAGATCACTATCTACGTTGGTTGCTTTGTTATGATGTTTTATACGGTCAAATTATGACGCACATCGTTGGCCTAAAGTAGGTTGCAAGTATGCAGAAAAATGTACGGTGATGAGACCGTACAAGTAGTATACATAAAGCCATAGTCACAACGATATTAACTACACCCCCCTTAATCCTAAAATAATAATAATAAAAAAAAATAACTAAACGAAGAAAACACAACTTACGATATTAATAATGACCCTCAAAAACAAAAGGTAGAAGAGTGGAAAAAGAAAGTGCTTCACAGACGACACCCACACGATCTAGAACAATCCCACATATATATGATAGCTTCAAATAAGTGGCTTAAAATAGGTAACTTATTCCCAGAAACTGAAGGGTTTATTATAGCAATACAAGATCAAATCATCAATACTAAAAACTACAGGAAATTCATAATCAAAGACCCCACAATAACGAATGACACATGCGTGACTGTAACACATCACGGGAGCATGCACAACGCTCACTCAGACTGACTATACTCACAGACACAATCAGGTAGCAAATGTCATCCACCAAAAACTAGCAATCAAACATAATAATATCTTTATTGATCATTTTTAAGTATTGCAGTACATGGGTATAAAATGTATACATGGTAAAATTACAGGTAAAATTACATGAACTCATACAAGATACAAACACTCCTTACTACAAATACGTCCCACAAATTGTTCTAGAAAATACCACACACAAACTCTACTACGACCGTGCTATACTAACCGACAGAACCGTTCACTTCAATAGACCAGATATTATTCTCCTAGATAAAGTTAATAAAATTACTTACCTGCAGTGCTATTCTCTAAGGATACAGCCTTGAGCGCAGTGCTGGTGCCAGCGACGAATCTAAGTTTGGTATTCGCTAAGCCGCGAATAGCGACACTAGCGCTCTAAGCTGTGACGGCCGTGAGTTAGAACTACTCAATGTCGAGCAAGTTGACAGTTTTTCATACATTTGGTATTCCGTAAGAAAAAACAGCGTCGAAGACGCTCGCAGCCTGGCTTACAGCCTCGTTTTTATCTGTCAAATCCAAAAGCCACTATTTTTGCGCGTAACGTAATTCTTCTTGGATTTTAATCTAACTAATATTATAGGTAAATATGAAAGTTTGGATGGGCAGTTTTGTTGGTTTAAATGTTTGTGGATGTATGTTTGTTACTCAATCACGCCAGTGTTACATACTCTTTGAATCACGCCAGAACGGCACTGGATGAAATTCTGCATAGAGATAGATTATAGCTAGGTAAAGGAATAGCATAAGGGATACTTTTCTTCCCAATATAATGTACCCTTGGGATAAGAAAACACTTTTCACGTGTTTGAAGCCACTGGCAGAAGCTAATAATATATTGTATTAAAATATTTTTATACCAGCTTACCAGTTTGTAGGCTTGGTTAACTAAAGCTACATATATTAGAAGAAGCTAAGAAAATTAATGATTTTAACAGAGCTCGACAGGCGAGAGAATTAGCAACGTTGATGACAATATCCCGGGATAGAGACACTTTATCCATAGTTACCTTCAGGCTTTAATAACATACCTAGGTATTGGAAAACGACTTAGCTCTTAGGGTACAGGCGTTTTAAATGTTTAATGAAATTTTTAATTTATATATTATGTAACTAGCTGTTGCCTGCAACTACGTATGCGTAGCATTAGTATTTCGAATAGCCATTTTTTTATTTCAAGAAAAAATATTGTAGGTTTGTGGGCCGCCTTACTAGAGATATTATTAATTCATCATACAAACCTAAGGTAGATTTCCATGATAAAAATTATCCTATGAAGGACATAGGATAGTTACCTACAGTCTCAAACTGTTTCCATAGGTACCATCAGTGGTTTAAGCGTGAAAAGATAACAGACAGTTACTTTTGCATGTATTATATTAGTATGGATTGCATAGGTTAATTAGTAGGATCTTTAATTAAAATTATGTCATAAATATATTTAAATAATATTTGTTGTGATGTGAATCATGTTTATTGGTCCGGCTTCATCATCATCATACACGTCTAATGACGTCCACCGCTGGACATAGGCCTCCACCAAGCGTCGCCACATTGACCGGTCGCGTGCATCTCGCATCCAGCGGAACACCGCAACCTACACAGGTTCCTTCCGGCTAGATACTCAATCTTAATAGGCCAAATTCTTGTTTGTACAAGCAAAATTGTGCATTAAGACTGCAAAACAGATTAATATGTTTATTATGGAAAATAATTAGACATAATAAAACTCAGATTTATTTATTGAACTATTTTCCAGTAATAGAATTTTATACTATAAATATCTTCAGTGTATCTCCATTTGCCTTTGTGAAGGTTGTTGTGAAATGAGCATTGGATTAGATGGCCTCATACCGTTAGCAAACAACGCCTGCGAGGAGCTGTGAACATAAAAATGCAATAAATTACTATTAGAGGTAAAAAAATATGCAGGATACTATGTATAACAGCATCACTCTCTCTTTCTGAAGGAACAGATATTATAGGGAGACACATAGTATTGCTGGTTAATTGATTTTTTGGCTACTTTTAAAAACACCAACAGCTTGGTCCAACCTGGGAATGAAAAGTGAGAACACTATTTAATTATCTAGAGCTTCTTACACTGCACCAACCAACAATGCATGAAGAGGCAATTGAGGCATCTCTGCTTTGAGGCACTGCAAGTGATCTAGCCCCATCTAGCCTCAAAGTGTAATACGAAATATAAACAAATTATAACATACCTAGTAAGACTTTTCTAAAAAACTTCATCACTTGTTTTGTGTTCGGCTGGTTTTCCATTATCATATTGTTCTTACGCCAAGATAGCCCTGGTTTTACATCCTGCAAATTTATTTCAACGCAGTACTATCATATTTGATCTAAAGATAAACATATTATACCTACTTCACTTCACTTTATTGGAGAACAATAATATTGTCACTGTACCTAAGTATATTAAAATACTTACATTTCACACAGTCACACAACTATGTTAAAATCATATATGTAAATAGTTTTAAATAAAAACAAACAACAAATTATCAAACAAAAAGAGTCGGTTGCGATTTTGCGACCGTGTTGTGGCAGCGTCACAGCGCGTTGCTTTTACTTACGAAATAGGCAAAGAAATTGTCATTCAGCCTTAAGATGCAATAATAAAAATACATTAGTTAAACTCTTATAACTATGAAATCGTTTGTAGTTTCACTCTATTAATTAAAATACTAAAAAATAGACCTATACTATACATTTTAAGCCTATAAAACTCTCAGTCGAGATTTATCGATTGTAATTTAAAGAATTTGTTTCAAGCCCTAATTCGTCTACGAAATTGTGACACGAGATGTCAGCCTTAGAGTTCGTCGACGACCATAACCGCGCTAGAGAATACCGTTTGAATCAGCGCTGCACGATCGGTCGATCTCGAGACTGTCTCGAAGACGAGCTCGTCAACGAGCACAGCCAAGAAACTGTCTCTTAGAGAATAGCATGGCTGATAGACATTGCAGTCCCAAACACACACAATTTGCAAAAGACGATAGGAGAGAAAATAAGTAAATATGCGGAACTCAAGGAAGAAGTGATCAGAATCTGGAGGCAAGAAAAAGTTAACATCGTATCCATAGTTGTCTCTACTACAGGTGTTATACCAAACCATCTCCACCATAGCCTCAAATTAATAGACTTGAACGATTCAATCTACATTACTCTTCAAAAGGCTGCAATTCTAAACACCTGTAGAATAGTAAGAAAGTTTATGCAAATTGAAGAAAACGAAATTTCTATCCATAACACCCTGTCTTCATCGTAAAAATTCACCACACGCTACATTGACTTGGATTTGTCCCGTTGATGTAGCTTAAACTAGCCAAAGAGCTAAGAAACTGTCCATGTTTTTCGAAAATAATAATAAGCCCTCTAAACAACCACACGTCCTGATTGACCATCTAATCACGTGGGGGGCGGACACACGAATGAGAAATTACTGGCGTGGCTAGCGTGGATCTGGAAACCCATTCAACATGGAGACACGTTCAAGAAGAAAACGTATAGGACCGCTGCCCGGGGGCGATCGCCGGGGCGCACCTGGAGCTGCCGCTGGGTGTCGCAGCATGCGAACCTCAGCGGTGAGGAGTTGAACAGGCGATAAAGATGCTACAGCCGCAATCATTGACGATGGTGACAGACTGACGGACAGGACAAACACCCCTGTAACACCGTACAGTCCAAGTACAGTATCATACACACCTTCTAGGCCATCATCGCCATCCATACCATCGTCACCCATGCCATCACCATCATCACCTCCCATTACAAGTTTAAATACAGTCCCACCAAATCCGACCTTGAATGTTGCGCGGGAGGTTAGCTCCTTTTTACCTGCGTCCACCAAGGCTGGAAAAGCAAGAGTTCGCATGAGATGGAGCAAAGAAGTAAACCTATTTATCATGCGAAATTACCTATACATCACTAAATTAGAGACCGATATGACCACCTACAGACAGCAATTGCATGAACTTTTTACACGCCAATACCCAGAGATTACTGTGACAGAACAGAGGATTTCAGATCAAAGAAGAATTATAGTTAGGAACAAACTTCTGTCGCAAGAAGTAATAGATCAGTTAAGAGAAGAAGTACGCACACATTTGCAAGAAGAAACAGAAACTAATGAGAACGTTATAAATATCGCATTAACACAAAACACAACAGAAAATATACAGCACGAACAAATGCAATCGCCCGCTCATTCAGATCCTAACACACAATCTCAGATATACTATCGGTCACAAGCATATTCACAAACCACGCATACATCTACACAAACCGATAGTATAACCGTAATGTTAGAAAATGAAATTGAGGTTTTAGCCGATAACGACAAAAATCAGCCCAGAGATACGCGTATTCAAGAGCTACACGATAAATTTAAAACAGCTTTTACTCAATACTCTGGAATGGACCCGGCAGCTCGACCAAAGCTGCCCAAGCTTAGGTACACACCAAAACTAAATCAGCTTGTTAATTTATTTAATCAAAATATTCTCAACCAATATATTAGCGAAGAAACACAATTAATAGACGTACATACTTTGATATACTGCACAGCATTAGTTATTTCAGAAGAACATAATTATAAAATCACAGAATATACAGGCAATGCCAATAGACCAAGAAATAATAACAAACCAGCTTGGCAGCAGAGGCTTGAAAAAGATATAGAGAAACTTAGAGCAGACTGTGGTAGACTAACCCAATATATTAACAACAATAGATCAAACAAGGTAGTGAAAAGAGTAGAAGCAATATTTAGGAATGTGACTATTCACACTACACATGAAGGCGACAATAGGAAACCAGAAGAGTTTTTAGATACTCTGAAATAGAAACTATCACTAAAAGTTCACAGGTTAAGAAGATACAAGAAAGCACAGGAACGTAAAAATGACAATTCTTTATTTGCTATGAACGAAAAGAACTTCTATAGAAATTTACAGACTAAACAAAGTTACACATTAGCCGAAAATACCGTAGAATTACCAACAGTAGAACAACTTGAATCATTTTGGTCTGGTATATGGGAAGAGCAAGTACAACATAACGATAAATCTAATTGGATAACAGATGAAGAAACTAGATGGAGTTCATTAGAAGAGATGGAATTCGTTGAGTTTACTGAGTCTGATATTAGTATAACAGCAAGGCTCCACAACTGGAAATCCCCCGGTATTGATAAAATACATAATTACTGGTTTAATAAATTAGAATCATTACATAAAATTTTAGCAAAAAATTTAACAGACATTATTTTAGGGAAACAAAATATACCCGAATTTATTGCTACAGGAATAACCTACATGTTACCAAAAGCCAAATACTCACCACAGCCTTCCCAATACAGACCAATTACATGCCTACCCACAATATACAAGATCCTAACGTCAGCCATCACTACAAAAATCAATAAACACATAAAACGACACAACATAATAGCAGAAGAGCAAAAGGGCTGCAGACGAGGTCACATGGGGTGTAAAGAACAACTAGTTATAGATTCAATAATACATAAACACGCTGCTACAAAATATAGAAATTTACACTGCACCTACATAGATTACAAAAAAGCTTTTGATAGCATTCCACATTCCTGGCTGATCCAAATATTGCAGATATATAAAATAAACCCAAAAATTATAAGCTTCTTGCAAAATATTATGCCCAGATGGAAAACTACTCTACAATTAAATTGTCGAAACAACGTTGTAACAACACGACAAATTGCTATTAAAAAAGGTATTTATCAGGGAGATTCCCTGAGCCCTCTTTGGTTTTGTCTCGCTCTGAACCCCCTATCTCACCTATTGCAACGCAGTCAGGCCGGATATGGCATAAAAAACACAACAGAAGTAACCACTATCTCTCATCTTATCTATATGGATGACATTAAAATATACGCAAAATCTGAAAAAGATATGAAAAAATTAATAGAAATCACAACAGAATTCAGTAAAGACATTAACATGCAGTTTGGGCTAGACAAATGCAAAACAGTACATATAATTACAGGCAAAATTAAACCCGGTGACTACGCAATTAACAATAATGACACAATTACAGCATTGGAATCAACAGATTTATATAAATACTTAGGATACAGGCAACTCAAGGGGCTAGATCACACAGCGATTAAACACACATTGAACACTGAATATAAGAGAAGAGTGATCGCAGTATGTAAAACTTAACTTTCAGGGAAGCATTTAATAAAAGCTTTGAACACCTATGCGATACCAATACTTACGTATTCGTTTGGAGTGATCAAAAGGTCCAAAACGGATATCCAACAAATAGAGAGAACAACACGCACCATACTTACTAAAAGCAATAATTTACACCCTAAATCTGCAGTAGAAAGACTAACTATTAAACGACAATACGGAGGGAGAGGCCTAATAGACATTCATCATCTTTGGCAGAAACAAATAACTAAACTAAAATCATTCTTTGACACAAAATCTCACACAAGTAGCATACATAAAGCCATAGTCACAAACGATATTAACTACACCCCCTTAACTTAAACGTAGGCAATACAAGTTACGATATCAACAATGACCCTCAAAAACAAAAGCTAGAAGATTGGAAAAAGAAGGTGCTACACGGACGACGCCCCCATGATCTAGAACAGTCTCATATACGATAGCTTCAAATAAATGGCTCAAAATAGGAAATTTATTCCCAGAAACTGAAGGGTTTATTATAGCAATACAAGATCAAATCGTCAATACCAAAAACTACAGGAAATACATAATTAAAGACCCCACAATAACGAATGACAAATGCCGCCGGTGTCGCAGTCAGCCAGAGACTATACAACACATTACAGGAGCATGCACAACGCTCACACAGACTGACTATACTCATAGACACAATCAGTTAGCAAACGTCATTCACCAAAATCTAGCAATAAAACATAAACTCATACAAGATACCAACACGCCGTACTATAAATACGTTCCACAAACTGTCCTAGAAAACACCACACATAAACTCTACTTCGATCGCGCAATCCTAACCGACAGAACAGTTCACTTCAATAGACCAGATATTACTCTCCAAGACAAAGTTAATAAAATCACTTACCTTATAGATATCGCAGTCTCCAACACGCATAACTTGCAAAAGACGATAGGAGAGAAAATAAGCAAATATGCGGAACTAAAGGAAGAGGTGACCAGAATCTGGAGGCAAGAAAAAGTTTACGTTGTACCCATAGTTGTCTCCACTACAGGTGTTATACCCAATCATCTCCACCATAGCCTCAAACTAATAGACGTAAAAGATTCAATTTACATTACACTTCAAAAAGCCGCAATTTTGAACACCTGCAGAATAGTGAGGAAGTTCATGCAAATTGAAGAAAATGAAACAGTTCACAACACTTCTTCTTCATTATAAAAATTCACGACACGCTACATTGACTTGGCTTTGTCCCGTTGATGTAGCTTAAACTAGCCAAAGAGCTAAGAAACAGTCCATGTTTACCAAAATAATAATAATAATCTCTGTGGCCTGACCTGTCAAGTGTGACATAAAATTTTATCTCCAAATTTTCCAATATAAACTAATACAATAATATAATAGAAAAATACAATAGAACAATGTCCAAACCATAGATTTAGATTTTTTTTTGCTCCAAACACACCAATAAAATGAAAAAACAAGAAAATAAAAGAAAATTACAATAGTGACCATGTAAACCAACCAAAACTAGAAGCCAGGCCCGAGCACCAAACACACGTCCAACATCTTCGGCTTCGTCGCTCAGCTCCGCCTCGCAGCCGCCGGGACCACCTACAATCGTGAGTCAAGCGATCCCGGACGCTGCAGTTGCGTCGAGCTCGAGCGACGAATACTTCTCTCCGCCGACGACACCGCCATCTTTTTTTTTTTTTTTTTATCTTATATAGGCTCGCGCTTGACCACCATCTCACCTGATGGTAAGCGATGATGTGGCCGATGATGGAGCACGCTTGCCTAGAAGTAACCTATTCACTCTTGACTTAAAGACCCCTAGGTTGTAGCTATCGGGAAACACAGACTCCGGCAGGGAATTCCACTCCTTAGCTGTACGCATAATAAAAGTATTTTCAAAACGTTTAGTGCGTATGGGTGGGATGTCCACCATGTACCGATGGCGCATCGCCGTACGTCTGGTAGTCCGATGATGAAACGGGCTGGGCGGAATTAGATTATGCAATTCCATCGCACATTCCCCGAAATGTAATCGATAAAAAACCGACAAGCCGGCAACTCGGCGACGATGTTCAAGGCTCTGGAGCTTTGACTTAACCAATGCCTCATCGCCGATGAGCCTCTTGGCCCGCTTTTCGATCGACTCTAGTGCATCAAGTTGGTATTTGGCAGAGCCGTCCTAGAGATGAGAACAGTACTCCATGCATGATCGAACTTGCGCTTGATACAAGCTGAGCAGCTGTTCTGGCGTGAAGTACCTTCTCACCTTTGCAAGGATCCCCAGCTTCTTGGCAGCCAGCTGAGCCTTTGCCTCAATGAATGGGCCAAAATTGAGAGTCGATGTCAACGTAACGCCAAGCAGCTCAAGATGGTCTGCGCGTCGACGGGGAGGACGCCGGCCGCCGGATAGCTTGGGGCCTCGAGGCCCATCGGCCTCTGACAGGGTCCCCGCTCCCGGTGGAAGTGTGCAGCGCATGCGATGGACGCAATCAATTAACGAAAATGTCATGCGCGCATACTTTGGGGCTACAGAGGGAGGAAGTAACCTGACTGCGTACCGTGGTCGGATGCTCTCTCTGTTTCAGGTGCTTGAGCCAGCTGTCAACGTGTCGGCCCAACGTCTATCGGATCAGGTGCGGGTCATCCAGCGTAACCGTATGCTGGATGACGCCGTACTTGATGGACTGCGTGAGGAATCACGGAGTAGCCGTGTCTCGCCTGCCTTGCCACCGGCCGCGGTGCAACTGCAACCCAGTGTTTCACCGCAACCCGACCATGTTGGAGAGGATGACGACGACGGGGCTATATCCGTGAGTACCCAATGCAATGTACGATTGAGGAGCGCTTTGGAGTGTGCATTCCGAGAGTATCGTTCCACACCGCCTGAACTTAGACCATGATTACCTCGTCTGCCCATGCATAAGAAAAATAGGGCGGTGGTGTGTGCTCTAGATTCGCAGCTATCAAATGTTTTTGATAGCACCTTACTGATACCCACTCGATCTTGTACTGTGCGGCTGCAGCGGCATGTCGTGTAGCTAACGTCAAGTTTCCCAAAACTGATAGAGCTACACGACCAGCTATACCAGCTTGGCAGTACAGGATTGAGCGTCGTATCGGTGAGGCTAGAGCACTCATCGGCAAGCTTATCTGCTTCAGGGAGGGCAAAACTCGCCCTAGAGTGATGCACTTTGTGAGGCCGGCGTTCTCGGAGACTGATATCAGTTCTCGAGATTATATGTCCCGCGTCACAGAGCGTATCGACTTCCTGAAGCAGAAGATCTATGCATGGGCAAGCCGTATTCGACGGTACAAGCGGCGAGTGGAACGATACACTCAAAATCGCACATTTCAGAACAACGAAAGGTGGGTTTATAGGGCTTGGGAGCGACCCGACCAAGGTGTGACTGATACGCGCCTACCGGATAATGACGCCATGTGTTCGTTCTGGCGCGATATCTGGTCGGTGCCTGTCAGTTTAGAAGATGTAGACGTTATGCAGTATCCAATGATTGATTGAACCAGAGCCTCGTATACCACCCTCATCGTTTGTTTCTCTGCTACACCACGGAGTTCCTTAAAAATATATGTGAGCTTTCTTATTCTTTTGGATACAACATTAATGTGTCTTTCAAAGGTTAATGATAATCTGTACTTAACTAGTTTTTTAATCTTTTCTCAAATAATAAAAACTCTATGCGGCGGGCTGACGTTGGAGTTAAAAATTAAAAAAAGTACAGGAAAGTAAAAAGCACTAGTAAAAAAAAGTGACACTTTCCGCACAGTTTGGCAAAGAGTATGAGTTTGGCTGCTTGGAAAACGCTTTTTTCGAGGACATGCATTGTAAATAAATTAATGTATCTATTGCTTGCTCATTTCATGCAACTTCGTATTAATTTCAACTTGTACGTGCTTAATAAATAAAACTTTCACTCAAATATAAATTTTAATTGTAATTAAGAAAAATTGAAATTCCATATTTTGTACGTGGCTAAAACACTATCCACAAAAAGCCAAAAAAAAAGAAAAGCTCATTCTTTTAGTCATTCTGTGGGAATGGATATTAAGGAGATTTGTAAGATGCGACCTGAAAAGTGCATCGGAAGGACGGGATTAGGAAAAGCGAGAATTAATTTTACTGTCATCAGTTCAAAATCGTTATCTCTATCTAACCCAATTAGATTATAATTATCCTCCATTTTCGGGTCGCCGACAGACGAGACATAGAGAATGTGACGGCGGCGCGGTGCATCTAGGTAGGTAGGTACTAGCCGGCGGCGTTGGCCTTGATCGTGAACTTTAGGAAAACAGCTGATAGGTAGCGCTTTTGAGTTTCATTTTCATTGCTGTTTACGTGAAAAAAACGAAATTTTAATGTTTTTTTTTTTAAATCCAACGCTCACGCTCATGTACTGAATCCATGGTATTTTTTTCGCGTCGGTGTCAGACACAGCCTTGTATACAGGGTTACTGGTTAAGTCGACCTAGATCCATTAAGAGGTTATAGTTCCCATCATTTCTGACTAATTTGACTGTGAAACACCCCAGCCTAAACCTAACCGTTTTTGAGATATTGGACTTAGAAGGTTTTTTAAAAAAATATGCCAATTTCTTAAAGCTTATTATTTTCCGAGTGACTAATAACTTAAAAGTCGACTAAATGTTTGCAACAAATAAAATAACTTGCCAGCGATTAAATATTTTCGCGACTATTATATTATGTAAGGTTCAAAATTAAAGGTGTTATAAAAACTAAAAACTAGCAGCTGCGTTTAGGTAGCAAATAAACTATACCAGTCAAATAAAATATTAGGCGAGGAGCTATAAATAATGACTTGGCGACTAACTAAATTGCACCAATTCTATATTAAAACAACATAACAACAACAATGAATTAACAACATCATAACAATGAATTATTTATTGCCAAGAGCGAGCGCAGCGAGCTCGGGAGCTTAGGGCACCCCGACACGGACAGGTTAGGTTCGAAGGGGATGACGGGAGCTGAAGTGAGCGAGCAAAGCGAGCGAACTCAGCTCCCGTCGTCCCCTTCGTGTTAGGTTACTTTAGACCCTGCATTCAGAAATAGGAGCCCCGCGCAGCGGGGCTTCGTCGACCATGTTGCATAAAAAGCTATTAAAAGTCACACAATATATGTATAATATAAGCTAGTTTATATTTATTCTTCATACAAACAATTTTAAATAGAATCTGATTTATATTATTTATGAATGCCCATTTTCTATTTTATTTTCGCCATTAAGTTTCCGCTTAGATATTAATTCAGTTCCCAAAAGAAAAACTTGATGCTAGTTTAAATTAAAACGGAGCTTATTACTGATATATTAATATGCTACCTATTACTTATTACGATACTCCTTATTAGCTGCCAGCCCATTATATATGGTACCCACTCAATTTTTTTTTAAAACCTATATTCATTTTACTTAGTTGCCGCATTAAATACATGCCATTTCTTAACAATTGGCCTTTTTTTGTCTTCTATGGCCTTATTTTTTTTCTAATTCCGATTTTTGAGTACTAGAGAAGTTCGTTTATTATTCTAAATGCAAAAAGTCCAAATATCTGAACCATAGGAGTCATAGTAGAGGACTGAAAGTGTAAAAAGAAATAAATTTATAAAATTTTTTTTTTTCTTTTAGCAAAATTTAAAAAAAAAATTATGGCAGTTGTGCTGCAGATATGCTAAATAATATTTTTGTTCTATTAGCTATCCAACAAGGTATAACAAGCTAGGGGTCTTATCACAATTCTTAGAAAAAACTTTAATAAAAAGCTCACAGGTAGTAGTAAAAATAAGGGTCCTTTTGCCCTATTGTCCTTCCATGGGGCTGTGATGCGTGCGAGCGGGACAAATTGTGCAACTACCTGATTTGTTAGACGATTTACCCCTAAATCTTATTAGACACATGAGGTTCCAACACGACGGTTGCCCTGCACACTACAGGAGAGGGGTCAGGGAATGGCTAGACCAACAGTATCCAAATAGGTGGATCGGAAGAGGTGGACCCATACCGTGGCCAGCGAGAAGTCCTGATCTGACCCCCATGGATTTTTATGTGTGGGGCCACATGAAGACTTTAGTTTACGAAGACAATCATCCGATTGCATCTGTTGGGGAGTTGAGACGGAAAATAACTGCGGCAGCAAACGAAATAAGAAGAGATTTAACTACTGCTGTAGTAAAAAGTGGACTAAGACACAGAATGAGAGTGTGTGTGCGAAACAGAGGCGGTCATGTGGAACAGGACTTGTAAAAATAACAATAAATTTTGTTTTATAACTATTTGGATTGTTTTATTTCATTTTCTGACCCAGGTGATAAGTTTGATCATAAGTCCCATTTTTTCATTTTATCATTTTTTGTCTCTACCTGTGAGCTTTTTATTAAAGTTTGTTCTAAGAATTGTGATAAGACTCCTAGCTTGTTATACCTTGTTAGATAGCTAATAGAACACAAGATATTATTTAGCATATCTGCAGCACAACTGCCATACATTTTTTTTTAAATTTTGCTAAAAGAAAAAAAATGATTTTATAAAATTTATTTCTTTTTTACACTTTCAGTCCTCTACTATGACTCCTATGGTTCAGATATTTGGACTTTTGCATTTAGAATAATAAACGAACTTCTCTAGTACTCAAAAATCGGAATTAGAAAAAAAATAAGGCCATAGAAGACAAAAAAAATGCCAATTCTTAAGAAATTCCAAGCGCTTCCAAACATCCTTTATAATGCGCACAGCGAATGAGTGGAACTCACTGCCTGCGTCTGTGTTTCCGAACGCATTCAACCCGAATCTCTTCAAAGTTAGAGTGAACAGGCTACTTCTGGGTAAGCTCACTCCATCGTAGACTCTGTCTCTGTCACCTATGACCTAGACTAGAGTCAAGAGCAAACCCATTACAAATAAAATAAAAAAAAATAAAAAATTGGCATATTTTTTTTAAAAACCTTCTAAGTCCAATATCTCAAAAACGGTTAGGTTTAGGCTGGGGTGTTTCATAGTCAAATTAGTCAGAAATGATGGGAACTATAACCTCTTAATGGATCTAGGTCGACTTAACCAGTAACCCAGTAGATACAATACCAATTAAGATTTTGATGAGATGAATTAGTCCGTTCTCGAATCGATAGCAGTAAAGACAAAGCGCGGGATAAATGATTAAATTACGTACTCAAGTAGTCCACACAAAATAGGTCGGCGACCCGGCTTCGGGACGCGTGTCTCCATTTGTTGACCCGTCATCTAATTGAATTGAATTACCTATATATTTCTAAATGTATAATTAAAGCACAAGTAATAACTCATTACGAAAATGTAATTTTACTTTAATAACACATTTCAACTTTTATTTCTAGATGACATTCCAATACAAGCCGGACAAGCAGTTTCATCTGATTCGGCAGACTTGCTCACTTCAATTACGGAGGAGTGCGAAGCGGAAGCCGCTCCCATACAGAGCGGCGGCCGCTCCCATACAGAGCGGCGGCGGAGCGGTCTTGAGGTCCAAGCCCAAATTGAGCCCATTTCCAGTTCTTGGCAAAAAGAACAAAGATGGTAAAGACAAAGCTGCGGCTATGGGTGAGAAAAAGGTTACCCTCAGGAAGTCTTCAAAGGGTATTTGGAACTCATTCAGCGGTGGTGGTAGCGGTGTATATGCGCAACAGAAGTCGTACGTTACAGATATTTCTGTAGACACCAATGGGAACATGAAAGATGTCTATGACATCAATACATAACAGCACTGTGACCTCTGATACAAGCTCTCAAGTCACTTCTGACTCACTGGATATGGAGACGACTCCACGGTTTGTGGCAATGCGAGTTATTTTGGTACAACTTCCATGGTTCACGGTCGTTAGAAAATTACTTTAATAATATGATATGATAGGTATGTTTCAAGGTGGTAGCAAATTCTTATGCACAGTCAACCATTGAAAGTGTTAAGCACCTTAACTGAAGTATATTTGCGTAACCGCGTAGGTACAAGGTATGTCAATCCAATATTTTTAAAGGTCATGTTTGAAGTGGTTATCAGTTACGGTGCATTGGATGAAAATTACGTTATCTATGTATTAACATAATCAAATGTTTAATAGTAGATTATTGCATCGAGCACAAAGTAATTTATTATTGCACCGAGTGCCTGATTTAGAGCCCGAGCGTTAGCGAGCAATCTAACAGGCACGAGGGCAATATAAATTACTTAAGGCGAGGTGCATAATCTGCTTTTCTTTCAATTAAAAATATTGTCAAGCAAAATTAACAAAGTGCCCGCCAAATCACTTTTTTAAATTTCTTTCATTTTTAAATCAGAGTTAGCAGCAATCATTTTTTTAAATTTAGAACAAGTAGGATAGAAACGAATAATACGTACGTAAAAAAAAAGTATTGATATCGGCTGGCTGAATAGAGCTAATCCATTGAGATTGGCACCTTTTGGTGCTACTAAAAAAAAACTGTGCAATAATGAGATTTCATAAATTTTTATTGCTCTAGAGCATTAAAGACTCGCTTTGTACTGAGTTTTTAGTGTGATTGTGATGAAATTAAAGCATAGTTGGAAGAAAAAATATATATTTATTATGTTTGTTACAAGCTTTTCTTTTAAAAATATCACAGAAATTATCAAGAATAAACGTCTGAAAAGTGAATAGTTTTTTATTTTATTTGAAGTTATAAAAAATTGAGCGTCTTATCGTAATGTAACCCTCGTACCCAATACCAATACTAAGATTGTCTTAGAAGTGTAATAATATTGAACAACTTAGCTGATAAATATGATGTTTGTCTCGGTAGCTTATCTTTGCTCTCAGAGGTTAGGTACTATATCATGGTAACCTCTTAATGACTTCAGACGAATGTTTTTCTATATAAAGACTGTGAAGGTTTGAATTTCGTTTAGTCAGATTACTAGTTTCAGGGTAAAACGATTTTGAGAATGAAGTGCGTACTTGCATTAAGTGTTTTCGTGTTGATAGCAAT